>CM062813.1:371432526-372078012 GCA_031772625.1 Pinus tabuliformis | reverse complement strand
TTTGTCAAAATGTGACATTAAACCATGAATAATATTATAATCACAACATTGTTAAACCCAAATATATAACTATAAACACTAAAATAAACATGATTTATTTTGATGGTGAGAAAAAAATTGTTCGCAACGCAACATTCAACCATGGTTGACCATGATTGATATTGTAAACCCAAGGAATAATAAACCCAAGGTTTGATATTATAAACCAAAATGAATAATAAAACCGAGGGATTAATACTAAAACGTGAAGGGATTATGACCCCAAGGGAATAATATTAAACCTAAGGGACTAGTATTACAAATCCAAGATTCATAAACCCAAATATAAATATTACAAAGACTAAAATAAACATGATTTATTTTCATGGTGAGACAATCCTTGTCACAAATGTGACGTTCAACCATGGTTGGCTATGATTGGCAATGGTTGACCATGATCGATATTATAAACCTAAGAGAATAAAAAACCCAAGGGATTGATATTATAAAACCAAAGGAATAATAAACTAAGGGATTAATACTAAACCCAAAGGGATTATGAACCGAAGGGAATAATATTAAACCCATATGACTAATATTATAAATCCCACATTGGTAAACCTAAATATAGATACTACAAACACTAAAATAAGCATGATTTATTTTGATGGTGAGACAATCCTTGTCACAATGTGACATTCAAAAATCATTGACCATGGTTGGCTATGATTGACAATGGTTGACCATGATTGATATTATAAACCTAAGGGAATAATAAACCCAAGGGATTGATATTATAAACCTAAATGAATAATAAACCCAAGGGATGACTACTAAAACCCCAAGGGAATAATATTAAACCCAAGCGACTAATATTATAGACCCAACATTCGTAAACCCAAATATATATATTACAAAGACTAAAATAAACATGATTTATTTTCATGGTGAGACAATTCTTGTCACAATGTGACATTCAACCATGGTTGACCATGATTCATATTATAAACCTAAGGAATAATAAACCCAAGGGATTGATATTATAAACCCAAATGAATAATACACCCCGGGGATTAATACTAAAACCCAAGGGATTATGTACCCAAGGGAATAATATTAAACCCAAGGACCAATATTATAAACCCAACATTCGTAAACCCAAATATAAATATTACAAAGACTAAAATAAACATGATTTATTTTCATGGTGAGGCAATCCTTGTCACAATGTGAAATTCAACCATGGTTGACCATGATTGGCTATGATTGAAAATGGTTGACCATGATCAATATTATAAACCTAAGGGATTAATAAACCAAAGGGATTAATATGAGAAACCCAAAGGAATAATAAAATGAAGGGATTAATACTAAAACCCCAAGCGATTATGAACCCATGGGAATAATATTAAACCTAAGGGACTAATATTATAAACCCAACGTATATAAACCCTAAGATAAATATTATAAAGCTAAAATAAACATGATCGACCATCGCTGATTTTCATATTGAGACAACCCTTATCACAATTCTACGTTGAACCATGGTCGACATCATAATAAACCATGTTTGACTCGGGAATAATAAACCGAAGCGATTGATATTATAAACACAAAGGAATAATAATCCCAAGGGATTAATACTAAAACCCCAAGGGATTATGAACCTAAGGGAATACTATTAAACAAAAGGGACTAATAATATAAACCGAAGGGAATAATATACCCAAGGGACTGATATTATAAACACAAAGGAATAATAAACTAAAGGGATTAATGCTAAAACCCCAAGGGATTATGAACCCAAGGGAATAATATTAAACCTAAAGGACTAATATTATAAACCCAATGTATATAAACCTTAAGACAAATATTATAAACACTAAAATAAACATGACTCACCATCATTGTTTTTCATATTGAGTCAATCCTTATCAGAATTCCATGTTGGGCATTGGTTGACCATGGTTGACATCATGATAAACCATCGTTGAATAGGGAATAATAAACCCAAGCGATTAATGTTGGACAATGGTTGATCATGTTCGAACATGGTTGTTTATTGTTGATCATTGTTGAATAATATTAAACCCTAGGAATATGAACGCTTAGACCAATAAACCGAAAGGATTGATATTATAAACCCAAGGGAATAATAAACCTAAGGGATAAAAATTATAAACCCCATGCATATAAACCCTAACATGACTATTATAAACCCTAAAATAAACATGGTTGACCATGGTTGATTTCCATATTAGATTAATCTATTGTGATATTGACATAATCATAAATAGTTGGACAAATATTGAACCCTTAATATTGGGGTTTTATAAAACCAAGAGATTATTAATATTACAAACCCTAGGAATTAATATTATCAAACCAAATGATTAATAAATGTGAGGGATCAATATAACCAAGGAATCAATAAACCCAACGAGCCAATATTAAAAACCCAAATGATTAATAAACCCTAGGAATTAATTTTTTAAGTTCACGGGATTAATAAAACCAAGGGATTAAATGATAAACCAAAGGAATTATTAATATTAAAAACTTAAAGAATTAAGAAACCCAAGCATTTGATAAAAAATGTAAGGAATTAAATAAACCCAAGGGATTAATATGAGAAACCCAAAGGAATAATAAAATGAAGGGATTAATACTAAAACCCCAAGATATTATGAACCCAAGGGAATAATATTAAACCCAAGGGACTAATATTATAAACCCAATGTATATAAACCCTAAGATAAATATTATAAACACTAAAATAAACATGATTGACCATCACTGATTTTCACATTGAGACAATCCTTATCAGAATTTCATGTTGGACCATGGTTGACATCATAATAAACCATGTTTGACTTGGAAATAATAAACCCAAGAAACTGAAGTTATAAACACAAGGAACAACAAACCCAAGGGATTAATACTAAAACCCCAAGGGATTATGAACCTAAGGGAATACTATTAAACAAAAGGGACTAATAATATTAACCCAATGGAATAATAAACCCAAGGGATTTATATAATAAACCCAAGGGATTAACACTAAGATCCCAAGGGATTATGAAACCAAGGGAATAATATTAAACCCAAGCGACTAATATTATAAACCCAAGGTATATAAACCTTAAGACAAATATTATAAACACTAAAATAAACATGACTCACCATCATTGTTTCTC
The DNA here is from genome assembly GCA_031772625.1 of Pinus tabuliformis. Taxonomy (NCBI): domain Eukaryota; kingdom Viridiplantae; phylum Streptophyta; class Pinopsida; order Pinales; family Pinaceae; genus Pinus; species Pinus tabuliformis. Next base: position 372,074,836 of record CM062813.1, on the reverse strand, counting down.
ATATTGAGATAATCCTTCTCACAATTCCATGTTGGGCCATGGTTGACCATGGTTGACATCATAATAAACCATCGTTGAATGGGGAATAATAAAACAAAGCAATTGATGTTGGACAATGGTTGATCATGGTCGAACATGGTTGTTTATTGTTGATCATTGTTGAATAATATTAAACCCTAGGAATATGAACCCTTAGACCAATAAACTGAAAGGATTGATATTATGAACCCAAGGGAATAATAAACCTAAGGGATAAAAATTATAAACCTAACACATAAACCCTAACATGACTATTATAAACCCTAAAATAAAAATGGTCTACCATGGTTGGTTTCCTTATTAGATTAATCTATTGTGATATTGATATAACCATAAATAGTTCAACAAATATTTAACCTTAATATTGGGGTTTTGTAAAACCAAGAGATTATTAATATGATGAACCCAAGGAATTAATATTATAAAAACAAATGATTAATAAATGTAAGGGATCAATATACCAAGGAATCAAATAAACCCAATGAGATAATATTAAAAACCCAAACGATTAATAAACCCCAACAGTTAAGTTTTAAGGTCATGTGATTATTAAAACCAAGGGATAAATGATAAACCAAAGGAATTATTAATATTAAAGATTTGAAGAACGAAGAAACCCAAGCATTTGATGCTATAAACCTAAGGAATTAATAAACCCAAGGGAAAAATATTAGAAACCCAAGGGATCAAAAAATGATCCATATTATAAACCTAAGGGAATAATAAACCAAGGGATTAATACAAGAAACCCAAAGGAATAATAAAATGAAGGGATTAATACTAAAACCCCAAGCGATTATGAATCGAGGAAATAATATTAAAACAAAGGGACTAATATTATAAACCCAACGTATATAAACCCTAAGGTAAATATTATAAACTTTAAAATAAACATGATCGACCACCATTAATTTTCATATTGAGACAATCCTTATCCGAATTCCATGTTGGACCATGGTCGACATCATAATAAACCATGTTTGACTCGAGAATATAAACCCAAGCAATTGATATTATAAACACATACGAACAATAAACCCAAGGGATTAATACTAAAACCCAAAGGTATTATGAACCTAAGGGAATACTATTAAACAAAAGAGACTAATAATATAAGCCCAAGGCAATAATAAACCATGGGATTGATATGATAAACCCAAAGGAATAATAAACCCAAGGTATTAACACTAAAACCCAATGGATTATGAAGCCAAGGGAATAATATTAAACCCAAATGACTAATATTATAAACCCAATGTATATAAACCTTAAGACAAATATTATAAACACTAAAATAAACATGACTCACAATCATTGTTTTTCATATTGAGACAATCCTTATCACAGTTGGGCCATGGGTTTACCATGGTTGAACCATAATAAACCATCGCTGAATGTGGAATAATAAACCCAAGCGATTGATGTTGAACAATGGTTGATCATGGTTGTTTATTATTGATCATTGTTGAATAATATTAAACCCTAGGAATATGAACCTTAGACCAATAAACCGAAAGGATTGATATTATAAAACCCAAGAGAATAATAAACCTAAGGGATAAGAATTATAAAACCAACATGACTATTATAACCCTAAAATAAACATGGTTGACCATGGTAGATTTCCATATTAGATTAATCTATTGTGATATTGACATAATCATACATAGTTGGACAAATATTTAACCTTTAATATTGGGGTTTTATAAAACCAAGAGTTATTAATATTACAAACCCAAGGCATTAATATTATAAAAACAAATGATTTATAAATGCGAGGGATCAATCTACCCAAGAAATCAATAAACCTGATGAGCTAATATTAAAAACCCAAATGATTAATAAACCCAAGGAATTAATGAAACCAAGGTGAATATAATATATATATATATATATATATATATATTTATATATATATATATATATAATATATATATATATATATATATTTATATATATATATATATATATATATATATATTCTGAGAGTAAAGACTAATTCTATTAAAATAAGAAGAGTATCGTTCAATCAGGCTGGCATGCAAGTGAAGCAGAAAAGCAAGGGAGCCCAAGGAGATAGACTCCACCTTGCGCCATGGCGAAGAACCAGGAGAGGGCTATAGAGAACATGGAATAACAAAGAACTGGAACTGAGCAGAGAGAACTACCCTGAGGGGGATGTTACTATCACCCGACTTTTTTTTTCCTTTTTTCTTGCTAACTTTTACCCATCCAGAGGAGTTTGGCTGAGTTGAAACAAGTTGGAGACTCTTCTGCCCAGGCAACGAAATATCCTTCTCAGAGTCTGAGGACGAAGTGAGATGAGAACATTTCTGGGATATCTGAGAGACAGAAGGGTTTACAGATTGTCCAAGGGAGCTTCCAACAGAATCTCAACGTTCTACCCATCTGCTGCAATTTCCTCCTCATCCGAACTCGAGGAATCTGAATCGTCCATAGGGGGAGGAGGTGCACAGTGGTTCCAACTTTTAGACTTAGGCTTGCGCTTCAGATTCTTCTTTTTGTCGAGATATTGGGGACAAAAACTTTGGAGGTGTCCTGTTTGATGACATTGGCGGCAACGAAAGGTTGTATTCTCGTAATCCAAGGTTTGAGTCCAATGGAAATCTCCATACTTGAGATTAATCTGATCCGGCAATCCTCTGCTAATATCTATTTCTGCATAGATTCTACCATAGGTGTAGAGCCCATTTTCCGTCCGAGAAGAATCTACAGACAGGTAGCGTCCTAAAGTTTCTGCAATCGCTATGAAGACCAAGACGTGCCATAGATGCGCTGGTAGGTTCGGGAGCCTGACCCAAATGGGAATCTTGGTGATAACAGCTGTAGAAGGGTCGAAGTCTGGAAACCAAGGAGTAAGAAAAATCCCACCGAGCCCCAGAACCAAGGGCCTCCTATTAAGGCCTTCTGGTAATCTTCATTTAGGTCAAAACCACAATGAAGAATCCTTTTGAACATAAGTATATCTGGGCTTTTTTAGTCCAGTTGGTATGAATCCATTGGTATAGATCTGATGTGCGAGGCCATAGCCCATTAAATCTACATACAAGTGCGGATTCTGCAAAAAGTTGATATCGATCATCAATTCCAAGATGGGAGAGATTGATGGAAGGAATGTCCTCTGATTTATCTACCACAAAAGGCTTTGGAGCCTCAAATGGATGGCCTGCTGTTGAAGAGGGCTGTGTATGTGTAGCATATTTGCGGACAACCTCTTTATAAGAGAAAGAAGGGGCAGAGGAGGTCTGCCTGAAGGAACCCCCTCTCAAACGAAAAGTAACTACAATAGAGGCATCCCTCATAATGTTGTAATAAGAGAGAGGAAGGGTATTCAGAAGTTGCTTACCCTTGTATATTAGTCTGAGGCAAGATGAGGGGATCCCTAGCCGACCTTCAAGATTTTGAAAGAGGTCCTGCACAAGATCCGTTGCGCGTGCCCATTGCATTGTTGTCTTGCTCGAGAGGTTGACTTGGATGTGGAAAACATGTAACTCTTCATACAGATCTGGTTCACATCTGGCCCCTTCTACTCGGCTCCAATGGGTCCAGGAAATCTTAGACCCGTGGTGAGGATAGGGAGGGTTATTCACCAGTGATTTAGGTTCTGGTTCTCCTGCGGACTCCTTTTTGTTATCCACAAAAATCTGAGGGTAAATGTCAATGCCGCAGTCATTGATGGCGAAATTGCCAGAAAACCTGACAATAGAACCCCGACGCAGACCAAGGCTCCCTCCGGAATAGGTTTCAAATGCATCCGGAAATCCGCATTCATATTAGTTTTCTTTTCACCATAAAAAAAGACGGATCCGTGTTTATATCTTCAGCCGCTACGAGGATCTTCTCCTGTTGTAGACTTGCAAGGAGACGCGTCGGCTCCTGGTTCACATATATTTGCCGAGGTGATTCCCTGTTCTGGCCTCTGAGTCGGTGCCAGACTTCGCTCCTGCTTCATCAGTTTTATTCAATACCTGCCTCCATATTACGGCCTCTACAGCCTTAACCTGTATAGAATCGGAGTTTGACAATGGCAGCCGCGCCCGTGCATCTTCATGGATCTTCGACAACGGGGTGGGGTTTTAGGGTTTTCTGCTGCCGCAGCCATTCTTCTTTTCGCAGATCCGGGCTCTTAACCAAGGTGAAAATATTAAAAACCGACGGATAAAAAATGGAAAGGGATCAATATTAAAAACAAAAGGGATTAATAAAACATAGGAATTAATATTTTAAACCCAACAGATTGATCGACCCATGTGACTATGAATATTATAAAACTAAGGGATCGATAAACCATAGGGATTGTTAATACTATGAAAGCAACATGTTAATAAATTGAAGGGATAAACATTGTAAACGTAAAGGATTAATATTAAACCTTCGGACTATTATTTAAAACTTAATATTGGGGGTTAATAAACCAAAGGGAATAAATGATAAACCGAAGGAATTATTAATATTACAAACTTAAAGAACAAATAAACCTAATCATTTAATATTATAAACCCAAGGAGATAGTAAACCGAACCTAAGCGCTAAATCCATGTCATCAATATAATAAACATAAATAATGCTATAACACAAAAGAATAAAAAAAAACATAAACCAAAACCAATATAAGAACCACATTGGAAACCATAAAACATTAAAACATGATAAATCATCAACCACATTGGAAACCATAAAACATTAAAACACGATAAATCATCATCACATTAATAATAATACATTTATATCACTATATTATAAACAATAAATAAATTTTAAGCCATAAATACATTGATATCAATACATGAATGTATTAATAGTACAAATCTCAAGAATATTGATATAAACACCTAGAACATGAAAGCCCAACAATAATATTATAAATGTAAACAATATATTCATTTATGAAAGACGCGAACAAAGTGAAGGGATTCACACAAAAGACCACAACAATAAAAAATGCAAGAGAAAAAATAAAATAGTAACACTGTCATTGGAGCAAAGGAACGTGAATGCAAAAAGCACATATAAATTGCACGCATTGGATTTAAATAAGAACAACATAATAGGACATTTTAAGACCAGAGATATACAATTTTGTACATAAAAGCAACAATGAGAAAAAACATTCAATTTCACCAACATTGTAACCACAAAAAGTACATTGAGTCTTAACATATATTATATGTTTTCTTTACATCAAATAATTCCACTACAAAATTGAACTTGAAACACTCCATAAAAATTCATCTATGGAGTAGCCTCCTCCAAAACACAACTAGACCAATGACAAAAGCAGCACCAATTCAAATCAACAGGATAATGATCATGATACTTAACACTTTCCAACCAATTCCTTCTTATTCTCCTTCGAGACTCCCTCTGGTGCACATGTAACAAGTATTTTACATGTGTTTTCATTTGATCTTGCTCACGAATATGATCATCAATAAAAGGAGGATGGAACCCATGTTTTCTATCAAACTTGTTCCAAAGATACGAAAGAAAACTTATAGCTCCATCAATATTACGTACTGCTTTGGAATAATAGATGACATCATTATTGTCCATATCTGCATTTGAAAGACAAAAAAACAAAAGCAAAATCAATAAAGACATGCACAAATAAATAAGAATACACACACGCATGCGCACACACACACACACATATATACATAAAACATAACATCCCACTTTTATTTATGTTAAAAAACATAATGTTATAATGTTACATGAAAAAAAAATAGTCTGGTGTGTTACATGAACCAAATCAGATAAAAAAATTCTACAAATATAAGTCTCATTTCAAATAGAATAGAAAAAAGCGTGTAAATAGAATAAAACCATGGCCAATATTCAAAACCTCCATTTTTGTATTTCATGATGTAATATGAATCCAGAATATTAATATCAATATGGACCAGTTATAAAAATGATTTTGAATGATTGGTTCATATAACTGATTGTTTATGTCTGAATGGTTTGCTGCAAAGAAAAGAACAATTGACACTTAAAAAAAATGGAGTAAATTGAACAACATGAAGAACGATGTAAACGACTTTCTCAAATATTACTATGAATATGATGAATTTATTAATCTCATAAATATATGAAAATGATTATTATATTGAAAGTAAATCAAGAGGACATTAAAAATAATTCAAAAAATCTACTATAAAGAAGCTCACAATGTTATTAGTTATATGTCATAATGATATGGACTTTTATTTCTCCTCTTCTTTCTTCCTAATTGTAACATGTGCACTATCTTTCATCTTTGCATAATGTTGAAAAGAGAGAGGTGGTGCAATGCAATGTGTAAACCATCTATTGATTTCACTCTTCATATTGATGTGAAGGTAAGGCCTTGCTGCTCTTTATTCCTAATATCAACTGATGCTCATTCAAAAGTTAGTCCCTATGACCTATGGATTGTAAGAGTCCATGCCATCTCCAAAGGAATTTGTTTTCGATTTCATCTTATCACTGGTGTGATAGGGACAATGTTTGGATTGCTTGCATCAAATGGAACAGCAACATAATTATAAAAAAAATAGTTGTGAACATTGGAAGTTGAGGTGGCTTAGAGGTAGGTGCATAAAATATATCCTTAACATAACCAAGTGCACCATCCCCAAGCCAGCTTCAACCCATACATTACATGTCAACATAACACACTGACCATGAGACAATAAAACTCCATGGTCCAATTGATCATCATCAACACCAATGATTTCAGAACACCTTGAATGCTGAGCAACACGTCGTGCAATTGCATAATTTAATGATTTTAACATATGCCTATTATGGAAGGAGACCAAATTATTTGTTGGAAACATGTGACCTACTACATTAAATCGATATATTTCTCTAGGATGCAACCTCATATCAACCTGTGACACAAGAAACTCCCAATCTTCAAGAATAGGTTCTACATTTCATATGTTATTGAGGACTCTACAAAAACAAGATTGTTTCTCAATATTCCCTTGTTGGCGAAAGATTGTGTCAAGAGTGACAACAATGTTGAATTTGTTCCACAAGACTTTCGCTATTGTATTATCTGCATACAAAGGCTTATCTCTCACAGGAGGCAGTTGGCCAAGGTCACCTACAAGGATGATGGATCTACCATCAAAAGGACAATATATTTTCTCTGGAAATGCTTCTCGTAATTGAGCATCTATTTTCATTTCTTCTTGGAATACTGCAAGTGACTACCCATGTAGTGTCTACATATCTTTAATTGGAATTTTTAGAGCTGAGTGTATTGCTTTTGCATGTATATTAAAAGCATTTATTCATGTTGGGGAAAGAACAAGAAAAGAGCTTCTTCTATTACCTGATGAATTAGAGACAACTTCAAAAATATAATGGATAAGGAAATACTTCCTAGTGCCTGCACTGCCTTGAATGATCATAATAAGAGCTTCACGAATCTCATATTTAGCAAAGTTCCTTAAAAAAATTTCAAAAGCAAGTTGTTGATTTTCTGACAAAGAATCCGGAGATGCAAATGTTCTATTTCAAATGTCAACAATATCACCGCTTGATTTTGCATTCCTTCTAAATTTAATAGCTTCTTTTGCAACATCATCAGAAATAGTTGTACTTTCCCAGTCAAAGGATATATCAAAGACCCTTCAACCAATCGTGTGAAGATTAGAAACATTCACATCATTTGGTGGAACCAAATGAGAGAAAATCTACCACTCTTGAAAATCATCTTCAAGATTCATTTCCTCGTTAGAAAAATCACCATCTTCTTGATCTTCAATATTGTTTATAATTGATATATTTCGATCAACATGCCATGCTTGATATCGAAAATTCCTCTATTTTTCAATAATAATTTTAGCTGAAAGGCCAATTTCTGCAAGAATGTCACGAAATGGCTTTGACAATAGCAGTTATGTCCAAAAAAAGGTTTCAAAGTCCTCTGAAGCCTCACCAGGAATAGAATAAAATTGTGGCCAAACCCGAACAATAGCATGGAAATCTCTAGGCTTCCATGGATCTTGTTTACACTTGCTATCAAATGTTGAAGATTTTGATGTTTCTATCAAAGATAGAAGTTCAAGGAAAAAAGCTCTCTTCTGATAATGTTGAACAAAAGTATTCTCAGATGAACATTGCAAGCCATCCCTTGAGATTTTCCTAAAAACATTTCTTCCAACATTTAACGAAACAAATTTCTGACTACAGATAACAAGAGGTAGCTTAAGAAACATATGGCATGCTTCTTGTGCTCCAATATCACGGTAAACAATCATTTCTATAAGAAATATTCTATATCCACATAAGTATGACCCTCAGACCCAATAAAATTTGAAATTCTAGTTAACATATGATGATAACTTTCAGACCTTTTTTCTTCTTTTGATTCATAATTAGCAATATATTTCAAGACGACATAGTGGGAAAGCATTGGCTAGAAATCAACATTTGTAGGTCACATTCTTTGAAGTTCATTGTTATGTATGCTAAGCCTGTCATCATTTCTTTCTCGCTCATATTTTTTTTCTTCCTTGAACATCTATGAAAAATCTTGATTTATCAGAAAGATCCCATGGAGCATTGTACCACATGTTAAAATAATGCCCTTTTTGCGCAAATAAGAATCTACAGTAAACCTTTTGTGCCTTTGGACACAATGTAACAATTCTTTGTAATCATTATAAGGATTAGAAGAGAAAATTTGGCAAGTATTGAATAGGCAAGGGTCATCATTGAGGCTTCGCGGAACCATTATGTTTCAACGATGTATGTCACGTGGATTCCATGCAGTGACATGTTTGTTCAAGAATATATTTTCAATTTGTACATCAGAACCATTTGACCAATCAAGTATTTCCATGTCAGGAGCGCCTTCTAACTATAGGAAACCATGGATATGTGATGAACCGCTATGTTTCCACTCATATCTGAAAAAAAATGAAGATATAGTTAATACATACAATATAAATAGAATCATAATAAAAAGTTGAAAAATGATAGAAAACAAATTCAACAACACAAACCTGTACCAGAAGTCTTTAGCTTTAAGATATTCTCAGATAAATTCCTCTCGAAAAATATTGAATCTATGGTGCATAAATGTTGCAATAATATGAGGGTATTAGACAACATTCTCAATTTTCATATGATGCTCATTTAAAGAATGAGAATGTGAATGTATGGGAATGAGGTTATGCAACTCTGGCCACTTTGTCTCAGCTGCACTCAAAGTAAAAAATAAAGATGGACATCCTAACTAAGTAATCATGATAGTCAATTCAGCTCGACACCTAGTCCAGTGTGCCCTTGTACCTCTCAAAGAAGAACTCAACTGCATAAAATGCTTAGCCAACTTATTATCTCGTAAATAATATAGTTGGTGACATAACTCTTCAATTGTTGTAGGTGAGTTATCATGTAAATGTTTCTTTGGAAAAATTGCAGTAGTTGCTTGGCTCTGATGCCACATTATCATGTTTAATAGGTAATATCGAAAGTGAGGATGGATACCAAATCTTTGATCATAGTACCTAAGAAGATGCAATGCATACTCATGAAGTTCAACAATACAAATACGTGGTTGCAACCAATCAATATAACCAGTGGGGAACAATGTTGGGAATGCCATATCTAATAACCCATATGTATTATATTTATTCACTAGAGAGGTTCCAATACTGGGCCAATCCATGTCTTGAACATGTGAAGAATGAACATCATCAAGAAATGATCTAATTTGATCTAATTTCTTCCACTTCTCTTCACTCATTTGGTAGGTGAGCAAAAAGACACGAAGGATAAGAGGGAAAATGCTCAGCAAGAAACCCTTTATTATTAGTTTCATTGACATCTGCTGATCTTTTGGGCAGAACATTCAATGAATCATAATCAATTACAACATCTCTATAATATTGATCATGTTGGATTTTGAAAAGAAATGTAACCATCACTTGAGATCTTTTGACATAACATTCATAATATTTATACTGAGCGACATGTCTCCTCACAATTAGAAAGTCAATATCTTCAACATGTCGGGTAAGACTTTGTACAATTGTAGAAATATATTGTGGAAATCTAATTGTATGACCACTATACTTATATTTCCCACCTCGAGCATGTGTCACTTGCAAAATAGGATTCACATGTTCTATTAGTATTTCTTCAACTTGAGTAAGAATTATTAAAATATGAGGTTGCTCACTAGGATCCATGTTATTATATCGATAAAAATGATGGGCTCTTCTTTCACTCTTACATCGTCTGCAAACAAGTCCTTTAGAATGTCTCACAACATGGATTACGGGATATGATTCTTGGAAAATGTGGCACAATTGGACAACTGACAAGCTATCTATCTTTGCTCGAAATCTTTTATGCACTGCAATGATGTTTTCATCAAAATGAATATGATCTCTTCTAACATGTACTTCATCTTTAGGAACATGAGATTCCCTTCGTAAATTTGAAGCATGTGTAATGGATCTACGAGAATGCCTTTCAAAATTTATGTTATGCATTTCGTGAACCTGAGAGGCTGTAAAGGTCTCTTTATCATAAAAGACTTTAAAATTTAATTTCCAACTAATTATAAATGAAAATAATGAAAATAATCAAATGCATTCAAAATTTACGATTACGCCTTGATGTGGATGAGGGTTATGAGATGGTTTCTCTTGGCTTCTAACATTAGTGGATGGAACATTTTGGGATGTAGTTTCTATGCCTCTATTTAAATGAGTTGTTTCTTGTTTCAAAAAAAATAAAATATGTTATAAAACTAAATGTACAACTAAGAAAGATTCAAAAATGGAAAATAAATCAAATACATTGAACATCTACTTTAGTTGTACAATTTTATGTTTTGGATTCCAATTCTCCAACCTAATGAGATGAAATCATGGTTTCTCCATAAAAGGTTATAAAATACAATGTCCAAGCAACTATAAATGAAAAAAATGAGAAAAATATCAAATGCACTCAACATTTACATTTGTTTGGCGATGTGGATGAATGCTATGAGATGGTTCCTCTTCACTTCTAACATCAGTAGATGGAACATCTACGAAGTTAATTTGTATGCCTCTATTGAAATGAGTTGTGTCATATTCGAAGAAAATAATATACGCCATAAAATTCAATGTCCACCCAACTAGAAATTTAAAAAATGAAAAGAAAATAAAAAACATTGAAAATTCACATTAGTCTTGCAATTTGATCATTGAGGAGAATGCAGAGGAAGGTTATGACATGCTTCCTCTTCACTTCTCATATTAGTATATGGAACACTTTGGGAATTAATTTCTAGACCTCTATCAAAACGAGTTGTATCCTATTCCAAGAATACAAAATAAATTATAAGTTTAGTAAACAAAACTTTGTAAATAGAGGAATGTAATAAAACAACCACTATTGCAGCAAAAATCAAAATATCATTTTGTTACCTCCATTGTTCCACGCGAAATGTTATCAGGGATGATTGATTCTCTTGGTGGGACCACATTACTTTGAGAAGCAGGATTGGAAGATCCAATTTTTCGAGCAACTGGCTCCAAATTATCAAACAAATGGCCAATTAAAATATCATCCAAATCATCACACACAATGTCATCATTACCTCCACCATGGATATTTTGCAACCTTTGTCCATCAAAACATGAAATTGGACACACAGAAGGGTTAGCATGGACATTTTCATCCACGTTATCGATATGATGTTCTTCCCAATTGCAATACGTTTCCCCAATGTTATGACAATTTTCAGGAGAGCATCGAACAACATGATTATGCTGATGAGGAGCATATTCTGATAATGAACTATCAATAGGAAATTTTCTTTCCATTATATCATCCATAGTATGATACTTACGAGGAATTATAAAATAATTCTCAAGAGTGGCTTCACTCATTCTTGTATGATATGTAGCTCTCCTATGCTCATTTATGGCATCCTTATTTTGTTGATACAATAAATGACGACTTTCAGTAGACCTCTCACGTGATTCTAGTGACAAATTTAATTTTCTTGTACGCTTGCTTGTGCCTTCAGATGACATGTATACAATGAATAATAAAATATTCATTATGGAATCATAAACATGGAACATAGAAAATATCTAATATAAACAAACACAAAAGAATGGAAAAGGCACACGTTTTTTTTTGTGGAAATCGTAAAAAACCATAAAAAAAGTGTATATGTTATTTTTTATAACCATATAAACTTTTCAAAATCTCTAAAAACATAAATGAGTTCTTCCAAATGGCTTAAACAAAAAATTCTAAATTTCCATGTATCATATTAGAATCAAAACAAAACCCATACTATTGGGACACAATATTGTAAGAATGATATGACTTGGAAGTATATCTAAAAATTTGGAACTATATACTATCAAAATATAAATCAATGACAAAACCAATACAAATAATATGTATAACATAACTCGTAGTAATTTTAATTATACAAAGAAAGAAAAATGCATAACATCGAGACACAATTACATGTAATTAAGAAAAATTTAGGGGAAACAATATGAAATGTTTTACATCATAAAGATCAATACAAGCATGATTTTAAAGTATTACCATAAAGACCCATAGTATGTATAGAGACAAAAATGGCAATATTTTCCACAACCATAGAGAGTATATAAAATAGAAATATTTATAGGAACTCCTAAGAATATTAATATCCTAAGAATCAATATCCATATCCAATGGTGGAATGTCATCAACAGAATCCATACGATGAGAAATTGCAAAAACATTTCCATACTCAATCAAATCATTGCAATCCTCCATCGTTGGGTACCAAAACGTACACATCTGTTCATTAGTTGAATTATCAATATCTATTGGAAAACAGATGCCAGTCGTCATGTCATATAATAGGAAAGGAGCTTCAATGCAGTTGCACATAAGAACTAGGCCATGGACTGTTCAAAATGGAAGATAACCATGACATTTTCTATTTATATCTGCAGAAATTTCTTCAAAAAACTTCCATCTGAAACCCCAATCATCTTCAAAGTAGTCAACTCTTCGTTCAATGCACGGTTGACTAAATTGGAAATGATCTGATTTTTCAATTGACCATATAGAAGTGGAGCCATCATTAACAAGGCATATCAATTGATCCATGTATATTGATAATGACATACACTATATGTTAGTGATTGGAACAAATGAAAAACGACATTCATTTTTTATTACATCAAACCAGTAAAAAGTATACCTGTACCAAGGATAATCTTCATGCTCCTTGTCCAGATATAGCCAAAACAATTTACTTTTATAAAGCACACCATTCTTAAGGGGTGAAGTGCCAACAAATGGAAGAGCAGCCCTTTGCTATACCCTATCAAGACTACTGCAAACATAAAATTTATATTGCATTCTATCATACATATGTTTTAGAACAACCCAGCCATATTTTCTGCTGCTTACATTTTCCGATAATGAAAAGAATCCCCACTGTCCAATTCGTATTGGCCTATTTTTTTAAAGCCCTTTGTAAATGGATTTGTCACGAAATAGTTGAGCTTATGGGACCATTCTGTTAGTAAGGATAAAACCATAATTTGTCCAACAATAGACTCTACTTTGTATCTTGAATCTATGAATCGCAAGTGAAATTGAGATATGTGCCCATTCTGATTAAGGTATTGAGGGACAAAATAGTTGTCTTCACTATTGAGGAAAAGAACCATAAATCCAAATTCGTTCATAGAGACATGCTTGGAACGTAACAAGAAAGAATGGTTTTGCAAAACATTCTTCCATTTCTTACAAACAGTGCTAAACTTAATCACAACCGATAAGGGAATCCAGAGGAGGACAAGTTCAATAATTTTGAATGGAAGGCAACTCAAAATAGATGGATCCATGACCAAACAATTAAATCACCTAATAGAAAGAAAAAAAAAAACATTTGATATCAACAAAAAAAATTAATGTTGAATAAATTTAAAAATAACATACATACATAATTTACCATTTACACATATAAAAAAGCTTCGCATATACCCACTGTATAAAATCAAATGAGCCTTCATAACGTTATTACAACATCGAAGACAATTCCACAATTTTTTAAACCTAAGGTCTATAATCCAAGATTATTAATGTTAGTAAACCTATAGTTATGTTTATATTAAGGTCTATGTTTAATATTGACGCTCTAATGTTTCTACAAATATATTTGTATTATCAAATAAGAACAACTCAATAGGTAGGTTTCCATCAAGGACAACACATATTTCATAATGCCAACAAAAAATTGCCTAGAAAACACAATTTTATCTTTTTGTTGGACTACACAATTTTCCATTGTGTTAAGGATAAAAAATGTTAAACCTAAACTAAAATTTTTAATATAATGTATCCATAAATATTAAATTAAAATGATATTATTAAATTTGTAAAACAACATGTTCATATATATTAACTTTTCTCATATTCAAAATTACTCTAAATTCATTTTACCTATCCTTGTAATGAACTACATTAATACCACAACTTAATCATTGTAATGTACTACATTAATATCTAAATGATTATGATTATGTGGTATATGGAAGTTAAATTAATAAATATTAGGAAATTTAAATAATAAACAATCACATTCAATAAATAATATCAATATTATAATAATAAGCCACAATTGTTGGCTCTAAACCTAAACTAAATTTTTTACTATAATGAATCCAAAAATATCAAATTAAAATGATATTATTAATTTTCTAAAACAACATATTCATATATATATTTTTTTTCATATTTAAAAATATTCTTAAATCATTTTGCTTATTTATTAATAAAACAATAGATGTTAATATCATAAGATAATCCTTGTAATGGATTGCATTAATATCACAACTTAATCATTGTAATGGACTACATTAATATATGCATGATTATGATTATGTGGTATATCTACATTAAATTAATAAATATTAGTAAATTTAAATAATAAACAATCACATTCATATTTTTAATTATTTATCTTTCAAAACTTAATGATATTTAATATCAATATTATAATAATAAGTCACAATTGTTGGCTCTAAACCTAAACTATATTTCTTAATATAATGTATCCACAAAGATCAAATTAAAATCATATTAATAAATTTCTAAAACACAACACACACACGCACATATTTTTTTTTTTCATATTTAGAATCACTCTAAAATCATTTTACTTATTTAGTAATAAAACAATAGATTATTAATATCATAAGATAATCATTGTAATGGACTACATCAATATCACAACTTAATCATTGTAATGGACTACACTAATATCTACATGATTATGATTATGTGTTATATGGAGGTTAAGTTAATAAATATTAGGAAATTTAAAAATAAACAATCACATTCTTATTTTCAATTATTTATCTTTCAAAAAATTAATGATATTTAATATCAATATTATAATAATAAGTCATAATGGTCGGCTCTAAACCTAAACTAAAATTTTCTAATATATTGAATCCAAAAATATCAAATTTAAATGATATTATTAATTTTCTAAAACAACACATTCCTATATATTAATTTTTTTCATATTTAAAATTATTCTAAAATCATTTTACTTATTTATTAAGAAAATAGTAGATTGTTAATATTAGAAGATAATTGTAATGGACTATATTAATATGACAACTTAATCATTGTAATGGACTACATTAATATCTACATGATTATGATTATATGGTATATGAAGGTTAAATTAATAAATATTAGGAAATTTAAATAATAAATAATTACATTAGTATTTTTAATTATTTATCTTTCAAAACTTAATAATATTTAATATCAATATTATAATAATAAGTCAAAATGGTTGGTTGTAAACCTAAACTAAAATTTTTAATACAATGAGTCTAGAAATATCAAAATAAAATGATATTAAAGTGATATTGAGGTTAAATTAATAAATATTAGGGAATTTAAATAATAAAGAATGTAGTCCCTTTTAAGTTGTCATATTTTTCAACATAATTTTATATATTTATAAATTTCCTTAATTATTTGAATTTCTTAAAATTTATTAAGGTATTATTTCTGATTTAATAATGTAATTTTTAATTATAAAGTAATCAAAAAATTATAATTTATATACTTGTCTAAATATAAAGGAGATTGTTCACTGTCAAAGATAATTAACTGCAATCTTGCAATACAATTTTGGTTGAGATTTTAATTTGGTGTTGTTTAAAATACATTTTTAAATCTATAAATAGATTTAATACCCTAAAAAATCAAATTATGTGCACTATACAAATCAAAATTACAATACAAACAAATCCATAAAAATATATTAAAAAAAAACATAGAAAAAAAAAAGTTAAACTACAAAAGTCCAAAACATTAAAAAAATTAACCTATAAAAAATTAAAATGAAAATTTGATTATATATATATAATTACAATTCTTTAAAAATACACCTAAAACTATGACACAGAAATTTATTTGCTAAAACATGTATTCAGATTTTGATATCTCTTTTATTTATTAAAAACTATTTATTTATTTAAATTATTGTTTAAATACAATTTAATTTCTCTTTCATTATTTAATTACAATTTTAAATGAAATAAGGTTAAAATAATTTTGAGATTTGTAAAGTTCAACCATTAATATTTATTACATTAATATTTTTAATTTAGATTTTATTCAATAAAACTTCACATTATAAATGATAGTTAGAAAATATTTATAATATTGTTAAAAAAAGGTTGTTTTTCTACATTTATAAATATTACCAGCTAAATCTCTGTATAGAGAGAGATTTCTTATGTGGCAAATAAATCTAATCTTAACATGGTTTCCTATAAATTCCATTAGACATTGGTTTGCATATGTGTTTTAGAACCATCCAGATTCAATGCTTATATTATTTTTTTATAAATTGGAACAAACATCTGTTATCTGCAACCTGCACCGACATTAATGATTAATGAAAACTTTTGATGTAAAATAATTCAAAATAAACGCTTTACTGGCCTGCTTTGTTTTGGTATGGCTATAGTTTCATATAGTTTTCTGAAGATGCTTGCGCCAAGGATTCCGGAAGCAAATCCTGTGTAGCCTACATATAGTAACAAATGGACAGTGTCTCCAGAAATTTCAACACTAATGTAGAATTAAATGGGCTGGTGATAGTGGGTGAGAGAGGATCTTTCATTTCTGTCCAAATTTAAAGGAGATTGTTCATTGTCAAACAAAATTAATTTGTTGTCGTTTAAAATACATTTTAAAAATGTATAAATAAATTTATACTTAAAAAATCAAATTATGTGCACTATATAAACCAAAATTACAATACAAATAAATCTATAGAAATAAAAAAAAAAAACATAAAAAAAGTTAAATTACAAAAGTCCAAAACATTAAAAAATAATATATAAAAAACTAAAATCAAAATTTGATTATATATATATATATATATTTATATGAAATTACTTTTCCTTAAAACAACACCTAAAATTATGACATAGAAATTTATATGCTAAAATATTTATTCAGATTTTGATATCTTTTTATTGATTAAAAGTTATTTATTTAAACAAATAAAAAATTATTTATTTAAGGATTTATTTAAAGTATTAGGAGAAATTTCAACCTTGGAAGGCTAATGTAGAATTAAATTGGTTTCTGAGAGTGTAGCTTTCATACTTGTCCAAATTTAAAGGAGATTGTTCACTGTAATGGAAACAGAACTAGTTGCAATCTTGCAATACAATTTAGGTTGAGATTTTAAATCGTTGTTGTTTAAAATATTTTTTTAATGCATAAATAAATTTAATACCGCATAAAAATGATTGAAGCAAATGTGCACTATACAAATCAAAATTACAATACAAACAAATCCATAAAAAAAATAAAAAAATACAAAAACCAAAACATTAAAAAAATAACAAAAAAAACTTTAATAATATATATATATAAAATTACCATTCCTTAAAAAAAAAACTTAAAACTGTGACATAAAAATTTTTTCGCTAAAACATTTATTCACATTTTGATATCTCTTTTATTTATTAAAAGTTATTTATTAAAACATCTGTTTATTAAAGTTATTGTTTAAATACGATAAATTTTTCTTTCATTATTTAATTACAGTTTTAAATGACATAACATTAAATTAAATTTGAGATTTCTAAAATTTAACCATTAAAATTTATTACATTAATACTTTTAATTTAAATTTTATGCAATAAAATTTCACATTATAAATGATAATTAAAAAATATTTATAATTTTATTAAAAAATGTGTTTTTTCTACATTTATAAATATTACCAGCGAAATCTATGTGCAGAGAGATTTCTTATTTCTTAAATGAAAAATCCCAAACAACAATTTCAGATCTAAATTGGTAACAATCTTAAAACTTATTTAATATTTAATATCTAATCTTAACATTGTTTTCTGTAAATTGCATTTAACGTTGGTTCGTATACACGTTTTAGAACAATCCAGATTCAATGCTTGTATTATTTTTTCTAAATGCGAACAAATGCCAGCTGCAACGACATCAATGGTTAATGAAAACTTTTGATGTAAAATAATTCAAAATAAACGCTTACTCGCCTGCTTTGTTTTGGTATGGCTATAGTTTCTTATAGTTTTCTCAACAGGCTTGCGCAAAGGATTTCGGAATCAAATCCGCAGTAGCCTACATACATTGACAAATATAAAGTATCTCCAGAAATTTCAACATTGGAAGGTTAATGTGGAATTATTGGTTTAAATTTAAACTACATTGTTCACTGTCACAGAATAAAAGTAATTGCAAATTTGCAATATAATTTAGGTTGAAATTTTAATTTCCTGTTCTTTAAAATATATTTTTAAATGTATAAATAGATTTAATAGCTTAAAAAGATATTTGAAGTATTTAAATTATTTTTACTATATCAATAAAAATTACAATACAAACAAATCCATAAAAATATATTAAAAAAACAAACACATAAAAAAATTAAAATAGAAAAGTCCAAAACATTAAAAAATAACTTATAAAAAATAAAAATAAAATTTGATTATATATATATATGAAATTACCATTCTTTAAAATAACACCTAAAACTATGTCATACAAATTTATTTGGTAAACAATTTATTATTTTGATATATCTTTTATTTATTAAAAGCATACAAATTTATTTGGTAAACAATTTATTATTTTGATATATCTTTTATTTATTAAAAGCTCTTTATTTAAACATTTATTTATTTAAGTTATTATATAAATATAATTTAATTTCTCATTCATTATTTAATTACTATTTTAAATGAGATAAAGTTAAATTAAACCTGAGAATTTTAAAATTCAACCATTAAAATTTATTACATTAATACTTTTAATTTAGATTTAATTCAATAAAACTTCACATTATAAATGATGGTTAGAAAATATTTATAATATTGTTCAAAGAAGATTTTTTTTCCTACATTTATAAATATTACGAGCGAGCTAAATCTCTGTGCAGAGAAATATTTCTTATATCCCAAATAAAAAATCTGGCTGGGCAACATTCTTAAAACTTATTTAATATTTAATATCAAATCTTAACCTTCTTTTCCATAAATTTCATTTGACATTGGTTTGTATGTGTTTTAGAACAATCCAGATTCAATGATTAATTATTTTTTATATATTGGAACAAACGCTAGTTATCTGCAACGACATTAATGATTAATGAAAACTTAATGTAAAATAATTCAAACTTAATGACAACTTTTGATGTGTACTTGTCAAAAATAGTTCAACAGCCAAACAAAGCATATTATTATGGGATGAATCTAAATGCATCTAATATCGTTGGAGATCTTTCATTAGTTAGTTCTATAGGGACAGTACGCTCTTGAATTTATCTTGAAGGTGAATCTCTTAGAGGCCCTTTTACAAATTTTGTAGTAATTTCCAGCGAACTTAAGGCTGTTGCAGCATGCAATTCGCAGCCATGTTGGTTCCTAAAAGTTTGTTGCGACAGCCATCTAAGAGGCCCATTTGTCCCCATAGCCCAATCTGGAAATAAAGATACTGATATTCCTCCTTTTAACCACCAAAATCTCAAAAACAAATCCACTTTAGTTTTCTATTTTTCAATCCGCAAATTAAGAGCAGAAATTACTGTATTTTAGATTATTCCTCAAGTGTAATATAAACAAACCCTCATTTCAATATCCTAAATTAAACATAAATTTTCAGCATGCAAATCCATAATTTCCAACACCATATTTCACATTAGAATTTCTAATTAACCTAAGAGTACTCTTTGATTGGGTTAAATAACATAAGTAAAGATTTGGAATTCAAAACCTTGAACCATATTTTCCCTAATTACTCTGATAGCCCTTGCGGAAAGGATTCCGGAAGCAAAGGACTTGCTGCTGACTAATTCTTTTTTTGTTTCTGTGACAGTGAACAATCTCCTTTAAAGATTTGGAATTCAAAACCTTGAACCATATTTTCCCTAATTACTCTGATAGCCCTTGCGGAAAGAATTCCGGAAGCAAAGGACTTGCTGCTGACTAATTTTTTTTTGTTTGTGTGACACTGAACAATCTCCTTTAAATTTGGACAAGTATGAAGGTTGCGTTCTCGCCAATTTAATTCTACATTGTTTTCCAATGGGCAATGATTTGAAATTGATGATCATCATATTCGAAAATACACTTTTCTATTACTTGTATGTGTAAGGTGTGTGTTACATCTTGTAGTCTTTACATTGTTATTAATGGTGATAGGTGTTAATTAACAAATGATACAGTAAATTTCTAATGAAGCTTTGTAAAAAATTAATTTAAACAAAATTTAATCATACAATTTAGAGATGTAAGAAAATTAGTGATGTGAATTCAATCTATTGATATTGTTGACAATGACGAGATCTTTAAATTTCAATAATATGATCAAAATTTAATTATCGGTGTAACTAATTACTCCGTACTTTTGAAAAAATCCCCAAATTTTAAATGAAAAATAGTATATTAATTACTCCGTACTTTTTAAAAGATCCCCCATTTTAAATGAAAAATAATATATTAATTACTCCGTACCAATTAACCAAAATTAAAATGATTGGCGATAAATTAGTATATTAATTACTACGTAAATATCTGTCGCCAACAAAATTGGCCTCTATATTGATTACCGACTAATTTGCATGATTAAAAAACATGGTAACAGTAAAAATTAATGCGGGTGGAAGTTCGAAGGTTAGGAGCAAACACATCCGCCTGCAAACGCATACCTTTGCATAATTTAAAAGTGGGGATTATGTTTGGTGGGCGCTCTCTTAGAACACACCTCCCCTTCTTTTTTGATCGACAATGAGATATATCCCTATTAAATTGTGGCAATAGGATGACTGGATTATGGAATTAAACAGAAGTTTTGGCAAAATCGATTACGTATATTAAATGCAGTTAAAAGGTTCATTTAACGAAATTCTTTTGAAGAAAGTAGTTGGAAATGAGATGCGCAGTTTCCTACACATAGTATCGGGGAAATACACATAGCGGGTACTGAGTTGTTCTTCCTTCACAATGGAATACGGAATATACACTTTCAACCGTATGCCTTTTGGTCTATGCGATGCAATTTATTCTTACCTACGGTTGTTTTGTTTATTTTTGAAGGGTTTATCTATAAAGATCTCTCTGGATGAATCAATGGTGTGGATGGCTCACTGGTGTGTTTATTGGATGAAGGTGAGGTATTTTTAATGTGATTTTTTGGAAGGTTTTTTTAGACTTTTCTGGTTTAATTTCTTTAAAATAGAGTAGGAATTCATTGAAATTACAAGTTTGATGGGTATCCCCTACACAATAGTTAAAAATTTTTCAAAGGTGTTGAATCCATATATAAAATATAAAAACCAATTTAAATAACACAAATCAAAATTTCAACACAAATTTTTCTGTAAAATTTGACACCAGAAACTCCAAAAAATTGCACAAAAACAACTCTGTGAAAAACACTTTAAAACATTATAACAATAATGCATAGAACTCTATAAGAAAGCATCCTTCGCCCACATTTTAATTAATAATCGTGCAAGACTGTCACTTTATTAAAGACTTCGCTAAGCCATATGTTGGAATCACGGCATAAGTGTGAGTATAACGTTTGTTTGGGGACAGGAACACGATGGAGCTTTTAAGCATATGAAGGAGTGTTTGGTGTAAGTCCCAATCCTTCGGTTTTCGGAATGGAAAAGAAATGAAAATTTTGGAGTAGAGTATTTTTTTTTTTTTTTTTAAATAAGATTATATTGTAGATATCAATATTAACATTAAATGATTGGAGTGAAACTCAACTAAATTGAACTAAGTGAAAGTTAACCAGGGCACTTGATGTAACAACGATGACAGGGAGAGGTAGTTGGAATTAGATTCTCCAACACTCCCCCTTAATTTCAAACACAAAAAAATTTAAACTAAGATGTTTGTTGGTCTATGTCTTAGCTAGGTTTACAATTTAAAAATTTAAGACCATCTTGATTTCCTTTTCTCTTTCTTTTCTTCCACATTGTATAGTTTCTAAATTGTTTCAATTTTTTTTTTTACTTTTTTTTTTTTTTTTTTTTTTTTTTTTTTTTTTTCATTCAACATTTGTTTCGATTGTTCCAGGTTCTGCATGCATGACATTTATCTCTTCAAAAATATGTTTGTATCTCGATTATTAGCACATGTTATCTTTCGTATTTTATTTTTCATCATCAATCTACTCCAACAAAAGATGAGAATAAAATTTATCTCTTCAAAACTCAAATACCTGAAAATTTCATTGATGTGTTAATCATGCATGTTGCTTTCAACATTCATTTCCGCTGCTTGTAGGTAGACGTCATCTAGACATGGTGTTGCAAGCCATGCCTCAAGGAAATTTAATTGTTCTTCATAATCGTCATTTTTTACATGCACAATGGAAATCAATGGTAACTTTAAAAACGTCTGCAAGACTACATTTGTTTTGTTCCTTCTGCTGTGCAATGAGAGATCTCTCTCATTATGCTTCCTTCTCTTCCTTTGTTTTGTTCCTTCTGCTCTGTAATGAGAGATCTCTCTCATTGTGCTTCCTTCTCTTCCTTTGTTTCTTCATATGCTTCGAAGAGATATTCTTCTACTTGGTTTGAAGACTCAAGTTGGATTATCGCTTCAAATAGCATCATGTCAATATTATTTTTGTTGCATCATCTATAAACATTCATCATAAGCGAGCAGGTCTTCATCAAACTTAACATCAGTAATTTTAATTGTTGGATTCACCATAACACTCACTGCTCCAATGGAAACTTCATTGTCATTAGCAAGCTCAGTTGTTAGATTCACCAAATTGTTATCAACAAGCTCTGTTGTTGGATTCACCATATTGTCATCAACAACCTCTGTTGCTAGAATCACCAAATTATCATCAGCAAGCTTTGTTACTGGATTCAAAAAAATTTGTCCAATTGTGGCTATGCACGGTGGGGTTCGTGAGCATCTATGTGCCCTCTCTCTGCTTCTTCTGCAAAATATTCACGGTCATCATCCACTTGTGGCTGAGCATAATGAGATTCACCAAACTCTTCATCTTCAACTGAATTACTCCCCCTTACACCAAAACACCTCTCAAGGGTATCTCAAGCTTCTGCAAAATATTCATGGTCATCATCCACTTGTGGCTGAGCATAATGAGATTCACCAAACTCTTCATCTTCAACTGAATTACTCCCCCTTACACCAAAACACCTCTCAAGGGTATCTCAAGCTTCCTTGGATGACATTGCATCTACTATGAGGGGTAGAATGTTGTCATCTACATAATTTTTTATGCATTTTAATGCAAAGACATTCTTTTCCCTCTTCACTTCCAATTCTTTTTAAAAAACTTTATACATGTCTAGTCGTTGCTTGACTTTCTTAACCTCTTGGCTTTCCCCATTTGTTGAGTTTGGCAAACTATGACTTAACAAAAAAATTGTACTGCAAACACAACGGCTTCTCTATTTTAAACTTCAACCAAATTAAATTGTAAATTCTATTTTTGACTTTGGCTCTGTCTCCTTGTGCCGACATGCAACGATGGTGGCTCAAGAATCTCAAATTAATTCAGTTTCAATACCATCTTTATCCAAATTCCTTACAAAAGAAACATTCGTAAAAAATAATTTCACAAAACCCTTTTTACTTTGAATAGGTTTAAAAAGCTTTTAACGTCTTGTTATAAAGTCCTTCTCATTTCCTGAGTGAAAAATTATTTTCAACAAAGCCAAAATCATACGATTGCTTTAAAACCATGTGAAAACATTTTTTTGTAAATATCTTTTAAAAAATTACATAACATTTTAAAAGGATAAAACCCTTCATCCAATGCAAATAGGAAACCCATTTGACCTTCGCCACAGATTTGAACCTCGGCCTCTTAAGACGACAATATGTGCTTTTCCCGCCATAGATATGACTATGACTCGTGCTCGTTTTGGATTTGTCGTCATCAACGCTTTTTTTGACACAGTATCTCTCGAGTGGCTAATTTTAGCAAGTTGGTTTTGTACTCATGGAGTGAGATCAAGTACAAGTACGTTGGTCACTTCAATTTATTTATTTAGTTTAAATCTGGCTAGCTTGAAGTGGTTTCTGTTTTATGTCAAATGCCTCTTGAATTATTTTACTCGAGTATTCACGCTTTTGGTTTTTCAAAATTATCTAACTTTCCTTCTTCGCAGAACCTCCTTCATGCAATTAGCCTTTTTCTCCTCCTCGACTTTTTCATATATGATGCAATTAGCCTTTTTCTCCTCCTCGACTTCTTCATATATGATGCTCTTCTTGGAGTCTTATGCAACTTGGACTTTGATACCATCACAAAGAAGGAAGAGAAACCGTGGAGCAAAGGTTTTTTTTTCTTAATGTCGAACAAATGTTTGTTTTTCTTAATATTAAGAATCAGTTAAATAAGATTATATTGGAGATATCCACCTTAAATGATTAGAATGAAATTGAAATAAATTTAACTAACTTAAATTAAATTGGGACACTTGGAGTAACAATAATAACACCTAACATGTAACTTGATTATATTCTCTAATAAAAATAAAGAGTTCCATGTTAACATGACGCATCTCTTGCTGTAACGCCTTGGAGGATCGTGCGAAGGCGCGCGCCCCTCTCTCTTGAAAAACAACTAAGTTTTGATGCGAGCGCTCCATAAACGACGAAGGCATAAATGAAGTGCGCGCGGATATGGAGAGCGCTTGCCTACTTATATGGTGGACAGGAGGTTCACCTTGTGCGTTCGAGCCGACCAAGGGCGCAACCACATGTTGGGCGAGCCGACGGTGGAAGGAGCGTTTGGTGGGCAAGTTTGATGTAGGTTGGAGGTCGGCCGAGATGGAGAAGCGACACACCATGGCACATATAAATATGGAGGAACGCACGTTCATTTGGCATCAATCTCATCGCAAGTCTCTTCGCACAAAGGAGTGTGCGCACAAGAGTAGTGCGCAGATTGCCGCAGCTCGCATGAAGGGATGAGCCCGCCGAGCCGGGTGAAGGGTTTGTGAGGTTTGTGGTGGTGCGCACGGGTGCCCACGCTGGTTACGCATTCAGATTGGGTTGAGGTTTGGGCACAGGTCGTGCACGGGTGTGCCTGCCCTCCCAACGCCAAGGTTATGTGTATGTATTGTATTTCGGTGGATTATTAAGGCAGACCGCCGTGCGCTCTTGCACGGGCGGGCGCCCACCTTGTTATAACGCCGGTGGAGCGCGGCTCCCGGTCATTGTAATCTTTCTCTATTATAATAAAAAGATTACTTCTTGCATATTATTGGGTTATTATTATCATTCTTGTATTATTGATGGATTTCGCACATTAATAATGTTAATTCATGTTTATTATGAATTGTTGAAGGTGTAGTTCGTAAAGTTAATTAACGATGGATAAAGTTATTAACTTAGGCGGTGCCGCACCCGGCCAATTAAACGAAAAAAGAATTGGGGGCATGACAGGTGGTATCAGAGCTGATTCAGGGTTGATGAAGCTTGATAGAGCAGGTTCACAGGTGGTGAAGCCGTTTCTTATGACAGGTGAAGCTGATTCAGGGTTGAAGAAGCTTGACGAACAAGGGAAATTTATGGAGAAATCATGGATGAACAATCTGGGTTTCGTGGACTTGATGGTTCATGGCAAGACCATTCAAGCTCTGGTGGACACGAGGGCCACTCATAACTTCATGACGACACGGTTGGCAAAAGAGGTTGGACTGATGATCTTCCCATCGAATATGGAAGTCAAGGTAGTGAACTCTAGAGCTAAAGTGGCGGGGTTGGTACACGAAGTACCTGTGCAGATAAAAGACTGGAAGGGTCAGTTGGACTTCACAGTAATGGAGATGAACAAATTTGATATGATACTCGGACAGGATTTCTTGAAGGGCAACAAGGCTATTGTTGTCCGCTTCTGTGATGAGGTGGTGTTGGTTGGACAGACACAAACTTGGACTTTGCCCACTCATAGGCAAAGGAGGGAAGTCAAGGTGCAGCATGTTTCGGCACTGAGTTTGGAGAAGGCTATGAAGGATTCAGATATGGAGACATATGCGGTGATGTTCAAGGATGTCGAAGGTGATGGAGTGGGGACGCCTATTCCAGCTGAGATATATGATGTGCTGACCAAATATGCAGATTTGATGCCTAATGAGCTTCCGAAGAAGCTTCCACCAAGGCGTGTAGTGGACCATAGCATTGAGCTTGAGCCAGGAAAGCAACCCCCGCCTAAAGCACCTTATCGGTTGTCAGGGCCTGAGTTGGAGGAGTTGAAACGATAGTTAAAGGATTTAACTGATGCAGGTTTCATCAGACCTTCAAGGTCTCCTTATGGAGCTTCGGTATTGTTCTAGCGGAAGAAGGATTCGAATGAGCTACGGATGTGTTGTGATTACCGTGCATTGAACAAGAAGACGGTAAGGAACATATATCCTTTACCATTGGGTGCTGATCGCTTTGACAAGCTTGCGAAAACCCGAGTGTTTTCCAAGTTGGACTTGAGGCATGGTTATTATCAGGTGCGGATAGCTGAAGGAGACGAGAAGAAGACCGCGATAGTAACAAGTTATGGTAGCTTTGAGTTCCTTGTTATGCCATTCGGGTTGTGCAATGCTCCTGCTACGTTTTGCACTTTGATGAACGATGTTCCATGACCATACTTGGATTCGTTCGTAGTAGTATACTTGGATGATATAGTGGCGTTTAGTGACAACATGGAGGATCATAAGAAGCACTTGGTGATGGCGTTCGAGGCACTGAGGACAAATCAGTTGTTCTTGAAGAACTCTAAGTGTGTGTTTGCTCAGACCGAGATTTCGTTCCTTGGGCATATTTTTGGTCAAGGGTACATACGGATGGAGCTGAGTAGGGTGAAGGCGATCGAGGACTAGGTTGAACCGAAGAATGTCCATGAGATGAGGGTGTTCTTGGGCATGACCAACTACCAACGGAAGTTTGTAGAAGGGTACTCCAAGGTGACATCGGCACTGACAGACTTATTGAAGAAAGACAAGAGGTGGAGTTGGACGAACAAATGTCAAGAGGCATTTGATGACTTGAAGAAGAGGATGGTTACAACACCGATACTGAAGTTGCCTGACTTCGAGAGACCATTTGAGGTACACACTAATGCTTCAGATTTTTCCATAGGAGGGGTTCTTATGCAGGATGGGCATCCGGTGGCATATGAGAGTCGGAAGTTGCAGGATAGAGAACGGAGGTATCCGGTCCATGAGAAGGAGATGACTGCAATCATTCACTATCTTCATGTGTGGAGGCATTACCTGATTGGGAAGTCGTTTGTTGTCAAGACGGACAACGTTGCAGTGAGTTATTTTGCATCACAACCGAAGCTTTCTGCAAAGCAAGCTCGTTGGCAGGACTTCTTGGCAGAATTCGACATGACTATTGAGTATAAACCCGGAAGACACAATGCAGTAGCAGATGCCCTTAGCAGGAAGGAACAACTTGCAGCATTGGAGGGAGAAGAGCGGGCAGCTAGGAGTAGGAGTCGAGTTCAGATGTCAGAAGAGATGCAGAAATATCAAGGAACATGTTGAAACCTATACTTTAGCGCAGAATATAATGAAGCAGATAAAGGAGGGGAAGACACGAAAGTTCTTTCTACAAGACGGGTTCTTGTTCTTTGTAAACTGACTCTATGTTCCAAAGTCATCTGGACTCAGGAGGCACCTTTTGAAGGAGTGCCATGACTCGCCATGGGCTGGCCACCCAGGGATGCGTTGTTCTTTGGCATTGTTGGAGAGAGGATCCTTTTGGGAGAAGATGCGGGAGGATGTGGAGGAGTATGTACATAGGTGCATCATTTGTCAACAGGACAAATCAGATACTCAGAGGCAAGGAGGACTGTTGCATCCTTTACCAATTCCAAAGAGGCCATGGATGAGTGTCTCGATGGACTTCATCACTCAGTTGCCATAGATTCAGGGGTATAATGGGATCATGGTCGTGGTTGATCGTTTTTCCAAGTATGATGTCTTTGTTCCTACAAAGATACCTTAAGGATCCGAGCGGACTGCGGAGTTGTTCTTTAAGAACATAGTGAAGTATTGGGGGATGCCATTGAGCATTGTGTCGGATAGAGATCCGTGTTTTACAGGCAGATTTTGGACCACATTATTAAAGCTAGTCGGGATGGAGTTGTTGATGAGTTCGAGTTACCATCCGCAGACAGAAGGGCAGACCGAGAGGATCAACGCATTGCTGGAAGACTACTCGAGACATTATGTGGCGGTTGATCAGAATAATTGGCTTAAACTCTTGGATAATCCTCAGTTTAGCTACAATATTCAAAAGAGTTCTGCGACAGGGTATAGTCCATTTGAGTTGGTGAATGGATAGATGTTGGTTGCACCGCATACCGTAGTGATGGGATGCTTCTTGAGAAGTCCTCATGCGAAGAATTTCATGAAGGCTTGGGAGGAGACCTTGGAGTTAGCACGGTTACGCTTGCACGACACTGCAAAGAGGATGAAAAAGTACGTTGATCGTGGGAGACGGGAGGCACACTTCAGTGTGGGAGATACGGTGTTTCTCAGTATTAACGGGGAGCTGTTTCAACCAGCCAAGGGGACGACAAGAAAACTGACATAGAAGTATGAGGGACCATTCCGAGTGAAGAGAGTGGGGGAAGTTTCTTACGAGCTGGAGCTTCCACGCCATATGCACATGAAGCATGAAATTTTTCATGTGAGTCAGTTGAAGAGATGTAGACTTGATTCGGACCATCCGGAGAGAGTTGAACCGACGAGAGGACCAGCCAGGATTGTGGACAGACCAGGACTAGAGTTGGAGAAGATTTTGAGTCTCAAAACTACAGGAGTTAGTTGCCACATGCGACAGGAATTTCTTTGCAGATGAAGGATGCAGCTGGGAATCGGAGGACTCACTTTGGAGATGGAAGAACAAGATCGAGAAGTATGACAGGAAGTTGAGGAGAAGAGAATGATTGTCGAGGGCGACAATGATTTCCAGTGGGGGAGGATGTAACGCCTTGGAGGATCGTGCGAAGGCGCGCACCCCTCTCACTTGAAAAGAAACTAAGTGTTGATGCGAGTGCTCCATAAACGACGAAGGAATAAGTGAAGTGCGCGCGGTTATGGAGAGCGCTCGCCTACTTATATGGTGGACAGGGGGTTCACCTTGTGCGTTCGAGCTGACCAAGGGCGCAACCACATGTTGGGCGAGCCGACGGTGGAAGGAGTGTTTGGTGGGCGAGTTTGATGTAGTTTGGAGGTCGGTCGAGATGGAGAAGCGACACTCCATGGCGCATATAAATATGGAGGAACGCACGTTAATTTGGCATTAATCTCATCGCAAGTCTCTTGGCACAAAGGAGTGTGCGCACAAGACTAGTGCGCAGATTGCCGCAGCTCGCATGAAGGGATGAGCCTGTCGAGCCGGGCAAAGGGTTTGTGAGGTTTGTGGTTGTGCGCACAGGTGCCCACGCTGGTTACGCATTCGGATTGGGTTGAGGTTTGGGCACGGGTGCGCCTGCCCGCCCTATGCCAAGGTTATGTGTATGTATTGTATTTCGTTGGATTATTAAGGCAGACAGCCGTGCGCTCTTGCAAGGGCGGGCGCCCACTTTGTTATAACGCCGGTGGAGCACGGCTCGTGGTCATTGTAATCTTTCTCTATTATAATAAAAATATTACTTCTTGCATATTATTGGGTTATTATTATCATTCTTGTATTATTGATGGATTCCGCACATTAATAATGTTAATTCATGTTTATTATGAATTGTTGAAGGCGTAGTTCGTAAAGTTAATTAATGATGGATAAAGTTATTAACTTAGGTGGTGCCGCACCCGGCTAATTAAACGAAAAAAGAATTGGGGGCGTGACACTTGCCATTGGATATACGTTGACATAGGAAGGGCCAAGTAAGTTATTCCTGACGTCGCCAAAAAATTCACTTGATAACCGCAATTATTTCCTGCCTATTAACAAAGATCAATCAATGCTTACATTATTCGGGTTTACTAGACAATATGTTTATGTGGGTCAAGTCTCAGCGCTTTCCAAAACCCTATACAAACACAAATCTAGGTAATTCACCTGTTGACACTTTGAAATGGATAACTCAGTGTCTTTTGCAGGAGCATCACTCTACAATAGGAATTCAATTATGCGCCATTAACCCAACTGAGTTCCCTAAAAATATTTTGGTATGGGCGCTTATGTCAGTTTTCAACCTCTTTTTTTCTTCTCCCTCAATGAATAACTTTTTGGAGTTAAATGAAGCACAAATTTGTGGAAAAATTGACTACAAATACTAAATCATCGATACACGTCAGTGACCAATTTATATTAGTAAAAATATCAGAAATTCCACGGGGAAGTGCGGAGCTCCGCATAATGGAAGTGTCAAGATTAAATTTTGTGGGAAGTCTCTTAGATCTCATAATTGGACAAGGCGGCCGTGGGTGGAATTATTGTGCAGAATCCAGAGGCCTCTGCATACCTCCCCTTCTTTTTTGACTGATGGTAAGATATCTCCTTATGCTGCAATTTTTCATAAAAATCATAGTAATTATACCGACTAGTTCTGGTGACTTCGATTTTTTTACTAGCGATGTTAACAATTCCGGTTATGTCGGTATTACTTTCTCTTATTAATTTCACTATCCATTGGAGGTCATCTCATTTTATTTTGTTCTCTACTAGGTGTCATAGACAGTTTAATTTTACTTCAATTCTACTCCATAGGTGTTGAGTTCTAGTTTAGTAATTTATTATTGATGTTTACAATGTAGTGTATTCCGCCATTTTGAATATTGACAGTTTAATTTTACTTCAATTCTACTCCATAGGTGTTGAGTTCTACTTTAGTCATTTATTATTGATGTTTACAATGTAATGTATTCCGCCATTTTGAATATTGATAATTTAATTTTACTTCAATTCTACTCCATAGGTATTGAGTTCTACTTTAGTCATTTATTATTGATGTTTACAATGTAATATATTTAGCTATTTTAAATATTGAGAAGAGAAATCTCAACTCCACTTTTAGATTTCATTCTTTTTCATGATGTGAAAGCACCAAGTTGCATAAAACTCGAGAAAGAGAAACACTCCAAATGTTTTGGGCTCGATTTCATTCTTTTTATTGATGCGAGAGCACCAAGTTGCATAAAACTCGAGAGAGAGAAACACTACAAATTTTTTGGGCTTGCAAAGAAGAAGAGTGAGAAGCCGAGGCGAAAAATGCAATTGCGCACTCGTTGAGTAGACTCAATACATCGTATCCGCCACTCAGCCAAGGAGAAATTGCGCAGAAAGTCATAAACTTGCTAATTTTTTGAGTTCATAAAAGTTTTGCACCCCATGCATTGAAGGACTGCGCACATTTGCAAATAAAAAATACTTAAAGAGTTGCACACACGAGTTAACGAAGTGCGCCCAAGAATTCGTTCAAAGTCAAAGGTTCATAGTTTTTTAATTCACAAATACATGTTAAATGAGTATTTGATGTTTTTAGTTCACAACAATAATTCATAAAACACTTTATTCATGAAAGGCACTATTCTTGTAAGGTATTAATTCATGATTAAAAAAAAAGGATTTTTGTGATTTTTTTTCTTTAAAAGAGACATTTTAAAAGGAAAGGGGCTTATTCTATATCTAAAGGTTTAGTTGTTCTTTGAATTTTTAATAACTTCTATAAATTGAGTATTTTTTGAGGTGGCCCTACTTCCCAATTCAACATACAAGTTTTCACCTTCGGTAATGAATGGAGCCTCCTTAATCATTCGGTTGTAGGTGTATCCCCTTCTAATCTTATAATAATTCAAGTCTACACAATTTGTTTTATTATTTTTGTGGTGGTTCCTTAACACCCCAATTATGAACTTGGGCTTTGATACCATCTCTCATAACCCCGTATCTATAATAATAAAAAAGAAAAATTGCCTAGTTTTTCTACACATAAACATATATATATTTCTCTCTCTATTATACATGCTCTTGATTTCTTGCAAGATATTTTGGAAGGGGTATTGGTTATGAACATTCTGAGCCATCTCCAAGGTGTATATTTTTTTTTGTTAATCTGCTCCCTATTTTTGCTTTTATACTCGTAGGATTGTTATATCATTCTATTCTACCTAGCTTCTATTATACATGCTCTTGATTTCTTGCAAGATATTTTGGAAGGGGTATTGGTTATGAACATTCTGAGCCATCTCCAAGGTGTATATTTTTTTTTGTTAATCTGCTCCCTATTTTTGCTTTTATACTCGTAGGATTGTTATATCATTCTATTCTACCTAGCTTGCAATTAACATTGGATTTATTATATCATTTAGTTATACTTACATGAGATCATTCCCAAGCGTGATTTACATATTAAAATGTATAGCCTCAAGGGGTACACGCTTTCTTAATACATATTAGGTTATTATTACTTCATGGCATGAGTTACGTAATTATGTCTAGAGATGCCCCTAAAATGATTCATAGTGCACAAAGATATTTTTGGATGTTGATATCCACGCCATCTAAGGCATAATTAAATTTTTGAAGGCGTGTATTGAATTTCACCTGGTCGTTTGGTTATACAGTACCCCAGAGTTCTCAATGTCGGGTGTTCAACTTAACCTCGAAATACTACCCAATCCTTTATCAGCACATCCCCCTCCTTCACAAGGGATGGATGTGATCAAACTAACATGCCTTGATGGCCGTGATGTGACGATGAAAATTGAGGGAAGCTATCTCCCCACACATAACCCTAATCTCTTGTACCTTTGTCATTTTCGCTCCCTTTCCTCTTTTCGCATTTGCTTTTGATATTTTGTTACGGCTTTGTTTCTTTGATCAGCGCCATGTACCAGCTCGCTTGCTAGTGTACAACCGTCATGGAGGCATGGCTCAGTTTTTCCAGATCTCACATTTGTCTCTTGTTAGGATTTACATGTATAGAGTTTTCTTATGGCAGAGCGCAACTCTGTTTTTCTTTAAACTTATCTCGCATACAGTTATGGTGTCTCTACTGGCTGTATTTCCTTAAACTCTACATTTTTCTTCCTCACGCATTCTCTCTTCTGGGGCTAATGCTTTTACTTGGTTTTTGTAGGTATACAACTCATACCAGGGTTCTATTCCCATCAGTTCCATATTTTGCTCACCTTCAGGTAATGTTGTTTTATTTTGCGACATTCACTTGTGCCTTAGCTTATTTATTTATGTTATACGTAGAGTTCACCTCAGAAGCAATCAATATGTGTAGTAATAATTTTTTCTCCTCTTTCTGGATAGGGAGTAGCAGAGGCCAAATTAATGGATTATGCGGTTTTGGATCTAATGTTGAATGTAAGGTAAGTGCCTAGAACAACCTTTTTACTTTCAGGGTTGTTTTACTTTTTATTTTTTCTTGATTTCGTTTTTATATTAACACAACAAGGAGTATGTGTTATATTTAAGCGGGTCAGTAAAAATGCTTAATTCTCCTATTTGTGTTATCTCCCTGCTAACTCATACTTGTGCAATAAAATAATTATACCCTAGTTTCACTATAATTGTCACACACCTCCACATAAAATATACCTAGTTAAAAAAAAATTATCTGTGGTAGTAAGTTACCACACGTACTCCTTTAAACGAGATCATCATTCAAAGGTTTATGCATCAATATTTAAACACTATGTATAACGTTATACCGCCTACCTCGTGAACATTTAACACCAATGAATGTTTATGTAATTCACCTTGGCCGCGCTAAGGTTCTACAGCCACATAAAGACTCTTAAGGTTTGGTTTAGCATTGTTATACAACTTGTATTAATTGCTTACGTCCACGTTACTGACATTCGGCTGTAACCTTAACCCCTCCCAGTACATGGAGCCGTTGCTGTCTTGTTATCCGATGGGCCAAGTGCAGGCCTGGCATGCTGACCTACCTACCACACCGGTTATAAGTGCTCACAACGGGACACGTGGATTGGCGGGTACGCAAGGCCATGTGATACCTTGGCCTTGGAGCCCTCGGCCTTCCCGCCTCCTCTTCCCGCTTCTTTTGGACGCTCCAGATTCGCTTTGGAGATCGGACGGAGGAGAAAGCTCTAAGGGTTTTACCTCACTACATAAACCCCGTGAATTCAGGGCAAGGCTCATTTGTTCATTTGTGTAATCGGTCCGTCGACTTGGCTCACTGCTGCAAATCTATCTTGGTCTCTCCAGCTCACAGTTAAACTTGTTTTCGCTTTGGATGCTACATCAGACCAGCTCCAGAATTCTCCAGGTAACCCTCTACTCAGTTCACGATTGTGGTCTCGTTTCCTTCCACTGTAATATGTATTGTTTGCTTACGTTTGCCCTCTGTGGCAGGTGTATACCGAGGAGGAATGCATAACCCGGGTTCAGGGTCACGGTAAGGAATCCCCGACAAGTCTTCTCTCGGCGGTTACAGGTTAGTCCCATTTCAAATCCTCTGGTTCAGTTAATTTAAGGGTTTGGAGCCATTATCCTGAGCTATTTTCATGCTCATTGCAGACCTTCGAGGCTGCTGGCTTACACCTGGGGTCTGACGAGATACTCCTATGAGCACCCTCGAGATTTGGTTTTGGGCGGTCCCTTAATGGTTTGAGGTTTCCCCGGTTGTCCGCTTGCAGATGGAAACAAGGTTACAGTCTTTATTTCTTTACGGTCATGGTTGTTGCGTTGCAGTCGACTAGGGTCTTTAGGGTTTATATACTGTTGACTTAATCTGGCTGGAGGTTTGCCTTTAAGACTATGGCAACAGCCTCGGCTCTTTGGTTTTTCTATTTACTGTAAAATGTATATATTTCATGAACGGGTACATACTGTTCTTTTGATTATGAATGAGCTCGTTATCTTGGTGTATTTTTCCCGAAGCATAAGCCTCTTCGTTATAGTTGTTTCCTCTTAATCCTACAGCCGCTCGGCCTTAATAGAGCTGACTGTATTCGGCTGCCGGTGTTTTGTTTATTTGTACATTTAACGTTGTGTAACTCAGCGTTACCATGATGTTGTTGTCCCTTGCGGCTATCTTATCATTAACGAATACTGATATGCATATTTCCACAGTTGGCGTATATACTGGTTTATTGTTCTGTTATGGGTATTCTCGGTACATGGTGATATAGCTATCCTCTGTTGTTTACTTGTTACAGAAATAACAATACACAGTTTCATTGTTATAGAGCTATCTTCCATCGTTTTCTTATGTATAGAGACAGCAATACATAGTTCTCGGTTCTAGATCTATCTTCTGTTATTTTTTTGTTTTAAAGATAACAATGCATAGTTCTTTGTTCTAGAACTATCTCCTGTTATTTTCTTGTTCATAAAGATAGCATTACACAGTTCTTCTTTTTATGGATATGAGGGTTTATGCGGGGTTAGGGTCTGATCCCTTACCCTCGTTCCTCATTCTGATAAGACCTTCTCGGTGTTTCTATGAGATGTCTGCGGTTCCATCGCGTATTCCTACCCGCGAGAACCACGTTCCAGGTAGCTTAGTTGATTTCTGTTCAATACAATTTCTCTCATTCGGCATGTACATCTAATATTTTACATTCGACAGAATGCGTTCACATTTTTGCTCAGTTTCTTGATTAAAACGTTATTGTATGTATCTGTGCATGGTCTGCGCATGCCATTTCTTTTCAGTGGGGTTTTTCGGCTACAGCCGTGACTGTGTTTTCCGAGACCTGGGTTGGTTCAGGCTCATATATCAGTTTTTCTGTTGTTAAAGATTGTGGTATAATGTTTTCTACACTCAGATATAGTTTTTCCATTACCACATTTCTGTTTAGTCGCTCCATGGATAATGGTACCTACCCATGATACACACAGAACTTTGACAGACTGTAATGTATTACTTAATCTGTGTCCAAACCAGTTTATTAGTTATAAATATTTCCCGATAGTTTACAACCAAACCTTTCGTGTGTAGTCCACTGTCGGACAGTCTCTTCTGTCTGCGTTAACAGCAGATAACCCTACTGTCTATTCATTTAACAATTCCGGATACACAGATGCAATACTAGAACTGTACGGTCTTCTTAATATCTATTCTTTTGATACTAGAATGGCATGTACTTCATAACATCTAAAAGTTACAGAAGTTAGAACATTGTACTTGGATTATAGTCTCATTTTCAGATACTCAAGCAGTCACCTGTGTCTTGAGTTCGCTCGTCCTCCCAGCCACGAGATCCATCTTCTGATAGAATTCTCTCCCCCGAGCTATCTTGCAGGTCTCAAACCCTCAGCAAGATCTGGGCACCTAGTGCCTGGTTATCTGGTCCTCACCAGACTTAACCTGTTCTCAGTATATCCTCTTTCTTCCTTTTTCATTTTCTTGGAAAAGAGTCTTTCTTTCTGTCTGTCCCCACAGCACAGAACTTCCTCCCCATACCTAGGACTTTTCCTGTTTGGGAGGGTAGTTCAAATCAGTTATGACAACTGATTTCCTTTCTTTGAAACACACCTCCCAGAGGCTGCCAGCATTTCAAGAAATAATTCATTTATTAATAATGTAGTTCATCACAGATTTTGTTTCTTTTAAACATAAATAACAACTACTTAACATATTGTCTTTTTACTTCAGTAAAAATCCACATTTACATTCTGCTGGGGATATTACATCTTCCCCCCCTAAGATTGGACATCGTCCCGATGTTCGTTCTTCTTAAACAAATGTGGGTAAGCTTTTTCTAGGAGTTCCTCATCCTCCCAAGTGGCCTCTTCAGGACCGTAATGCTGCCATTGAACCTTAGCTTGGATAATAGCCCGTTTCCGCAGCTGCACTTCTCTCCGGTCGAGAATGGTCAGTGGTTCGACCAGAACTTCGCCTTCCGGCTCGACCTGCGAAAACAACAGACTTAGTTATTTGCTGTTACAAACAGTAGTTATTCATAATTAGCAACTTTAATTCTTACCCGAATTCCTTGCCATTGAATCACATGTTTGGGATCATAGACGTATTGTTTTAATACGGAAACATGAAAAACATTGTGAATCTTAATGTGGCTTGGTAAAGCAAGCTGATAAGCTACTGGCCCTATTCTAGCCAGAATTTGGAAAGGTCCAAAATAGCGAGGTGCCAGCTTGGCACATCCACTCCACTGCAAGGCACTTCTTCTAGTTTGAATCCTTACGAAAACGTGGTCTCCGACCTGAAATTCCTTGAACCTTCTCTTTCGATCAGCAAAACTCTTTTGTCTGTCTTGAGCAGCTTTTAAATTATTGCGCACTCTCTTCACCATGTCTTCCATTTCTTTAAGCATATCCGGGCCCAACCTTAGTCTATCTTCAGGTCCACCCCAACTTGAGGGTGTACGGCACTTACGCCCGTATAGTACCTCAAAAGGACTCAGTTGCGTTGATGAATGGTACCCGTTGTTATATGCGAATTCAACCAGATGGAGATAATCCTCCCACTGGTTTGGTCGCAACATAACACATGCCCTCAGCATATCTTCCAATACCTGGTTTACCCGCTCCGTTTGCCCATCGGTCTGGGGATGATAAGCCGTACTGAAGTTCAGTTGTGTTCCCAGTTCTGCAAACAGTGTCCTCCAGAAGGCTGATGTAAACTTAACATCTCGGTCGGAAATTATTACCTTTGGAAGTCCATGCAACTTAAACACATTTTGCATAAAGATATGGGTGATTTGTACAGCTTTGTACGTGGACTGAACCGGTATGAAATGTGCTGCCTTACTTAGTTTGTCGACCACCACCATAATAGAGTCATGATTTTTCTTTGTTCGGGGTAGTCCGGTTATAAAGTCCATGGAAATAACTTCCCACTTCCATTCCGGAATGGGTAAGGGTTGTAGCAACCCTGCTGGATGCATATGTTCAGCCTTAATTTGTTGGCATTCTAGGCAGCGTGCTAAATATTCAGCCACTTCTTGCTTCATTTTTGGCCAATAATAATCTTTCCGAAGTGCGACAACCATTTTCTGATACCCTGGATGTCCGGTGTAATGGCTGGTATGGAATTCATTCAAAATCATGTTCCGAAGATCATTTCCTGTAGGCACATACAGCCTGTTATGGAAATACAGCAAACCAGCATCATCTAACTCGTATCATTGTTGTCTTTCCTTATCAGCAAGCTGCTGTACCCGCTGTTTAATCTGCTGGTATTCCATGTCTTGATCGGCTGCTAACTTTATCTTTTCCAGTAAGGTACTTTGCCACCTTCTAACTGAGAGTTTGCATACACATTGCACCTTTCGGCTCAAAGCATCGGCCACTCGATTCTCCTTCCCCTTCAGATGCTTTATTTCGAAGTCAAACCCACTTAAGAAATCTGCCCAACGAGCTTGCCTCGTATTCAAGGTAGGTTGACTGAAATAGTTCGTCAGACTGTGATGGTTTGTCAGCAACAAAAATTTCCTTCCCAACAGGTAATGCCTCCACATTTTCAGTGCATGAATAACAGCTGTCAGTTCTAGGTCATACGGAGAGTATTTTTGTTCATGTTCCTTCAGCTTCCTTGATTCATATGCAATCACTTTTCCTTCTTGCATTAGCACTCCCCCCACGCCTTCTTTACTTGCATCAGTACAGACCACGTAATCCTTATGAGGATCAGCTACACTCAGGATAGGTGCAGTTGTGAGCAAGTGTTTGAGCTGCTCAAAACTTCGCTGACATTCTGCTGTCCATTTAAATATCGTTCCTTTCTTTTGCAAAGAGGTGATAGGGTATGCTACTCTTGAAAAGCCTTCCACAAATCGTCTATAATAACCTGCTAGCCCCATGAAAGACCTGATATCTGCCACATCCTTGGGTACAGGCCACTCCATTATGGTTCTGATTTTCTCAGGGTCTACTGCAATTCCTTCCTTTGA
Organism: Pinus tabuliformis; assembly: GCA_031772625.1. Lineage (NCBI taxonomy): Eukaryota > Viridiplantae > Streptophyta > Pinopsida > Pinales > Pinaceae > Pinus > Pinus tabuliformis. Next base: position 372,035,382 of record CM062813.1, on the reverse strand, counting down.
GATCACATGACCCAAATACTGTATTTCCTCTTTGAAGAAATCGCACTTACTGAACTTTGCATATAACTGATGCTCCCGCAAGGTTTGCAACACCACCCGTAGATGTTCCTCGTGCTCTTCTCTTGATCGGGAGTAAATCAGAATGTCGTCTATGAAGATTAACACAAACTTATCCAAGAACTGGTGAAATACACTATTCATCAGGCACATGAATGTAGCGGGTGCATTGGTCAAGCCAAAAGGTAGCACCACGAACTCGTAATGTCCGTACCTTGTTCTAAAGGCTGTTTTTGCAATATCCTCCTCCTTAATTCTGATCTGATGATAACCAGATCGCAGATCAATCTTAGAGAATATCGTTGCTCCCTTTACCTGATCGAAAAGTTCATCGATCCGAGGTAAGGGATATTTGTTTTTGATCGTGAGCTTATTCAGCTGACGATAATCAATACACATCCGGAAAGTTCCATCTTTCTTTTTGACAAATAACACTGGGGCTCCCCAGGGTGATACGCTGGGACGGATATAATTCTTGTCCAATAACTCCTGCAATTGCATCTTTAGCTCGGTTAGCTCGGGTATACTCATTCGGTAAGGCGCCCGTGACACTGGTGCTGCTCCCGGAATCAATTCAATGGTGAAGTCCACGTCCCTCTTAGGTGGCAATCCTGGTACTTCCTCGGGAAATACATCCACAAACTCTTGTACTACCGGAATGCTGTCCAACATTGCTGTTTTATCCTTCTGATTTGCATAACCCACCTGAATTGCATAAATCTGACACCTCTTCTTGATACATTTAGCTAACTGCGATGCTGTAATGGGTCGGATCTGTACTGGATGTTTGATTCCTTGCAGCTCCTGCTGCTCCCCATGATCGTCCTTATAATAAATAGTTTTTGTCTTGCAATTCACTAGCGACCAGTGTTTTTCCAGCCAATCCATCCCAATCAGGACGTCATATGAACCCAACGGTAGTATGTTTAAATCTGCCACTATTGGCTGCCCTGCTATGGTTAAGGAGCATTTATTTATTTTGGCCATGACTCGCCTCTTGGCTCCCGTGGCTAATTGAACCAGCCAGGGACTTCTGAATTTCTCAGACTGTAATTTACACTGCTCAACTATCCTAGGGCTAACATAACTTAAAGTGGCTCCTGGATCAATAAGAACAGCTAAAGAAAAGTTTGAAATTTTACCTTCAAATTCAACCATAGATGGTTGGTATTCTGCTTGGCGGTCTTCCAGGGCTGCATTAATTCTGGGTATGCTACGTGCCACGTCACCTACAGTTGAAGCCTCATGAATCTGGGAAATCTGATCTGTCCCTTTTCGCTGTGGGCAGTTCTTGACATAGTGAGGTCCTCCACAGCCCCAGCATTGTACTGGAGGTCTGGTCACCCCTTCACTTTCTGGTCTAGCAGATGGTTCATTTACTCTAGATTCGCTTGTAGGTCTTGCTCGGGGTGCACCTCTTGTTGCAGTTCTGCTGTTAAACCCTTTCACAGCGGTCCCCTTTCCTCCATGGCTGCGGCCTCCCTTGCTGTTTCCAGCCACGCGACTGTTCTTCTTCTCATTCCATCTTTTGCCTGAAGTATCCCCCTTCTGCCTACTCTGCTGATAACAGATCCTTGCTTTTCGAATGGCTTCATCCATGGTTCTCGGATTGTCAAACTCAATCCGCTCTCTTATGTATGAAGGTAAGCTGCTAACAAACCGTTGAACCTTTGCTTTCTCTTCTTTAATATAAGGTACGTAACGTAGCAGAGAGGTGAAACGATTAATGAACTCATCCATAGTCTGCTGCCCCAACCTCAGATCATGGAACTCCCTTGCTTTCTCATCGTAAAATCGCTCAGTTAAGTACCTTTCCTTGAAGTACTTCTGAAACTTTTCCCAAGTAATGGTTCTTTCGCTGACCCCTTTAACGATCTTAATTTCCTCCCACCACAAGGTTGCCTTACCTTGTAACTGGAAAATGGCCAGCCTTGCTTTCAAGTTGTGATCGTACTCATACAACTGGAAGTATTTATTCATATTTATTAACCAAGCCTCTGCTGCCTCTTCCTGCTCGCCATCGAAATGCGGGGGTTTAATCTTTCGGAATTCTCCCTGCAATTCCACTTTCCGACGTTTTGAGGTTTGCTGTTGTTGCACATTGTCAGAATAATCCTCTTTGTCCTCAGAATTGTCAGGTACATTCTGGAAGTCCTGCTCCTCTGTTACTCTCTGCTGTTCCGCACTGGGGTTAATTGAGGGTGGGTTCTGTCTGTCTGACAAACTCTTCAATATTCTTTCTTGTTCTACTGTTAAACGAGCATTGTCTTCTCGCAAGCGTGCCATCTCATTCTTCAACTCCTGCACGGTTTCAAGTATCGCCAGGTTGGTACTTCGGTTTGCCTCTCCCAATTGTACCCACAGTCCTGCATTTTCCTGAGGGTTACTGCCATCTCCCTGCATCTTGATTACTTTGCTTTACTTTTGACTTATCTGCTAGCTTGTTTAATCTCTGTATGTCACCCCTTCATAACAGAACAACAGTTGCAAGTTTTATCAGTTTTTTTTTTATACAGGATGTATACTGCTGCACAGTGAAAACATGTCAGATTGAGGCCACAGTATTGTAACTTGGCTCTGATACCAATTTGTCACACACCTCCACATAAAATATACCTAGTTAAAAAAAAATTATCTGTGGTAGTAAGTTACCACACGTACTCCTTTAAACGAGATCATCATTCAAAGGTTTATGCATCAATATTTAAACACTATGTATAACGTTATACCGCCTACCTCGTGAACATTTAACACCAATGAATGTTTATGTAATTCACCTTGGCCGCGCTAAGGTTCTACAGCCACATAAAGACTCTTAAGGTTTGGTTTAGCATTGTTATACAACTTGTATTGATTTCTTACGTCCATGTTACTGACATTCGGCTGTAACCTTAACCCCTCCCAGTACATGGAGCCGTTGTTGTCTTGTTATCCGATGGGCCAAGTGCAGGCCTGACATGCCGACCTACCTACCACACCGGTTATAAGTGCTCACAACGGGACACGTGGATTGGCGGGTACGCAAGGCCATGTGATACCTTGGCCTTGGAGCCCTCGGCCTTCCCGCCTCCTCTTCCCGCTTCTTTTGGACGCTCCAGATTTGCTTTGGAGATCAGATAGAGGAGAAAGCTCTAAGGGTTTTACCTCACTACATAAACCCCGTGAATTCAGGGCAAGGCTCATTTGTTCATTTGTGTAATCGGTCCGTCGACTTGGCTCACTGCTGCAAATCTATCTTGGTCTCTCCAGCTCACAGTTAAACTTGTTTTCGCTTTGGATGCTACATCAGACCAGCTCCAGAATTCTCCAGGTAACCCTCTACTCAGTTCACGATTGTGGTCTCGTTTCCTTCCACTGTAATATGTATTGTTTGCTTACGTTTGCCCTCTATGGCATGTGTATACCGAGGAGGAATGCATAACTCGGGTTCAGGGTCACGGTAAGGAATCCCCGACAAGTCTTCTCTCGGCGGTTACAGGTTAGTCCCATTTCAAATCCTCTGGTTCAGTTAATTTAAGGGTTTGGAGCCATTATCCTGAGCTATTTTCATGCTCATTGCAGACCTTCGAGGCTGCTGGCTTACACCTGGGGTCTGACGAGATACCCCTATGAGCACCCTCGAGATTTGGTTTTGGGCAGTCCCTTAATGGTTTGAGGTTTCCCCGGTTGTCCGCTTGCAGATGGAAACAAAGTTACAGTCTTTATTTCTTTACGGTCATGGTTGTTGCGTTGCAGTCGACTAGGGTCTTTAGGGTTTATATACTGTTGACTTAATCTGGCCGGAGGTTTGCCTTTAAGACTATGGCAACAACCTCGGCTCTTTGGTTTTTCTATTTACTGTAAAATGTATATATTTCATGAACGGGTACATACTGTTCTTTTGATTATGAATGAGCTCGTTATCTTGGTGTATTTTTCCCGAAGCATAAGCCTCTTCGTTATAGTTGTTTCTTCTTAATCCTACAGCCGCTCGGCCTTAATAGAGCTGACTGTATTCGGCTGCCGGTGTTTTGTTTATTTGTACATTTAACGCTGTGTAACTCAGCGTTACCATGATGTTGTTGTCCCTTGTGGCTATCTTATCATTAACGAATACTGATATGCATATTTCCACAGTTGGCGTATATACTGGTTTATTGTTCTGTTATGGGTATTCTCGGTACATGGTGATATAGCTATCCTCTATTGTTTACTTGTTACAGAAATAACAATACACAGTTTCATTGTTATAGAGCTATCTTCCATCGTTTTCTTATGTATAGAGACAACAATACATAGTTCTCGGTTCTAGATCTATCTTCTGTTATTTTTTTGTTTTAAAGATAACAATGCATAGTTCTTTGTTCTAGAACTATCTCCTATTATTTTCTTGTTCATAAAGATAGCATTACACAGTTCTTCTTTTTATGGATATGAGGGTTTATGCGGGGTTAGGGTCTGATCCCTTACCCTCGTTCCTCATTCTGATAAGACCTTCTCGGTGTTTCTATGAGATGTCTGCGGTTCCATCGCGTATTCCTACCCGCGAGAACCACGTTCCAGGTAGCTTAGTTGATTTATGTTCAATACAACTTCTCTCATTCGGCATGTACATCTAATATTTTACATTCGACAGAATGCGTTCACATTTTTGCTCAGTTTCTTGATTAAAACGTTATTGTATGTATCTGTTCATGGTCTGCGCATGCCATTTCTTTTCAGTGGGGTTTTTCGGCTACAGCCGTGACTGTGTTTTCCGAGACCTGGGTTGGTTCAGGCTCATATATCAGTTTTTCTGTTGTTAAAGATTGTGGTATAATGTTTTCTACACTCAGATATAGTTTTTCCATTACCACATTTCGGTTTAGTCGCTCCATGGATAATGGTACCTACCCATGATGCACACAGAACTTTGACAGACTCTAATGTATTACTTAATCTGTGTCCAAACCAGTTTATTAGTTATAAATATTTCCCGATAGTTTACAACCAAACCTTTCGTGTGTAGTCCACTGTCGGACAGTCTCTTCTGTCTGCGTTAACAGCAGATAACCCTACTGTCTATTCATTTAACAATTCCGGATACACAGATGCAATACTAGAACTGTACGGTCTTCTTAATATCTATTCTTTTGATACTAGAATGGCATGTACTTCATAACATCTAAAAGTTACAGAAGTTAGAACACCGTACCTGGATTATAGTCTCATTTTCAGATACTCAAGCAGTCACCTGTGTCTTGAGTTCGCTCGTCCTCCCAGCCACGAGATCCATCTTCTGATAGAATTCTCTCCCCCGAGCTATCTTGCAGGTCTCAAACCCTCAGCAAGATCTGGGCACCTAGTGCCTGGTTATCTGGTCCTCACCAGACTTAACCTTTTCTCAGTATATCCTCTTTCTTCCTTTTTCATTTTCTTGGAAAAGAGTCTTTCTTTCTGTCTGTCCCCACAGCACAGAACTTCCTCCCCATACCCAGGACTTTTCCTGTTTGGGAGGGTAGTTCAAATCAGTTATGACAACTGATTTCCTTTCTTTGAAACACACCTCCGAGAGGCTGCCAGCATTTCAAGAAATAATTCATTTATTAATAATGTAGTTCATCACAGATTTTGTTTCTTTTAAACATAAATAACAACTACTTAACATATTGTCTTTTTACTTCAGTAAAAATCCACATTTACATTCTGCTGGGGATATTACAATAATGCAGTTATCGAAATATCTTCGAAAAACACTTTTATGCTTACGCCACTAGAGACCATAATAACCATGCAATTTCCATTGCTACTTTTGACATGGAAGTTTCATTAACTCTCGGGAGCTCGATTCAGACCCATGGTCCTACTAATAAATTTACTTATCGCCAACGTTGTTGTCTATTTCCTCCTTGCATGCCCTATGGCACTACGGCATGTATTTTCTGTAGTTACTAGTTTAACATGTAAATTTCATTGGAAAACCCTGGTTACAAAGCGCTTGATGTAATATGAAACACAATGTTTGGTAGTTTTTCATAATTCTATACTCAACACAACTTGTTCTTCCATTTCGTGTTTATAAAATCGCTGTATAATTAATTTATTCAATTACAAGACCTATTTTAGGCAATATTGTTTTGTAATTTAGCTACTATGAGATGCTCTATAGACAAAAAGCTATATGTTTTAATATGCATATGTAATTATGTTTTTTTCCCTCCCTTGGTTTTAAAAAGCTAAAATTTGTAATTGGATAGCTTCTTATATTTGTAAGCATATATAAATAGGAATTCTGTTTCATGTTATGTATTAGTAGGATTTCACTTGAATATTAGCATCATTATAATTTCTGAAATGGACCATGCTATATATCATCCAATTACCTTTCAAAAACAACTGCGAAATTAACCTTACTGAAATATCCTTTCACTTGGTTTTGTCTTTGTATGGTGGAATTGTTTGAACTTTTTATATATATATATATATATATTCATTATTGCTTAACTTAGAGTTAATGTTATTTATGAAAATACTTATTTAGATTACGGTAACAGTCAATGTAACCCGTAATGTTTATTTTCGAACTTTTTCCCATGTAGTAATTATTTCTTTTGATTTAACATATGAATATAAATTTAATTAATTTTATCACAAGAATCATTCTTCTTCTATTTGCAAATCATTTCTTCAATATTTATAATTGTGTCATTTAGCTAAACCCTTAACACAACTCTGTACAATTCTTACTTTGGAAATATATATCTTATTTATTTTTCTAAAAAATTATTACCAATACCGTAGAGGGTAGGCGGGACCTGTTCCCTTATCATGATCCACCATTCGCCCTTTTGTAGTGCTAAGATATATATTTACTGGTCTAATTGTGGGAGCTAACGTGTTTCTACCATGTATTTATTAGTGTTAATAATATCTTACACCCAAATTTGTATTGTAACATAAGGAAAATTATTTCTTCTCATTCTTTCTACAAAAATTCTTGATTGAAGCTTTAACATAAAAAAAATTGCACATATTTTCATTGTGTTAAATTTGCAAAGAGTCTCAGAACAAATCTTCTTCATCCATCACTGTTTGTAAAAACAATTTTCATAAATTATTACTATTCACAACAACAATTCTATTATGAGAAAAACATTAATACTTTGAAATAATTCTCTGTTAAGACTGAAGCTTTCTCAGAATTCATAATGGAGAAAGTCCATTTCTCCCAACCAATTAGAATGAAAACCACGAGTTCTCCCTCGAGCCAATTTTCCACTCCCATAACTATTTCTTGATAGTGACCTAACAAGGTGTGTTGAAAGACATCAAGATTATACAAGTCTTGCTCAAGAACTCACAAACTCAACAAATCTGACTTAGGGATTCCACTAGCTATGACCCTAAGAGTGTTCTACCTTACCTTAACAACATCTTGTTAATAGTTTCTTCAGTGGTTTTCTCATACCATTGTTTTCTCTATAGAAGGATCTAATTGTCTTCTAACTATCTAGTGAGTCAAAACTTTTTCTTTTCTCATACCATTTCCAACTAACATGATTTTTCTATAGGAAAGGATGGAATTGTCTTCTAACAATCTCGTGAGTAAAAACTTTTTCATTTAATGTCTTTTCCCAATGAATTCCAAGATAGCCTTTTCATTTAGTGTTTTTTCCTAGTAAATTTCAAGACTTACCATAACCATCTTTACATAAAGTTAAAATACAAATTAAAATACACCCTTTTCCACTAAACTTTCCACATAGCCTATAATTTACCAAATCTAACAATAAATTAAATATTTATTTTTCACTTTTATTTAGTGTTTAGTGTGTTTTCTTAAAAAATAATATTTTTTTCTTTAAATTATAATTTATTTAATGGTGTTGCATGGTAAATGGATGATGAATTGTGGTTGAGCATTTTATTTATTAATTTAATGTTCTGGTGGGATAGTTGTTGATAAGTAAGTATATATGAAATGCAAGACATTTTAAATGCGGTTTAATGTTGAAATTTAAAAGTAACACAGATTTTGTATATAAGGATATTTATTTTAATTTTAGATATATAATGTGTTGTGTTAAATTTATTATATTGAATAAATTTAAAATAAGATCATTTTTAATACACAGTTGACTTAAGATAGATTTGAGTTTATATATATATGTGTTTAAGATGGACATCAATATTTTACATAATATTTAGAAAATAAATTTTTTATATTTCATATTTCATATTTATTTTATTACTAACTATTTCGAAGTACTAAGTGTTTAGAAGTACAAAGTGTGAACTATGTGGAATAGAAGAAGAATTAAAAGTTTCTCTTATATTAGACCATAAAAACAAAATTTAATCTCTTAGGTGCGATTTAATTATATGCCCTGTTATTTAATTCAACCATCTTCCATCGGAGATTTTTGTCCTCTGTAGTAACTCTTCCACAAAGGTTATTGATGTGCGATTATTGTCATATTTTCGTCTTCTATTTAGTTGTGTTGATGTTACTTTTGTTTGGATATTTGTATTATGCTTTTAAGTACTTTTGATCATTTTCCAGAGGAGATTGATCTTAGAAAGGAACCTACATAGGCTATGCATATACGAGAACTATTCTCCATTGACAAATTTTTTTTCGGAAGAAAAAACAGTATGGTATTTGTATTCTGTTCAAAACAGTTTTGTATTTACAGAAATGTGGCGAGATTTTATGCCGGAAAATGCATCCTATTCTTAGAGTATTTTCTTTTATACATCTTTCATTGTTGATATTCAAAATGTTTGGACTGCATAGAGATCATTTCATCATAGAAATATTCAAAAGACTTCTAAAAATATGGAGATACCTGGCCATCTGACATATTTTCTAGAAAAAAAGAGCTTGTAGCATACCAGATTTTTGTCGACCTTATATGCCCAGCATAGAGAAAGGTTGAATGTCATATGTACAAGATTCCATAGAGATGCTCAGTGGCCATTTACCGTATGGAGACTACATTCCCTTCTTTGAAAGATCATCTACTTGCACATTTTTCTTACGTTTTATATGTGAGATAGGGAATATATCAGGCTTCCATAGAGATGTAATCCTACCCAGCCATCCTGTAAGGTTGTCATTTTTTATACTATGCTTGCATTTCACATGATCTATGATTATTTTAGAGTCACCATATATGTTGATAGGGCCGATGTCCATGAATGTGCAGAATAGAAGCAGACCATGTAGGGCCATGGCCTCAGCTTTGTTATTGGTCCCATTGCCACCATTCCAATACATGTAGTATTTGAGATCACTTGATATGCCAATGAAAACACCACAAGAGCAAATGCCATTTTTGGATGCACCATCAAAATGAGCCCGTGGGAAGAAGAGTTGTTAAGAGTTTGAGACCGTTGATTGATGTTTTATCTGTTGAGGAATTTTTTGGAGTAAGGAGAAATGAAAAGGAATAACCTTATCCATTATATGCCCAAAACTCTCCTTACTGTTTTGGAATATCCTTTTGCTTCTCCACTTCCATATGAACCAGAAGGCAGTTAATGGAATGGGACACCAAATTGATTTTTGTGAACCCCCCCATTCATATGCATCTGTTATGGATGCATGTGAAATCTCAGGAAAATCCAAAGAAGAAGCCATTTGCTTCCATAAAATCTATGATTGTGGGCATTTTAAAAAATGTGCAAATTATCTTCTGTGCTGGCAAAGAAGATTATACATATGGCTGGCCCCTGCCAGTTCCTTTTCTGCAAATTTATACATGTAAGATTTTTATTATGATATACTAGCCACAAAACATTATAATTTTTAGACATCAGCTAACCTTCCATAGAGAGTATGGGAAAGTTTCTAGGAGCTCTCTTTTTGCTGTTCTATCAAGGAGAGATATATGTCTCGCACTAATACAATGGACTGGCCTTTCTTTACCTACCAATCAATGCAATCTCTATCCTCTATTTAATAAAACCCTGAATTTTTCATTGTTCATATAATTTTATTCCATTGGGCAACCATTTCTCCTTCGAGGTTGAGCTCTCTATCCGATTTCCATTGAGGTATGGCATTCTTCCATCCTTCTATTACCTGTGCCCAGAAGAAAAGACCTTTTTGGTGGAGGAGCGTGAGAAGTTGCAGAGCGATTGGGGGGTCCATCTCAACGCCCTTGATTATATCAACACCTATAAGAATGTTGTTTTTTGAATGTAATTTCCATATAAAGTTTCTGTAGAAAAAAGGAAGGACCTTTTGAAAACTTTTCCAAATTGTTGATCCTTGAGAGGGCCATTTAAAGTTGTTCCTATACCAGTAATAGATATCTTCATTCTCAAGGTATTTAATTTTAATAGCTTGACTCCATAAGCCTTTCCCAAAAACCGCTAGCCACAATGATTTGCATAATAGTGCCATGCCAAAGAGACGCAGATTCATGATGCCCCAGCCCCCCATTTTTTTTGGGAGGGAGATGTTTTCCAGTTTTGTAAGATGATATTTCCTCTTTTCCTTGCATCTTCCCCAGATAAAGATTGCCATTAAACTCTTTAACTTTTTAATAGTAACCGTTGGAATGTAATACAGATGCGCCCAATATACACAGATTTGTGCAAGAATCGACTGTGATAGTATCATTTTGCCAGCTAAAGATAAACATTTAAATTCACACCTTGATATTATCTTGTAAAATTTGTTAATGATCCATGAACAATCAGAAATATTGTAACCTGTGGGTTTAAGATGATACCCCAAGTATTTTGAACCCTCTTTTATGGAAACTACCTGAATGTTATATAACTGTGAGATATATTTCATCTCGTCCATATTAACCTTACCATAATGGAATGTGGATTTTCCTTCGTTGATATATAATAATCCTGTAGCCTTTTGAAATAACTTTATTATCTAATGCATTATATGCCATGTTTTTCTACAAAGCATAGCGAACAGAAAAACATCATCCTCAAAGAGGTTGTGCGTAAAAGAATTACCTCTGGAGATGGAAAGAGGGCCGATATTCCCCCAAGAAACCAATTTTTTGAGGTGTAGACTAAGGTTATCCATGACCAAAATGAATAAGAGGGGAGACTGGGAGCAACCCTGACGGAGACCTCTTTCAACCGAGAAGAAAGATGTGGGGTATCCATTAATGAGAGTCGCGTAGTTGACTCCTTCTTCACATGCCATGATCCATTTAGTGCACAGGGCATTTAGCCCAATATTGATAAGTAAACATCTCAGATAGCTCCAATCTAAACAGTCGTAGGCTTTTTCTAGATAAATTTTAAGTATTGCAGCTCCCATATTTTTACTTTGCATTGAATGTAAAGCTCCCTGAGCGATGGCCATAGCGTCTAATATGTTTCTGCCACTTAGAAACCCATGATGTTCTTTTGTGATATGGATTGATAAATTGCCGCATATTCTCTCTGCTATAATTTTAGATATGATTTTATAGATGACATTGCATAAAGAAATCACCCTGTAGTTTGCAAAAGAAAAGGAGTCCTTTCTTTTTGGAATTAGTGCTATATAGGTGGATGAAATATTTTGATGAATTCTCCCTTGTATTTAGGTTTCTTCAACCATCCCCAAGATATCGCTTTTCATTGTATCAAAGAAGTGAATAAAAATGTCTATGGTCCAGCCATCAGGGCCAAGACATTTGTCCTTTTTAAATGATTTCATTAGAGAGAGTAATTCTTCCTCGGTTACAGCAGCAAATACTCTTGCATTATCCCCTTCATCTAACATTTTTGGGAAATGTTCTATGCCCCATATAATATCATTTATCTCCTTCTTATTCTCCTGTTTGTATGCTTTTTTAAAATGTTTGACAACTTCCTTGGAAATATCTTCTTGGGAGTGCAGATAATCTCCCTCTTGATTCTTGATTTGCCATATTGAATTAGAAGCTCATCTTTTGTTAGCAAACAGGTGAAAGAACTTGGTGTTCTTATCAGCCTCCATCATCCAAGTAGCCAGGCTTTTGAGCCACCAAGAGATTTCTTCAATATTTAATAGTCTCTGTTTCTTTTTTCCAAGTTCCCAAATCCGTGCCCGAGTGCTCCACGGAATGGATTGGGAAGTCATGCCATCGGCTATCTCTGTTAATTCTTTTTTAATCTTCTTCAGTTCTATGCAATTTGAATGTTTTTAATGGACCTGCCATTCTTTCACTTTGTACCGATACCAACCCGTCTTTCAGATTGATAATGTGACAGATGCATATCACTAACCAAATGAATTCCCTGTGACAAAATAAATTGAGCAATCTGACAAATTACCAAATGAATTCCTTATGAGAAAATGAATTGAATAATCTGACCAAAGTAGGGCATTCTGAATTTTAGGGATTCTCAGAATGGCTATCACGTACCTCAGCATTGCCGTCCATTCACCTTCTCAAAATGGCTATCCTATTATTTGCACTGCATGCCCGCTAATTCGTCCTTTTGGTCACTGGTGCCTCAACGTTATCGACGCTACACTCTGCAGAGGTTGCGGTTGTCCACACAAGTAACGTGATCGGGCTTCTTTCCTCACACAAAAATTACTCTTAATCCATGTAATTTTTTTAAATTTTCGTTAATTCATTTTTAATAAAATATTTAAAAAATACATATTTTTCAAATTTTGCTAAATTTCACTTATTACACAAGTTCTCTTCTCATCCATCAACCAAATCTTGTTATGTAAAAGTTTATTAACTCATAAAAACAATAATTAAATACTTAATTATATTTAAATATTTTTTTGAAGAGAAAACTTCATTTTACAGCCGGCACAGTATTATGTGTAGAGGTGTCTATTCATTACCAAAATTAAAATTTTGTTATTTTAGCCAATCTGTCTATCTTGCAATCTGTTAACAAGTTGTACCTTCATCACACTGCACAGGATTTGTATATCGTTCATTATGTAGCTGGGAATGATTAATCTTATGTATCCTTTATTCTAAATGTGAGAATAATTATACAGTTAATGTACTTTAATTGCTTTATGGTTTAATTTATTTTGCAAATTTGAAATCAAAATGTTGATTTGAAAAATATAAATTTAATATAATGCATTTTTTTCTACTGTGGGAATTATTTTTATTTTAAAATTTCTGATTTTTAAAATTAAAAACATAAATAAATTTTAAAACTATAATATAATTCAACATGTACCAACTAAACTTCCCAACATCTCCCAACTACCAATTTTTAAATATATTTGATAAAAGAATGAAAATGACCTAACATGAGTGCAATGATCAATGCTTCTTTGGCAATATCAGAATGGCTGTGATTAAGTTGAACAGTACCGTCCAACGCATGCCTCTCCTTACATTCACATTAATTCCTGCGTTTTATGGCTGAGCGTAACAATCTGTACAGACCAACATTATTGCCCATTAGATTCCATTAGATTTAGTGAGTGCTCATTAACTCTCCCCATCACTAAAATGAATGTACAGACCAACATTATTACCCATTAGGTTTACTGAGTGCTCATTAACTCTCCCCATCAATATAATGAATGTACAGACCAACATTATTACCCATTAGGTTTACTGAGTGCTCATTAACTCTCCCCATCAATATAATGAATGTTTCTAGACACTGTTCATGTTTTTCAAACAATTAACGTGATTGGTTGTGTTGTATTCTATTTATTGAATGGCCCGTCTTTTACTTCAAGTCAGATTGTGATGTCATTCGGCTTTTATACAATTTGATACGAAGGTTTTAATGTTTTTTCCATTTGCAAATTTTGATTGGTTCTATTATATTCTACTTATTAAATGGGCATTTTCTCATTCTAACATAGATTTTAATGTACTACAGGATTTATACAATATAATATAAAGATTGTAATATTTTTTCATCTATAAAACTTTCGAGGAGATTTTATGGGTGCTATTATATTTTATTTGTTTGTTAAATTTTTAATTCTTAATTTGTTAAATTTTTAATATTTTAGATATGATGTTAACGAGAGCGTTGAAGAATTTAGATGGGTGGATTAGTGGGCACATTTGATTATATTCAAAAGTATACTAGTTTAAGAGATTTAGTTTAAGAGACTTAGAAGATAAGAAGCTAGCTAGAACTAGTTTAAGAAAAGGTAGAAGACAAGAAGTTATATCAAGGTTGAAAATGCAAAATACATATACTGAAAGTTGGGCCTCTATGGCTAGATAGAAAGACAAAGTAATATCCAAAAACATACTCATTTAGGAGAGGCAAAGGACAAGAAGGTGTCTAGAGATTGAAAATGCAGATTACATATGGTAAATCTTGCACCTTGGCGACCAAATAGAAAGACAAAGTGACCAATAGTTGATAAAATGAAAACATAATAGGAGTCCAAAAGCTAAGAGGAGGGATCCAAGTCTATTGTTGCAACCTAGAGATACAAATGTGCTCCTCAGTGTGCTTAGTCTATAATCCAACGTAGTCATGTAGCCATCTAGAGTTCCATGGAGAGAAAAATATTTTCTCTATTTTTTTTTCCTATCTAGTAAGATTTTTCCTAACAAATACTTCATATAACCATGTACATGTATTAATTATCATCCAAGCGTAACCCAAACACCCACTCTGCCATATTTACCAGTAATTTGAGAGAAAATATCACTCGATGGTTATTTCCTTCCCGTGAAGCCTCTTGATCTAATGTGATGATTGTCACCTTCGTTGCTTAGTAGGCCTCCCAACAGTCCATGTGGGACCCACCAACCAACTCCTAAGCACCGCTACAATCGACACATCATAGAGATCCTTGCAAGAGTCCTCCCTTGACCCAATACACCTCTAAGTACGATGTTGTTCAACATGTTACATTATCTCTGTGGGATATGTCACTAGGGAATATAATCAACACATCTTTCCCCTGTCCTTGACTCTCACAGTTTCCTTACCATGATCCAAATCTAGTCAACACTTATGACCGACAAACCTCCTCAAAATACTATTGTCCCTTGTATGTACTTGTTTTCCATTGCAATTCTGGTTAGGGCATACCATGCATCCCTTAATCGTCCATGTAGTTAGCAAGATAAGCCCTCAAGGGTTGCGGCTTGCCTTGGAGAGACACCTCCCATGCCACATTGTCCCTTATAGGTTTTTTCTCCTTAACTCTACCCTAAAGACACCTCCAACTGCTTGCTAAGGCCCACAACCTAGCACAACAACTTGTTGTAGCTGCAACCTTCTCCAAAACAACCTTCAAACAACAATGGTAGCTTTGCCAACATTGCGGCCTTCCTGCCCAGCAAACTTGACCCTTGAACAACCCTTAGAATGCACCCAAGACAAACCTAAAACAACCTTCTTGTCACCTACATCAAACGTTCCTCACACAGAACTCCACGCTACTCCTTAGGCTCCTCTATGCTGCCCTTTGCCCTTTCTAGCTACGCTCAACCTCCTCTAATTTCAGAGCTCTTCTTGAGGTGTTTTTTCCACAATGGATGCTCCAAATGACCTCATGTCTCCTATATATAGCCTTTCAAGTCATCCACGAAAACAACTTGAATAGACACATCTATTTGTAATTTACTTCAAGTCAACCTACTTGAAAAATCCATAATTACCATGTCAACTTCAAAACTCATTTTCACCCAAACAACAGCTCAGATTCAAACGATTTTCAATGCGTTGGAATCCTCTTTCTGAGGAATATCACCCTAATCGCTCACATGTTGTGAAATAATCATGGTTTTGTCCCAAAACATGTTGGGTGCCAAAACCCCCAAGCTTGGTCCTCAAGCCCACAAGACCATTTGTGGCACTTTGATGTTATGAAACCAGCTCACAAAAAGATAGAAAAGATAGATCAATGCCTTAGAATTCAACCTCTTTGAGGGGGTAACCTACTTTACATTACATAAATGAACAATTCTTGGATGATTCAAATGACAAAACCTCCTTTCTATATATAGGAGTCTAAGGGGTCATAATATAATGAAGCTGACCTAACAATAATAATATAAAGGCACAAAAATAACAATAGAGGGATTCTATGGGATACAATAATGACAATATGGGGACAATAGGGGCACAACAATATTAATAAGGGATACAAATAAAATATTAATGGGGGCATCACTAGTATTATAGGGACCTAACATGCCCCTTTCCTTCAAAAAAGTATTGTCCTCAACACTTGAGTAGTTCTAGATGATTTTGTATAAAATTCTCATCCTCCCATGTGGAATCTTCAGTGGATAAGTTCTTCCACTTGATGAGATACTCTGAAATGGATCGATTTCGTAGTTGTTGAGTTCTTGTTTCTATGACTACTTCCGGTTCCAATATGATTTGTCCTTCCTCATCAAGTTCTGGAAATATTGTTTGAATTGGGAGCTTGTTGCCTATAACCTTCTTTAAACATGAAATATGCAAAACTGGGTGCACTTGAGAAGCTGTAGGAAGCTCCAATTTATATTCCATAGTACCAATCTTTGGAACACCTTGTACAGACCATAATACTTCGGTGACAATTCGTTATCCTTCTTAGCTTGCTTTAGGGGCATTTGTTTATATGGTTGTAGCCATAGGAATACCCAATCACTTACATCAAAAATTCTTTCACTGTGATGTTGATCTGCCAGTTGTTTCATTCTATTCTATGGAAAATCGAGGTTACCCTTTAAGAGTTGGAGAACATGTTATTGATGCTCGATGTGATGTTCCATAAAGTGCCATAAATGGGGTCATTTTTGTTGTAGTATGGAAGGAAGTGTTATACCACCATTAAGCCAGAGGCAACCATTTGACCCATTGTGTCTATTTATCAGATACAAAGAAACAAAGATATCCTTCCAAACATTTGTTTACTATCTCCGTTTTCCCATCAGATTGAGGATGATAAGATGAGCTATGAGCTAACTGAGTACCAAGACAAGAAAATAATTTTGTCCAAAAATTTCCTGTAAAAATGGGATCTCTGTCACTTACAATAATATTTGGTTTTCCACGTAGCTGTTGAATTTTTTCCATAAATGTTGTAGAAACTATATTGGCTTTAAATGGATGTGATAATGCACAAAAGTGTGCATACTTTGTAAGTTTGTCAACTACCACCATGATGACACTCTTTCCCTCAGACTTGGGTAAACCTGTGATAAAATCCATAGAAACCTCCTCCCAACATTGGCTTGGAATGGATAAATGTTGTAATAGACATGGTGTCTTAATTGTTTCAGCTTTATTTTGTTGGCATACCAAACATTCTACCACAAAATTTTGAATACACGATTTAAGGCCATCCCAAAAAAATTCCTTCTTAACCCTGTGGTAAGTTTTTAAAAATCTTGATTTCCCTCCTAAGGGAGAAGCGTGCAATTCCAAAAGAATCTTTTTTTTGAGTTGGGAATTCTTACAGAGGTATAAGCGATTTTTGTACCATAACAAATCATTTTTCGAGCTAAATGTACCAGATGTATTGGAATCTTGTTGTAACTTTCGAATAAGTTCCCACACTTATTCGTCATTCTTTAATTCCTCCCTTACTTTGTTTATCCAATTTGGTTGGATAATAGAAATGGCACACAACAATGCTTCCATATCCTCATCCTTTCTTGAGAGTGCATTTTCCACAACATTTTGCTTCCCTTTTTTGTATATGATTTCAAAGTCATAACCCAACATCTTTATGACCCATTTTTGTTTTCTTCAGAGGATAATCTTTGTTCTAAAAAGTATTTAAGGGTATCATGATCCGTTTCTACCTTGAAGTGTCTTCCCATTAGGTAGGGTCACCATGTCTTAGGTGAATGTAGTATTGCCAACATTTCCTTCTCATAAATAGCTTTGTGTAAATACTTTCCCTTGATTTGACGACTTTCAAAAGCAATGGGTGTTTCATCTTGCATTAAAGCAGCACCAATTCCATTTCTTGAAGCATCGCATTCCACAATAAAGGTTTTTGTGAAATGTGGTGTAGCTAATATCGGTGCTTGGCACATTGCCTCTTTAAGATATACGAAGGCCTTTGTTGCTTCTGGAGTCCATAATTCTTAACAAAATTGCAATAATACCCTGTCAACTCGAGAAATCCTCGCAAATGCTTTATGGATGTGGGGATTTCCCATTCCTTAATGGCTTTAATTTTGTTAGGGTATACCTTAACTCCTTCATGAGATACAATATGACCCAGATATTCCAACTCTTGTACTCCAAAGAAACATTTGGATCTTTTTGCATATAATTATTTCTCCTCCAATAGTTGTAGCACCCTCTCAACGTGTTCAACATGATCCTTCCAAGACTTGTTGTAGATTAGTATATCGTCAAAAAATACTAACACAAATTTTCTAAGGAAGGGTTTGAAAATGGAATTCATCAAACCATGAAATGTAGAAGGTGCATTAGTAAGGCCAAAAAGCATGACCAAAAAATCATAGTGACCCTCATGAGTTCTAAATGTTGTTTTCAACATGTCTTGAGTCTTCATTCTGATTTGATGATATCCTGAACGAAGATCTAACTTGGTGAAGTAAAATGATCCATGCAATTCATCCAATAATTCATCAATGACAGGAATGGGAAACTTATCTTTAATAGTGAGCTTGTTGAGCGCCCTATAATCCAGACACATGTGCCATGATCCATCATTATTGTGCACCAATACTATTGGAGCAGAGAAAGAACATTGGCTAGGTTGAATTATACTAACCTCAAGAATTTTTGCAACCATACATTCAATTTCACTCTTTTGGGCATATGGATATCTGTACGACCTGATGTTTGGAGAAACACTTCCTGGAATCAAATGAATAGCATGATCATGATCAAAAATAGGTGGGAGAGCTTTGGGAGTCTCAAATATCTTGGAATGATTGTCCAAGACTTTTTGAAGATCTGGAGAAATAGATGATTTCGATGTGGAAACATCTAGTGAACATAATTGTGCAATTACACCTTGTTGTTCCTTTTTTAGAAGCTTTGTCATACTGTTAGAGCTTATTATCTTTCCCGGTTTCCCTGCAATACCCCTTAATTTAACTTCCTTTCCTTCCTCATAAAATTTCATGAAAAGTTCTTGAAAGTTAAAAGTTATTGTACCCAAGGATTGTAGCCATTGTACTCCTAGTACAACATCAACACCTCCCATTGGAATGGAAAACATTGGGCTTTTCAATACATATTCTCCCATGGATAGCTTGATATTATGGCACTTTCCAGAGAAATTTATCGTCCTCCATTTACAACCATCACTTGACACTCTGGTGCTGGATATAGGAAGCAATTCAATTCTTTTGCTATCTTATAATGAATAAAATTGTGGGTACTTCTTGAATCAATCAACACTATTACCTTTTTCTTCTTGATTTGTCCTTCTATCTTGATGGTTTGAGGAGTGGTAATTCTAGCCAATGCATTACAAGATATGGTCGGATTCATTTCTTCTTTATCTAGGCTTTGTTCCTAGAGTATATCGTCTTATTTTGATCTCTCTTGCTCCTTTTCTTCTTCCTCTTCATAATCTATGTAGAATAATTTCTTCTCGACACACTTATGACCTTTAGTGTATTTGCTATCACAACTATAACAAAGCCCTTTTGCTCTTTTTTCTTCCAATTGTTGTGGTTTCAACCTCATAGGTTGTGGAAGGCTAGGGGCGACAACACTTCCATCTTTATAGTTGTGAGTGGTATGCTTCCTCGTTGCCATAATTTTGCTTTCCATTTTCTTGCAAACTTGAATGCCTTCTCTAATGAATCTGGTTCCCAAAGGCGAACATCATGTTGGATATTATCCTTTAAAGTCCCTATGAACACATCAAACTTATGCTCCTCTGGAATATTTTTTACCCTTATGTTCAACTTTTGGAACTCCTCAATGTGCTCCATTATTGAACCCTTTTGTTTGAGACTTATCAATTGGCTAAAAAAAGTGTTGCTTTTTGTATCCTCATAATGTGTTGTCAATTCTTCCATAAAAATTGCCCAAGTGATAATTTGTTTATGAAAGCAAATCCATTGATACCAGACAAACTGATTTGGTTCCAAATGTAAAGTTGCAATACGTACCTTTTGTGTGTTTTGCACATTATTGAGGTCAAAAAATTTCTCCATCTCTAATATCCATGTTGTGGGATTCTTGCCATCAAACAAAATCATATTGTGCTCTTTGCCTTCCAATCCAACTTCTTCCATTCTTTACCATACACTCCCATTGGTTTAGTACCCGGATCTACCGCGATCCACTGATCTTTATCCACCAACAGATCCTCCATTTTGAGTTTCCACAACTCAAAACTTTGACCATTAAATTTCTTAGTCTCTATCTTTCCACTACTCGCCATCTTCTTTCACCACCAGAATCAATCTCGCAGATCTCCCACTAAATAAGGTCTACCATAGGCCCAAGCAAAAACCCTCAGCAACAAAGGCGTCCCCTTGAATCCAAAATAGCTTTGATACCAAATGTAGGTTTTAACCCCGTATAAAAATTACCTGGATACAAATTCTAAAACATAGAAAATAAACAATGTGAGAGCATAACACATAAAACACATATACACAGAGATTTTCCCCTTAATCCCAAAACTAGGACTACCAGCTTGATTTTTCATTATGTTCCTTTCAATGTTATAATACATATTTATACATCCCGAAGCATCCAATACCATGGACCGAAAAACATCGTGTCCAAAAGCATGGACCGAAAACCATCACATCCAAAACCATGTGCGAAAGTCATGCACAAAACCATAGGTAGGTCTGCCCAACCTAACATAGAGTCCAAAAACAAAATTTTCCGAGGCGCTACCCTGGACCCCATAGATTGGGGTTACCTGCACCTCTCAAACCCCTTGTGACCCCCCCGCTACACAATCAACACAACAAAGGGGGGGCGGAGCCCCCCGATTAACTATGTTGGCTGGTCGTGGAAAGAATATAACACAACCCAACATCCACTAGTAGCTAAAATTATTTTAGGGAGGTTGTAATCATTGGAAATCTTTTTCATTAGTGTTCCCTCTTGCAAAGAAATTTCTAGCCTAGAGGGTTGGGAATGGTTCAAAATTAGCTTGGGAAAAGATACTATTATATGTTATAGTCAATACATACTTTTGTTAGATAACCTAATTTGTCACCTACATGAATCCAATTATTTCATGTTAAATCAAATCAACAAACTAATTTCTACAAGTTGATAGTCACAAGGGTGGCTCTTTATTAAATATCAAGCCTAATTGGGGATTTTATTCCTACTTCGCATACATTTATTCTTTAATCTAGACATTGAATGAAGTTGGAGGGGTTTTCACAATAGAGTTAGGATATAAATAAGCTTTAAATTTAGAAGTAAATGCTAAATTGTGTTGGTCCAATATTTAGAAGACAATTGCATCGGCTAAAACAAAAATATTGATGTGGCATACTCTTATGGGTAAAATCCTTACTTGTAGTCAATTTCATAAAGTGGAAATAAGGCGTGGAATATGTATCCTTTGTAGATCTAGAGAGGAAACTAGTAAGAACTTATTTCTCCTTTTTTTTTACTCCATTCAAGTGTTAATAAAATGTTTGCTACAAAACATTTGTCTATTGGTTGTTTGTAGCTAAAATCCCTATTTCTATTATAAATAATCTCAAGTAAAAAAGTTCAGCTTCCTATGGAGGAATTGTAAAATAGTAAGGAACGTATTCACCTAGCCAGTTGGGACTCCCTTTCCAAACAAAAAGTCTTTGTGGGTGGGTTTTTAAAATTATACATTGGTTTGGTAAAGATTTGGCCCTAAAAATTATGTGGAGAGGACTATTTGGTGTGAGACTTTGGGGCCAATTTTTGAAGGAAAAGCATCTAAACAGACTGTTGGTGATGGAAGTTCTTAGAGGAGAAGCAAACAAACTTGTCAACATGGGATCCATTGTTTGGAAGGCCCTTATTGACTCTCTCCCATTCCTTTTTAATTGGCTTTCCTAGAATGTTTGGGATGGTAAGAAAGTGATCTTAGGAAAGGACCCTTTTATAGGTGGTTCTTGTGTCTTCAAATGATCTTCTGATATGATCTAATGCCGAAATGAAAAATGTCTCTTCTCCCTCCATAATGATAAATAATGTTCTTTTTCTATCTTGTAAGAACTATTGATTGAGTTATGCTAAGTTGGTACTCGATGGTTTTTTCACAGAGGAGTGGAACTCTTTCATTAAGGAGCTAAATTATCAATGTGGTCTATTTAAGTAAATCCAAGGACTTCCAAGATTGGAGCTGTATTCCTCCTCAGGTAAGGAAATTTTTGGACTTTCTTAATATGATGCAATATCCCATTCTGCAATGTTCCAAGATTTCAATTGGTGGAACAATTTTTTTTTGAAATTGAATATTCCCAA
This sequence comes from Pinus tabuliformis, assembly GCA_031772625.1. NCBI lineage: Eukaryota > Viridiplantae > Streptophyta > Pinopsida > Pinales > Pinaceae > Pinus > Pinus tabuliformis. Next base: position 372,013,035 of record CM062813.1, on the reverse strand, counting down.
CAGCCTAAAATGATTCACCTTTCTTGTTCTTCAATACAAAGTACTAACCTAGGAGAACTTGCAAAAAAGATGCATCACTAGACCAAACTATTGTTTCCTTTGAAAATAGTTCGATGAATTTGTTGATCTTATTTTTATTTGTTGTCCTACTGCTAAGAAAAATTGGCATGCAGTTCTTCTATTTTTGGGCATTAGGCAGAATCTAGATCAGATCTCCTTTGAGGCCATTCTTTTTCAATGGGGGGAGAAGTATAAAACATTTTGCACTTTTCCTGTTTTTGTAGCCTGAGGTATATGGTTGCTCATGAACATGGTAATCTTCCAAAATGTGAGTATTTTTATTCTTCTTCAATCTTCTAAGATTGTTACTCTCTACAGGGAATATTTCTCTCTTCAAGCTAGAAAAATTCTGAGAAGGATCGAATTTCTTGGCATCTAACATGACCCTCCTGATTGGGTTCTTTGATGGAGATTCTCAAGGAAACATCTATTGAGACGGGGGACATAGGATTATTTTCTCAAGGAACATTTTTATCCAAATTATAGTAAATCACCCTCCTTATTTTGTTTTTTTGTAACTTGCATCACCCTAAGCCCTCAAAGGATTAAAAATTCAACACAGTCCTCATAGTCCACACACAAAATTGTCTTGTTGTGGCAATTTAAAGAGTGGAGACATTCGACAAAGAATCCCTCACATAACTAATCTACTTCTTGTTAAGATTTTGGAAAAGGACGAGCCCCTGAAAGATATCAACAATTTCAAAAATTTTGTTTGTTATCATTTGGCATCCTCAAGATAATTTATGGATGGAATTTCTAGATAGGTTTCAGTTGGTGCCCCTAGCACCGGCAGGTCTTGTGTTCCCCTTGGACATTCCATCAAAGAGTAGTTCCATAAGGGTATGGATAAAATGACTTCTTAGAGGGACATAAGATATCCAAAGTCATGGGGCTTTGGAGCCAATCTCACATTTGAAATCTTTAGAGTCCATGGACCTGTCTTTTCCCGTTAAAAATTGCATTTTAAAACTCTGTTTGGATGGACATGGAATACATCAAGGCATGGGGCCTTGTATCCAATCATGCATTGGAAGGTTTTAAATAATACATACCTATCTCTTGCTTTTAAACTTAGATTGGTTTTGTCAGGAAAGTTAAAAAAAGGATAAATTTGTGGTGCTACAATTGTTGGAAGCATTAGTTCTTTGAAAACAAAAGTTAGAAAAATTGTCCTACATTGTCATAGTGGTATAAGAGCAGAAGTCTTTCCAGCCTAAATGGTATGTGAAAATGGAACTATCATAACCAAGTTTTTGGGAAAAGAATGGAGAGTTTTAGGAATATCAAGCAGTGCCTTGGAAGAGGTTAGAAGAGTATCAAGCAAAAAGGATCCGAAGATTAGAAGAATTCAACAAAAATTCCACAACTGAAGCAAAGACAAAGGCATGGTCATGGCTATACAAGAATCAAACTAGTGGCCATAAGGACCAGGGATGTCATAAGTTGGGTGACCAAGGTTCCTGTAGCCCATAAAAGGATTATGATTTTTGCAATAAAATTGTTCAATTGTCTTTAGCCGCATAAGATGTGAACTCTTTTAAAGATGGTGAAAGTTTGTTTGAAAATTCAACAAAGACCTTTTATTTTGAAACAAATCCTTAGCTTGTAAGAGAAATTCTAAAGCATAAAAAGCTAACGATCCAAGTGTCAAAAAACCCAGGAAAAGTAGCAGAAAAAGAACAACAAAATGCAGAATTTTTGGGTGCAATCATGGTTGAAAAGACCCATGTGCCATAAATAAAACAATTACGTCCCAAATTTGCGTCAACCAAAATTAGGATTTCCCAATAAACATAATATCGAAACTGATGTGAATCATGTAAACGGTATTGGCTCAGATTTTGAACAAGAGATTCATTTTGTAAAGAATTCCTCTGACGTCATTAAGCTAAACTAGAATCTATAGACAAAGAGGTGAGGAAGGTCTAAATAAGACTTTGGTCAAGCATGTCTCAAAACTTGAGAAGAGGAAATTAGCAATAACAACATTGTCCAATGAAACCTTTACTGGTCTGAAATGAAGGAAACAACACTATTCTGTGAAGGATGCCTTAGTTTTTTTTTAGAAAAGGTTGGTGTGGGCTTTGTATATCTAACATGGTTATTTATAAATTACACCGTTGTTTTCAACACTGCAGAAATTCAACGTATGTTGAAAGAAAATTTACAGTGGATGAGGGTGATCATTTGAAGTATGAACCAACCAACAAATCTCCTTCAGTTTTCGAAAGAGACATACCATGAATAATTGGAGTCGACTCTTGAAATATTTAGATCAAAAGCAAAGGGATCTATATCTAACATTACTATTATTCCTAGCTGAAAGGGTAGATGACCCTATTTCGAGGGAAGGGGACATCTCAGTTGAATTTTTAGCTTTATATGGAAGTTCTTCTAATCGTTTTCATGACCTAGGAGGTGTTCTTTGGAATGAGATGCAATAGAGTAGAGGAAGCCTTAATACATATGCACCCTAGACACTGTCTTCTATTCCCATTCAAATTGAATCTCCTCTCTGCATCCATAAAAAAGGTCGTGCGCAATTGGTGTATATATGTGGACAATATGGAATCAATAAATTTCAAGAGGAGAATAACAAAAGTCTTAGTTTGCAGAAGGAACCCCAAAATCCCACTATTGAATCAGTACTCATGGCCTCTGAAACTTTCCATGGTGTATATCCCTTCGAGAATTTCATTATCATAAAGGCAGACTTTTATGAGGAATTTCAAGACAAGCCTCTTCCATTAGGTGATCTGCCTAAAACACATATGCAACTAGAACCAATTTTAAGACCCACACTTATTTGACTCGACATGCCAATTATTTTTAAAGATAATTATTTCCTGAGTTTGACATGTGTTTGTAATATTGAAGGCTTTCTTGAAGTACTTTCAGGTAGTGAATCTAGTGGGGGACTGCAATAAGAGGAGCATATGAAAGTAGTGCAATTTTTCAGGGGCAATAGCACCCTTGTTAAGAGTGAAAAGAGAAAGGATACGATTTGCATTGTTCTGGTTGATGACACTTGTGAAGAGCATAAGATTAGAAGGAACACAGTTGTTAGATAATATCTTAAAATAAGATTAGGGAATGCAATGCAGGCTCACGAATGCTAATATGTTAGGCATGAGAAAAATGTGTATATTTTGCCTATGTATGAACCTGTTATTCTTATGTTACATACAGAGAGTCCATATAGTAACCTTCAACAAAGACTAGTTGTTGTTTCTTCTGTTAGAGACCCAAAATATTTGTTGGCAAGAATAATTAATAGTTTCCTTACAACTTTACCTGATATGCCTGATATGGTTTCTTTGGAGGCAACTTGTAATAATGAGAAGTTAGACTATTGTTTAAAGAAAGACAATGAGAAGATGGGACAAAGTCACCCATGTGCTACAATGAATCCAAGCATAACAAAAATTAAGTGTCGATTTAGCTTCAACCGAACACATCTTGCAACTCCATCGGAACTCATGTGTATGTTAGTGTCATAAACAAATATGACTATTACCAAAGAATCAAACAAAAGGGATAATACAAAAGTGAAGAATATAGGACTTAACATTAAAGTGGAAACTATAAATATCTTGAATCAAATGCAGAAATCATCTTCCATAAAGGAAGAAGTCCTACGAAGGCTTGAATTGCCAATTATGGTACCCGACAAAGAGAATGAATAGAACCTTCTTATTGCATTTAGTGTACCTTTGGATGAAAAAGAGGGTGCAAGTCCTGACGTATCAACAACAAACAGGGGGAAGACAATTATGGCCCTCACATCTCCATATTCTAAACTTGGTGATTGTAGGAGACCCGGTCATACCTTCCCTCTGAAATACAGAGAAAGGGAAGTCCGACAGAGATCTAGTCATACAAAGGCATTTTCAGATCTTCCAACACTACCAAGATTAAATCCTACTGTAGTTCTTTATGAGGTAGTTGATGATGATGGTTCAATGGTTCGCTTACCAAGGTTGCAAAAATTTACCACTTATATCTATTGTAGATCTTATTAGGTACAAGAAGAAATGTGAAAATTTGGTTGAGCTAAGTGCTATTGTTAGGTTGCCTACAATGTCGGGACCATTTCAAGCATATTGGTATTGTTCAAAGTTGGATGGCATCGAACATATTGCCATGGTTAAGAGTAACATGGGTGATCGACTATATGTATTGGTGAGGGTTCATACTTAATGTCTCACGGGAGATATCTTTGGGTCGGCCAGGTGTGACTATGAAAACCAACTAGCACTAACTATGGAATAGATTGAGCTAGTTGGGAGAGGAGTGTTAGTTTACTTATGTGGTCATGAGGATAGTAGTATTGGTTTGGGACACAAAATGTGAGCTTACAATCTTCACAATAAAATTTGTGATACTATTGAAGCTAATGTGGACATTGTTGGTTGCTTGTTGACTCTAATGGATAACAGTGCTAAGGAATCTAAAAAGCAACCGAACTTTCACATGTTTCTTAGCAGATTGAACAAGAGGAGCATCAAATGTCTTTACAAATGTTGGTTTTCTTAGTGATTTTGATATGGCATCCTCCATAATTTCTTGAGATGGTTGGTCATCATATATGAACAAGGTCTTCATTATTATATCAACTAATAGTCTATTGGTAGCTACCAGGAACCCTGGATTCTATTGGTAGGTTTTTCTCTTTCATAATATTTATAAAGATGAGGCCTTCACTACATGTGACAAAGTTTATATTGATATGGACATGGGCAAGAGCTTTCCAAGTGTGATTCACTTGAGACATGTACTATTTTGTACAAAAATACTCTAAGCACTAGTGACATGATAAAAGAGTTTGAAGTAATTTGAAGGGTATTAAAGAAAATATCAAAAGAAGTGAAGACCAGGAGATAAAATGGGAAGTAAAAAACACAGAGAGGAGGAAAAAACAAAGGAAATAAGAATGCAAAAACATGAAACCTTGGAAACACCACTTAATTCCAATAAAATTCAAACAATTAAAGAAATAAAAAGTACTCCTTCCGAAAAGGAAAGGGACAATAAGGATTTCAGTACACATGGTAAGATCTAGTAGGAAGTTGTAGATTCAACAGGAGTATGACGTTGTTGTCAAGCATAATGAGAATAGATTGTGTAGGAAAATAGAAAAATGTGATATGTCCAATAGTGTGCTGCGGATGAGAATTGAAACTAGGTGAAAATCCTGGGTGATTTTGAATTGGTAAATACACTTCAACTGCTGCAACTTAGCCAAAACGGAGGATTGTTGTAATCAATTTTATACACTACCCAGAATTATGTGCCTTACACTTCCTGTACAAACACCCCTAATGATTACCAAGGGTGGACATCCCTTTTCACACTAGTTTTCCAAATGCCCTATTTCAGAGAAGATCTTACAATTCAAAGGGACATTTTCATATTCAAATATGTTTCTCCCACAAATAGTCCTTTAGCTTCCAGTGGAGTTAAAGTCGATAAAGGTTAAGTCTGGCTTAAAATACACACCCAGTCTTGTGTATAAGAGGTTGGCTAGTTGTATTGTGAGCTTTACTGGAATCGAATAAGAACCTAGAGTTTTTCACCCAAAAAAACACACATTCATGCCAAGGCTCTAGTAGTAGGTAGGCAGGCTAACCCACACTGTGACAGAAAATGAAAACTCTTCAAAGTGATAAAATGTCAAGATCTATAGTTTCATAAACAAAGAAACCTAACTAAACAATCCTATCATCCATGGATTCTCTTCAAATGGTAAGCCTATGTCTGTATGATTTCAAAATAATAAAAAAATAAATATTCCATCGGGATAACTCTTACTGCTACACAACATTTATAGGGTTAGTCATTAAATTTTATCCATTTAAAAACTATATCAACAAATTTTTGCAGTAACTACCACAACTTTGGAATTCATCCCAAAGGCTAATTGTTATCCTAGGAACATGGGATTAACTATTCTTTCAAGATGACATTACTGATTTGAAAGTTTATTAATGTCAAGAGGTTTTGGTGTATATTAATGCCTATAGGTTTTGGTGTAATGGAAAACATTTACATGGTATCAGAATCTTGATCCAGGTTCAATTCCTTTGGTTCCCACTCCCTCTACATACACAAAATTTTGCAATGAAACCCCATAGTGTAAGCACCTCATGTAAAAAATATAGGATGCTACCAATTTTCTTATGGTTATTTTTCCAATGTGGATTACATGTGGCATCTTCTTATTTGCCAAACTATACATGTTTTTCCATGTTCAGTAGCCATGTCATAAATGAGGTTAATGATGAAGGCCTTAATCTACGTTAATTAATTACACAATTCTCTATATTATCATAGTGTGAAGAGAAGAGCTTAGCTTCCTCTAGGACTTGACATTATGCTCCTACACATTAACACATCTACACAATCCTATTGTGACAATTAGAAGCCCTTAAATAGGGATGTGTTATCTGAAATAGGTCTAGGTATGAGATCTAGTTTCAGTTTGAACAATGGGTTGAGTTCAACACATAAAAGTCGCAAGTTTTTTAGGTTTACATACATACCTTACTTGAAGTCCTTTTCTATTTCCTTGGATAGAAGTTAAAAGAATGGTCAAATATATGAAATTTATGTGGAGATTTAGGCCACATAATTGCATAGATAATTGAAGGATAGTTTCAGAAGTTGAACAACATATTTCAAAATGGTTTTCCTTGAGTTCATTCCCATCATGGTGGAATTGATTGGACCATTGAGGATGTAAAGGAAAAAATCAACAAATTTTTGGAGGAACATGAGATAGGGATAGATATTGGAGAAGCATGCCAATGTCTATGGGACTATAATATGCCATTCTCCTCGACGAGGTTGTGAAAAAACTTTTGGTTATGGTAGTGGAGAAAAAAATGATAAGTTTTTGAATTTACTACAGGAATGTTCAAGTGAAGGCTTTACTGCAATAAATTAGATGATGAAAGGTTTTACAAGGGTAGCTTAATGACTTGGCCTTGGAAATTCCCAAAGCTAGGGAAAGGTTCAAGTTATGTTGGACAGGCAAAAGTGAATGGCTTGCTTGTGCCATCTTTCACCTACAAAACAAAATATGATACGACAGAGTCAAATGGGAACATGTCTTCATGAGATTAGAGATATTTACATGCCTCTCTCCATATGGTCAGAAAAACTAGTGTCAGTAAATGGACAAGTATGGTTGTAGAATTCATCTTTGAGGGGATGTTTGGAAACAAGAACTGAATTTCCATTTAGAAATGTGTGAAAACTGAAGTCTAAGGTTTTATAGTTAAGTTATATATTTTGGTTGAGAATCTCATGGATTTCCATGAAAGAAGCCAAAATACACTAATAATGACAATTTACATTCATAGTATATAGAAGTAAATGTTACACATGTACAAAAGATTCTTTAACACGGTAGGGATTAGTTCTCTGAAATGAAAAATCAAATGCAAGGAGGAACAATTGTTGAGGTGAAAGTAACCAAGATATAGTATAGGGACATGATAATGTGTCTATACTTATATCAAATGGTGTTTTAAAAAGATACAAAATTCTTGTATGTTCCCAGCTTCAAGCACACTTTGTTATGTGTAAGTCCAATCACAAAAGAAAACATAAAGTAGAGCTTCCTGAGAAGAATTGTCTTGACCAATGATTTACACCAAGTTTCAAGGGAAGGGGTGCAAGGAGAAGGGATTTTGGTGATGGATAGAAGGTACCCTAGAATTAAACAATGGAAAACAAAATGGGGGCATGAAAAAAAATTAAAGATAGAGAAATTGTTATTAGAAATTAAATATGTAAAAGCCTAAAACAATGAAAATGTTAAATGCACAAAGTGAAGGAAATTAAAGTGAATGTAACTTATAAACATACATGATAAATTATGAACGACAATAATCAAAATTCCACATGAGATATAAACCAATAGCACTCATAATTCCATCATAAGGTAAAAGGAAACTAATCAATATACAACCAACACCATTCATAACATATCCGAGAAAAACCCCTGCATCAGTCTACAAGGCCTCATCCTAATAGCCAACGAGGAGGTTTGTCTGGTTCAACTCCTTCACAATATACTAGAACGGATACCCAAATGCTACAACTTCTTATTCCTCTATGTTGGTTCCTGTGTTAGAGAAACCTCCAGAAAGTGCACCAACTTGTAAGAGAAATTGATCCTACTAAGGTCTAGCCTTGGAGATACCTAGGAAAAATTCATTCCTAGAGCTAGGGCTTGAAATTCCCAGAGATTCCACTATTAGAATTGCCTCAAATTTGGAGTGGGAGGGGACCCACCACTGCAGCAACCTAGGGAAGATTAAAATTTTTCCTTGGCTCAATTGCAGAGGAATTGATGCCCTAGGTGACCTAATGGGGCTAGACTTGGGAACAAGGGAAAAAGTGGTAAAATTATGGTTGAGATGATCACCCTATTTATGGAACCACTCCCTAACGAACTCGGGGATATGGATTCAAGGATGTTAATGAGTGAGGACTTGGATTCTTGATCAAGGAGGCCGAAAAAATAAAATTCATCCAATATAGATAGTAAGAAAAGAAAAGCCGCTATCAAGAATTTATAATTTAAAGAAAATAATTCAAGCTTCTCGAGATAAAATAATATCTAGGACATCTCATTCATATAACATTGGCCCATACATTAAATAGCTAAAACATAGCTCAATTCCACATTACAATAATGCAACAACTAGCACTAATTTTAGCCATATGCAACAACAATAATAACTACAATAAAAAACAATTACAACATTATAGAGTATATCGAACCAAAAATTCATTTGCATAACAAAGGTCTAAGATAAGAAAGATAACCCAAATCCATACATCAAAATTCATCCATCTCCGCAATTATCCTCCAAGCAAAAAGTGCGAAAAATATCTAAGGCTAGAGATTTCCCAAATCAAGTGATGATACAAATGAATGTATCTAAATAAATATATAGCCTCCTAATGTAATTAAAATTAGCCTATGGGCCCCTAAAGATAAAATAATGTGAAAATAATAACTCGTAATGGTGACAGGCCCACCATACTATCTCATAATGTAGAAATAAGCCTCATAAGGGGAAAAATAATGATATATGCATGTTGTAGGGCCCTCCAAAGGTTGAATAACATCTTTAAGGGGCATATTGAGGAATAAATTCCTCAGAATATGATGGACAAGGGGGTGGCCCCTTGTTCTCCAAGTAGTAGACCTGTGGTGCTCTTAATGGGCCCGAGGGTACATCAATGACCCTGTGGGTCTCCATATGAGTTGAATATGTCTCTAAATCCTCTGCAATGCTGTAGGTGGTGGAATGAATGCTGCCATGACATCGTACATGTGTTGGGAAACATGTGAAGAGTGTGGGGATCCTATGGGGGCCTACTAGGCATAATTACCAATTTGGTAACCATCGTCCCAAAATTGGATCACTAGTAGTCCTTGGACATCCATGAAGATCTCTGGAGTGTTTCTTGTTGATGTAGAGGCCCATGACTCTCTATGCACACCCTACATGTGTCAAAGTGGACCTCTGAGGTCATGATCCCGTATAGGGAGACCAAACCCAAATGGAAACCACCTGCAATCCTGAATAAGATCCAATGTGTCCCTTAGGATTCCAGTACAATCATTCATTATAATAATCGAGTAAACGATATTATAAACCCCGGATAACAAAGTGGGAATTTCATAATTGAATGCTCTTCCGTAGTGGGCTTTTGCATGTGCTAGTGTCTTCAAACTCCAAAGGGGGTTAGCCAAGGACCTCATTAAGTAGCTTCAACCCCTGGAGGGGATATAATTTCAAAGGTACATCCTTCTAATTGGTGTGGAAAGTGACAAATGGGTGATATTGAATAGGCAATAGAGGGGCAGCCCTAGGCCACATAATTGGGCATAGGGGTAGCTAGATAAGGGGAACCCATACCTGGGTATATAATGTATAGGAGGGAGAAGTTGTGGTACATGAGGTGCCTGAACTTGATTTTTCCACCCTTATTTATATGCCTTTTGCCTTTTATGAATTTTTATTGAGTTAATTGTTCAAGGCTCGGAGGAAAAGAGCATGATGTGTATAATATAGTAGTGTTTACCCCATTTGAGGTAGTGCAGTTCATTTCCCTCTAGGGGTTGGGACAATCACTAGTTCCTAAATCATACAGGAGGCTCATCTAGGGCCTATGGGTGATGGCCATGGATGGGGTAGAGCTCATGTGTCCTCTTTTTCGCACGTGCTAATTATTTTGTCCCAACCATGTTTTGCATTTTGTGGTACAATGTCTTGTTAAATGGGGTCATTTATGGTTTTCACTTTTCTTTTAATCGCTTCGACCTCTGGGGAATCATTCTAGGCCTGACCCATGGTGGGGGAAAGAGGATAGGGAGGCTAGCCCTTTGTTGACCCAAAATGGGAATGTGGACCCAGGTGGGAGAAAATGTGAATGGGGGTATAACAGCCACTATCTATAAGAATGCTAAAATGTCCATTTAGATAGTTTATGGTCCATGATATGAAACCAAAAGAAAACAGAAGAAAACAAAAATAAATAAAACTCCCATGTTCAGAGACGTATTTGTTTTAGTAACAAGAAAGGATAATATCAATGGGACAGGGGATTGAATGAAAGAATAAGTAGATTCATTTGTTTTTATGTGACATATACTTCTCGTATTCACATGAGATAAATAGTTTTGACAATAGTTGTTTAATGATCTTGAGGTTTATTTGAAGAATCTCATAAGTTCTATACAAGAAATTGATGGGTTTCAAAAAAAAATATTGGTCGAGGTCTTGAGGGCAAGTGTGCTGTTTTGGGAAAATATGACAAAGGTTCGACCTAGATGGCTAGGCAATAACCTAATTTTTGTGTCAGTTTATGTCTATGGAGCATCAATGGAAGGTGCTCTGTGGAAGGAACCTCATCCTGGAATTATAAGAAAGTTAAGAGAAGTTCAAGAATGGATTCCTAATAACTCTCTTATAGTGATTCTATCTTAGGAATATTTCTCCATTGGGAGCAAAAGACCCTAGTGAATTCACTATTAACGGATTTTTGCATAGATTTAATTGAATCTTGGTCAAACACTTACTCCATTTTCTGGGTTGATTTTATTAACTTTTATTTTAGCTTTCAAGATTCTATTTTCATTTGATCTATGATTCCATCTTTCAATCTATACATGCCATTCAACTTGAGATCATCAATCACAAAAAAAACATCAACTATAGCCAATTTCAATCAATACATGTCATTCAACTTGAGATCATCAATCACAAAAACAACATCAACCTCTATGAACTTTTCCCACTCCAAGAAAGGCACAACGTTTAGGGCACAATTCATTATATTGATTGTTTTCCACTTGTTTCCTATTAGAATAAAATTTACATCTAAAACAAAATTAAGTTTACAACATCCTCAATTAATGACATCACAAGAAAAAATACACTCAGTTGGTAATCATAAAATTTTAATAGGGCCGTAACGAATTACAATTATGGGAAAAGGCTAGGAAAGAAGGATTGAAAACAAAGAAACGATTAAACTACTGAACAAATGGTAATGCTTTGAAACCCAATTGATCGACCTAGGACACTCAGGTTAACATTGGTTCACTATTGTGGTCATCAAACTTTAGCCCCACCAATAGTTTGCATTGTCGCTATAGTCCGCGCCACCTGGATTAAATAACACGAAAGCCCCACGTAATTTTGGAAGAATATTTACAATCCAGACTCTACGCCAAAGCCAACAGAAGTTCCTCATGGGCAAGAAACGGTAATTATTATATTTAAAAAATACATAAAATGCAGTTAGCTACCTTTTAAGTGGGTTTGGCCTCTAGAAGCTTCTCCTCTAGCACAAATCTTGAATCTTACTTATCTAACTCCACGTCCATTTCCTCAACATCCAATTTCTTTGCTTTGGGAATCTCAAAATCTTGGGTATAGGTGAATCTGAGGCCCTTTTAGGGTCTCTGTCATTTTTAGGGATGATTGGATCATCATAATCCATTTGTGCTAGATCATATTCCTTGTGACTACCTATGGTATTGGGATACTTGATCTCCTTGTCATAATCAATGCATTCTTGCTCTCTTATTTGCTTATTTTATTGGTTGATTTTTGTCTCAGAAAGGCACCTATCGTCTAATTTGATGAAGCCATTATTGCTTATGCCTTTGGGTTCATCTTCCTCCATGGAATCCCAGAAATATAGCCTCATAATACAAGTGAGGGAGGACAAGAGAGCAAAATAAACATATAGTCGATTAAGCTTACACTGATAAAGAAATGATTCCCAAGTAGTGTGAGGCACGCCAACCAATCAACTTCTCCATCCAATCCTATTTGATGATCGAAATATCCTAGGAAACATGGGCTTTATCTTTGAATCGTTGTTTTAAGACCTAGTTTGTTCCTTCCTAACCCCACCAATAGATGGGATTCCCTCCATGCCCCAATACATAATCTGGCTGAAATATTGATTAATGGATGGTAGTACCCTTGCTACGACTATCTTTATTAGGGGTGAGACCCGTTTCCATAGCCTAGTTTCCTGACATTTCTGACCCACCCGAATAGATCTCCTTTGGTTGAACGCCTATTTGTGCTTGTCTAGAAGTATTTTAAAGTTGCTCAGAGCGATGGAGGGCTTGGGTATGGGCTATCACCCAGTAGTGTGAACAACCTTGTGCACATACCCATGGTAGAACCAAATCAACATGATTGGAGGCACAGAGAACCCAATCTCATGAATTCAGCCAAAGGAATCATATCATATGTGAGATCAGGGGTTAGATTTGATGGGTCCCCCTATCCATCATGGAATTTTTTTATGACAATTTTATTTTTAAACTGCCCTTCATAGAACTTTTAATATTTAGTTTTACCCTGCATAATATTTTTCATATAAAATCATAATCAATGAAAATTCATCATTATCTATTCATAATCAATGAGATAAAAGTTTTGTGAAAAATATAAAGATTGTCAATTTGTTAGTTAGCCACTGCCTTTAAAAATGAAGGAGTCTAAAATAAGAAAATAAACAAAAACTGTGCTAATTCCTTTCTTCATAAACATATTCTGAGATAAAAGAATTAAACGCTTGAAAACCAAAAACATATTTAGGGAAGGATGTTAAAGATTCTCCTCAGAGTAATCGATTGGAGCGGTCAGAGGGGAGAGCGATGAAGGTAATAAATTAGGGTTAGGGTTTCGACACGGTTCACCTCAGGTAGACCTGAGGCCTGGACAGGGTGCAGGGGCAGCCTGCAACTATCTGCACCAGATCAGGGCAAGCGAGAATTTTGAGACGACTGGAGGAAGGTGGACAAAACACACATGGGGCTGACAAATAAATGACAGCCTTGGGTGGGGGTGGAGAGATCCCCTCCTATAAATATGCAGCAACGGGTGAGACAAGCAGGAATGGAGTGACTGGAAGGACAGGGAAACGAAGCAAGGATGTGCCGGTCATGGGGGCTCGCTGGCAAGCGGGGTTGGGTAGTAGATGCCTACCCAAAGTGACGAAAAAACCCAGGTTTGTAATCCCAAGCAATAAACTTGAAGAGTACAGAGGATATATGAAAGACCATGCTTTGATTTGTAATGTTGTGGAGACTTGGCTGTCTGAGAAAGAACTATCCATATGGATAGAATAGAGATGGAAGCCCAAGGGATACATTGACCTAAAACTAGGAGCAAAGGGCTTTTGTATGGTAATTTTTTCCAATCTGGAAGATAAGGAGAGGGTTTTTTAGGAAGGACCCTACTTCTTGAACAAAACCAGTCTATTTATGAGGCACTGGGAAGAATGCTATAACCCAGACAAGGAAAAAATGCTAGCGGCACCAATATGGGTCAGGATGTTTGGAATCCCAATCGAGGTCTAGGATCCAAAGATTCTGGAGGGTATCCAGAACTCAATTGGGACATTTATCAAAGTCGCCGAGACCACCAGAAGAGGAAGATATACGTCCTACGCCAAGATCTCCATATACATGAATATTACAGAATTGCTTCTAGACTATATTGAAGTGGAGTACCACGATGAGGTCTGGCAACAACTAGTGGACTACGAGCATATTCCATTCCACTGCAGAAGATGCCATGAATACGGTCATCTCTTCAAATCATGCCCTTGGAATGCAAATGGAGCATCAGCAAGGAAGGGGGAGGAAGCGAGGAAGAAGGAAGCGGTAAGCAGGGAGGATGAAGAGGGTTTCACAGAATTTCCTCTCCGAAGAAAACCTCAAAAAGGACCGATTAATCTAAAACCACTCGCTAAAGTAGTAACCCGGCAAAATCAGAACAAGTTTGGGATATTGAAAGAAGAGGAAATGGAAGTGGAAGGGGAAGACAGTGACGAAGAACCAACAGAACCTATAAAGATAGAAAAAGGGAGAGATACAATGCAGACAAATCTAGAACATGAGCAGGAAGGTGGGAGCACAGAACACCCTCAAGACCAGACCCAAATGGAGATAGACCCCCAGAAGGTCAAAGGGAGTGAAGAGGAACAAGTCATTAGGAGACTCCTACATTAATGGAGGCATCTAGATGAAAGATTCATTCTAGAAGAACAAAAGAAATTATACAAAGACATGTTCCAAAAATATAAGGAAAAGAGAGGGGTAGCCATAATAAACCAACCATAACAATTAGAAACGCAAGGAGGACAAATCATAGAAACGGGTAATTCAGGGAAGGGCGAGAGAAAAAGAGGAAGAATACCTATGAGCGAGACCATCCAAATGGTTGGAGAAATGCTGGTAAACTTAGAAAGAATCATACCTCTGTTAGAGGTATTGCAACAACCCCTCAAACTGTTAAAATGATAAGTACAACATGGAGTATTAGAGGGTTGAATAGTAAGGGGAAACAGAGATATCTAAGAGAAAGACTGAAAAGAGATAAGCCTAGCATAATGATAGTCCAAGAAACAAAGATTAGTGAACAGAAACTGAAAGAGATGATGAGAAAATTTAAGCCGCAATATGAGATAATAGGTCAGGATGCCATAGGCAGTGCATGGGGCCTGGCAATTCTTTGGAATCCAGAGGAGATTCACTTTGAAAACTGGATAAGTACGCCTCGAATTCTTTCGGGAAAATTCAGGAATATTGGTTCACATGAATGGGTCCTTCTCACTAGTGTATATGGTTCACATATACCGGGAGAACGCAAGATCTTCCTTTAGAACTTGGGAAAAATCCAAAGCCTCTTCCCAGAAACTCGATGGATTGTAGGAGGCAACTTCAACATGATGACATACCTAGGAGAAAAACGAGGAGGCCTGAGAAGACCAGACACGGATATGGAATCCTTGGCGATATGATAGAGGAACAAAGACTGGTTGAAATACCTGCAATAAATGGGATTCACACATGGAACAATAGAGGAGGAGGCATACACCAAATTGCCTAAAGGCTAGATAGATTCTTAATATCCGAACATATAATAAACAGGTATATCTTTATCAAAGCAATGATTCTCCCGGGAATTGTTTCCAACCATTGGCCCATCAAATTGGAAATTGACATCAAAGCTAGCCCCAAAAAATGCCCTTTTAGGTTTGAGGAATTCTGGCTCAGAGACCAGAGTTTCATGACGAAAGTGGAAGAATGGTGGAAACAAAGCCAACAAAGGGGAAGAAGTAGAATGTAGACCTTCCAATTAAAATTAAAGGAATTAAAGGAGAAAATTAAAAAATGTAACAAGGAGGAATTTGGGAACACATTTAAGGAGCAGTAGCTGCTCAACCAGAAAATGAGGAAACTGCAGCAAGAAATCATAATAACAGGTAGAAGTGTAGAACTGGCTAGAGAGGAAGGGGTTTTGATAAGCCAAATTGAAGAACGAAGGAAACAAGTGGAGATTCTCTCGAAACAAGAATCAAGATTGAATTGGTTAAGAGAAGGGGAGAGGAACACGAATTTGTTCCATCAGGCCATGATTCAGCAGAGACAAAGAAATAGAATCTTCTCCATAAAAAATGAAGAAGGATTGTGCTTAACCCAACATGAGGAAATGGAACAGACTCTAGTAGGTTACTTTAAAGACCTCCTTACGGAACCCCAAGAGGATAGAAGAGAAGCTATTGGGAGAATCTGAAATGAGAGTTGCAACACTAGGGGAAGTGGAAGAAATCGTGAAAGGGATGAAGAAGAATAAAGCGCCTGGACCAGATGGCTTCATAGTGGAGTTCTACCAAGCGGGATGGAAATTCTTAGAAGCAAGACATTTTGGATGTGGCGGAAGAATCTCAGAGAAATCAGAAGGTATGTCTAGGCCTAAACTCAACTCTCCTGTCTCTTATTCCTAAAATTGCTAAGTATGAAAATGCCCAAGGATTTAGACCCATTGCTCTTTGTAATGTAATATATAAAATTATTGCTACTCTTATGGCCAAAAGACTAAAGCCAATCCTTTCAAGCATTATCTCTCTAGAACAAACCGGGTTTGTGGAAGGTCATCAAATTTTGGATGGAATGATAGCATCACAAGAAGTAGTGCATTCATCGAAATCTAAGAAGGAAGCTGGATTGATGATCAAATTGGATCTCTCAAAGGCTTACGATCATCTAAACTAGACATACCTTAAATCGGTACTAGAGGCCTTCGAATTTTGCAATAGATAGATAGATTGGGTCTCTGATATGATCTCCACCCCGAATTTCTCCATTCTTCTGAATGGAACACCAACTTCAACCTTCAATGCCTCAAGAGGACTGAGGCAGGGGGACCCTCTATCCCCATTCTTGTTCATCATTGTGGCAGAAGGGTTGGGAAGATATATCAAAAAATAATTGCGGGAGAGAAAAATCAAAGGGATCTAGATATGGGGTCACAACTTGTCGATTGCACACCAACAATTCGTGGATGATATCATGTTGTTCTATGCAGTTTCTATAAGAGAAGTAAAAAGGATAAAAGGGATCCTAGACCCTTCCATGGAAGTATCAGGTACTCAAATATACAAGGAGAAATCATGCACATTCTTCTTCAACACTACTTGTAATTTCAAAAGACATTTGACAAGATTATTGGGTTTTCAATTGAGCGACTTACCCACAAAATATATAGGCACCCCGTTAGCCCTGAATCCTCTAATGATGGAAAATTGGCAGCAAATCATAGCAAAACTCATGAACATATTGTCAAACTGGTCCTGCCGAACCCTGAATATAGCAAGACACTACAACAAAACAGACAATTTGCGCCTGATTTAGCACCGGATTTTAGTGAATCTTTTTTCCAATTGGGAGAAGCAACCTGGCGCTAAATTTTTCTCTATTGTATAATTTTTAGAGCGTCCTTTTTTGCACCAAATTTTGCATATTTTTTTATGCCAAAATTTGCATCATATTTTGCACCAAGATTGTAATTTTGTTCTATAATAGGTTTTGCTTCTAGCTTTGTGCCATTTTTTGCATCTATTTTTGCATCTTTTTTCTTCCCATTTTGTGCCATTCTTTTCTTCTAGTTTTGTGTCGTAATTTGCATAGATTTTTACACCAAATTTTGCATCTAATTTAGTGCGTTTTTTTGCATCCAGTTTGTGCAAATTTTTGCATCTAGGCTTATGCCACTTTTTGCTTCTAATTTTAGAAATTTTTTTTGTTGGGTCCCTATAATACTAGTGATTACCCCATTACTATTATAGTTATACCCCTTATTTATATTGTTGTGCCCCTATTACCCCCATATTGCTATTTTTGTGCCCCATAGAATCCCTCTATTGTTATTTTTGTGGCTTTTATTATATTGTTAGGTCGGCTGGATTATATTGTGACTCCTTAGACTCCTATATAAAGAAAGGGGGTTTTGTCATTTGAATCATCAAAGAATTTTTCATTTATGTAATGTAAAGGAGGTTTCCCCCTCGAAGAGGCTGAATTCTAAGGAGTTGATCTATCTTTTCTATCATTTCTTGAGCTGGTTTCATAACATTTGGTATCAGAGCTTTGGATTCTAGGGTTTTGCTGCTCCAAACATGTCATCGTGGTATTTTCGCTATAAATTTTGTTTCTGTGATGTTTTAGAAGTCACAAAAAAACCCATTTGAGAAGAAATCGCACTGTAACTTGGGTCCGAATTTCAGAGCTTTTCGCGCGATATTTTCGGAGATATGATCTGAGGAAGTTGGTCTTTTTGCAGACTCCTGAAGTACATTCAAAACAGGTGACCTAGGGAAAATTTTCATGACTTTCTCTCTGGGAATCAGATTGAAATTTCGTCAAAAGGTACAGAAAGAGGACAAACTTTAATTTCTTGTATATCTTTTTCAGAACCAAATATCGAAAATTGTACACGTGGCACTTCATACAACTTCGCTCTTCTGGAAAGGTCTATAATCAGGTCATCTTGGGAGATTGTGCATAACTCTTTCTTGGAAAATCCAATTTGGATCAGACTAGTGGCATTGGAAAGAGGACACAGAGAGCTACTACAGATCACAAATTCAGAACTAGATGATTGGAAATTACAAAGATACATCAGAGGCAATATCGAGCTCCTACAAAGTGAAAAAAGGTGTGTAGATTTTTTTAAATTTTTGCTTAAGCTTGGTTTGAAAATTTATTTTGAAGGAATTCACAGGGCATAGTAGAGCATTATTATCAGTACTTGATGCCCCGAGGAAAGAAAATGCAAACACCTAGTAAGGAACCTGAAAGCTCTAGCATGACTCATGAAGAAGAGGAAGAAATGCTACATGATATATCAAAATTACAAGAACAAGTGCAACAAATGTCACGCTCACAAAAGTTAACAGATGCTAAGATAAATGGCGTGGAAGCTAAGATGAATGGCATGGAAGCTAATATGGACAATTTGAAGATAGATTTGAACACAAATTTGAAGAGTGGCATGGCAAATTTGAAGAGAGATTTGACAAATTTTCTACAAGAAATACTTACTAATGGTGAAAAGGTAGTAAAGGAAACTCATGATGAGAACAAAAGAAATGTTAATCATGATTCCATAGACGCTAATGTTGGATCTAAGAATCACCATATTCTAAAAATCGATATGAGGAAGTTTGATGGCAAGGATCCCGCCACATGGATATTACAGATGGAGCAATTCTTCGATCTCAATAATGTGCAAAACGCACAAAAGGTATGTATGGCAACTGTATATTTGGAACCAAATCAGTTTGTATGGTATCAATGGCTTTGTTCTCGTAAACAATTTATCACTTGGGCAATTTTTACGGAAGAATTGATAGCACATTATGAGGATACAAAAAGCAACACTTTTTTTAGCCAATTGATAAGTCTCAAACAAAAGGGTTCAATAATGGAGCACATTGAGGAGTTCCAAAAATTGAACATAAGGGTAAAAAATATTCCAGAGGAGCATAGGATTGATGTGTTCATAGGGTCTTTAAAGGATAATATCCAACATGATGTTCGCCTTTGGGAACTTGATTCATTAGAGAAGGCATTCAGGTTAGCAAGAAAAATGGAAAACAAAATTATGGCAACTAGGAAGCATACCACTCACAACTATAAAGACGGAAGTGTTGTTGCCCCTAGTCTTCCACAACCTACAAGGTTGACACCACAACAATTGGAAGAAAAAAGAGCAAAAGGGCTTTGTTACAATTGTGATAGCAAATACACAAAAGGTCATAAGTGTGCTGAGAAGAAATTATTCTACATAGATTGTGAAGAGGAAGAAGAAAAGGAGCAAGAAAGGTCAAAAGAAGAGGATATATTCCAGGAACAAAGCCTAGATGAAGAAAAAATAAATCTGACCATATCTTGTAATGCATTGGTGGGAATTACCACTCCTCAAACCATCAAGATAGAAGGACAAATCAAGAAGAAAAAGGTAATAGTGTTGATTGATTCAGGAAGCACCCACAATTTTATTCATTGTAGGGTAGCAAAAGAATTGAATTGCTTCCTATATCCAGCACCAGAGTGTCAAGTGATGATTGCAAATGGAGGAACAATAAATTGCTCTGGAAAGTGCCATAATATCAAGCTATCCATGGGAGAATATGTATTGACTAGCCCAATGCTTTCCATTCCAATGGGAGGTGCCGATGTTGTACTAGGAGTCCAATGGCTACAATCCTTGGGTACAATAGCTTTTAATTTTCAAGAACTTTTCATCAAATTTTATACGGAAGGAAAGGAAGTTGAATTAAGGGGTATTGCAGGGAAACCAGGAAAGATAATCAGCTCTAATGGCATGACTAAGCTTCTAAAAAAGGAGAAAAGAGGTGTAATTGCACAATTATGTTCGCTAGATGTTTCCACATTGGAATCATCTATTTCTCCAGATCTCCAAAAAGTCCTGGATAATCATTCAAGGTATTTGAGACTCCCAAATGTCTCCCACCTATGCGTGATCATGATCATGCTATTCATCTGATTCCACGAAGTGTTCCTCCAAAAATCAGGCTGTACAGATATCCCTATGTCCAAAAAAGTGAAATTGAACGTATGGTTGCAGAAATGCTAGAGGCTGATATAATTCAACTGAGTCAAAGTTCTTTCTTAGCCCCAGTAGTATTGGTAGACAAGAAGGATGGATCATGGCGCATGTGTCCGGATTATAGGGAGCTCAACAAGCTTGTACTATTAAAAATAATTTCCCCATTCCTGTCATTGATGAATTACTGGATGAATTGCATGGATCAATTTACTTCACCAAGTTGGATCTTCATTCGGGATATCATCAAATCAGAATGAAGATTGAAGACATTCCGAAAACAACATTTAGAACTCATGAGGGTCATTATGAATTTTTTTTCATGCCTTTTGGCCTTACCAATGCACCTTCAACATTTCAAGGTTTGATGAATTCAATTTTAAAACCATTCCTTAGAAAATTTGTGTTAGTATTTTTTGATGATATACTAATCTACAGCAAGTCTTGGAAGGATCATGTTGAACATGTTGACAGGGTGCTACAACTATTGGAGGAGAAACAATTATATGCAAAAAGATCCAAATGTTTCTTTGGAGTCCAGGAGGTGGAATATTTGGGTCATATTGTATCTCATGAAGGAGTTAAGGTAGACCCTAGCAAAATTAAAGCCATTAAGGAATGGAAAATCCCCACATCCATAAAGCATCTGCGAGGATTTCTTGGGTTGACAGGGTATTATCGCAAGTTTGTTAAGAATTATGGGAGAATAGCAGCACCTCTAACAACATTATTGAAGAAAGATTCATTTTCATGGACTCCGGAAGCAACAAAGGCCTTTGAACATCTTAAAGAGGCAATGTGCCAAGCACCGGTCTTAGCTACACCGGACTTCACAAAAACCTTTATTGTGGAATGTGATGCTTCAGGAAATGGAATTGGTGCTGTTCTAATGCAAGATGAAAGACCCATTGCTTTTGAAAGTCGTCCAATCAAGGGAAAGTTTTTAAGCAAAGCTATTTATGAGAAGGAAATGTTGGCAATACTCCATGCACTTAAGAAATGGTGACCCTACCTAATGGGAAGACACTTCAAGGTAAAAATGGATCATGATAGCCTTAAATACTTTTTAGAACAAAGATTATCCTCTGAAGAGCAACAAAAGTGGGTCACAAAGATGTTGGGTTATGACTTTGAAATCATCTACAAAAAAGGGAAGCAAAATGTGGTGGCAGATGCACTCTCAAGAAAGGATGAGGATGTGGAAGCATTGTTGTGTGCCATTTCTATTATCCAACCAGATTGGATAAACGAAGCAAGGGAGGAATGGAAGAATGACGAAGAAGTGTGGGCACTTATTCGAAAGCTACAACAAGATTCTAGTACTTCTGATACATTTAGCTGGAAAAATGATTCGTTATGGTACAAAGATCACTTATACCTCTGTAAGAATTCCCAGCTAAAACAAAAGATTCTTATGGAATTGCACACTTCTCCTTTAGGCGGGCACTCAGGATTTTTAAAAACTTACCACAGGGTTAAAAAGGAATTTTTTTGGGATGGCCTTAAATCAGATATTCAAAAGTTTGTGGCAGAATGTTTGGTTTGCCAACAAATAAAGGTGAAACAATTAAGACACCAGGTCTATTACAACCTTTATCCATTCCAAGCCAACTTTGGGAGGAGGTTTCAATGGATTTTATCACAGGTTTACCCAAGTCTGAGGGAAAGAGTGTCATCATGGTGGTAGTTGACAGACTTACCAATTATGCACACTTTTGTGCATTATCACATCCATTTAAAGCCAGTACAGTTTCTACTGCATTTATGGAAACAATTCAAAAGCTACATGGAAACCCAAAGATTATTGTAAGTGACAGAGATCCCATTTTCACTGGAAATTTTTGGACATAATTATTTTCTTGTCTTGGTACTCAGTTAGCTCATAGCTCATCTTATCATCCTCAATCTGATGGGAAAACTGAGATAGTAAAAAAATGTTTGGAAGGATATCTTCATTGCTTTGTATCTGATAAACAGACACAATGGGTCAAATGGTTGCCTCTGGCTGAATGGTGGTATAACACTTCCTTCCATACAGCAACAAAAATGACCCCATTTATGGCACTTTATGGGTATCAACCACCATCCATCACATCATATTTAAGAGAAAATTCTAAGGTTCAGACAGTGGAACATCACATCGAACATCAACAACAAGTCCTCCAACTCTTAAAGGATAACCTCGTGTTGGCAAAAAATAGAATGAAACAACAGGCAGATCAACATCGTAGTGAAAGAAGTTTTGATGTAGGTGATTGGGTATTCCTACGGCTACAACCATATAAGCAAATGTCCCTAAAGCAAGCTAAGAAGGATAATAAATTATCACCAAAGTATTATGGTCCGTACAAGGTGTTGCAAAAGATTGGTACTATGGCATACAAATTGGAGCTTCCTGCAGCTTCTTGATTGCATCCAGTTTTCCATGTTTCATGTTTAAAGAAGGTTATAGGCGACAAGCTCCCAATTCAAACAATATTTCCAGAACTTGACGAGGAAGGAAAAATTATATTGGAACCGGAAGAAGTCACAGAAACAAGAACTCGACAGCTACGAAATTGATCAATTTCAGAGTATCTTATCAAGTGGAAGAACTTATCCGCTGAAGATTCCACATGGGAGGATGAGAATTTTATGCAGAAGTATCCAGAATTACTCAAGCGTTGAGGACAACACTTTTTTGAAGGAGAGGGGCATGTTGGGTCCCTATAATACTAGTGATTACCCCATTACTATTATAGTTATACCCCTTATTTATATTGTTGTGCCCCTATTACCCCCATATTGTTATTTCTGTGCCCCATAGAATCCCTCTATTGTTATTTTTATGGCTTTATATTATATTGTTAGGTCGTCTGGATTATATTGTGACTCCTTAGACTCTTATATATAGAAAGGAGGTTTTGTCATTTGAATCATCAAAGAATTGTTCATTTATGTAATGTAAAGGAGGTTTCCCCCTCGAAGACGCTGAATTCTAAGGCGTTGATCTATCTTTTCTATCTTTTCTTGAGCTGGTTTCATAACATTTTTACATCTATTTTTGCACCAGTGCTTCTGCCTTTTTTTCACTATTTTTTGCATCCAATTTTGAACCATATGGTGAATCTGATTTAGTTCCAAATTTGGCATCCATTTTTGTAGCATTTTTTGCATCCAAATTTGTGTTTTATTTGTGTCCCCTTTTTTCAACCTATTTTATGCCATATTTTTCATCATTTGTTGCATCTAATTTAGCGTCATTTTTAACACAATTTCTTGCATCCAATTTTGCATCCTATGTTGAACCATGTGTTGTGTCCACCTTTGCACCCCATTTTGTATCTAATGTTACGTTCAATTTTGAGACATTTTTTCGTCTAGTTTTTCATTTGTTTTTGCACCAAGTTTTGAATAATTTGTTGCACCTGATTTTGCATCCAATGTTGCATCTCAATTGCATCTAATTTTGAGCCATTTTTATGCCCATTTTTTCTACTTTTGTGTCCAACTTTGCACCATTTTTTATGTCTAATTTTGCATCCATTTTGGCATCAAATTTGCATCATTTTTTCTGCCACATTTTGTGTCCACATTTTCATCTCATTTTGCACCTAGATTTTAGTTTGAATTTTCATCTAGTTATGCATCATTTTTGACATCCTTGTTTTCACCCTTTTTTAGTCCCATTTTGCATCTTGTTTTGTGTCTTTTCTTACATACTTTTTCACCCAATTTTGCATCCTAATTTTACATCATTCTTTGCATCTTCATTTTGGTGTCCATTTTTGCATCCTTGTTTGCGCCCAATTTGGTATCCTTTTGTATGCCCTATTTTGTTCCTTTCTTCATGTCTAGTGTTGCACCCTTTTTTAATTCTACTTTAAAATCTTTTTTGTGTCATTGTTTGCATCTTGTTTTTATGGCTAGTTTAACATCAAATTCTACTCCCAATTTTGCATCCATGGTTACATCCACTTTTGGCTTCTTGTTTAAATTTTTACTTTTATTTCCATTTAGGACCCTGTTTATGGGTTCATTTTACTAATTTAAATTACATAGTGAAATATATTATAGTTTCTTAATATCATTTTATTGTAGGATTTAATGTACTATTAGGTGAACATAAAACCCTCTTAGTTTATCCCGGAAAACTAGGATAGACCGAGTAAGATAAATGTTGTTCTAAGGCTCAGGATTCTTAGCAGATCAAGATGTCAAGTAGAGTTTAAGAAGAGGAGAAGGAATTCCTGAGAGTCCTCACATGCAGGAATTGTTGGAGTTTTTAGTGTAATTGCAAAGCGCTCCTAGCTAGCTCCAAAGCTTGGTCCTACACATAAGAGAGATAATAAAGCAACCTTCACAACATAGTATCTTGATAATTGAAACTATCAGAAACACATAAATATTACTGAATAAATAAATATAAACCAAAATCCAATACGCTCATTAGTTAGATAGAAGAAGTAAATAATGAATAACAACGTATGGAAGGAATAACAATCGATCTATATTAATAAAGGATTTGGAGGAAGGTTACAACCATTAGACGCAGTTATAGCAGCACCTCTCCCAACTCCTAGCTCCAAAACTCTCCATCTCAAGATAGATCTCAGCAGCATGACAATACAAGAATTCCCATCCTTTTCTCAATGGCCAAGCCTCAAATATATAGGAAAGTGAAGGCTGTGAACATTTCCCAAATTCCTCATTAGTTCAATTTGGGCAAAATCTTTCGGGTGAATAATGTTTCCTCATATAAAAATGGATTTTTCCACTTTCTAGATGCTTTTTTGGTTAGGAAATATCTTCCCCATGCTTTATGGTTCTTTCCTGCTTTTGTATGCTTTTCATTTTTAGGAAAAAGCTAAAGATGAGGATAAAGAGACCAAATTACACCATATGAGTTTCTGAAAGTGAACAAGATGTCAAATTCTAGTTAACTTGAGCTTTTTTCCTTGAGTGAGAATTTTGGTAACAAAAGATAGATGAAGGGGAAAACTTGTTATAGACTAGGATAACGTGGTCCTCATGGTACATAACTTGTATTATAGTATTATATAGTCTAGGAGAAAGGGGTATTTCAACCAACAACATATTATTCTCCTCCAAGCTGATGAGGAGGTGTTTTCATGTGTAACACATTTAAGAAGATATCACAATTCAAATTGATAACATAATATTTGTAAACAAATTTAAGGTTAATTGACAACATTCATAAAAAAATAGCAATATCCTCATATATAACAATTCTCCATCAAAAAATCATTGACAATTTTCAATATTCATATATGGCTACTAAATCAACACTTATCGCATATATCATTATTACAAGGTAAATTCACAGCATTACATCCAAAAAAAGTAACATCATCATACATAATGATTCTCCATGAAAAACCATTAACAATTTTCAACACATATATAAGTTAACAATATAATACTAGTAATATCCTTATCATATTTAATCAAATCAACTAAGATTCAAATGTGTGATTATTAGATCAAAATATTTTGTGAATACCATTATTTTAAGGTAAGTTCACAAAATCCATCAAAATATGGTAATATCATCATATATAATAATTATCCATCAAAATAATGTTGATAATTTTCAATACATACATAAAATGACAAGATAGAAATGATAATACGATCATCATATTTAATAAAATCAACTAAAAGTCAATGCATGATTACCAAATCCAAATGTTTCATCGATATCATTATTCTAAGGTAAATTCACAACATCCATTAAAAAAAATAGTAATCTCATCATACACAATAATTCTTCATAAAACATGTAAATAATTTTAAACATATTCATAAGGTAACAAGATAGTACCAATAGTATCATCATCATTATTCGAATCAACTAAAATAAAATGTATGATTACCAGAGTAAGACATCCCAACTAAATATAAAAAAATAACGCATGGCTAGCTAGCTAGCACCACAAAAATCATAGTCAAGATCATCCTCATGGTCATTTACATGATCATCATCCTGACCATATTGATAGTCTCATCCACATAATCATCAACAACACCATCACCATCCTCCTCATCATCATTTCTGATATATGATGTAATCTAAACATAGTCTATATCATCATTTTTGTGGTCATTACCTGTAGCATTCTGGAAAAAATAAATCAATATTACATGTTAGTACTAATTCTATAGCAAAATGCATATTTTTTTTAGAATGCTAACCATAAAATGAGGTAGGGCATAATAACATTTAATAGTACTGAAAAATAAATCGAAAATATGGTTTAAGATATATTGGATATCCAACTAAGATTACACTTGTAATTCACATCAAGTAGTAGAAGCATTTTCTAATGCATATGATGTAGGTACCCATTTCTTCTTCATATTATATTGTGAATGTTTCTGATGATGTCCATGCAAGCTTAGTAAATTAAGAGTTACTGGAAGATTTATTTCAAATTACATTTGTAATTCGGATTAGAAATAGAGAAAATTTTAACAACAACCAAAAATGTCACATGAAAGAGTAAATTGTTTTTAATGAAAAATAATTCACATACAATATGAATGTCACATGAAATATTGAGTTGTTTTTAATGCATGTACTTTTCTCTATGGTAAAATGGATCCTAATTTTCGTTCAAGAACAAATGATCACAAATAATTACTTCATTTTATCCATTATCACACCAAATCCATTATACCTAGTGACGACAATGATTCCATTCAAATTGATTTGAACTCCCTAAATATATGTAAGAGAGAAAAATCCACGACCACAACCCCCTCCCTTGCCTCATCCACCATCAGAGGCAATGAACTTAGAGTTATGACCATGATAACAACCCCTCCCTTGCCTCCTGCCCACTATTAGAGGAAATGAACTTTAAATTATGAGTGCTCCTGTTTTCTTTGCTCTAATTAATCTCCAAGGAATCTAACCTTGATCAATATATCAAGGACTAGATATATCACAGGCAAAGCCCAATAGGCTTTTCCAAAAGAGTGTGAAATAACACTTATCTATGTTTTATGAAATAACTCGAGTTAGTGGAATGCATGGTGGGAAACACTTACCAGGGAAAGGAATATTTTTGGTTCGTCCTTATTTCTATTATTATTTTTGCTTCTTAAAATGGATGGAAGTGTTTAAAAAAATTCTAAAAAATATTTTTAATTAAAAAAAATAATTTTCTTATGTTTTAGTTTTTTTTTTAAGTATATATATATATATATATATATATTAGTATTTTTTTATTTTCTAAAAATATATATTTAGTTTTTGGTATTTTTTTTATAACAAAAATTATATTTTGTTTTTATAAAAAACGGATTTTAAACATTCCATTCATGCTAAATTTCTGATTTTATGGTACAAGTTTAAATTATATATAAAAAAGTAACTTAATTCCATGTGTTGTGTCATTAAGATTGATATTATACATCTCTTCATTGCTAACTTATAGAATGTGCTTGGGTTTTCTTAATGCAATAAAATTTATTACTCTCTTCATTATATCTTGAGATGTTCAACTTGCACCTAATAAAACAATAAAGTTAAAATAGATTTTCCTTTGTTGTTTGTAGATATTTGTCCCCATTAATCGTGGTCTTAATAGATTAATTGTCTTATGGTGGCCTTGAGTGGTCACTCCCATTAGTGACATGATTTTTAGTTTTCTACTGGTGACATTTCTTAGGCTTGATAACATGTTATTTAATTTATGAAAATGTGTTATTGTCCATATTGTTCTTAAATATTAATATTAAATATGTTGGTTTTGAGGATTGTTTAGCAAAAAGTTCTCAAAAGGTTTACAGATTGTATTTTATAATTTAATGATTCAATGCTTGATGAAATTGTTTTGGATATTTTTTTTGGTATATTAACTTGTATGTGATAAAGTCAAAAGTCACCTCTTTTTGAGATTTCATTGGTCAAATTCCCTTAAGGTCATCATGTTCACCATTTGGTCTCGGGTTAAGGAAATATAGGAGTCTTGAAGTGGCATTGTCCAAGCACTTAAATCTTGAAACATGTTTTTTTAAGTCACATGTGATGTGCCTTAGTATTGCAGCAAGGATGTTGCAACTCCTAGGGCTACCAACTTTACTTTATCAACCTGGAGTTTTGTACAAACTTGGAGGTGGCACTGCTATATGCACAGTAGATGCAACATTCTACTCCTGTCTCTTTTCAACTGGGGTGCTAGACCAATAAAGCTCCAGATCAGTCTTCTATTTACTAGAAGGAGTCTGACTACTGATAGTGAATGTAAAGCTAGTTATAATGCATGAATGTAAATTCTTGCCTATTTAGGAAATGAAATTTACTCAATGGTAAATGTTGTGAAATGCCATAAATCATCTAACTAGGAAATGACACAAATCACTTGCATAAAAGAACTAGGCTAACCTTGCAATTTATCATCTAGCTATTTGCATTGTTTGGACATGGACAGTTGTTCTATCGTTTTATGATTCATATATGCATGCACTAACTATCTCATTTTACATTTGCAGAAATAAAGACTTTTGGTTGTTAAATCCAAAAATACAACTGCTATGTTATTCAGTTTGACCTTGCAGGGGGAAAGGCATGGGAAAGATGATCTTAGGTGGAACTGATAGGCATGGGATCAAAGATGAGGGCCTTCCCTTCTCTTATGCTACCATCTTTGGTCAAAATAGGGTCAAATAGGTTGTTACTAGAGATCTTGTAGCTACTATAGGAAATTGCTATAGGATGCCCTAATCTACTACAAGATGTCCTCGTTTGCTAAAGGATGTTATCTGAAGGGCATAGGAGCGCAAGAAAAGTGAAATGCAGTTCTAGAGAGATGTATGCCAGTGATAGAAGGTTTACGGAAGGTGCACATTACCCCAGATTAAGTCGAACACTCCAAGGAGGTTATATTTGCCTATGGTGGTTGCTCACGGTAGCTACAAAACAGAGGTTCAGACTATGGGTTGGTATGCCTTAGCAAAAGATGGAGAATACTTAGGTGAAACTGGTTGGATGAGCCCCTTCCTGGAGATCAATAACCCCTACAACAAAACCTGTTTCTCTTTTCATTTATGCATCACTACATGTCTACATGGAAAATATGAATTGAATTTGAGGAAGTTGATCTATTTATTGATAAGGAATAGATCTATGAAATGGAATGCTCTTTGAGCTACAAAAAAATTAAGGAGACGAGATAACAACTACAGATGCTTCCAAGAAAACATAAACAATGATCTAGCTAAGAATGAAACCTAATCTATGCAATAATCAAAAGACAAACTCTCTTTTTGGGGTTGTGAGAGTGGGGCAATCTAATCATTATCCCATGAGCTAGATGGGATAGAGGCCACTATCACAAGAATTTATGCAGTAATTTCCTTCACTAAAATGCACCATTGATCTATCTTTTCAAACTAATGGAAAGAAGGTTAAGCAATAATTCAAATACTTTTTAAGCTAAACAAAACATAAATAAATTTCAACAGCTAACTGTCATTTTAATCTAAGAATACATATACAAAAAGAGGAACTTATGCTGCTAGGGTTTGGCCCTAACCTAAGAGCTTCATCCCTCTGAGTCAACTCATTGCTGGATCATGGTAGAATTTCTCATTATCATCAAAATGTCAAATACAACATAATAATAATAGTAATAATGTTTAAGATCAAATTGCCTCTTGGCTACAACAAAAAATCAAATCCTAATGAGTCCCTTGACTCTCTTATTTATACAAAACTGGAGCTCCCAAAAGCTCCCTAGAAAATACGGAGACTTGGCTCCCTAACTCGAAAATGACTCTTTCTTAACTATCACTAGCTTGGATGTTAATGGACTTGGCTTTCTTGGCTACTATTGACTCCGAGCTGATGTCAAGGTATGGTAGAGGAATCTTCGAATGAATTTAGGAGTTAAGGAGGGAGACCAATCTCCTAAAATATTTCTTGCTTTCCCACTCCAAGTTCTCGCACTTAAGTCAACCAAAAGCTACTCCAATTCCTGCATTTAACACATATTAAGCCACATGACATAGTAACTCACCTTTTCCCTTCTCACTAAGAAAAATATAACAAAATATGTAAATAAATGTGAGAAAAGTCAATTTTAATAAGTTGGAGAGTGGCATTGTGACCCGTATAGTTTACCTATTGATGAGCCTCATCATCACCCACTACTGAAAGTGTTTCTTACCCTCTGAGCAACTTAGTATATATCGATATCTTTCATAGCTGTTGTGGCCTCTTTGACATCCCAGGCCTCTATTCATGGAGTTTCCTCTTGAGGATAGAACCCTGCAGTTTTTTCCATCTCTTCCCACTCCTTTCTTTCCTCTTCTTCCTTCCTACCTTCCAACATACCCAACAATAAAGGTGGATTGAGTTTTAATCCAATCTAATTGATCCTTAGTCTTTTCATGGAATTATTATATAGTGGGGTCCTTTCTAATGAATTTCTCAATCTCTCAGGGGAGTGGTACTACCTGATCTTTAGATTGTGTGGGAGGTTGATCCATCTCCTCTGGCATGCTTGTTGGCTCTCACTCCACAACAATCTTACAATGTTCTCAAAATGGGAGATGGTCTATTCTTTGGTAGCCATGTATCTTGGTGCAAGTTGTGCATCATTGGAGATGATGTTGTGATTACTAATAATAGCCCTGGAATTTATTTGTTCTACTTTGATGTATAGGGGCTCTCGTTCCTCTTTTTCTAATATCTTCTTCACCTCCTTAGCCCTGGCCTCCTCATGACCCATCCATGTTGCAAGGCCCATTAGTTGCAAGTCCTCCAACTTTGCATTGGGGTTCCACACATTCAAATTTGTCGAGAAAAAGTTGTGCATATAAAACTTAGATAGTTTGGCCTTGTCTTCATGAGTAATTTTGTCACATAGCTCGATGAATTGTCTATAATATTAGAATGACATGGTCCAAAATTGTGATAATGTCTTAATTTGTAACTACAACCATTAATCCTTGAGGTAGAGCGTATATGATTTTGATGGCATCTTGCATTGGAGTGCCTCCATGGAGAGGCTTGCCATGGTGGCCAATTGGCTCTCCATTTCTTGCAACTGCCTCCTCAGCCATGTGTCTTTTGCCTGTAATTGTGTTCTCATGATGTGTTCTTTGTTTATTAACTCACTCAACTCCTTGCCAATCTCTAGGAGTATTTATTCCATA
The DNA here is from genome assembly GCA_031772625.1 of Pinus tabuliformis. Lineage (NCBI taxonomy): Eukaryota > Viridiplantae > Streptophyta > Pinopsida > Pinales > Pinaceae > Pinus > Pinus tabuliformis. The sequence continues at coordinate 371,981,338 of CM062813.1, read as the reverse complement.
TGGCCCACACCTTCTACCTTCTTTGACTTAGAAATTCACATCCAATAATGCGTACTTCCTATTTATTTTTCAAGTTCATAGAAGGGAGGGATTGCAAATTTATTTGGTATTACTCTGCCTCCCTCAATGAACTTGTAGTAGGAACTTAGATTTGGTTGTGGGCTCTTCTCCTACAACTATGGAAATATCCCTCAAATGTTTTTAGAGAAGTTGCCCCCTCCTGCACCTGTGGTGTTGCTTCCTTTCCTTCTCTCTGCCCTTATTATCCTTCCTATATATTTTTATGTGTTTCTTGTAACACTGTCTGAGGATCCTATAGTAGGTCGTTTCCTTTCTGTAAGAGGGTCACAGGTGCCTTGGTTTGCTTTGCTAATGTTGACCTGGTGACAAGATTCCTAACATAAGTGATGTGAGCCTTTGGAGTTTCTTGTGGTGATGTTCCTTCCTCAACCTTCATTCCCAAGGAACCTAGCTCCTCCTGCTTGTTTGGTGATTCTTCAATTATTATGGGAGTTCTTGTAGGTGTTTGTGGCTTCCCTTGCTTGATCTTGGTTCTTTTTCATGTTTTAAAATAGAGGGAAGTCTGCCTCTGTCTTTTCCTCTTGGACTTGATGGGTGTCCTTAAGGGAGTTAAGGCAGCAATTGTTTCCCTTTCAGTGGGTTCAGGGGATAATCTTGGAGATTTCTCCCCTTCTTTAGTGTGTTTGTGAGGGCTAGTATTTTCCTTCTGCTTCCTCTTATTCTTGTTTCTCTTCTTATTTTTATTCTTCTTCTTCTTATTTTTCTTCTTCTTCTTCTTCTTTTTCTTCTTCATTTTCTTCTTCTTTCTCCTCTTCTTCTTCTTCTTTTTCTTCTTATTTCCATTCTTCTTCAATACTAGAGATTGGAGTTCCACCATGTTTAAGGACTTGTGTTTCGAGGAAGGACTCTTTGTCCATGTCTCTAAATGTGGACTAGAGAACAAGATTCTCAATTTTCTCAAGGCATCCACCACTATCAGCTTAATGAGGCCAGGGTGTGCTAACTGTTGGTGTTTCCCTTCTTTCACCTTCTAGCTCATGTCCATAATGGACTGCAAAAAGAAACAAGCCACATTGCACCTTTGGTTTATGGGTATATAATCTCTAAATCTCAACTCATGGAGGGGTCTGAATTGTTATCCATAGACTACACTAAGCCTCCCTTCACAATAAATGTACTTGCGGATGTGGTAGCTCACCTCATCCCAAGGATAGGGAAGGCTCTCCTTCTTGACCCCATTTTTGTCTTCAATTGGTTATTCATCATTTAGGAAGAAGTTTTTCTTAGCGAAGGTGATGTTATCCTTGTCCTCTCTTCTCCATTGTACCCTTGAGGAAGTGTGGTTACTCTGTTGATCACCTCAGGGTTGATTGTAATGGGCAACCCTCTCACCATAGTGGTAGCATTTGTTCTTGCCTGAGGGTTTAGTTTCATGGAAAACTCATAGGCTATATCCTCATCATACCCCTTGAGCATATCAAAGAAGCCCAACTAATAATGCTTCCTAAAGATATCCACCATAGGAGGATGAAGGTGAATCCTTGATGTATCTGTGGGTTTTCTTCTATTGAATCCCCCTCCCATTTTCTTCTTTGGTTATAGCTTAATGCAGAATGTTTTGTAGGCTAGCTTAAGTATGACTTTCAGGGTGTCCCGAAGCTTAAAATGTTTTTGGTAGATGACTACAATTTATACCATTTCCTATATCCATACAATTGCCTTAAATTTCCCAAAATTATGTCTAATTCCCAAGCTGACTATAATTACTAGAACGTTGTAGACTCTTTTATTTTTTGTTATCAAATCATGAACACAATAGAGATGGGCCACCTACTTTTCACTGTCATGTTTGGGATTATGAGAATTGCTAACCAATTTGACCCTAGGCACCCCCTTGAAATTTTATTGTGGAATTCCAATGCTTCCTCTAGCTTTATGAGTTTCATGCAGCTTCCTGTAAGTCAAGATAAATCAATGATTTTCTTCTAACATTTGGTTTCTCAACAGGAAGTAGGGTAATAGTTCCTATGACGTCCAACCTACAATACATGAGGGGGAATCCTCAATAGTCTCCTTGAAGGAAGATTTGTTATTGAGGGGGTCAAGAAGAGGTATGAGACATCACCAATTTTATAGTTGAATAAGTTTAAATCTTTGTTTTTCAATTTTCGCCCTATGTAGGAAAGCAAACATGGAAGGAGGTGATCCCCTTGGAGGAATTGAAAAGGGGAAGGCCACATAAGGCCTTATGTAAATATATAAATCCAAGGACCTCCCTCATAAATAGAGTTAGACATGTATTGAAAGAGAGTAAAAAATGATCCTTCCAAATCTTGATAAAGACAATAAAACATCCCTTGAATCTCATAATAAATGGGACATCTATAGATGAGGTGGCCCTCTAACTATATCTCATGTATATGGAAAAGCCAATAGATATTATTCAGAAGAGGAAAATATCCCAAGAGACAAAGAAAATGTAAGAAGTTTGATAGTAATACGTATACATGAGCTAATCTTGAAACTAGTAAGTTGATGAATCCAAGATTGTAAGGTCATTGGCATCATCATAATCATTATCATCGTCTTTATTATCGTCATCATTATAATTTTAATCATCCCCATCATCATAATTAATCTAATTTCAATCATCATTGTTGTCATCGTCATCATCAACATCATAATCATCATTCATGCCATTATTATTGTTTATGATGACCAAGATGAAAATAATGATAATGATGATCATATGATGATGACTTGGAAGACGATGCCAAAGATAATGATTATGATTATGACCATGACAAAATTTAAAAAGTGGGAAGATTGGCCAAGGTCATTAGCATCGTCATCATCATCATTGTCATTATAACCCCCATCGTCTTTATCATCATTGTCATTATAATCATAATTATATTTCATGTCATCATCATCATATTCATTATCATCATCATCATAATTATTGACAATGTCATCAGTTGTTCATAATTTTCAATGTCATAAGAAATATCATCAATGCAAAAAATATGATGAGCATTGGAAAATGGATGCGAAAGTGAATAGAAATAATGGGAGCAACAATAGATGTAAAATTTTATGAAGAGTGGACTCAACATAAGTAGATGAAAAACAAAACAGAAAAATTGACACAAAAGTGGATCAAAAAGTAGATGCAATAGTTGATGAAAAATTGGACACAAAATAGGATGAAAACGTGGATGAAAAAGTGGAAGAAAACATGGGTGCAATAGTAGGCATAGAACTTAGCATGAATTGTGGTGAAACAAATGTGGATACAAATATGAATGCAAGAAATGACACAAAATTGGATGAAAAAGGGAGGCCAAATTGGATGCAAAAAGGATGTAAACATGGACCAAACATGGGTGAAATAGTGGACACAAAATTAGATGAAAAATTGGATGCATCAGAAGTGGATGTAAAAGTAGATGCAAAATGGGATGCAAAAAACATAAACAATATTTGATGCAAACTTGGACACAAAAGAGGATGCAAATGTGGAAGAAAATGTGGGTTGCAATGATAGGCACAAGATATGGCACAAATTGTGGGACAAGAAAAGTGGATAAGAAAGTGGATGTAATAACAGACACAAAAGAAATGCAAACTTAGATGCAATACAAGATGCAATAAGGGATGTGAAATTGGATGCAAACATGGGTGTAGTAGGAGAAACCAGACTAGATGCAATGGAAGTAGATGCAAAATAAGATACAAAATGAGACACAAAACCCATCACAAAAGTGGATGCAAAAAGGGATGCAATATTTGATGCAAAAGAGGATGCGAAGATGGATGCAAAATTGGAATTGAAAGTGGGTACAACATTAAGTACAAAACATGGCACAAATTATGTCACAAAAAAGTGGATGTAATGGTAGATGAAAAAAAGAAGCAAATGAAGATGCAAAAAGGGATGCAAAAGGAGATGAAAAAGTGGATGTAAACATGGGTGAAACAATGGATGCGAAATAGGATGAGAAAGTTGATGCAACAAAAGTCAACGAAAAAGTAGATGCAATATAAGACACAAAACCTAATGCAAATCTTGACGCAAAAGTGGATACAAAAAGGGATGCAAAAAAATATGTAAAAGTTGATGAAAACCTAGATGTATATGAAGATGCAGTCGTGGATGCAAAATTAGAAGAAAAATTGGGTGCAAAGGGAGGTGCCAAACTAGGTGAAAATTATGGCACAAGAAAATTAGATGCAATAGTGGACACAATAACAGATGAAAAAGAGGATTTAAATATGGATGCAAAGTAGGATGGAAAAGTTGATGCAATAAAATTAGATGCAAAAGTAGATAGGAAACTAGACACAAACCTCGATGCAAAGGTTGGCACAAAGGGGATGCAAAAAATGGATGCAAAAAATGATTTTAAAAATGATGCAAAAGTTGATGCAAGTGTAGGTGCAAAAAGTGGATGCAATAGAGGATGCAAAATTTGGTGAAATAAAATTAGGTGCCAAACTTGATGCCAAACATGGTGCAAAGGATGGCACAAAACTTGGCATAAAACCTGAAATAAAACTTGGTGTAAAACCTTGTGCAAAACCTATTACAATACCTGGTGCCAAACTTGGTGTAAGACTTGGCGCAAAACTAGGTGCAAACTTTACATCAAGTTTTTCAGCATATTTGATAAATGGACTCAAATAGCACCAAAAATGGGCTCTATATGCAAAAAAGGAAGCAAAAAGGGACGCTAATCACAAGGTTTTGTTGTAGTGGGAAGAGTAGTATTGTTCAAAGCAGTCTTACAAGCAATCCCAATCTACCAACTTTCGGCAACGGTGGCCCCCAAAGGTGCATGTGCCAACATGGTGGATATTTTCAAAAAATTCCTCTGCGGAGGACCGAAGCAACAAAAGAAATGGGCCTTGATATCCTAGAAAGGCCTGATAAAGAGTAAAGAGGACGGGGGATTGGGATTGAGAGATCCATACGCTCTGAACTAAGTAATGGGGGTGAAGCTCTGGTGGATATGGATGATGGGAGGGGGAGACCTATGGAAAAGTATCTGAATGAAAAAATACAACATGCCCACAACAACAGAAGAAATCTTAAGACTTGAGGAAACACCAAGAGGCTCTACAATATGGAACCTGGCTAGTCAAAATAGAGACATAATATCGAAGCTTGTCGTTTGGGAAATTCGGAATGGAAATTCAGCCAAATTCTGGGAAGAAGCTTGGCAACAAAGGGAGAAAATGAATGAGGTGTAGGGTCTCAGAAACACATATCAGAGGGAAAAAGTGAGTTCGAGCTTGTACTATCTTTACCAGCTTACACAAGAGATGAACATTATCTATTACCATTGATTACTATTGTAGAATAAGAGTGAACACTGAGGAAGGTCTGAGATATGTTAGCGAGTCCTGGAATGAAGAAAGCCAAGAGGAGTCTTGGAGAAGTTGGAAGAATCCAGAAACTTGGGATAGGCATATTGATATGGAACAAAGAGAACTATATACAAAAGAAATGAAGACAAGAAAGATAGCTATCAAAATAGGTCCAGACATACTGAGATGGGGTCATTCAACAAAGGGAACCTTCACGATCAAATAAGCCTACAAACTCATCGCACCACAGGAACAAAACAAACAGATACCCTTATGGAAACAAATATGTAAGAGGAACTGGTGGCCAAAAGTGACTCACTTCCTATGGCTTGCATGCAAAGGGCGCATTCTCACATGGGATTAGCTTCAAAAGCATGGATTTCAAGGACCCCCCAGATGTTGTTTATGCAAGCAGAACCAAGGAACGCTAGAACACCTTTTCAATTAATGTCCTCTAGCCTAGCTGCAATAGGAAGAAATCGGGAGACTCTTTGGAGAGACAAACAGAGACCCTCATAACATCAAAGAAACAATTCAACAATGGGGGCGAGGTCAATTCATGAGCCCTGTAGTTAGGAGAGCCTGGAGTCTAGAGGTAGGTATGAATATGTGGATGATATGGAAAGAAAGAAACCGAAGAATATTTCAAAACAAAGAGATGCCTCCAGAGCAGGTCTGGAAAAGAACTTAGACCCATACAAGAGAAACTATTCTAGCAGAAACTTGAGAAAAGAGGATTGGAAAACGACACCTGAGGAAGAATAGGTCCTGATCAAAGTAAATCTAGAATAGGGAATGGTTACTCCCCAGATGTGGAAAGCACCTGAAACAAACAACATTAACCGTACCCATTTCTCTCGTCCCTCTGAAGGTTTCATCAAACTAAATTTTGGTGGGACCTCCAAAGGAAACCCGAGGCCAGCCGAGCTTAGAGGCATCTTCCGAGATGACCAAGGACGGACAAGATGGGTGTATGTAGACCATGGATGTATCATGAGCAATAACGAAGCAGAAATAATGGTAGTTTATCAAGGATTCAGAATAGCGATAAGAAACGGATACAACAACCTGGAAGTAGAGGGCGATTCCCAACTAGTTATAGATATGATTAGGAAACTCAATAATGGTAAGACTTGGGACAAATTTGCGAAAAGCTGGAGGACTGCTAGCCTGGTCCAGGATCTGGAAACCTTCATAAAGAGAATTGAATATGAGCTCATAAAACATGTTAGAAGGGACGGTAACAAAGCAGTGGATTTCCTAGAAAATTGGGGAAGTAATGAACACACTGGCAAGTTGGATAGTATATGGCCACCACATCTTGAGGAGCCCAAATTGGAGCCCTTCAAAACAATCATTACCCAATATTACCATGAGGACATGCCCTCAAGTTAGCAGATACAGGTGGCCCTCGATTGCGGTGGTGGAAGTGGAGAGTACGATCAGAATGACAGTGGAGAGGAGAGGTTGGCCAGGCCAGCCACCAACTACCCTTATCATAATTCAAAGGGATGTGGTGGCATCTTGCATGCCTGAGGGAGTTTCAAGGAAATGAGGTGACAGGAGAATGGGAGTGGAGAAGGGGAGTAGAGGAAGGAAGAAATGGAGGCGGGAGTGGGATGGGATGCGGGATAGATGAGAAAGGGTTAATGAGGGTGGCTAAGGGAGGAAGACAGGTCAGTGTGCAATGAAGGAAGGTGGAGAATGGAGCTAAGCGGGTGTCGGATTCATCAGTGGTCGAGCGAAAGTATGGTAGGCTGTAAAAGGAAAGATGGCTCGCCTGGGCAGAGGTAGGGGTCGTGGAGGGAGAGGGAATCAGTGCCAGCCAAGTAGAAACGACCCGAAGACCTCAACACCAATAAATCAGAGGTGTGGTAGGAACACCATGAGGAAGGCTATGCAAGAAGTCGTGCACGCATGTAAAGAAGGCACAGATGCTGACATTCGTCAGCTAATACAGGAACTGGAAGACAATGTCATGGAGGGGGACTCTAAGCCCGAGATGGAGGAATGGGGAGATATCATCCCCGACCCAGGGCACACCAGAGGGAGGATGACACTCTACAGGAAAGCCTTGCATGTGTACTGGGTGTTGAAGCGCTTACTAGCCAGGGCTCTGGAGCAGGTGGTGGGTGAAATGGCAGAAATCACCCAAAGTTTGCCAAATATCAAGAAGGATATGAAAAACCTGCAAATCATAATGATTATGCCAGACAACAAGCTAGAAGAAATCCAGCAACAACTGAAGAAGTTATCTCGAGGATTGGGTGACTCGGCAACAGCCCCTGCAAGGGTGGATTTTGACAAAGATGACCGAAAGGAATAGTTCATGTAGTTTTTAGTTTGCTTCATTTTGCGGATAGCATTTTCTTTTTAATAGTTTTATGTTAGGTTGGAACATGATCAGTGTTTTTAGTTGTGAGATTTACCTAGCATGGATTGGAAGACTTATTAAATTTTGTTACTGAATGGGCTATAATATACTCAGGTGACCAACAAACTTGGTTTCCCATTTGGGCAAGTGGAGGCCACCAAACAATTGTATATGGATGAACTTGATGTTATAAATAGATAAAGAAAGGCACTACCGCAGCTTACAAAGAAAAAACATATTTAGGGAAAATAGAATTAAACACTTGAAAACATTGAAGTATCAAACATAACTTTATGAGAGCTGAACTTATAGTTGGAAAAGTATGGCTCGTATATGGGATGAGAATATAGGTATTTCCTACACCTATGTTCTCTACAATCACACATTGTATGGAAATTTGTTGTACTGATAGTCTAGGTACTAAGTCTTCACTTGGAAGACCTAAAGATATAATCTCATAAAAACAAAATAGAAAATTTAAAAATAAATATAAATATACAATGGAAAAAATATGGGCCCACATCTATGGACATGCCTCTTGCAAAAATCTCTACCATTTACACATTTTTAGAGGCCATTTTTTCTAAAACCATTTCCCATGTTGTGTTTATTTCTTCTTCCTCATCTCATCCTATTTCTAGCTATAATGAGACATCCAATGAGCTTCTAATGTCTGCATATTATGTTTCACATGGGTTTTTCTTTCGATCTGTATTATTTTGGAGTATTAAGGATTAAATTTTGGTTGTATTTTCTTTTTTGTAGATTAGGATAGGAGTTACTAATTCTACTTTTCAATCCCACTAATAACTTTTGTGGTAATTAATTGGACATTAAACATAATATTCTCTAATCTTATCTACAACTTGATTGTGTTGATCTCAGTCTCTATCACTTTAACATATACTTTAGCACATAGATTCCTTCATGTACTTATAATTCCTTCTACTTTTGTTCTAGGAAATGTCTTTCACACTCCCACATTGTCCTTTTGTTTGTTGGATGTAATGTTTAGTCCCATTGAGCTACTCTTGTGATTATTTATTGAAAATAAATAAAACCACCTTATCTAATCTTATAAACTTATCTAGTATTGAACTGTGCGTTAATGAGCCTAATACATTCAATTTAGTTTATGGAAATTCAATGTTAAAATAAAGAGTGTATGTGCATGTTTGTATAATATGAAAGAGGAATCAAGATCTACTTGAGATAGCAGTTTGCAAAAATACATTCTTCCAATAGAATGGTGCTTTATCCAGTAAACAATATTAACAAATATGGCTTGGGGAGAAACCAAGAAACAATCAAAATCCTTAAAAAAGAAAATTGATAAAATCTAATTGACAATTGATAAAATTTAAAAGGGAAAATACATTATAGGAAAGACAATAATGAATGGTCAGAATAGTTGCCTAGGAGATTTCCATTTTAAGCTACGGTAAGGAAAATTGTAGGTAAAGGGAGTCTTTTGACTTCATCTAAATACATATTCATATTTTGTATGCTTTTGGACTTGTCACTTTACTAAAAAAAATGTAACACCAATCTGGAAGGAAAGTGACATGACTCATGCTTTATAGAAAGTAACAGAGACACTCCTTTGGAAAAAGTTAACCATGAAAGGAAACAACATGAAATAGTGTCCATGAGAAGCATTTATTATCCATGAATAAGAAAAAGGCACTAGAATGGTTGGTTGAATTAATCAGTGAAACCACAGTTGAAACTGTCTATTTTGAGGTGAATGGCCTTATATTTCTGAAAGCCTACTCATTGTAATATTAGGTGTCGATTGGATAGTTTTTGGATAACACCTACTAGTGTTTAACAGTAAATAAATGTTAACTTCGAAAAAATTCACCCTTGAAGAAGTTGCAAATGAAATGTAAAAAATAAGTGTGAGGACGGTCATGTTAAAACCTGCTATGTGCAGTTCGGGTTGCAATTTTGATTCCTTCACCCTTTTTTGGTTCCTTGTCATTGCTCGCGGGTGGCTCTACATTAACATATACAAACACCGCTTCACGACTGGTGGTCATCCTCAATGTAGATTGAGACTGCAATTGTCTATAGTCATTCCCCCTGTGCATGTCTTCTACCATGGGCATGCTCTCTTGCCCCTTCCTTGCCCTTCCCATCATCTCTTTCAATCATTTCTTGCATTGTCCTACTTTTATCCAAATTAAGAAAGTCGTAAGCATCAATTGGCTCTGCCTTTATGAATTTTTCTTGTTGAGTCTGTTGCAAAGTTTTCTTTGTTCGTCTTGTTCTGTTGGGCTCGAGTGGGGTCTAGAACCCAACTGATTGAATTCCATGTCATTTAATGGATTGTTGGTGGAGTGTCTGTTGATGGAGAACCTATTGTTGGAGGCCCTATTGGTGGGGACGTCCGGGAGAGGGAACTAGGCTCCGAAAATCATTGACAAGAAACACTACCCTATCTACGTCCTTGTGACTGCTATAGTTTCTTCTATTATTATTGATATTGTGGGTCTTTGCCATATGTTATTCTATGCCATGAGAAGTTGACTTACTTGAATTTTGATACATTAGATGATTCTTGGAAGCAGAATAATACTTCAAGGCACTCATTCTAGAACATTTCACCCTCTGTTGTTGTTGTGAGGACGAGGATCAAACAAGAGGATCCTCATTCTCTTCAATATTGATATTTTTGGATTGAGATTGTGAGATTGCAAAAACATTGAGGATTGCCTTGTATTTTTCCACTTCTCATAACCACATCAAATTCATCCACCCCACCTCACACCCAAATCTAATGAACAACAAGTCCAATTGTCCATAGCTCAAACCCACATCAAATCATAAAGAAATGTTGACCCAAATCACATAGGGTTGACTTTTGCAATCAAACATGGCTTCAAACTGCAGCAACAAAATAGAAATTTTTCATATATGCAAACCTAGATGGGACCAAGATAGGAATAGCTAGTGATAATGAAAGGCTCCAATCATGTTGATGTGCAATTTAAACAATAGGTAGTTGAATATATGCCAAAATGTTTATAGAAAGCAATGCACAAACTAGAAGAAGATTGAAATCCAAAAGAAACCTCTTTGACTCTTGAGTTTGTCACCAGTCAATGGCAAAAGTGGGATTCCGAGAATGAGAAAAGGATCCATACCAAAGATGAGGGTTGTATTGATAGATTAATGGCTTTAGTCAGTTTCCTCTATTCACATGAAGTCCACTAGAAAGAGGAACATGGACATTAGTCAGTCTCCTCTGTTCACATGAAGTCCACCATAAAGAGGAACATGAACAATAGTCGGTCTCCTCCGTTCACATGAAACTTGTCCCAGCAAGTCATTATGGGATGTTGGGAGCCCCTCCCAGAGAATATATCTAAAATATTGTGGGCATACGAAGCCAAAATTGGGCTCAATCCTTGATCCTTTCAAATTTTTCATCTATGAGGCACTTCTTCTGGCCTGTGTATATCATACTTATGACACTTTTGACGTGTTTGTTTAGGAATAAACTGATTTTACTAGTAAAAAATTCAAAAAATTGGAACACAGGCGTCAATTTTGATTCCAGAGTGTGATGGTCACGACCTTCCTTCTCCTTCTTCCCTGTGGATAAACCTTTCAGATGGAGGGAAATAAAGAATTTTGCACCTTCTCCCCATGGGCAAAACCTTTCAAATGAAGGGAAATAAAAAATTTTGATATTTACATGAAACAAATCCATGAAACTTTGAATGGAACTTAAATGAAATGCTATTGTTAAATGTTCATGTGTTTTTCAAGAGAATTAAATTCTACTAAATGAAATGGTAGTTTTTTTAATGAGAGGTATTTCTAACTATAAATATTTATTAATTTATGAAAATTGTCAAGTCTTTGTGTTACCAAATATTATTTGAGGGGATTTTCGTTGATTTATTAAAAGTGAATTATGGTGATATCAAAACAAGTTTTGTGTAATGATTAATTATTATTTCTAATTAAATGTTTGTTAATTAAGTATAATTAAATTATGTTGATTTTTCATGATGTTTAATAAAGGGAGTCAACATGGGAAAGGTAATACTTTGGCTCTCACATGTTTTAGAAAATTGATATCTCTTTGTCCATAAACATTAGGGGTGGAAAAATAACATAGCTTCTAGAGCTAAATTTGTTCTAACTTAGTTATACCTTGAACCACAAATTGGTGTTGACCTCATGCATATTATAGAAATTTGGTGGTTTGTAGGGTAGTCTTGTCATGAAATAAGAAGGGTAGACATAAAAATAAGATTTGTGTGGTAAAAAATTATAGTGAAGTAGTAATGTCATAGGATTAATGGTCATTTCCAATTAAATGTTTGTTTCAGTAAGGATAACTAATCTACGGAGATTTTCCATGATGTTTAATAGAAGGATTCAACATGGGAAAGGTGACAGTTTGGCTCCCACATGCTTTAAAAATTGATCTCTTTGTCCATAAACATTAGATGTGGAAAAAATCCTAGGCTCTAAAGCTAAGTTTATTCCAAATTAGCTATATCTTGAACCATAAATTGTTATTGACCTCATGGAAATGATAGAAATTTGGTGGCTTGTAGGGTAGGCTCATCATGAAATAATTTTGTCACTTATTATCTAGTCATATTTTTTCATCGTAGACTAAATCATTCATTTAAGTTGGTCACTTTTAGTTTAGTCACTTATTATCTAGTCTTATATTTTATCCCTAGACTAAATTAGTCATTTAAGTTAGTCATTTTTAGTTTGGTCACTTAAAGTTGCTCAAATTTAGTAGTAATTCACTTGAAATCATTATGGTGACTAACGTTTTTAGTCACCTAGTCATTAATTTCATCATTTTTTACTAGTGGATGTTGATATCCATGAGGTCATGGAATAATTAATTTTTTACAGGTGTGTATTGAATTTCCCCTGGACGTTTGGTTATATAGTACCCCACAATTCTGAATGTCGCCTATTCAGATCGACCTCAGAATACTACGTGGCCATTCCTTTATCATCACGCCCCCCTCCTTCACATGCGATGCATGTGATGACACTAACATGGTTGGATTGCTAGGATGTGAGGATGAAAATCGAGGGCAGGGATATCCCCACAAAAAACCCTAATCTCTTGTACCTTTATCATTTTCGCTCCCTTTCCTCTCTTCATTTGTCATTTTCTTTTGAGGTTTTGTTGTGGCATTGTTTCTTCAACTAGTGCGATGTGCGAGCCCCCTCATTAGTGTATATGCATCATCGAGGCATGGATGAATTCTTTCAGCTCTCACATTTGGCTTTGGTTAGGCTTTATAGGTACAAAGTTTTCTTATGGCAGAGCGCAACTTTGTTTTTCGTTAAACTGGTCTCGCATACGGTTATGGTGTCTCTACTAGCCATATTTTCTTAGACTCTATACTTTGTTTTGCCTATTATTTTCTCTTCTAGTGCTAATGATTTTACATGTGTTTTGTATGTATACCTCTCATACCGGGGTTCCATTTCCATCAGTCCCAGGTTTTTCTCGCCTTCAGGTAATGTTTTTTTCTTTTGTGTATTAATAATGTTTTCTCCTCTTTCTGGATAGGGAGTAGTAGAGGTCAAATTAATGGATTATGCGGTTATGAATCCAATGTGGAATGTAAGCTGAGCACTTCGATTTTTATTTTACCTTCCTTTCAATTCTTATTTTTGCAACGAGAAGTTTTGATGTTATTCTTGTGGAAAATGACCCATATGTTGGTTTTCCTTATTGATTTCTTGTAAGAAATTTCACACCAGGTGAGCCTTTTTACTTTCGGGAGTGTTGTTTTATTTTTTTTCTTGATTTTGTTTTTCCCCAAACTATTACTATCTAGAAATATTTTTGCAAACAATTAATAATACCTCCCATATTTTTGTTAGCAGAACAAGGAGTACACATTGTATTTAAGCAAGTTAGGTAAGAATTTTTAATTCCTCTATTTGTGTTATTTCCATGCTAACTCATACTTGTGAAATACAATATTATACCCTGGTTTCGCTATAATGCATGTACCATAATATCTTTGGAAAACTCTTTTATGCCTATGTCATTGGATACCACAGTAACCAGGTAATTTCCATTACTACTTTTTCCATGTCATTTACATTCACTCTCACGAGCTCGATTCAAACCCATGGTCCTACTAATAAATTTTCTTATCGCCAATGTTGTTGTCTATTTCTTCCCTGCAAGACCTATGGCACTTAGGCATTAATTCGTTGTAGTTACTAGTTTAGCATGTAAATTTATTTGGAAAACCATGGTTACCAGGGTGCTTGATGTAATGTGAAACACAATGATTGGTAGTTTTTCAGAATTCTACACCCAACACAACTTGTTCCTCCAATTCATGTTTATAAAATCGCTCCAGAATAATTTATTCACTTATGGGACCTATTTTAGGAAATATTGTTTTGTAATTTAGCTATTGCAGGGTGCTTTATAGATCAACAGTTGTATGTTTGAATATGCTTATGTAATTATGTTTTTTCATTTCCTTTGTTTTACAGAGATAAAATTTGTAAGTAGATAACTGCTTATATTTGTAAGCATATATACATAGGAATTCCATTTCATGTTATGTATCAGTTCAATATTAGTATCGTTATAATTTCTAGAATGCAACATGGCTCGATTTTTCTTTCACTAGTCAATTATGTGTAAGGAGAAAATACATAGTAATTACTATCATCCATGTGCTCTTAGATACAATTTATTTTCTAGTTTCCATACAAAAGTCATTGTTGATGTCTTATTACAGGGATACAAAATCAATATTTTAGCTATAATGAGCCATGTTATGTAATTTATAATTAAGTGAATTTTGTATTTACAAGTATTCCACTATATAATGTTACTTTAGTGCTTTCTCACTAAAATTTTATTTTTTCTATCAATTATGTTTCACCAAAGATTCGAGTTGGCCTGCATTATAAAATCTTAAAACCAAGGTTTTCAACTTGGTTCCTCTTGGTTTTCTTTTTATACTTAAACATTACCTTTCTCGGCTTAATTGATTATTTCCTATTATAAAAAATTTCTTTATGCTAGATTGAACCATTATCTCTTATACCTACAAAGACCTTGGATGCACAATTTTCATACTTTTTTATTCTATAGTCCATTTATTTTCTATAAGAAAACCAGAACCCTATAGGTGTTGGATCTTATCGCGAACACGCTCGATTACAATCATACATAACAATTTCAACTTTAATATCCCTCGATTTCTTTAATCCTGTCATACGAAACAAAATAGCTAGTAAATTCCATATTCCACCTTAATAAAAAATAAAAAATTTAATAACAACTCGCATGAATAGTAGTGAATGAGTAAGAATATAAACAAAACTAAAATTTATAATGACATGTAGCATATGTTCAAGAAAAACTAAAACTTACAATAATAGAGTACATGTATCTTATCCACAAAATCAAAAGTCTGCATCTGCATATAACCCTGCATATAAACAAAGAACAAAATGATAGCTAATCTACCTAGCATCACTAATTAGGGAACACCTAGGAATTTTGCACCTTTCTCGACCTAAACTTTAACATAACCTTCAGTTCGCTCTCGACCTGAGATGTACTTGCCAGGGTATCAACAACCTCTATTGACCCCTTGAGTAGGTATTTTATACATTTTCTTCCATTATCGATTTTTCCTTTAGCGACGTCCCACCTTTGAGGTTGTAAAATTCTACTTGCCTAGGTTTTTCCTTTAAAGCCTGCTTTTCTCCTCCACGGTGCTTTATTCTTATTCATGCTTAACATCTTTCTCCAACTAAGCGGTTTATTGAAATTTTCTCTTCTTTATCATGGAAAATTTATTTCAAGATTGTCCACTTTCGCAAAACTATTTTACTCAAACACCTCATTCCCAAGTAATTTTACTCATCTCTATTTATTAATAAAATTACTTATTACATAAGAATTTTAATGTTTGTTACTTTGAACAAAGGAAAAAATATTACAAAAAAACAAAAGGGTATTACAATCTGCAATAGAGTTCTATTGATCTATTATAAGTTTCTACATGAATGGTTCTTGTGAATGCTTATTTTATTAAACATAGACCCTAGGGTTCTTCTATACTTACTAGTTTTAAGTTGTATTGTTAGGAAGATAATTTTTTATTTCTAGTTACAAGCTCTTTTAGTTAAATTAAATTGTTGTTATTTATCGGCCCAAACTGGGGGTTTGCGATATTTCTAGCTGATACTTTTAATTTTGTTCGAACGATTTCATATATCATTGTTAATAGAGTTTTTTTGAAGCTATTTTATTTCTTATTTCTACTAACAAGGGATACATTTTCTTTTGGATTGTTGAGATTTATATTTATAGGTTGACAATCTTTATTCTATATTTTTGAGCCATCAACTTGTATATATATCTCATCCAAAAGAACATGGCCAACTGTGAAATTAACATTATTGAAATATCTATTGAAATATCGTTTCATTTGGTTTTTGTTTTTGTATATTGGAAATGTTATATATATATATATATATTCTGTGTAACCAGCGAACATATGTTTTTTTTTTTTTTTACCTAGCAAGGATACGTTTCTTTATGGATTGTTGAAACTTATATTTATATGTTGAACATATTTATTCTATAATGTTGAATTCCAAACTTGTATATACAGGCTAACTACCTTTCAGCGCCAACTGTGAAATTAACCTTATTGAAATATTATGGTACTTGTTTTTTTATACAGTGTAATTATTTTAATTTTGTTTAATATATATATATATATGTTTATATGTTTGGTTTACCGAGCAAACCTGGTTTCAGTACTACTTCCTAAATACGCTGTATGTATATATGTTAAATTATTTAGGATTAATGTTATTATTGAAAATACTTCTCTAGATTAAGGTTACACTAGATGTAGCCCATAATGTTCATTTTTGGACTTATTCTCATGCGGTGATTATTTCTTTTGATTTAATATATGAATATAAATTTAATTAATTTTATGAGATCATTCTTCTTCTGTTTGCATATTATCTTTTCAATGTTTCTCTTTTAGATAGTTTATACTCGTGTCTTTTAATTAAACGCTTAACATAGTTCTTCGTACAATTCTTACTGTGGAAACATATATCCTATTTTTTCCAAAAAGTATTACCAATGCTGCAGAGGCTAGGTGGGACCTGGTCTCTAGTTGGGACCTGGAACTGTCATTCGCCCTTCTGTAATGCTATGATATATTTATTTATAGAAATAAGGATTGATCTCGATATGGACTTCTGGTCCAATGGTAGAAACTCTCATGTTTCTACAATGTATTTACTATTATTATATCTTACCACCAGACTTGTATTGTAACGTAAGGAAAAATATTTCTTCACATTCTTCTCACACAAATCCTTAATTGAATCTTTACCATCAAACATTTTGCACATATTTTCATTATGTTAAATTTACAGAAAGCCTCAAAAGAGATCTTCATCAATCTCTATTTATAAAAAAATAAATTCATAAACTACTACCATTCACAGCAATAGTTCTATTATGAGAAAAATATTAATATTTTGAAATAATTATTGGTTAGGATTGAAACTTTCGCGGAATTCATAAGGGGAAGGTTCACTCCTCTTAATCAATGAAAATGGAAACCACCAGTTCTCCTTCTGACTTAGTTTGCTTTTCACTCCCAGAACAGTTGTTTGATAGTGACCTAGCAAGGCGTGTCTAAATACATCAACACTATAAAAGGCTTGCTCAACATTATGACGTAGGGATTCCGCTGGCCATAACGAGCTCAAGAATACCCTAACTAAAAGAGTCCTACATTGCCTTAACAACATCTTGTTCAAGGTAATAGTTTCCTCCACTTCCTTCTTAGATGCCTCGGGAGTTATCTCATACCCCTCCTTGGCTTGTTTTCCAACGTGAGTTGACTTTTTTAGTAGGGAAAGAAGTAATTGTCTTCTAACTTTCTCGTGAGCGAAAAAATTCGCTCAGCGCACCGTGGTAGTGCTTCTACCTGCGTTGCAGTGCAGGTAGCTAGTGTTGGCTTTGAAATTCAACACAGACAGGTAATGGAGCCACTGAATTGATCCTGAATTGACTTGTTTATGAGCAGTTTCTGGTGGAGAACTTCTGTGAATTGCTGTGGTTTGTTAGCCTTGTTCCTCTAGGGGTAGGAACAACATGTTTAGGGACTTTGGATCCCTTAGATTATGGACATTTCATTCTCAATGCTGTAAGGCACAAAAATGTCTATAACAGTTGCCCCCTAAAGTAAGAGGTTGTTTATCGGGTGAAATGCTTTATCAGGAGGATCCGAAGTTCATCCAATGCTGGGAGGAGACCTGTAATAAGATACAATACAATACATTATTTTTCATACTCCTTTCATGATCTAGCTGAGGCGGGCATTCCCATGTTCACCTTTATAAATTCATTTTTTTGTACATAGAACAGACAATCGTCTGATGGTAGACTGATAATTTTGATGAAATTATCATCCTTTGGGTAGGATGATTATCTGCTGCAATGATGTACATGTCAATGTCTTTATCTTTTCTGAATATATATCGCAGCCCGGATGGATGAAACTAGATCCGGGGTCTTCAAACTCGTTTGATCTTCACTCTAAGTACAAGTCGATCCATGTGAGAAATGTTTTGAAGTCGAACATGCAAAGACATCACTTTGATTACCGGTCAATGAGGTAAACCGTTAACAAGCGCGAGAGGAATCACTGATAATGATAATGACCCTCAAGGTACTACAGTACAATTCACGTGGTGTGAATAAAGGACTTGGCGTCGAACACCACGCAAAATCTTTCGGTCGAAGGTCGTTGATGTATACCTGTCGCCGGAAGTGAGAAACTCGCCATTGAGGCATGCAAGCTTCAAAGTACTGAAGGGTTTGTTCCTAGATGAACTTCTTGGATAATGAGCTGATGTCGACAAGAAGCGATCCGTCAAAGGAGGGCCTTAATGAATCCCACATCAATGACACGGAACGGAGCTAATGATTTTGATGGAGGTGAAAACGATCTGTGACATATGATTCAGGGTGGCGGTCATGAAAAGATGAAGGATAATTATGGCAGTGGATGGGACACTGTTGACTTTTCTGAACGACTTCTCTTGAACATATGGCGACACTGATGCGATGGATCGGTAGCATTACCCCAAATATGGATGGTATGGCGAGACCATGGATGTGACCAGTGAAGGAAACAACCCAACCCGATTGTGGTACGGAGGAAAAGTGTCATGTTCAAGAGCGACTTGCCACCATCAAAGATTTCTTTAGTTTCTCCCAATTTTTCCCCAGTCATTGCTGACCAGTACCTCTTTATTTTTGTCAAGCTTGAGGAGGATAACATATGCTTGTTCTATAACCTGCCCTTCGGGCAAGCCCATCGCTATGTTTTAACGAGCCTAGCGATAGTGAAACTCGTTCTCGTCTAAAGACAAGTTTGTCGCTATTTAATGATTTTAACAAGTCTAACGACAAAGATAACTCGGTCCCTTTCCTTTTTAGAGAGTCTGAAAAGGTACATAAAGTTAACTCCAAAAGTCCTTTTTCGTCATCTAATCCCTTAAGTCCGAAAAAGTATAAAACAATACAGAAGGGATGAGTTTTCGATAGTTTTAATGAGCCGAACAAAACAAGGCTCGATCTTTTTGTGCAATAATCCCTCAGGTCCAAAAAGATTAAAATCTAGAGGATGGATAACACTTCTTGTCCCTTTAACGAGCTGGAAGGCCAAGGACTCGACAATCTTTTCATATTTTACGAGTCAGATGAAAAGAGCTTAAAGAAGACTCGTCTTTTGAGGAACGAGTGATAAAACGGGTTAGCAGCTGATTCCAGGTACAGGTTGGAATTTTCCAATCATGGCAGTGTCACAAGGATGGCTAGTGAAATCACTCTTCGCAGCTGTTCCTCAAAATGGGTAAACAATCATATGGAGGTGAATGATCGGCCAATGGAAAAGTGGAGGTGATGGGAAAACACGACCAAGGCTTTAATGGCTGATGATATTACATTCACTGTGGTTATTTACCGGGTAGTTCATTTTTAACGAGCTTAAACGCGGATTGAAACACTTGCTCGATTTTATGTTTATTTTTTAACGAGCATGAACTATACGATAAAACTGCTCGAATCTTGCGTTTATTTTTTAACGAGCATGAACTGTGTGCTAAAACTGCTCGATTAACCCAGTCATATGATAAGAGTGTCTCATCAAGATTCTATTTTTTAAGGAGCTTCATCTCACTAAGCTTTGCTCCGCATCCTTTCTTTATGCAAGTTAGGAAACGGCTAACCCAAAAAACAGATAAATAACCGTTCTTTTCTTGCACTCCAAAAGGTTTGCATGCTACCAGGCATAAAGTACGATTTCAAAGTTACCTCTACTTCATTTCCGTCAAAACAGTTGTTTCACCGAGAGAGGCCTACCTCTTTCAGGTAACCCAAAGATTGTCTCGTTCGCGGCCACGAATAAAACACTTCCTCGGCAATGTCTACCGAAATAGACAAAGGTGATCTACGATGCCCGCCAACTCACATAACTTTGACAAAAGAATCATATTCTAGAACAACCCCTCTTCCACTCACGGATGGGGTACGGACTAGTCATATTCTCCCGCGGAAACCTACCCTATACCCAAAGTTTTCCTGCCGAAGCAGACCAGGACGCATGCCCCCTGGATTCCAGTCATATCCTCCCGGTTTACTCGTGCTCATCAGGAGGACGGACTGTGGGTTGAGACACTTCTTGCGTGAAGAGACCATTTAGGGATGGTACATGACTATTTGCGATGCATGATTCGGGAAATGAAAGTTGGTCCACGAGCTTGACCACTCTTCCTTCATGCGGAAAACACATTACTCTAAAGAGTGAGGAGACGATGGCTCCCATGGAATATATATAGTCTCGTCCAAGGAGCAGGTTATAATCCAAAGGTCCTTGAACGACCATCACGTTCATTTGAACGGTCTTCTCTTTCAATGTTATGGGCACATTGGGGAGGATTCCTAAAGGTCAACTGGTTCCTTTATCAAAGCCTGATATATTTCTCATTTCAGGAAAAAGCGCTGGCGAACCAAGCGCTTTCCAAGCAATAGAGGAAAGGATACTCACAGATGCCCCCTCATCAATGATAATGCCAGCCATTACCATTCTGTATATTTGAACGATAATTCTGGATGGTATGCTTGCTGGCAAACGGGGTCTGCCTAGTTGGTTCCAGTCGAACGAGACAACTAGGTAGCTTGGTGGTGGGACCGAATATGACTCTGACAAAGTTCCTTCCTGCGATAAAGGAATGGGCAAATTGCCCCCTTGTTCGTCGGAGTCTATATTGATGAAGAGAATTTGGACGGTGTCGTCTTTATTCTCCTCTGTGATGGTATCATTCGAAGATAGAGCCTCTGAAGGAAAAACCGGGTCAACTGCCGCCTCAACCTTTTGACTTTCATCAGGTATGGATTCAGACGGTTCATCTTCAATGATAGGTGCTTCGGCTGACCACCTGAGCGGGCCAGCCGGGTTCTCAACTAGTGAAGGACTTGGCAAGAGTTTTTGATATCCAGGAGGAAGTTGCGCTCGTAAGATCGGGCGATCTTCCAAAACTCTTTTAGCCTCGTCTAAGAAGGGACAACGGTGGATGGCATGATCGCATTCACACAGTTTGTAGGGAAATCTAGCTTTCCCTCTCTGTCCTGTGGCTTCACTTTCACTAGTTTACGGTGTGCTGTCAAAATGGCTATCAGAGGTTGACGCCACCGAATTGTGCAAACGGGGAGACCAATCCCTTAGTATCCGAGGGATGCAGGGACAATCTCTGTGGAAGTGGTCTCCCTTGCATATGACACATGGCGATTTAGGCCTAGTCAGTGTTGTGTGTGGATTTTTGTCAGACGACACTTGTTTGCCCCCAGTCGCTTTTGGCTCCTTCTTCTTCTTCTCTTTCTTCTTCTTTTCCTTCTTCTCCTTAGGAACTTGGTTTTTTGTTCTACCAATTCCGTCAAGCGAAGAGGAAGGAGGAGAGGAAGAATTAGATGAAGTAGAAGGCTGGTGGGTAACTCTGGTCTGGTCTGACTGTTGATTCGACTGTTCAGGAATAGTGGTGTTTTGAATGACATTGGTTGAAAAGAGCCAGACCGGCAGGCCAATTGTCAGTCCTGGAAGCGACAATGTGGCCAAAAGGAGAAGGGACTAGGATTTTGTTGTTGGGAAAAGTATCCAATACGGAATGACCCTATCCCACTCTAAGGGTGATAGTACCTCAGCAACAACTGAATGCAAAGCTATTCAAGATTACTTCTTTATGAGATGAGAGAGAGAAGAGAAAAGGGATCCACTAACCGTTATCTTTCGCTAATGGTTGATCCAATCTTCCCTCTTTGCTGCTTGCTCCTAGCTCCTTGCTCTTTCACCGGCCCAGCTACACAAAGATCCTGTAAAAGCACAAGGAAAGGAAACTACAAGAAGCATACATCCATAACTGATTCAAGGATTAGAATAAATCAAATATACAAGCATCAATTCACCATAGAGATACATGCATATAGAAGAACCTCAAATACTTTATTAATAGAAGAAGTAAAGTTCTGAGAGTGTTACAACCATAATAGGCCCAATCCAGCAACACCTCCCAGCAGAAAGAAATCTCCTCTTCACCTCCTTCAAAGAAATCACCCAATAGTTCTATACTCAAACCAACAGCACTTCCTTACTTGCACAAAATTCCAGCCTCCCTAGACCTCATGAGAGAGCTCTATATATAGGAGATTTGGAGAAAGGATGAGTCAGCTTGAGGCTGGCATGAAGCTGACTAGTGTCCTCTCCCACTTCAGTTATACTTCAGTTCTTGAGTCCACTTGGAGTTTCTTGCTTCCACTTGGAGATCTAGATCCTCTTACTCATCACAAGGCGAATTCCCTGATCCAAGTGTCATTTTGGAAGCTTCCTGGGCATTTGACACCTTGCAGAATGACTGTGCCACTTGGCCAATCTCGCCCAGCGCAGGTAGCCTTCATTTCTTTTGACATTCAGCGCAGGTACAGAGTGGAGCAGTTGAAATTCAGCGCAGATGCTCAGTGGAGCAGCTGACATGATCCAGAAATAGCTTGTTTTTTGAGTGTTTTCAGGTGGAGAACTGATTTTTAGTGCTGTGGTTTGCTGACCTTGTTCCTCTAGGGGTAGGAACAACATGTTTAGGGACTTTGGATCCCTTAGATTATTGACATTTCATGCTTCATGCTGTTAGGCACAAAAATGTCTATAACAGTTGCCCCCTAAAGTATGAGGTCGTTTATCGGGTGAAATGCTTTATCAGGAGGATCCGAAGTTCATTCAATCGCTGAGAGGTGCCCTGTAATAAAATACAATACAATACATTATTTTTCATTCTTCTTTCATGATCTAGCTGAGGCGGGCATTCCCATGCTCAGCTTTATAAATTCATTTTGGTACATAGAAGAGACGATCGTCCGATGGTAGACTGATAATCCTCTGCTGAAATTATCATCCTTTGAGTAGGATGATCATCTGTTGCAATAATGTACATATCAAATGTCTTTATATTTCCTGAATATATATCGCAGCCCGGATGGATGAAACTAGATCCGGGGTCTTCAAACTCGTTCGATCTTCACTCTAAGTACAAGTCGATCCATGTGAGAATTGCGCTGAAGTCGAACATGGAAAGACATCGCTTGATTACCGGTCAATAATATAAACCGTTAACAAGCGCGAGAGGAATCACCAATAATGAAAATGACCCTCAAGGTACTGCAGTACAATTCACGTGGTGTGAATAAAGGACTTGGCGTCGAACACCACGCAAAATCTTCTGGTCGAAGGTCATTAATGTATACCTGTCGCCGGAAGTGAGAAACTTGCCATTGAGGCATGCAAGCTTCCAAGTACTGGGGGGGTTTGTTCCTAGATCAACTTCTTGGATAATGAGCTGAAGTCGACAAGAAGCGATCTGTCAAAGGAGGGCCTTAATGAATCCCAGATCAGTGACACGGAACGGAGCTAATGATTTTAGTGGAGGTGAAAACAATCTGTGAAATATGACTCAGGGTGGCGATCATGGGTGGATGAAGGATAATGTATGGCAGTGGATGGGACACGGTTGACTCTTTCTGAACACATCTCTTGAACATATAACGACACTGATGTGATGGATCGGTAGCATTACCCCAAATGTGGATGGTTTGGCGAGGACCATGGTGATGAGACCGGTGAATGAAACAACCCAACTCG
This sequence comes from Pinus tabuliformis, assembly GCA_031772625.1. NCBI lineage: Eukaryota > Viridiplantae > Streptophyta > Pinopsida > Pinales > Pinaceae > Pinus > Pinus tabuliformis. Next base: position 371,957,308 of record CM062813.1, on the reverse strand, counting down.
ATGTGATACAGAGGACAAAGTGTCATGTTCAAGAGCGACTTGCTACCATTAAAGCTTTGAGGTTCTCCCAATTTTTCCCCAGTCATTTCTGACCAGTACCTCTTTATTTTTGTCAAGCTTGAGGAGGATAACATATGCTTGTTCTATAACCTGCCCTTCGGGCAAGCCCATCGCTATGTTTTAACGAGCTTAGCGATAGGGAAACTCATTCTCGTCTAAAGACAAGTTTGTTGCTATTTAATCATTTTAACGAGTCTAACGACAAGGAAAACTCGGTCCTTTTCATTTTTAGAGAGTCTGAAAAGGTACGGAAAGTTAACTCCAAAATTCCTTTTTCGTCATCTAATCCCTTAAGTCCGAAAAAGTATAAAACAATACAGAAGGGATGAGTTTTCGATAACTTTAACGAGCCGAATAAAACAAGCGCTCGACCTTTTTGTGCAATAATCCCTCAGGTCCAAAAAGATTAAAATCTAGAGGAGGGATAGCTCTTCCGGTCACTTTAACGAGCTGGAAGGCCAAAACTCGGCAAACTTTTCATATTTTACGAGTCAGGAGAAAAGAGCTCAAAGAAGACTCGTCTTTTGAGGAACGAGTGATAAACAGGGATAATAGCGGATTCCAGGTACAGGTTGGAATTTTCCAATCACGGCAGTCTCACAAGGATGGCTAAGTGAAATCACTCTTCGCAGTTGTTCCTCAAAATGGGTAAACAATCATATGGAGGTGAACGATTGGCCAAATGAAATGGAGGTGGCGGGTGCAAACACGACCAAGGCTTTTATGGCTAATAAATTTACGATCACAATGGTTATTTACCAAGATGGGTTCATTTTTTAATGAACTTGAATGCGCCAAAACACTGCTCAAAAGCTTATGTTTATTTTTTAACGAGCATGAACTATGACGCTAAAACTGCTCGGATCTCGCTTTTCTATTTTTTAACGAGCATAAATTCCACGGTAAAACAGCTCGATATGCCAGTCATAAGATAAGAAATGTCTCCTGTGAGATAGCTATTTTTTATGGAGCTTTATCTCACGAAGCTGTGCTCCATCTCACCCTCTCTTTGTGCAAGTTCGGAAATGGTTAATCCCAAAAACAGATAAATAACTGCCCCTAGCTTGCACTCCAAAAGGTTTGCATGCCCCCAGGTATAAAATACAATTTCAAGGTTGTCCCTACTTATCCGATAAAACATTTGTTTTAAAGGGTGAGGCTTGCCTCTTCCTGGTTACCCAAAGATGGATCTATTTGCTGCCGCAAATCAATCTCTTTCTTCGGCACTGTCTACCGAAGTAGACAATGGTGAATGACCTTTGTCAGACAAGTAACCTTATCAAAAGAATCCTGTTCCAGAACAACCCCTCTTCCTTCTTTCGGACGGGGTACGGACTAGTCATATTCTTCTGCGGAAATTCTATTTTATACCCAAGGTTTCCTCTGCCCGAAGCAGACCAGGATGCATGCCCCCTGGGTTCCAGTCCCATCTTTCCGAATCACTCGCACCATCGGGAAGGAGGATTGGGGGTGGAGACATTTCTTGGGTGAATAGACCATTGAGGGTTGGTATTTGACTATTTGTGATGCGTGATCCCGGAAATGAAAGTTGGTCTACGATCTTGACCATTCTTCCTTCGTGTGGAAAACACATTACTCTAAAGAGTGAGGAGACTATAGCTCCCATGCAATATATATAGTCTCGTCCAAGGAATAGGTTATAATCCAAGGGTCCTTGAACGACCATCACGTTCATTTGAACGGTCTTCCCTTTCAATGTAACAGGTACATTGGGGAGGATCCCTAATGGTCGACTGGTTCCTTTATCAAAACCCGAGAGATTTCTCATCTCAGGCAAAAGCGCCGGGGAACCTAGTGCTTTCCAAGCAATAGAGGAAAGGATACTCACAGATGCCCCTTCATCAATGATAGTTCCAGCCATTACCATTCTGTAGATTTGGACTATGATTTTGAATGGTATACTGGCTTGTAACCGGGGTCTGCCTAGTTGGTTCCAATCAAAGGACACAACCAGGTTGCTTGGTGGTGGGACCGAATACACGGCCGGATATGACCTTGACGATGTTCCTTCCTACGATAAAGGAATGGGCGCATTGCCCTGATGCTCATCAGAGTCGGTGTTGATGAAAAGAATCTCGATGGTGTCATCCTTATTCTCTTCAGTGAGGGTGTCATTTGAAGATGAATCTTCAGTGACGATGTCATTTGAGGATGAAACCTCTGAAGGAAGAACCGGTTCAACTGCCGTATCGACCTTTAGACTTTCATCTGGTCTAGATTCAGTAGGTTCATTTCCAATGACTGACGCTTCAGCTGACCACTTGAGCAGGCCAGCTGTATTTTCAACCAACGAAGGACTCGGCACGAGTTTTTTGTATCCAGGAGGAAGCATTACCGGTGAAACCGGACGATCTTCCAAAACTCTCTTCGCTTCGTCTAAGAAGGGACAACGATGGATGGCGTGATTGCCTTCACACAATCTGCAGGGGGATCTTGTTCCCCCTCTTTGTCTTGAACCTTCACTTTCGCTGGTTGACGGTAAGCATTCAACATGGCTATCAGAGGTTGATGCTCCCGAATTGTGCAAACGAGGTGACCAGTCCCTTAGTATCCGGGGAATACAGGGACAATCTCTATGGAAGTGGTCTCCTCTACATATGACACATGGCGATTTAGGCCCGGTCTGTGCTGTGTGTGGATTTTTGTTAGATGTCTTTTGCTTGCCCCCAGTCGCCTTAGGCTCCTTCTTCTTCTTCTCCTTCTTCTCCATGGGAGCTTGGCTTTTGCCGGCTCTACCCTGCGAAGATGAAGGATTGGAGGAAGAGTTATAAGAAGTAGAAGGCTGATGGGCAGCTCTAGACTGATCTAACTGTTGACTCGACTGTTCAGGAACCATGGTGGTCTGAACTACATTAGTTGAGAAAAGCCAAATAGGCAGGCCAATTGTCAGTCCTGGAAACGACAATGTGGCCATGTGGGGCGCACCAACTTCTCCCCAAGAGGAGAATGGAATAGGATTTCCATCATGTGGAGTTCCTTGGTTGGGGCGTTCCATGTTCTCAACTTAAGATCAACGCGGGAATAGGAGGTGATTATGTTCCGTTTAAAATAAATTTTATAACGACGCTTAGACACAACTTGCTTTTTCACTTTTTAAGAGTCGAGAAAAAGCTAAAGATGACTCTAGTCTCCTTCGATGTTTTAACGAGCCCGAAGTGACAAATGCTCGGATGGACTTTTTCAGTTATAGAGTTTGAAAAAGGCCAAAAGAAACTGCTCTGGAGTTCTAGGCAGAGGGTGTGCCAAACTTTTCGCAAAACCACAGAATACGTTTTACGGTACGAGTGGTCAATCTTCGTGAATGCTGTGTTCACTGCATTGCGATCAGTAGGGCGGCCGACACGGTTTCCTATTGGATAAAGGCTTTATTCCTATAGGTGTCTCCCAATATATACGCGACGGTACGTGGGAGCACAAGTCCGTATTGATACTTATCGCTTCACCGTGGAGGAATCACCCAACCACTCAACGCTAAGATATCACGTTTAACGACGTCGGAACACGTCTCTAGCTTAGACCTCTATGTGTTTGCGTTATGTTTCAATGCGTTGTTATGTAAATTCAATTTATTTTCAGGTTGATCTTGTTTAGCAGTTTGCCTTTATGGATCACCACGAGATGTATGATAACACTCCTAAATGCAGTCTAAGATGATAAGCAAGCTTTTCAATCTTTCAACTTTGAAAACCTTAACTACTGAGGGAAAAGAAAGATAACACCTTTTCACACAGATCATAGAGCACACACTAATGCATTTTCCCTAAATCAACATGCAGACTGTCATAATGTATATGCACAATGCAAGTATTTCTTTTCTCTTTCTTAATGTTGGTGTAATGCAAAAAGAAAGCTGTTGTATAATTTTGAATTCAATTTCAAGTGAAAGCAAACAAGCTTGTCCAAAATCAAAAGACACCTTAAGATTTACTTGTTTCGACACTAGAAATATATAAATTCAAACCAAATGATGAAAGCGAAAGCTCAATCAGCTATGAACAGCAAACAAACTAACTCTTAAGATCAAAACGACACTTTATCACAGGTCTAGATCTAAGAGGCCACAGCAAGACTAGTTCACTTTCGTTATGGGAAATTGTAAATGTACAAGAAATACACAAAGAACAAACACAATTTCTTTATACAACCGAGGCGGAATAGTGACAAGGAAAGTTGGTTTCAGATAGGCACACTGACTGGTAACAAACAGCAAAAACAAGAGTGAAAACAGGGCAAGAAACAGCAGGAAACCCCAGCAGCACAAGGCAGGACTGGTCCAGCTCAGGTGGAACACTGCCTGTTTGACCTTCAGTGCAGGTAGTCCCTTCGGGAACTGCGCTGAAATGCAAATAGCCTTTGTACAGCCTGCACTGAAGAACACAACTTTCGTTTCTGGTGGTTTCCGGGTCACAGATTGCTAAAAAATTCACAGTTTTTGCTCAAATCAGAAGCTATCAGTCAAGGACACACTAAGGGATGACAAGGAGGATGAAAAGCTATCACTAAGAGCTTATTAGAGTCCTTGTGGATCAGCTCTTCAAATCATAAACTTGCCCAGAAACTGAGCTAGAGTAGCTGCTCTCTACTTTGTATTTGAAGGATTCAAACACAGTTCGATTCGATACTCCCTTTGTTTATGAAATGAATAGAAAAAACACAAACAACCAACAAGATACGATCCCCAGCGGAGTCGCCAATTTGTTGTTGGGAAAAGTATCCAATACGGAATGACCCTATCCCACTTTAAGGGTGATAGTACCGCAGCAACAACTGAATGCAAAGCTATTCAAGATTACTTCTTTATGAGATGAGAGAGAGAAGAGAAAAGGGATCCACTAACCGTTATCTTCCGCTAATGGTTGATCCAATCTTCCCTCTTTGCTGCTTGCTCCTAGCTCCTTGCTCTTTCACCGGCCCAGCTACACAAAGATCCTGTAAAAGCAGAAGGAAAGGAAACTACAAGAAGCATACATCCATAACTGATTCAAGGATTAGAATAAATCAAATATACAAGCATCAATTCACCATAGAGATACATGCATATAGAAGAACCTCAAATACTTTATTAATAGAAGAAGTAAAGTTCTGAGAGAGTTACAACCATAATAGGCCCAATCCAACAACACCTCCCAGCAGAAAGAAATCTCCTCTTCACCTCCTTCAAAGCAATCACCCAATAGTTCTATACTCAAACCAACAGCACTTCCTTACTTGCACAAAATTCCAGCCTCCCTAGACCTCATGAGAGAGCTCTATATATAGGAGATTTGGAGAAAGGATGAGTCAGCTTGAGGCTGGCATGAAGCTGACTAGTGTCCTCTCCCACTTCAGTTATACTTCAGTTCTTGAGTCCACTTGGAGTTTCTTGCTTCCACTTGGAGATCTAGATCCTCTTACTCATCATAAGGTGAATTCCCTGATCCAAGTGTCATTTTGGAAGCTTCCTGAGCATTTGACACCTTGCAAAATGACTGTGCCACTTGGCCAATTTCGCCCAGCGCAGGTAGCCTTCATTGCTTTTGACATTCAGCGCAGGTACAGAGTGGAGCAGTTGACATTCAGCGCAGATGCTCAGTGGAGTAGCTGACATGATCCATAAATAGCGTGTTTTTGAGTGTTTTCAGGTGGAGAACTGATTTTTAGTGCTGTGGTTTGCTGACCTTGTTCCTCTAGGGGTAGGAAAAACATGTTTAGGGACTTTGGATCCCTTAGATTATTGACATTTCATGCTTCATGCTGTTAGGCACAAAAATGTCTATAACAGATTTCCACCAAGGGGAATTCCTTGGTTGGTGTGCTCCATTTTCTCAACCTAAAGATCAACGCAGGAATAGGGGTGATTGTTCCGTTCAAAATAAATTTTAACGACGCTTTAGAAACAACTTTCTTTTTCACTTTTAAAGAGTCGAGAAAAAGCTAAAGATGAATCTAGTCTCCTTCGATGTTTTAATGAGCCCGAAGTGACAAATGCTCGGATGGACTTTTTCCGTTATAGAGTCTGAAAAAGGCCAAAAGGAACTGCTCTGAAGTTCTAGGCAGAGGGTGTGCCAAACTTGTCGCAAAACCACAGAATACTTTTTAGGGTACAGGCAGTTGATCTTCCTGAATGCTGTGTTCAGTGCATTGCGATCAGTAGGGTGGCCGACACGGCTTCCTAAGGATAAAGGTTTTATGCCTATAAGGGTCTCCCAATATATACGCGACGATACGTGGGAGCACAATCCGTACTGGCGCTATCGTCCCTCAGGAGGAATCACCCACCATCAACGAGATCGACAGTCACTAGGCTTTACGACGCCGGAACACGTCTCTAGCCTAGACCTCTATGTTGTGCATTATGCTGCAAAGCGTTGTTAACTTCATTCAATTTATTTTAGGTTGATCTTTTTAGAAGTTTGCCTTTTGGGGTTCACCACGAGATGTATGATACAATTCCTAAATGCAGTCTAAAGATGATAAGTAAGCTTTATATCTTTTCAACTTATGAAAATCCTAGCTACAAAGAGAAAAGAAAGACACCATCTTTTCTCAAAGAGCAATCAACACACTCTAATGCACTTTTCCTAAATCAAACATGCAAACTATCAAGATGCAAATGCACAATGCAGGTGTTTGTTTTCCGCTTTCTTAGTATTGATGCCTACAAAGAAAGCTTTTTGTACAACTTTGAATTTGCTTTTAAATGAGAAATACAAACAATTTTACTTTTTCGAAATCAGAGAGGGTAGAAGAGATTACAACACTTAACGATTTTCGAAATGAATACTTGCTTCGACACTTAAAAGAGACAAACTCAAACCAAAAGCAAAAGTAAATGTATAATCAACTACAAACAGCCAATGAACTCTCTCCTAAGATCACAATCAACAGATCTGAATCAAGGGCTACAGGATGACTATTTCACTCTTGCAAAGGAAAATTGTAAATGATGCCACAAACACATAAAAACACTCACAGTCTTTCTGTACAAAAGGAGGTGGAATTTAAGCAGAGAAAAGGAGTTATCAGACTGGTACCTATGTTGGTTACAGGCTGCAAAAATCAGAGATCAAAACAAGGCAAAACAGAGCAGAGAACTCCAGCTGCACAAGGCTTAACTGGATCAGCACAACCTCAACACAGGGGTTTTGACATTCAGCGCAGGTTGCCTTCATGGGACCTGCGTTGAAATGAAGAACCTCTTCACAGGGTCTGCGTTGAAGGAGAAACGAGAGTTTCTCACTGGGTTCTGGGTCACAAATTGCTGATTAATCTACTGTTTCAGGCCAAATAAAAGCAACAAGCAAGGTGCAATCAAAGGGATGCTTTGAGGGGGTACTAAGATCTATCACAAAGGATCATCAAATCATTTGTGAGTCCATTGTTCAGATCATAGACAAATCCAGTGATTGGATCAAAGCAGCACTGTCTACTTTGCATCTGAGAATAGTAGATGCAATTCGATTGTTGTTGTTGAGTCTATGAAACAAACAATGATGGAACACAAATAAAATGACTAAACAGATCTCCCCAGCGGAGTCGCCAATTTGTTGTGGGGAAAAATGCCTATGTAGGACGATCCTATCCACCTAAGGTGTGACAGTGCCTTAGCAACAAACAGAGACAGCTATTCTAGTATTCTTCCTTTATGAATTAAGAATGAAGAGAGATGGATGGACTAACAGGTGTCTTCCGTTTGTCCCTCGATCCGGTTTCTCTTCTCTTTGAGAGTTCCCAGCTACTTGCCTTCTCGCTCGCCCAGCTTCAAGAGGTTTCTACAAGATCACAAGAAGAGAACACTACACAAGACATAGATTCATATTCATAACTAGTTCAGGATTAGAAATAAACTAAATACACTAATGCAATCATACATCAAAGACACATCAGCATATAGGAGAAACCAAGATAGCTTTATTGATGAATAACAAGGTTCAGGAAGAGATACAACCGAGAGGTCTCCAATCCAACATCTCCTTCCCAGCAAATGGAATTCCTATCTTCACCCCCTTCAAAGCATTAAGCACCCAATGATTCCAATCTCAAACCAACAACAATTCTTTGCAATAACAAAATTCCAGCCTCCAGATCTCATGGAGGAGAGATCCATATATAGATGTTTGGAGAGAGGATGAGTCAGCTTGAGATCTGACTAGTGTCCTCTCCCTCTGTCAGTTCTTCATTCCACTTGGAGGTTCTTGCTTCCACTTGGAGATTGGGAACCTCTTACTCATCACCAGTCGAATTCACTGAGGCAAGTGTCATTGAGGAAGATTCTGGAAGCTTCCTGGGTCTTGACACCTCTTGGAATGAACTTGCTATTTGTCAACTCTCACTCAGCACACCCTGGTAGTGCTTCTACCTGCGTTGTAGTGCAAGTAGCCAGTGTTGGATTTGACATTCAGCACAGACAACTAATGGAGCCACTGAATTGATCCTGAATTGACTTGTTTTTGAGCAGTTTCTGGTGGAGAACTTCTGTGAATTGCTGTGGTTTGTTAGCCTTGTTCCTCTAGGGGTAGGAACAACATGTTTAGGGACTTTGGATCCCTTAGATTATGGACATTTCATGCTCAATGCTGTAAGGCACAAAAATATCTATAACACTTCCAAAGCTTAAATGTTCTGAGGATCTAGTGATTAACCAAATGCGGAATTAATAATGCTTGAAAATAGGTGTATGCTTATCTTTGTTTTAAAATTGGTTATGTGCTTTAAGTTCACTTCCTTATGCTGATATAAAATACAGATGACAGTAAGTAAAGTAGCAAATAAGCAACACACGCATAGCAACAAGATGCAACACTAAAACAACACACATAACAACAATATTAATCTGGAGTTCACCCAAAACTGTTTGGCTACATCTCCTTCAGCTCTAGTTAACTCAACTAGGCTCTCTGGGATTATGGCAGTAGTTCTTTTACAAGCTCCATGCTCAACTCCACTGGTTTACACAGAACACAATAGGCTTATAACACCATCTCATCCCTTGCTCTGAAGCTCTCGGCTTTCTGGCTCTCAGCTCTCGCTCTTGCTCTTGGCTCTCGCTCTGGCTCTCAACTCTGGCTCTGGCTCTTGGCTCTTGTTCTAGCTTTGGCTCTCACTCATGGCTCTGGCTCTGGCTCTTGGCTCTCGGCTCTAGCTTCTCTGAGCTCTCTCTCAGCCTCTGCGTGCCTTTGTAATTCGCTTGACCTCCAAGTGATTCTTTAGCAACCTTCCAGTGACCTCTTTCAGTCCTTATGCTCTCTGTGTTTTTATCCTACCTCAGTTACAGTCCTCCATCATTGAAGAACCCAACTGTTTCCTCAAAAGAATCCATTTACAAATGGAAAAGAATAGGCAGGCAGGAAAACCTAGGTGTTTTGCCTTCCTTTGGCTGTGTCAGCCAAATAGCGGAAATACACAGGAAACGCACGCAAAACATGTCATGAGCCTTTAGCTTGGACTTCACATATTATAAAATCGACCCTATAAACCTATCAGGTCTCTCCAAATATCACTTAGGTGTGAGGTCTAAAAACCTCAATACACGAGAATACACAGAAATTTTGAATTCCACGATTTCAAAATCTATGAAATCAGGTCTATAATCCCTTTCGGCTCCACCATTCATCGCAATATCACAATCGCATCCTCGCATGGCCAAATGAAAAAAACTCATTTACACGGTAAATACATTGAAAATCTGAATTTCCAGATTTCAAATATTATACACTCAGGCTTATAATTCCCATCGGGTCTGCCCATTATCGCAAGTAACATATCGGCATATCATAGTGCATTGGCCCTTTGTATCAGGGGTTCATCGATTTCTGATCATCGATATCACCGATCAGATCCTTGTCGTTGATCCGTGACCCCTAATCTGACAACTGACAGTCCATTTCGGGCACAGAACTTACGCGGGGATTAACCGCCCAAAATATCGATTTCCTCTCTCCTCTATCGTGCCACGGATCGGCCAATATATGGATTCGGGCAGAGCTCGTCCAATACCGCTTACGGTTTGGAGCCCGCCCGAAATACCACTTATGGCCTTCCTTTCAGAATTCAAAAGGTTCACCTGTTTGATTTATAAATCCATTGGGTCCGTCGAACGCCTTTGCGCTTGTTTAAAGTCCTTTCCCTTTGTTTATTACAATGCAACAAATAAATGTGATGCGATGAGTTTTAAGGGTTTTTATGTTAAAAAACACATTTTCCCTTAAGTCCCATTTATATAAGAATTTGTCTCCTTTTGAAAGGACAAAGGCAAACTTCTTTTTGCCATAACGTCTTCATCCAAAGTCCATTTTAGCCCACTCAAGTTGCAGTAGATTCAGAATGAAAATATCTATGAAATGGGGCTATTTCCAAGAGCATCCTTGGACTTTCATTCTCCTCTTTGAGGAACACTTCAAACTCAGAAGTCTATCCTAGATCCGTTTTGGATCACTTCATAGAGTAGTAAGAATCTGACAAAAGAGAAAAAATGAAATCATGAAAAAAGAGATTAAGGATATTCAAAGTGAACAACCATCCAGAAGCTACCTGCTCGCACATTCTAGAGTTAGAAATAAAAAGGAGGCGACTCTTAGATTTTGAAGAAGCCACTTGACACGTGAAGAGTTGGGCTATCTGGATAAACAAGGGTGACAAAATAAAAAAAAATTCCATCGTTTTGCAAACTATAGGCGCAAAAAAAATTATATATGGGGGATTCAAGACGCTGATGGAAATCATATACAAACACCGAAGGATATCTCAAATGTTGCGATTTGTCACTTCAAAGAGGCATATGAGCGTAGTGACAACATTGTTGTTGAAGATCTCGTCTAGGGGATTCAGTACTACCCGAAAATGTTTAATCGAGCATCAAATGATACCTTTCACAATTGTATCACTGAGGAAGAATTACACTATGTCCTTAAATCATTCAAACGCGATAAAAGGCTAGGACCAGATGGGTTGACCGTGTCGCTGTTTACGCAATTTTGTATCTCTTCAAAGACAATGTTTTTGCATATGTTCGAGGAATTTAGACCCTCTACATATGTGCACTAGTGGATAAAGTCAACTTATATCGCCATCATCCCGAAGTGTCATCCTCCTACCTATTTTGAAGATTTCAGACCAATCTCACTGTGCAATAACATCTAGAAAGTGATCTCAAAAACCATTAATGGGCGTCTGTGAAATACTCTTTTGTGCCATATATCCCATGAACAACATGATTTTCAACAAGGCTGACGAATTCAACACGCCATTGCAAATGCACAAGAATTCTTGCATTCGATACATTCTAAAAATCAAAATGTTTCCATTGTGCAAGTTGATCTGAAGAAGTCCTTCGACTGCCTGGATTGGGGGTACCTTTGGCTGGTCCTATTCAAAATTGGTTTACATCACAAATGTGTACAATGGCTTATGGCGTGTGTGATAAATGTGGATTATTCAGTGATCATCAATGGATAACCCACAAATTTCTTCTGGGTCGGACGTGGTCTATGACAGGGCTGTTCCTTATCGCCGCTGTTATTTATCGTGGCTATGGATGGTTTGGGCCTACATATTTATAAAGCGGTGGAACATGATCATTTTCTGCCCTTGAGAATGAGCCACAACATCAACATTTCTCATGGTTTCCTTGTGGACGACGTGCTAATTATGGGTATGTTGCATCGTTTTACATGGTTATGCCTTTTCCATATTTTTCGGAAATTTGCGAATGCTACTGGTCTACTTATGAATGCTCACAAATCTATCATCTACCTTGGGAATTGTGACTTGGACATAATTGCCTATATCAAAAATCTATTTGGAATTGAAGCTAGGTTGATGGGACAGTGCATGAAATACTTGGGTTACCATATCAAACCCTGCAATTACAAAAATGTAGATTGGTCTTGGCTTATTCACAAATTTTTCAAGAAGATCTCTGGGTGGGAGTATAGGAATTTATCCCTGGGGGGCCAGGTCACCCTTGCACAAGTTGTCCTTAACCAACTTATTGTATATTGGGCCCATCTATATCGTATCCCCGCTCCCATAATCCACTCCCTCAACCATATTATGGCAAATTTTATTTGGGGGGTAGTCATGAACAAAAGGAAGTTCACTTATCCAAATTACCAAGGATTACTCTACCAAAAACCATGGGTGGATGGGGTGTTCTTGACCTACGTCGATTTGGGTGGGAATTATTAATTAAGTCACTTTGGAGAGGTATATTTGGGATGGGTACATGGAGCGTGATCATTAGACATAAATATTAAAGAATCTGAATTTTATTAGCTAGTTTCGAAGAGGCTCCATTGGTGTCTCCAATGGATCGACTATCTGGCTCAGCTTCAAAAGAGTCACTAAGATCTTCTTACAACATCTGGTTTCGAACATTGGATCTAGATACAACATCCTTATAGGCTTTTACCATAGTCTGGCTGCTGGTAATTCGGATATGATTATGGAACAACTCTTATCATCTCTAAATGGAAGAGGCATTTTCTTCTAGAGTCAAGTTATTTCTCACTGGAGAGGACCATTCCCAGTCTGTAAGATAGCCCATGAACTGGACCTACCTGGACACTCGATCCTGGAATGGGATCACATCATTGCTGAGATGAAGCTACTCAGGATATGTCGTGCTAGCATACATGATAAACTAGTATGGACTGAGAAGACGAAGAATGAGAACATCCAAGTTGCAGATATATATCTCTCACTCTGTTCTGAGGATACATTATTGACTGAGAAACATGTTCTATTTTCTTTCTAGAAAACTAAAGTACCAAAAAAAATCATTCTATTTACTTGGTTAGTTTTTCATAACAAAAGGTCTTATATGGGACAACTTACAAAAGTGAAAAACTAAAGTACCAAACAAAATCATTCTATTTACTTGGTTAGTTTTTCATAACAAAAATCTTACATGGGACAACTTACAAAAGCGGAATTGGCAAGGATATGGTCTTTGTCTTAACTATAAAGAGGCATCATATTTTCCTTACATGCCATCACCCTATCGAGGTATGGAAGCGACTATCTACACATTTTGGTTTCACATGCATACACCATATACGTATTGTAGATTGCATACAATGGTGGTGCTCACAAAAGTCTACCTGGAGAATTATCCTTCCCATTCTCCTTTGGTAAATCTAAAAAAGATGCATCTTTCAAAATGGCACTGAAAATTTCTATAAGATCATTGATTATGTATTAATCAGTGACACACTCCATACATCCAACGAAATTTTCTCCAATATCCCTCCTCAAATGAGGATGGAACTTCAGATGGTATACCAAGTTGGTTATTTTGATGGTGTTGTTCAAAGGCACACATGGGGCTGTGGGTTTTGGCTTGCCATCTCATACATATTCACATACATGACCTTTTAGCATGGAGTCAGGGACACTAACACAAAGGCTGAAGCAATGGCCTTATGGGGACTCTTATGGTTTGCAAATTTCCTTGATATTCCACATATTCATATCCACGGGGATTCTAAAATTATCATTGATCAAGTAATGGACAATGCAAATATCACTAACCCATTAATACAGGGCTGGCTGAGGAGAATTAAACTTCTTTGGACTCATCTCAGAAACTCCACCATTAGGCATATTGGCAGGGAACAAAATATGGATGCATGAATTATGGAAGAGGGCCTTAAATGGTACAACTGGGAAAATGCACTTGGATATTATACTCGAATAGCAAGTCATAGACATATGTGACTTTACTCTACCTCGATGACTTCTCCTACCTCTCCTTCCTTTTTGTGTAATTTTTGTATCTCTACTTCTCACTACTATTTTTGTTTTTCATCTTTAGCTTGGATGATTGTACAGCTTGTAGATGCAGCTGTCATGCTAAATACTTTCTAACTTCCTCTATTTTGATACTGATATGCATACTAGCATATACCCTGGTTTGGAATAAAGGGATTTTGGGCTGCGTATTTCTTTCATACATGTCTGTATTTAGTTGTTTTTGGTTGGATTGCTATATGGCAACTCTACTGATAGAACATTATTGATGTGGAATCTGGCATTATCATGTAATCCCTATTTCTGAAGATTTTTTATTTTTTTTTTCATTGTGGTTCACGGGCACCCTGGTGAGGAGTGATGGCTATGTCCACGGAAAAATCTGGGCGATAGCTAGGCTAAATCGCCCCTCGGCCTACTGCAAGACCTGACCCCAAGGGCTTCGGGTGGATTCGACCATGTGACCTCCCAATGGCGATGCACGGTTTTTGACCAACTGAGCTAACCCTTGGGGCTGTCTATTTCTGAAGATATTAATATATTATCTCGCTTTTTCGTTCCGAAAGAAAAAATGTGAAAGATACATATCACTAACCAAATGAATTCCCTATGACAAAATAAATTTAGTCTGACCAATTACCAAATGAATTCCTTATGAGTACTCTGACAAAATCCTGGCATTTTGAATTTTAGGGATTGTAGTGATCAATGCCTATCACGTTCCTCAGCATTGCCGTCCACGCACACCTGTGTGCCCGCTAATTCCTTCGTTTGGTCACTGGGGCCCCTGCGTTATTGACACTACACACTCCCGTACATGTTCAAACACTCTGCAGAGGTTGCGGTCGTCTACACAAGTAACGTGATAGGGCGTCTTTCCTCCGACAAAAACTACACTTAATCTATGTAATTTTAAAATTTTCATTAATTCATTTTTAATAAAATATAAATAAATGATTTTATAAAAATATTAATTTAAAACTATATATATATATATATATATATATATATATATATATATATATATATATATATATTCTTTTCAATTTTTCCTAAATTTTCTCTATTACACAACCTCTCTTTTTATCCATCCATCGACTAAATCTTCTCAGGTAAAAGTCTATTAAATCATTAAAAGACATTTTATTAGACATTTATTCATGTTTACATATTTTATTGAGCTCAGAGATTACTTTTACAGCTTAGTATGATGTGTAAAAATGTGTTTTTTTTATCAAACTTGAAATTTTATTCTGCTAGTTAAAATAAAAAATTATAAAAATCTAAAAATGATAAAATTAAATAACTATACAAAATATTTAAATAATATCAATTCATAAATAAAATTTACACCAAAAAAATATCTATAAATTTATCTTAAATCTATATTTAAAATAAATCTATGAGAACAAATATTTTCTTTCATTCTTTTATGTCTCTTCTTTAACCTGCAAATTGAATATTGGGATATCTTGATTGACCCCTTAATAAATTCTGTAACCTGCCTATCTTACAATCTGTTAACAAGTTGTAGCTTCATCACAGTGCACAGGATTTGTATATCCTTCATTCTGTCGGAATGATTAATCTTATGTATCCTTCAGTCTGAATGTGAGAATAATTATACAGTTGATGTACTTTACATCAACTTTATTATTTTGAAATCAATTGATTATTTTTAAGATTTCAGTTTAATATAATATATTTATTCTATATTTAATTTTTTTACTTTAAAATGTTTGATTAAAAGAGTACGATTTTAAACCAATAATATAATTCAACATGTACTAACTAAAGTTCCCAACATATCCCAACCAAAAATTAAATAGATTTGATAAAAGAATAAAAATGACCCAAGTTACGTGATCACAATGTTCAATGTTTCTTTGGCAATATCAGAATGGCTCTGATTTAGCTGAACAGTACCGTGCTCATTAACTCTGCCCATCACTCAAATGAATGTTTCTAGACTCTGCTGATACTTTTCAAACAATTAACGTGATTGGTTATATTGTATTCTATTTATTGAATGGCCAGTGTTTTACTTCAAGTCACATTGTGATGTCCTTCGGCTTTTATGCAATTTAATAGGAAGGTTTTAACTTTTTTCTAAATTTTGATTGGTTCTATTATATTCTATCTATTAAATGGGCATTTTCTCATTATATCATAGATCTCAATGTATTTCAGGATTTATACAATTTAATATAAAGATTGTAATCTTTTTTCATTTATAAAATTTTGGAGGAGATCTTATGGATGCTATTATATTTTGGTTGTTGATTAACTCTACGATTCTTAGGAATTTTTTAATAAATAATTGTATTTATCTTTTAAACAAAATGTTATATGAGAGTGTTTAAAACTTTAGACCGGTAGATTAGTGGGACATTTGATTGAAGTATGTTAGTTTAAGAGACGCAGAAGCATTTATTTTTAAACTATTTTTAAGAGAAGTATATATATATATATATTAATTAATTAATTAATGAATGATAAAAATTTAAGATTGAATATGAGAAAAACTTTTCCTGGTTTAAACGATATAGTTAAAAATATTGTAAAATTAATTAAAGTTTTAAGTACAATTTTCTGATATTTCTATCGAGGTTTCATGTTTTACTTATGCATTTAAATTTTTGAGTGATAATCTGATGTCTTATCATATTTTTTATTTTTATTAATAAAACATATATTGTTTAGGTGTGAAGTTTTATTAAAAAAATGTATTTTATTTAAATTAAAATTGGAACAAACATATTGATGTATTTTAGTGTTTTTTTCTCAATAAATATCATATGATATTATTAGTAGTATATATTTTATAGATAATTATTATAATTTAATTAATTATAAATCAGGAGTTAAAATTAAGCTAGGCTTGTTACAGAACCAATAAAGAATTATTCTTATTACATCTGAAATTTGTGTTTATTTATACACTACATCAATTTGGCGGTAAATGAATTGGCGTGTTTTATTTTGGAACAGTCGCGCCAATTGGTGCAGATCCGAGTCTGATACTCGCACCAGAGATTCATTGTTTAGATTGGCGCGGAATCGATGGGATTAAGCGTGCCAAATTTGTGACACTTAAACGGATTTTGCCGTGGCGCGGTTGATCGGCTGTCAGCGGAGTGCCAAGTAGTGGATGTGTTTTAGGTGCGGTTTTTCACTGTCCAGGAGCGCTCGGCAGATTTTCCCTCTGGTAAATTTGCAATTTTTTTGTTTTTATTTTAAAATTGTGATTACACAGTACGAAAAATGTGTTTTTTAATTTGGAATTGGAGATTGTTTGTTTGATACAACATGGCAAAAACTCGAAGTGCTCGTTTTCAGATCGAGAAGTTTAATGGAAAAAATAACTTCGAGATCTGGAAAGTGAAGATGCACGATTTGCTTGTGCAACAAGGCGTGGCGAAGGCGCTGTTGGGAAGAGCCAAACAACCTTACCCCATGACAGATGATGAATGGAATGAAATGGATGGAAGAGCTTTGAGCGGTATTCGACTGTGTTTTGCGGATGATGTTTTGTTTAACATCGTGTCAGAGAAAACTGCTACTGGTTTATGGACGAAGCTGAAGAAGTTGTACATGACAAAATCCTTGACCAATAGGATTCTTTTGAAGCGACAATTGTACAGTTTGCGTATGAAGGAAGGTATAACTATTGTTGATCATTTAAATGTCTTTAATACTCTCCTGGTGCAATTAGAAAGTATAGAAGTAACATTTGAATCAGAAGATAAAGTTATAACTTTATTGTGCTCGTTTCCCGAGTCATGGGATCATTTTGTTACTTCTATAAGTCTTAGTTCATCAGAAACCATTGAATTTGTTTATGTTGTTGGAGCTTTGTTGTCCGAAGAGATAAGGAAGAGGTAAAATTCAGAATCCTCTACATCAGAGGCAATGATGGCTAGAGGTCGGTTGAGAGAAAGGTGCTCTAGTAAGCACAAGAACTCACGATCAAAATCGAAAGGGAAGAAGAGTAAGTTAAAGTGCTGGTTTTGTGGCAAATCGCGACATTTGAACAAGGACTGTTGGAAGAGACAGCAACCATCCAAAGATGACTCTTCGACAACGAAGCAAGAAGTAAACACGACAGATACAGGTTCGGCATCTAGTTCAGGTATGAGTGATGAAGTGTTATCAGTTAATTTTTCAAATCATGATCAACATTGGTTTTTAGATTCTGGTGCATCAAACCACATGTGTATTCATAAAGAATGGTTTAAGACGTATAGATTAATTAATGATGGAGTCGTGTACATGGGTAATGATGTCACATGTCATATTGTGGGAATAGGGAGTATACAACTGCAAATGTTTGATGGGACAACCAAAATGTTAACTAATGTAAGACATGTACCAGATTTAAGGAAAAATCTAATTTCGCTAGGAGCACTTGACACAAATGGATATAAAATTGTAATTCAAGGTGGAGTAATGAAAACTTACAAAGGTATTATAGTAGTAATGAAAGCTAAGAAGGTAGGAAATCTATTTCAGTTAGAAGGAAGAACAGGGTCAGATCATGTGTCTACGGTGTCTGAAGATGACAGTAGTTCCATTCGCTTATGGCATCAAAGGTTGGGCCATATGAGCGAAAGAGGGTTAAAAATTTTGGCTGATCGAAAGTTGCTTCCTCATCTAAAGTGTGGAAAGTTAGATTTCTGTAAACATTGTCTGTTTGGAAAACAAAGTAAGCAAAAGCTTAAAACAGGCAAAAATACTAGTAAAGGAATACTTGATTATATCCATTCAGATGTTTGGGGTCCAGCCCCTACAACTTCATATGGTGGTTCATCATATTTTGTATCGTTTATTGATGATTTCTCTAGGAAAGTGTGGGTCTACATATTGAAAAGGAAGTCTGATGTGTTTACAGTTTTCAAACAGTTTAGAGCATTGGTAGAAAACATCACTAGTAGAACTATAAAGTGTTTAAGAGCTGACAATGGTGGGGAGTTTACTTCCAAGGAGTTTGAAAACTATTGCAAGGATGCAAGGATCGAGAGACATAAGACCACTGTTTATACTCCTCAGCAAAATGGAGTTGTTGAACGCATGAATAGGACTCTTTTAGAGAGAGAAAGGAGTATGTTGAGTAACACCAGTTTGCAGAAGGAATTATGGACAGAAGTGGTGGCTACAGCTTGTTATGTGATAAATCGATCACCATCCACGGCGATAGGATGCAAGATTCCTCAATAGGTATGGAAAGTTCACCCTTGTGATTATTCTAAACTCAGAGTGTTTGGTTGTGATGCATATGTTGTAGTGCCTAAACATCAGCGAACTAAATTAGATCCAAAGTCAAAAAGGTATATATTTGTTGGATATGGTGATGGAACAAAGGGATATAAATTGTGGGATCCTACTACCCGCAAGATCATCATCAACAGAGATGTAAAGTTTAATGAATCCTCTCTTGTAAAGTTAGATGTAGATAATAGATTGAAATATGATGATGTATCTGATTTTCAGCACATTCAGTTTGAAATCACTTCTAATGATAGTCATGATGACCATAGTTCAGATACTAGTCATGAATAGGTTTCAGAATCAGATCATGAACAGGGTTCAGATGTAGATCATGGATAGGTCTCAGATGCTGATAATGAAGAAGTTCCTACAGATGGTAGTCAGCCAATTTTGGAAGCACCAGAAACATCCTTAAGGAGGTCTACAAGAATTAAACGTCCTCCTAGAAGATATGATGATTATGTTACTTCAGTCGCTTTAACTGCTAACGATGATGAACCTTTGTGTTATCAGGAAGCTGTAGAAGGTTCGAAAAGTGATAAGTGGAAAGAAGCTATGAAGGAGGAGATGATGGCATTACACAAGAATGACACATGGGATCTGGTTGAACTTCCGAAAGACAGGAAAATTGTGGGATGTAAATGGGTTTTCAAGTTGAAATGTGGTGTAAATGATATTGAGGACAGGTACAAAGCGAGGCTAGTCGCAAAAGGTTTTTCTCAGAAAGCAGGCATTGACTTTCATGAGATTTTTTCACCAGTTGTTAAAATAGTTTCAATTAGAATTGTGTTAGCATTAGTCGCTTTGCTTGATTTAGAATTGCAGCAACTAGATGTTAAGACTGCATTTTTACATGGAGACTTAGATGAGGAAATTTATATGGAACAATCGGAAGGGTTTGTTCATCATCACAATAAGAAATTTGTCTGCAGGCTCAAGAAATCATTGTATGGCCTGAAGCAGTCGCCTCAGCAATGGTACAAGAAGTTTGATTCTTTCATGTTGAGTCAGAAATATATAAGAAGTGAATATGATCATTGTGTTTACTTTAAGCAATTAAATGATGGCATGTTCATTATCTTAGTGTTATATGTTGACGATATGATTTTAGCAAGCAAAATAATAGTGGAGATCAACAAGTTAAAGGCTCAGATGGCAAGGACGTTTGATATGAAAGATCTGAGAGCAACAAGACAGATTTTGGGCATGGGGATTTTCAGAGACAGGAGCAATGGTAAGCTGTGGCTATCACAACAAAAGTATGTTGAGAACATACTCTTGAGGTTTGGTATGAACAATGTGAGGCCTGTGTCAGTCCCTTTAGCTTCCCATTTTAAGCTTTCTTCTAGTTTATGTCCTAATACAGATGAAGCAAAGGAATATATGTCTCGAATTTCGTATGCCAATGTAGTAGGATGTTTGATGTATGCGATGGTTTGTACTCGACCAGATATTTCACATGTAGTTGGGGTTGTCAGCCGGTATATGGCCAATCCAGGTAAAGAACACTTGTCATCAGTGAAATGTGTGCTTCGGTATTTGAGAGGCACAAGTGATTATTGTATCACTTATAATAAAAGCAGTGAATTTGTTTGCAGTTATGTTGATTCCGATTTTGTAGGTGGTTTGGATAAGAGAAGGTCAACTTCATGGTATGTCCTTAGTCTTGCAGGTGGAGCTATTAGCTGGATGTCAAAGCTACAAAATATTGTTGCTTTATCCACTACTGAAGCAGAATACATGGCTGCTTCACATGCTTGCAAAGAAGTGGTTTGGTTGAAAGGTTTGATTGGTGAGTTTGGTAGGTTGCAAGACAACATCAAGTTATTTTGTGACAGTCAAACTGCAATTCATTTGGCTAAGAATCCAGCTTATGATAGTAAATCCAAACATATACCAATCAAGTACCATTTTGTAAGACAGGTTATCACTAAAAGAGATGTTTCTCTTGAAAAGGTGCATACGAAGGAAAACTATGCAGACATGTTCAGAAAACCAGTTTTGTTAGAGAAGTTGTGTTGGTGTTTGGCTTCTCTTGGCTTGCAAAAAAGATAAAAATAATAAATGAACAAGGCATCAGGCTAATTGTTGTCAAGGTGGCAATTGTTGAGATTTTCGGTTTTATTAAATTGGGAAAAATCTGATGTATGTGACAACAATAGGATTAGTTGCTATATTAGCTCCAGTATTTTTTGAGGAGGAGTTAATGCATCCTATATTTGTTGTGAGGGAATTTGTGATTCAGTTTATTCTCCAGCTATATAGAAATGTAATCCGTAAAGGATTGTAAGAGTGTGTAGAGAAAGTAGAGGAAATAGGGGAGAGCTGAGAGCATGTGTGAATTATTAGATTTGTTGCAATCTCCTTTGAATAATAAGATTGCCGATGCCTCTGTTCTGGTGGACGTAGCCCAGAGTGGTTGGGTGAACCACGTTAAATCTTTATGTTATGTTTCTGTGAGGTATTTGTTTGTGCTGTGTATGTTTATTTTTATTCCAGCTGCGCTTTGTTTAGTCTAACATGAAATCACTATTCCAAACAGGTTACACCCACGGGCGTAATAATTTAAGATAATAGATACATTGATGAAGATGAAGTTCTTGAGAAAGCTAGAGGGAGAACTAGATAGAAGCAAACAAAATTAAGTGAATATTAAGAATAAAATTAAGGCCAACTCATTACCCAACCATGGTGTATCTAACTAGAGAGTTTTGCAGGAAGGGATGAGGGGAATATTTGTAATTTTTAATTGCATTTTTTGAATCGTTGTTATGTTCATATATTTGATTTATACTTTGGTTTGTGATTTACATTGTGATTTGAATGTAACACATGTTCATATAAAATTGATTGGGGTATGTGTAAGGAGGTTCGACGTTCAAATTCCCTTGATTCACAAATGCATGTGAATGGGATATATCTAAGCACCTAGTGATTATATTGTTAGCAATTGGATTAACCCGGAGTGAGTGAGCATGAGACAAACTCACTTGGAAATTTCTATAAATACAAATATATATATATATATATATATGTTATTTAATATGTGATAATTATGTACAATTACATATTTTTCCTATGTGCAAAAAGATTGGATCTAATGATTGAAACAAAGAAAATTTTCAACTTAGGCCATGGTTGAATTTCTATAAAAGCTTAACTTAGAGCCATTGAGTACCTTGAAGTAAAATACTTTGAGGTAGTGATCACACATAAATTGATTACTGATTGTCAATTGCACTTATTCTACACTAAAAAAAAATTATCCTTCTACATTTTAGAAATATTAACAAATATTAACAAGTAATTTGTATTCACAGCATGTGACTCAATGTTCAATGTATTTTTCATCAAAAAAAATAAAAACAATTTACACATAATATAATTGTGCTTTTTTTCATTAAAAAAATATGATGACAAACTAATATTTAAGTAGCATTTTATACACCTTTTTATTTCTAAAAAATAATTTCCACTTATTTATTTAAAATGAAAAAATACAAATAACTTTAAAAGAAAACATGAAATGTGCACTACTTTTTAGAATTTTCCGGTTGTGTATTTTCTTATAATATTGATTTTATTTAGAAAAAATATAAATTTTAAAACAAAATTTTATAGATATAATATAAAATCAAATTGATGAAAATAATATGCTATCCGATGGAAAATTTAATGGAAAGTCCACTCACACGAACCTCATTAGATGGGATGGTAAAGGTAAAGAGGTTTCACACACTAAAATTTGTATCTATATAATATTGACGAAACCGTATTGAAGACTAACTTAAAATTGAGACTGAGTGGTTAAATAATAATTTTCAAAATATCTCTATCAAGGTTTTCTCAAATCCTAAATTAATTTGTTCTCGAGATAAATGTCTTGATCTAGACAGTACATATATTGAGGTATGATAGCAAAATTCGTTATCTGCATATTGCTATAGTTCTCTATCAAGGCGTTATCAAATCCTAAATTAATTTATTCTTGAGATAAAATAATTTATCTTGATCTAGACAGTACATATATTGAGGTATGATAGCAAAATTCGTTATCTGCATATTGCTATAGTTCTCTATCAAGGCGTTATCAAATCCTAAATTAATTTATTCTTGAGATAAAATAAATATCTTCATGTAGAAAGTAAATATATTGAGTTATGATAGCAAAAGTCGTTATCTACATATTGTTATAGTAAAAAAAATACAATAAAAAATACAATAGCTAACTCACTTAGTTATTTCTCAAAAAATATTAATCTAATATTAATTTATATTTATTCTTAAAAAAAATGTTAGTATGATATTAATCTATATTTTAATATACATTTTACGTTGTTAAAATTAAAAAAAATGAACTGTCGATGGCCATTAATTAATAATATTGATCAAAATACATATTTTAATATACATTTTACATTTAAAAAAAAAAAAAAAAAATTAAATAATTATAATTTTATTTTAAATCATTATTGTTATTTATTATAAAAATATATGATATATGAGTTAAATATATATCAATTTTAAAAGACATGTAACAAGACTTTTGACTATGGAACTTCACCAAAATTTTATATGTTAACATGTAAATAGTCTTTGTTACAATACCTTGGGTAAATACCATGATATATTAATACCACATGCTTAAAAAAATATAACTAGTTTCATAGTGAATATATATACACACACAAAATCTAACTTTATTTTATAACAATTTTTTAATTAAACTGAAAAACAAAAAATCTATAGCTATGATTGACATAAATATCAACCCTTTATCTATTAATATTTTATAATTAAATTCTGAAAGCCATACTCCAAAATGAACACAACTATAGTGCAATAATATATGATAATTGACATTGATAAAGATGAAGTGCTTAAGAAAGTTAGAAAGAAAACTAGATAAAGACAAACAAAACTAATTCAACACTAGAAATAAAATGTATGCCATTCAATTACCTAATGTGGTTTATCTAACTAGAGAACACATGAGGAAGATATTAGTAATTTTTAATTAGACTTTTGCATGCATGTCATGATCATATATTTGTTTTTTTTTGGTTTGTGATATTATGTTTTACTTTTAACACATGTAGACAAAAATTGATTATGGTATGTACAGCTAGAATCTCATCAATATGTCCTCTCCCAAGTTTCAACAATAGTTGGGAGTGTTAATAGTTTTCAAAGGGATGAAACATTTATTTAAAGTTTGGTTGCAAGTATAAGAGAGGAATTTAGTTATGAGATATTTAATTGGAATCCTATATAACATTTTAGTAACATAATTAAGTTATCTTTTAACAAAATTTAATGTTCAATTTTTATATAGATTAATAAAAATTAAAAATTGAAACAAACAAAAAGACATATTAGTATTGCCAAATACTGAACCTGAAAAAACACTTGACAGTGCATCAAAATATTTCTCTTCACTCAAAACATAAGGAGAAATCAAAATCTTTACTATCCATAGGGAGATTACAATTTGTTTGTGTTACCAGGGACTTCAATATGTCAAATTATAATAAGGTTGTCAAAAATTACTTCATATTTCAATAAACAATTACTTATAATAAAGCACTAAATTCATGACTAGTAGCAATGAAACCGATGAATTTTCTTATTGGGATATCATTTTGCAAGTATCACTACTCGATAAACTTCTAGAAAGATTAGAAGGAAGTTGGTAGAGTTTTAGGAAATCCATTCTCGTGACGCACTAAATCAAAATCATTTTATCTAATGGTTCTTATCTAGAGGCAGGTACTGTGAACATTATAACAATGTTATGGATGTGTGTATGGGTGGAAATGTGCCACCCAACAGTTAGAAGTGATTCAACACGAAGAGAGGCCCAATTATACTCTTTCCTATTTTGGATAGAAAAAAGATCGGCCGTATTATATCGCTCAAAAACGAACTTTGATGGGATTTAATGGCGATAAGTGATGTGTAATAAGATAAAAAAATAACCCAAAAAAATATTATGAACTCCAAATTGGAGGAACTATAATTCAATAAATAGGATTAGTCCATATTCACTAAAGCATAATTCAACCACTACTTTATAAAGAATTGAATAAAGTAAAAAAATTGCAATTTGGAAAGCAACATTACTCTAAATCCATTTGAAGGAATTTTTTCCTGAAGCATGGGAAGTCCACGCAGGATAAAGCACACTGCAACGAGTGGTGAACAAGATGTCTGATGGATCATCTCATATTTGCATTAGAGATATGCAGAGGTGCAATGGAGATATGAAGGGTCACAATGGAAAAAAAAATGTAGTTGCCAAGAAGTTATTTACCAACCCTTGACTTGTTTGCTAGTTCATCCCGAAAACGTTAGTTGTTTATCTTTGACTATTACGCATAGATCAATGCTTTTGATAGAATTTTTTTAAGGAGATTTTAGGAAATTAAGTTATTGGTGCTTTTATTCAGAAGTTGCTGGAAAAGCTATTAGGAATATTGAGAATAAAGTTTTTTATCCTTCTGAAGGAAGGGAAGATGTTAGGGAGGTAATTGTGATGGGTTGTAATGGTATTCAGAATTGTAATGGAGGATGAAGTTTTTATCATTCTAAAGGAAGGGAAGATGTTAGAGAGGTAATTGTAATCGGTTGTAATGGTATTCAGAATTGTAATGGAGGATAAGATAATCACGAGAAAGAGAGAATATGTCTACATGAAAACAAATGTATTGTTGTATAATTAAGACCCTGTGTAGATGGTTACAATTTCAATTGGTTGGTTTCTCCAAAATATTGATTTTGTGTTTTTTGTCTATGTATAATTTTGAAATGTGTCTGTAAATTATAGTGTGATAAATATTATTTTCTTTAATAAATTTTATCCACATTATGTTAAATATGGGAATTTTTAATGTGTGTTTGATTATATATGCATTGCACTTTGAATCTTGACAATCAAAAGAACTAACCTAAGTTGGAGCATCTATGTCTCCCATTCTCTTGAAAAACCTTTATGGTTTCTTGCAATTCCATCATGATTCCTTGGGTGACACCTCAACTGCTACCATAAGTTGAATATTTCAATGTCAGAGGGGGTTTTGTTCACCCATTCCCAAACACTGTGTCACTCCTGTGTGAGACAACAATTGGTATAATCCCCTTTCAAAATAATACAGGATAATAGGATGACCCCTAACTTGAAGTTTAGTACTTAAATTTTTTACCTAATATATGTTTAGGAATCCATTCTTCCCACCACCTTTTTCTTCCCTCTCTTCAACAAGCATAGTCCATCAAGGACACCTCTTTTTCTTCAATGGAAAAATAAAATTGATACTCTACTCAAGATTGAGGAAGAGAGAGTAAAAGCCATAATAAAATTCATTGGGCATCAATAAGTGGTGAATAAATTATTTGAAAAAAAAAATGCTAATGCCATAGAGTTCATCCTATAGGAATTAGCCCTCAAATGGGGGAAAGCCACAAAGTGAAGGTAATTAATTGAAAATTCTAGCGTATCTACTTGGGCCCTTTCCAAATCTCTTAAAGAATGGGACATGGGATGTACGACATAAAAATACTCAAATGGAACTCATATTCCATCACCATCAATAGGACATTTTTAAAGAAATACTTTTCCTAGGCAAGAAGCAAATTTCATATTTTTATTGTACCATAATTTTCTATAATATTTTCTTCTACTTGTTTTCTTAATTTTGTTTTGTTAATTTCATTTTTCCCTACAAAGTGGCACTTTCATTATTCACATTTTGGTATTTTACATATCTTTTATATTTATATATATATGTAATTATTTGAGCCTAGTATGCAAGTACTTGATTATATTGCTAGATGGTTTTGTAAAGGAATTCATAAGAGTGTTGAATTCGTAGAATCCTGAAATTATGCTATGACATCTTAGGTCATGGTGGTGTCAAATAAATATGTGTTACCGATTAAGAAATAAAAAAGGACCTTGTTATGTTTTCTTAATAGAATTAATGAGTGACTCTTTTTTTTTTAGTTTGTTATGATCTTGAATGTAGCATTCATGTATCAATTTGAAAAAGTATTCAAAGATTCTTCATATTTATTCTTATACACAAAAGTCATCTTGGCATATCTAAGAGGGCGCATTAGTAGATCTTGTATATATAATAGAATTCTCATTTAACATAAATCATCCTTGTGTATTTTAAATTCTACCAACAACTATGAGTTTCATTTAAAAGAAACTAGTACGTTTTCCCAAAATTTTGCACAAAGAATATAAAGGGTAAAAAATAAAGAGGGGGGATGTAGAAACTCAGACCTCAATGGAATGTAGATATCGAT
The DNA here is from genome assembly GCA_031772625.1 of Pinus tabuliformis. Lineage (NCBI taxonomy): Eukaryota > Viridiplantae > Streptophyta > Pinopsida > Pinales > Pinaceae > Pinus > Pinus tabuliformis. The sequence goes on along the minus strand of CM062813.1, from coordinate 371,929,918 downwards.
TTTTAGAATATGGATTACAGCTAGTATAAAATAAAGGTTTATGATGTTAGGATGACTCCATCATGGTTATGGACTCTCGTGGGTAATGGGAAAACCCCAAGAGATCAAAAATATTTGGCAAGGGAAAAAAAAAATCCCACCCTAGGGTTTTTGATATGTCATTTATGCATAAGAACACTAATTCAAGGAAAAAATTCTAAACTCGCAAGAGAAAAAACTAATGGAATGCTCTTCCAAAATTCTAAACATATGATTAGATCAAGGGGAAAATTTTGGGTCATTGCAATGGTTCAAACCTTCTTCTTCCAATGATAGAAACATAACACTTTATATAATACAAATTTTCGTGATAATATGTCCAATACATAGAGATTTATGGGATTTATCTAGCAAGTCACCAACTGTTGAACATTCAATAGACCTAAGACAATTATGCAACATATTCATTTTAATGGGTACCTACCTTAAATGTTTCAGATTTTGTTTGATTTCAAATTGAATTGAGAGTTCCCATATCTTCATTTCTAACATGTAACCATGTTCCCCCTGATGGAATTATTCAAAAAAATTATTTCTTTCCAAGAACTCTAATGTATAATCAAGATCAATTATCAATTGTGTCGTGTTGTGATTTCATATTTGACCAACTTTCAATCTATCATCCTAATAACTATTCTATATTCTTAGACTTTTCCTTAGTATTTCTCGAGGCATTTACTCCTTGCTTCTCGGATTCACTAGCGATCATTGGCATGTAGGGTTAATGGATTTTCCCCTATCAGAACCCTACTTAAGTGCATTAGGAATTTCAATGATCCTTTTGTCAAAATTTCTGCAAGTTGTCAACATAGATGGCCAACAAATATTTTTTTTATCATATGTTCCTTTACTACCCTAAATGTTTATCATCTATTGTCGCCATCTATAAATTCCCACTAGCCATGTCTATGGTTCTTGGATACATTTATCATAAAATTTCACCCCCGAAATATCATTTACCCATTGAGAATTCATTTATCTAAGTCTGCACTAACTACTCACAACTATGACTTGCAATGTTTACATTTGCAATCAATCATTTACCTCTCCAAACTAGTTATTCCATAATGTTATTTACTTGATGATTTTCCACTTTTCTACATGTATGATGTATAGAGTTGTTATTATTCAGTGATCTACTACTTATGAGGTTAATTATAACTAATGTGTAATGTCAAATTCAATGCTAATCATCCAAATGTATAGCTAGAAATTCTTTGACTATTAGTGTTTCCTTGGCAACACTCCAGTCTTCCATATCCAATATCTTAATACTTGATGCATTGTTCTATTAATGAATGTTGTCCATACATGGACTACTATTGTCCTCTATGAAATCAACAACTTTTGTATCCTCTTTGTTTACCAAATCAAATCTTTTATTTAGCAACATCTACATGCATGACTAAGTACTATATTTTGATATAAACTTCTCAATGAGAAATAATGGCTTTTATTTCCTGTGATGGTTCTATTGCCTTAGTCCATAGATGCATGTCCTTATGATGTCCCACTTTGTTGAAATCCTTATTCCCATTTATTTTAAATAATATGACACCCACATCCCTTTCTCAATCTTAGGTGGCAAGTCCCAATTATGTATCCATAGATAAGTATCTCCTTAATTCCTCATAATGCAAGTAAGAGATGTGAGCTTTGTATTGATCAAGTTCCCATAAGGTTTGGAAACATGAAAACAATTGGACATAACTTAGTTGGCATTAATTTAGGCCATATCCCATGCATGACGTATTCCCCTTGAATATTTAATGACTTCAAAAACACCTAAGGGGCTAGGGTAATTATGCTAAAAATATGTAAGGACGAAAGTATTCACATTATCAAATCCTTCTACTTAGCCCAATGTAACATTTGAATAATTAAGAGGTGTCAAGGGAGTAATGTTCATCCAAGCCGAAAGTGTCAATGAAAGATAGGATATGAGCTTGAAATTATGTTGTGCTCTATAAGCTAGATCTCTAGCTTATAAATTTTCCATTATATTGTGTAGTATCTCATTCCTTCCCCCCTTGAGTATTTGATTAGATTTAAGAATATTCCAGATATTTCCACGTTTTCTAAATATGCACCCCTACCCCCCTCCCCCCCAACCCCCCTGCCCACCCCCTCCCACCCCCCCACAAAAAAAAAAACTAAACCACTATAGGAATGCTACACCCAACCCAAATATTCTCTTTGGTAAGCCCAAGAATAAGCTCAAGTGGTGTTGATGGTGCTAGAACAATATTAGAAGAAATGGGAAGATTTAAAATGCCTATTATGCTCCTGTAAATTTGTGAACATGTTTTGGTAGATTTGCACCTTGAAATAGACTAAAGGGTCCACCTTCTTAATTATAAGGGAAGGAAATGAGGAAGTTTGTGCCCTAGAAATTAAGTCGAAAACCATGTTTTAGAGAGAATTTAGCTTATTATGAGTTCAACACATATTTCATAGGGAAAATGATAGGCACCTAGGTCTAGAACATATTTCCTATTAGTGCATTTTACCTAAATACTTTCCAAGAGCTAGCCATAGAAGAGAGGAAATCCGTGCTCACAAGTTCTAAATAATTTTTTTAGAAATCATTAATTTAATCAATTTTTTATTAGGTGTAGCTTGATCCAATTGCATAACCTTCTTTCAAATGTTGGAAAATTCCTTGGAAATGTTTATTATTTCTATTGATTAGGTCTAAATGCAAAGTCGCTTAGATGGCACACCAAACAAGCAAAGAAATTGGGCATAAGGAATCTTAAGTAGAAAACTGAATATGAGAAAGAAAAGGAGAGGGAAAATATGGTGATGAAAGAGTGGAGGTGTAGATGGTGATACCTAGACCAACTATTACAGATTTGAATGATGGAGATGTTTCAACATGTAAATGGATTGATAATTAGATCTTATAACTTCAAGCATGGAAATTTCCTACACGCATAATTTGAATCCTTAGGTAACAATGCAACCCTTTGATAAGAGGGTGGTGGAATTCATTGGGCCAATCAAACCTATGATGAAGAGAATTTAGGCATTATATATAATAAGCGCAACAATATACTTGACTAGATGGGTACAAGTTGCACCGACAAAAGATTATAGTCCAAAAACTACAAAAAAAGTTTTTCTTCTAGCATGTGGTCACTCAACTTGGCTATCCGAGGATACTGATAACAAACCCAGGAACTCACTTACGGAACAAGACCATTAAAGCAATGAAAATAGAGTTCTAGGTTTACTACAAGAAGAGTAAACCATATCATCTCTAGGAGAATGAAATTATAGAGGCTTGAATAAAGTCATGTCGAATGATTTGAGAAATATCTATAATGTGAATAGGGATGATTGGGATATAAGGATTCCTACAATATTATGGAAATACCCTAAAAATTTAAATAAGCTAACTAGGAAGACCCCATTTCCTCTGGTATATGGACATGAAGTAGTTATTTCAATGGAGTTCATAGTCCCTAGCCTTCGAATTATTGTGATGACATAGTTGATGGATTTTCTCATGGTGGAGGAAAGAATGATGGAGTTGCTATAATTAGAAGAGGATTGATTCATAGTGGGTTTTAAGAAAATGTACAAAAATCTCATGAAAAAGCATGGAAGGATCACCATATAAAGTCGAAGTAATTTTGGCCTTGCAATTTAGTTCTACTATATCAAACTATGTTTCTAAAGCACCCTAGTAAATTTCAAATGCATTAGCTAGGACCATCTGTTATTAAGTATTTCAAAGAGGTAGGAGATGTCCAACTGGAAAAGGTAAATATTGAAACTATGTTGGGACTCGTTAATGTATGTAAACTAAATTGTACCGAGACAGTTAGCTTACCCTTCACAATTGATTTGTGGTTTCTAAACAAAATAAATTTATTTTAGTTGTTTATAGGTATGTATATAAGAATCATGACTGTCCATGCAAGAGATGATGTTTAACACACTTAGGTCTTAATGTTATGATAGCGTTGACACACGGTGCATATGTAAATATTGCTTAGTTGGACAAATAGTGGTGGAAGTCTCCTAGAAATGGTAATACAATTGGTAATTGTTAGGCACTGTAATAGGAGCTGAAAAAGGGGTCTGAAATGGAACAAAAAAAACACATGCCACCTCTACGGACTAGACACAGTGGAGCTTCGTTAAGATCATATTTAGGAATATTAAAATCCAAATTTGATCAAGATCAATGGAAGTGACTAAGAAGTTTCTAACATGAATCTCAGAAAGTTCAAGTCCACAAAAATTGTCTTAAGTTCCTCAATAACCTTCCCAACTTAGACAATTCGAATGTGGAAAAATGATTTTGCAATTATTTCCATCATGGATAAAATATTTTGAAATCATTATTCTTAGAGAAGTGTGCAAATTAATTAAAATATCCATAGTATTTCCCCAATTTAGCCTTAGTCATTTTGATCTTTTGTATTTTGTGAGCCAAGAATAGTAGTGTACCATAGTATTGAGTGAGTTATAGAACCGATAGACTAGTTGTAATTTCTTAATGAATAGATCAATTGTAAGAGCCTTGACCAGAATCTATGTGGTAATATGGATTTGTTGTTAAGCCTTAAGAAAGTCAAGACAATGGGTGTTGGTCTTGCGCCACCTACATAAATAGCTATAAAGCCCAAAACCCAAAAACCCAAAAAAGAAAAATATTGGATATCGGTAGCCCCTATTCTACCTATATCCATATAGAAAGGAGACATGTTGGGGATGGTGGATAAATTGAAGTAAAATGATAACAATTCCTAGGACTTGATGAAGTTTCTATAAATTTTAGAAGACAAATATGCGAGGAGGATTGAAAAACTAGGCTAATCAATTGGCTTGAAGGTTCCGTAGTGGCCCGTAGCATTGGAAAAGTTCAGCATACTCAATGTTTTGGACATTTTGCACCTTGGAAGGAGTGAAAAGATCATTATTTCCACCAAATTATTTTTGAGTTATGTGAATGGAATATTTCTACGGCTAGATGAGCCCACTGATATTCATACCCACCTAATTTATTAGATTATAGGGCTCCCCATTGAATACGAAGTTCCAAATCCCATGTTTTACAAGAAAAATAACAAGATAGTGGCCAACAATGTTACTGAAAAATATTCAACTATTCGTGGATAGTGTGGAGTGATGATATCCACTATAGATGATGGGGCTATGAGTTTCCCCACAAATATCATTGCCTACATATTATTAAAGAAGTGCAAGAAAGATGAATACCCTACAAGTGTAGTTGTTATAGCTACAAAGTGTGTCGAAGGGGTTTAGATGAAGTGACGACCTTCTTGCAAAACCAATTTATGTACGACTGTATTGAATCCCATGACAAGAATGTATATTTTCACTACTCCCACTTGTTACAGTCAGTATTTTCTCACTACCATAAATGATCAAAATTCCTTTTTTCTTATTCATATTAGGGTCTTATTCATAAATTTTTGTCATTCCACCTAGGTTCTCATTCAAAAAATTACTCATTTATGGCAGCCCTAGAAAAAACATTACTCTCCCTAAAAAATCAGTACTTGTTGGCCCACCTTCATGTCTACTAACCAAACATCAATCATAAAATCTCATTTCATCATGTCATCGTATCAGTCATGACACCATCAATTCTGGTTAGTCAAGGTTACCATTAGGTCCTAGGGTTTTCAAGGTCCAATAAGACACCATTTCCATTGTGTAATGTCATCAAGTCTCATAGTGATCAAATAAAATCTCTTCACTATCCGAGGATGATTTGTAAATAGAAAATCTTGTTTCAGCATGTAATTTTGATTTTAAATGTAATATTTTTTATTTTTCACTATGTAATTTTATGTCTTTCAAATGTGATAAGAACATGATTTCAAAGTTGTTAATTCAGAGTTCCAAAATGCCAAAGGAACAAAAATTCAAAGGTCAAAGTGCTCTCAATGTATATCAATTGATCAATTTTTCAAAGAAAAAGTCAAGTGTAAACATATAGTTTCCAAGAGTAAGGTGAATGAAAAAAGGAAGAAAGTTGGTCCCAAGGCCCAAATCAACAATTTCATGAAGTATAAAGGCCACCAAGACATCAAAAACAAATTAATTTTCACTCTCAAAGTTCTAGCTCACACTCCCTTGGTTCAAAAAGTTGATTTTCCATGTTTAAAGGAAAACATTTCCTTGGCGCTGCACTTAGTAGGGAGGCAGTGCACTTAGGAGGGAGGCGTTGCACTTACATCAATGGTCGCTACCTTTTCTAACACAGGCATTGTGCTTCTGGGAAAGGCACTGTGCTTTTACCCAGTGAGCCCCTAGAGCACCAAAATGCCTCCAAATTCTCTCAAAACTTCAACAAAGTATTTTTTCCTCCTCTACCAAGTAAGTCACAGAAATTTTCCACCTCTTTGCACTCCTAAACAACATTATTTTTTAGTGTTTTGGTTGCTAAGAATAATTGGCACTTGGGCAAGTGATAAATCCATCCCTATCCCAAATTTTCTACCCATATACCCTACAAAACCTTCATACATCACTATTAAACCCATCCCTACCCCTACACTGTCATTTCCTAGTCCCTGAACCCTTTTCCCATAAAACCATAAGACCTAGGTTTCCAAAATTCCTAGGCAGCCTCTACCATAAACTTGTGATTTAATTATGATTCCCAACTCCCTTGACATTTTCATCTCCTATCACCTCCCATAACAACATAATCCCTCCCCTCATCTCCTCAAATTTTTATAGCCCTATCCCTATTCCCTAGACCTTTTTCCACTTCACATTCCCACCTACCTTATCCCTAGGGTTCCTTAACCAAACACTATGGAGGAAGACATAGACTATGAGGAAGAGGAGGATATACAAGAAGAGGAGGATAGAAAAGTAGAAGAGGAGAGAGAACAGAGGAGGTGACACAAAGGAGGCAAAATCCAAAGGCTGGAGTCCACTAACGAAAATGAACTCATGGCTTCACTAATGGCAGTCTCATGTTTTCAGTATGTAGGTTGCCTTGATTTTTGCAAGATAATTGAAATAGTTTAGTATCACCCTATTTTGAGCAGAATTTTTACATCAAACCTTAGAGATAATCAAGTGAACCTAACAGGAGTGACGTTCACTTTATCTACTTCCATCATCGCTGATACCACAACGATTTCAAACATGGGTGAGAGGTGGTTTAAATCAAAAGATTTTTACGATCATTATTATGAACCATTCATCAAACCATTGTATAGAATTTAGAGGAGGAGGGTCTTCCCTTGTAGCTAGCTTCTTAATAGGTATGCCCCCATGATGAAAATCATCATGAAGTACTTCTCTTGTGAAGGAAGGTTCTCTAGGCTCTACACATACCATATCGGTTTGCTTATGCACTTCACAAGGGTCAAATTCCTCAATATCCCATACTATTTGTTCAGAAGCATAGAAAAACTGGCCCACATTGTATAGAAGAGTGATTATGACTAACAGATGAATAGCCTTTTCCATCACTCATTGATCAAGATCATTGTCCTTCATTACCTTAACCAATTGCATATTTCATGGTACAATTTCAATACCAATGATGTTTTCACTGCTCCACAAGCTCCACATGTTGAAGATATGCCTTCTTCATCTCATCCCACCGATCATCCTGCTGAAGACATACCCCCTCCATCTCAAGCCACTACATCTATTCCTCCACGAGTTTAGCCTATACCACCACCATAACCACCGTCATCACTATTGCATGGTCATACAGGGTCACCTAGCAGAGTTGAGGTCAACAAGCCTAAAGGGGCTGAAATAGGCATATTTACTAGAACATATCAGAAAGGGCATAGGCAGGTGGTTTCCCCACAGATTGTGGAGGGGCCTTTCCTTCTTAATCAACAAAGCAGGTACATAAGTGTAAGGAAAATATCACAGAAGTAGATGCGCATGAGGAAGACATGAAAGAGGATGATGATCCTCATAGTGAGGAGGCAAATTTTGACCTAGTTGACTTGGATCAGCCAAATGAACATGAAACTTTTAGTTTTCTTGTAAAAGATAAGGATGACTAAATAACAGAGCTTTAGACTAACTTAGAAAGAGCTAAGTTTTTCATTTCTTTTCTTGAGCAGGAAAACAAGTAGCTAAAGACCAAAAATCTAATCAATGAGGTGAAACTCATCAAGGCTCAAAGAGAAGGAAATAAAGAAAAGGTCATGCTTGATGAAGCATATGGGAAGTATGGTGATTCTTATGAGGAAGAAGACCAAATTGCAAGAAAGAGGCCCATGACTAGAGGGCTGAAAAGAGTTCTAGAACTAGAGAGGCAAGAAGAGGTTGAAGTTGCCAATAAGCTCACTTTGAATGAGAAGTTTGCTACCATGACCAATAAGGACCGGGAATATTGGTTTGAAAGGGTAAATTAGCATGTTTAGAAGCTCTAGAATAACTCAAAGAGGGACAATGACTTACAAAGAAATATGGCCAAACATTACTTCAAGAAAAACAAAATTGCAAGGCCAAAGCTCCAAAAGGTCAAAACAAGACTTGAAACCCTAGCCAAGAAAAAAATGGAGGACAAGGTTGAAATCCTTCCTAAGGCATCAGTAATTGCCTAACATACCTTATCAGTCTTCCAACGATCAAATTTTGAAGAATTTTGAGCAATTTTCAAAATTTTTGAGTTCTTTTGCATTTTTGGTAGTTTTTGCACCAATCACACTACCAAATGGGCGTTGCGCTTTTCCTATAGGCCTCCAAATGAAAAATGGCCACCACCATTGGATTCAAAAGGCCAGATACAGTTAGGAAAACCACTTTTCTAATCTTTTTTGGATCAACTGGGTAGTCAAAGGGTCAAAAAGCACTCAAAAATTCATGTTTCTGCGCTGTTTTGGAGGTTGGCGCTGTTCTTTTGACTAGTCTTGGGAGAATCACCTTTTTGAGGATCAAAACTTGACCATTTTGGAAACTAAAGGTAGATCTAGAAACTAGTCATGACAAGATTTCCAATGTGCTATCCTGGCATCAATTGCGACACAGGGAACCCCCTAAAATGTGGAGATGAATTTGGTGTTGCGCTTAGGACTGTGGCATTGCACTTTTGACATAAATTTTATGAGTTTCATCATTTTGTAATTTTTCTCAGTTTTTACAATTTCACCTTGACAAATCATGTTTTTACCAATATGATTGATGTATGTAAATATAATAATGATTTTTTAAAGATACCTAGTGTAAATACATTAGGTGAAAACTATTTTTGTGATCTAATGAATGAGTTTCCAAAAAGTGAGGGATGAGTTAGTGTGACCTCACTATAGTCTATGTTTCAATTCAGATTTTCATGGAACAACTCCTTAGCCCATGTATTCGACCCCTGAGGATGGGAGAAGTTGTTTCATGGCTATAACTATTATTTCTTGACTCATTTCACTGGTTAGATGTTGTTGTATTGATCAGAGACACTAGTGTAATCAGTATTTGGAAGAATTTAATCAATGAGTTGCAACTATTTTGATGGAATACCTGTGGTACGGAATTTTGACATAGTTTCTTCTTATGTTGCATATGTTTGAATGTTTTTTACTCTCATGTTTCATTTCACTTCTATGGTATGTTTACTTTCAAGTTGATGAGAAGAATACATCTTACATGCTTTGCTTTGGGGAAATATTCATAATTTTTCCATTTTCTTCAATTTAGAAAGAATACATGCTTGTCTTGCTCTTTCTAGCACTTCACCAGTTTGATCCATCTCACTCAAGAACCTTAAAGTGTTTGAGTGTCTACATCCCTTGTTCCATCATATGTCTGCAATTATACCCTTATTTGGCCTTGACCTAGTCTCTCTGACCTAATCCTCATCCAACAACCCAATTTCAAACAATCAAACCCTTATGTACATCATAACTAGCCTAAAACCCTAATTCATCCAACCCTCTTGGCTATGATTTTGTGGAGAGAGCCCTCTCTGGCTTGGTAGGGCTAGATACTAAGTCAAAAGGTTGGTTTTTGGTTACCTCATCTGGACTCTTCCTCAGCCTTGGAGATCCGAAGGAGTGATAACACCACTTATAATTTTTATATCCCTCATGAATTGGCAACTACAAAAAGATCTTCTTTTCTTTCCACTGGAGAAGCTAGAATTCTTCGCGATAAGGTTTGGGTCTCTTTGGAAAATTGTGAACAAACAGAAACATGTCAAGAATAATGACACATTCTATGTGTGGATGGAAGCCATCTTTCGAAAGGTACCTTGTATCACTATCCAAACTATTGAGCATTACAAATTTGTGGGAAGGTTCAATGCCACACAACATTCAATGTACATTCAAGCATGTGCATACCAAGACAAGTAGTGGTTGTAATGTCGATATAAGCTCAATGAGTAGGTTGTGTTGCAAATTGTAAATAAGTAGCCACCAAAATGATAGAAACCTAATCCAATGACACCATAGGTACAACCTATAGGTATTGGCTAGAAGAACTGTGCAACAAGTCACTGCCAAAGTCTGTAGATGAATAACATCAAGAACAACCACAAGAAGAGTCTGAAAAGGAGGAGAAAATATTTTTAGGTAGTAAAAGGTTGCAAAAGCATCAACCATCATGAAACACACAAAATCAAAGAAAGAAGATAAAATCCTTGAATAAAATGAGTACAACAGCATTTTAATTGTCAAAGGAGCACTTGGAGATAATTTTTAAGAAAACCAAAGAGGTGGATGAATAAAGTGTTATGAAACTAGCTCACAAGAAGACAAAAAAGAAAGATAAACTCCTTAGAAATAAGCCTCTTCGAGGGGGCAACCTCCTTTACATTACACAAATGAACAATTCTTAGATGATACAAATGACAAGACCTCCTTTCTATATATAGGGGTCTAAGGGATCACAGAATAATCAGAGTCGACATAACAATAATAATCTAAGGGCACAATAATAGCAATATGGGGACTACATGGGCACAACAATATAATAAGGGGGTTGTACTAATAAGAATAAGGGGTTACACTAGTAGTATTGGGACCTAACATGCCCCTCTCCTTCAAAAAGTCTTGTCCTCAATGCTTGAGTAGTTCTTGACGCTTTTGTACAAAATCCTTGTCCTCCTATGTGGAATCTTCAGCTGGTAAGTTCTTCCACTTGATGAGATACTATGAAATTGATCGATTTCGGAGCTGTCGGGTTCTTATTTCTGTGAATGCTCTAGGTTCCAATATGATTTTTCCTTCCTCATAAAGTTCTAGAAATATTGTTTGAACTGAGATCTTCTGCAACTTTTGAATGAGTTGCCACACTTCTTCGTCCTTTTTTCGTTCATCCCTTGTTTCATGTATCCAATCTGGTTGGATAATAGAAATAGCACAAAACAATGCTTCTACATCCCCATCCTTTCATGTGTTATTCATTCCACCAATGACAGTAAATTTCTTGGATACTAACATTCAACAACACACATAGTTGTTCTTCCATATTGATGTCATTTGTCATAGATACCATTGCATAGTTTGAGTTAGCTCTAAAAAAGTGTCACATAGGAGTTGCAGTTCGAAGAACAAGCTAACTCAATGGAATTACCCCAATGGCTAGCAACTATGGAAACTTATAGATTGTGTGAGAACAACTATTTGAGGAGCGACAATAAGAAATTGATAGGGATGCAAATATTATACAAATGGTAGAATAAGTATAATACTTCCTCCCTAATGTTAATATGAACATTGACATACCTGTAGAAGGGAATTTGTTAAAAATCGATGAGATTGTTCAAAGCCTAAAATCTAAGGTGGAATAATTTCAACCATAGGAAAATCCAGCCACCGGACCACCAAAATAGCTGCAAAGGAGAAAAAAGGAGAATGAAGCCTGTACAACATTTAATATTGTATGAGGATTTAATGTGGAATGCATTAAATTATATAAGTAAGACTTAGATATATGGAGTAAGTTGTAAAATAATTCTTATTTAAAGGACTTTCGCACTCAAATTATGAATGAACAACAAAGGAGAGAAGTAATTCATAGTATTATTCCCACTATTTCATTACTCAAACATTGATAGCCATGTTATATAGTACAACTTTAGGTGGGAAAATGAATAAACTAAGGGCAGACCAGCAAGAGATGGCACATATAATGAAATAACTCTGGGACGAAGCTATTTAGGTTACTGATAGCATGACTATAGTGCAAAGCATAGCCAAGCAAGTCATTGACAAAATCGCATATTTTTCTTAACAATCATCCCTATTTGTCTAGCACAACATATTCTCAATTAGTTAGAGGAAAACAAAGTATGTGGCGACAGAAAAATATTTTTTTAATAGTTCCTATCAATGGCCAAGTAGGTATTTCCTTCAATCAACATGAAATTAGATAAAAATGGCTCAAACAAGATCCCAAAATAATGTTGGGGTCCTATAGGATAAATGGTAACCAGAGGAGAAATTCAACAAAGTTTTTTTTTTTTGGTTAAGGGATGAAGGAACTTTTCCTAAGACATGGAAAGGCCATACAAAATACCACACAATAACAAGAATAATGACCAATATGCATGATGGAGCCACTCATATGTGCCATGGAGCTATAAATAGGTGTTATGGAGATAGGAAGCATCATAATTAAAAGAAGAAATAACAAGAACTAAGTAGTTATTTTCATCCCAACAACTTGTTGCTAGTTCATCCTGACATATTTAATTGTTTATCTTTTACTATTACAAACACATTAATGTTTTTGATATAATATTTTTAGGAGATTTTAGTCAATTAAGTTATTAATTATTTTATTGATAGGCTACTGGAAAAGTTGTGAGGACTATTGAGAATGATTCTTTTTATCCTTCCAAATGAAGGGATGATGATAGTTTTGTAATGGTAATGAGTTCTAATATTTGTTGGAATTGTAAGGGAGGATGAAATAATGATGGGAAAGAGACATGATGTTTGTATGTAAGAAAATTTATTATGTATAATTAAGATCTTGTGTAGATAGATAAAATACGAATAGGTTGGTTTCTCTAAAATACTGATTTCATGTCTTTATATGTGTAATGAATTGCCATTAAATGCTTTTAAAAATATGATTCTCTGCTTTAATGTATACTCAATATGCATTTGAATTTATTTCATAGAGTATATCTACATGTTGATGGTGTTGGACCTGCCATCATGTCAAGGGGATCTCCCAATTAAGAAGTCCCAACTAGACCTCAGACCATTTAGAGTAGTAGTCGCAGCAGTGGGTGGTAATTTAGTGCCTTGACCGCAACAATGTCTAAAGGTAGGTATGATAACTTTAGTAGGAAGAAAGTGTGTGACCTTGCAGTGACTTAAGGGAGATGATTGGGGGTTATAACACACTGAGCGGAAAAGTATGTGTGTCCCTTAGAAGCCTGTAATAGTATGCAGCCTGAAAGGAACACGCGAGTGAAATGACATCACAAGATAGAAGTGGAATAGTCCACAAAACAAAGTGATGAGTTAATCCAACAACACGCCTTCAACAAGATTAATACTATTGCATAGAAAATAGTTCATACACAAATGAGTAAGTTAAACAACATACATTGCTAAAGTAACCAAAATAATCCAACTACAATAAAAACATATGCATGAAAATGTGTTGACTCAGTTATATTATTAAGTGAAAGTTCCATCCATACATACACCATTGACATCCACTAGCCCCAATAGTGGAACATTATAGTCAATACCACCTTCTCCTCCAAAGGAGTGTACTCGCTCTATGCTGTGGAGAAGCCAAGGCTCATCACAATACTCTGAAACCTTCTCTAATCCTAAGCCTAGCCAAAATCTTGGCTCCCAGAATCCTGTTCTATGAGTTATGAAGTTATATTTATAACAAAGTGTGGGGTTACCCTTGACATTCCCCTTTGACTCTTTAACTACCCTCATCACTCTTCAACTCCTTTACATTACATAGTGATTGTTTACATTCCCTTAATGACACTTGGAATTCCAATTATAATATATTTACAAACAATATACAATTTCCACGTATACCATGTGTGAAAAGTAGGCTCGAGTAATCCTAACAAGACAAACACTATCACTCAGAAGCTTGGGGAAAGGCCAACTCAGTAACATTATCTTCATGATCTTTGGTGACAAACTGATACCAAGCTTGGTACTGTGCTATGGTATCGCCATACTATTTGGTGATGTCTTTCGGGAAACAAACTCTTTCATCCATGGCTTCCAGGTATAGCGTTCCAGAATCTTTGTCCAACTCATCTTGAATTATGCATAGGATTGTCTTAAGTGTAGTTGGACCACTGATGTACCTTCGCATTTTTTCTGTGCTCAAATGCAAGTCATCACTAGTGGCCTCTCCCATCAACTAATCCATGTACCTGTTGACCTGCAGGTAGACTTGGTTCTTCTCAATGGCTTGGGTGAGTGAACTGATTGAAGGGATATTTTGTGTCCTCACCATGACATCCAGACTCTTGAAAAACAATGCATAGGAAGCCTCAATGCTACTGATGAGCCAAGGGAGTTGCTCATAACTCCGGATCAACATCCAAATGTGTGGTTTTTCCAACTTTTCCTACGGCTTCATGATCTTATGCAAGTAAAGCGAGGCTCCCTTGTATCTCATTGTCCATTCTTGTATGTGTGTAATAACAACATGTATGTCTTTGAGAGTTTGGTAAATCTTCATGAACTGCTGCTAGAAACCATATCGATGGAAAAATTCCTTGTGCACGATGAAAAATCTGTCATAAATTTTCTACGTGGTGGTCTGAGGAGTTGATACTTCACCAAGTATTTCTTTCCTCATCTCTTCCATAGTGGATCCTATGGATTGTCCTCCTCTCTAGCTGGCCTCTTGCAAGTATTTTTCCAATTGATCATTTTATGCTAATAAGAACTTGACACTCAATTTTGTGGCTTCTCTATAAGCCTTAGAGGCATTGACTAAGGAAGCTAGATGTTTTCTAAAACATGACACAATAACCCTTTCCTTCATATGTGTAGGTGATGCATGATCATCCGGGAGATGATTTATTCATGCTTGTACAATCCTCTTTTATCACTTGTCAAATGAAATAATCTACACATCCATCACCGAATCATCAACAAGGAGGAAAAACTCTGCTTTCTTACTTGGGACTGGTTCCAATTCTGGAGGTGGTGGAGACTGAGGGATGACCTCAAATGTTCTTGATATGAGTTAAATATATTGGTCATGTGGCTCCTATTCCAAATCCATGTCCATTGCTTCAACCATTTTCTCAATCCACTGAGAAAGTTCTCGAACCTGCACCTTCTCACCCTTTTCTTCATCAACTAGTTTTTCTTACTCCTCCACCTGTATAGGCATAGTCTTTTCTATCATCACACCTTTCCCTTCTTCATATTCCTACTTTTGCTTCTCTTCCCTCTCTATCCTTCATAGCTCTTTCTCTTCATTCATCTTCTTCTCTGTTTCCTGCAACTTGCTTTCTGTATCCTCCAACCTTTGCTTCTCTCTCTTCCTCCATTCAACTCTCTTTATGCAGTGTTGCCTCTTTGCTTCTACTTCCAAAGCTACTCCCTAAATAAGAGGATCTTCTATGAACTTGTATCTTTTCTCAACATCTAGGTTCTCGACAATGTTCCTCTTGCCTTTGTCTTGCACTAGTTTGCTACTCACTATCGTTGTTACTACTTCTTCCTCTAGTGCTTCTGCCTGTAGAGAGGATTTACATTCTATAGCCATGATAATCAATTCATTGAGCCTAGAGGAGTTGTAAGGGTGGATCCATGGATAATACACCTTTGCACAAAGATTCTTGCATATGTAGTGGGGATCATACAGATTGTAGTCCTTGGTTCCAATATCAAACTTTTATAAGTCCTTGGCTTTGACATCTACATCCTTCAAGCTCTGAATCTCGTACAATCCAATTCATAAAGGAAGAGGAGTCCATGATGCCTTCTTCCTCCTGTGCAGTCCTACTGATAACCCTATGGAGATGTGATATGAAACCTCTTGTATGACCAACGTATCCATGGAAAACCTTGGTATCACATGTGGAGGATTCTCTCCACTAGACATCCTAATGAAGGTGCCATTATGCGAGGCATACCAATCTGCGATGCAAATTAATGTCTGCATCACTTCCTGGGACATGCAAGGTGGATCTTGCTCAAAGATCAACTTGTAAATTGGGATGATGAAATGGTCAGATAGCCTCACCATGAATCCTCAGTAGCTACACTAAAAAAACTTGCAATAAATTTCACAACATTATCTTATGGTGTCCATGTACAACCCATGCTAGGAAACTAATGTTGGGCACAGATTGCATCAAGTAGGTACGCATATGTATAGAATCTCGCTTGTTCATCATTGGGCAGATTCTAGGAATTAGTCACATGCACTTTCATCTGAGGAGCCTACAAATCTAACCAACTGAATGACCTTCCTTCATTCACTAACTGGTCCAACACAACCACCCAATTTCGTTGAAAGGTCTCCATTCTCTCTTGATCACACAAGTGGCATGCAAATATGATCAAGATTTGGTAGGAATTTCTGAGTGACTGATTCTAGTAAAAATTATTGGGTGTTGACCTAAAATTTGACAACCCTTTCACAACGCTTCATGATTTCTCTAGTGTTCACACTTAATTTGGGGGCATAGAAAATTGTATCCATGTGGTTCACAACTATGGTAAGTGATACATCTAATGATAGTTTCCTATCTTGAAAGTAGCAAGTTGTGTTCCATTTTCATTGTTTAATGTCATCATCTTGGTATTGGTATGTGAGACAATCCAATGAATGATTTCCCTAGATGGGAAGGTGCATTACCTAAATGAAAACTTATAAAAGCATAACTTGTGGTTGTTGACATAGACATGTCGATCTTCTAGATCTTCCGCGAAGCTTCCTCGGAAGTTATCCTTAATTTCCTTCCATGTTATATTCATGTCCTTCTCTATGAATAGTTGTGTGTCTGCAATAGACTAGTAAGTTCATTAACACTTGTTCAACTACATCCCCGGTGCTGATCTTGACAGTATCCTTCGATGCAGCTATCCTGGGATCCATATTACTTGTACTACTGAAAAGTTGTTGAACAACTATTATACCTAGCGATAGAGAGGAAACTCATGGCATTCAAATGCTAGCCTGAAATCGAAATCACTTCAAGTCAAACCAAGTAAAAAACTGGGCAACTGCTAGGAAATATTGTGCAATCCTGGATCTCAGATGTGAGTGAATCTCAGTTGGATCTACACATTGCGTAGTACCAACTGTCAATGAGGAGGTGATGCTAACTGGAACTGGGCAATGCATGGTTCACTCTGGCTTGTGCTGGTTGGTATTGCACATTGTGCAATCCCAGTGGCCAAGGCTCTAGGATTGGATCCTGGAACTGCGCAGTGCATAGTTGGAGCCAGTCTCTAGGGAACTCTATGCAATTCTTAGGGCCAATGCAGAGCCTTGAGATCCAGAAATGTGCAGTGCATGTCGGGAAGAGCTACATCTGGGCTAAGGATGCCCAGATCTGTCCAACAACAACATGGAAATGAGAAGATATGAAAGTGTGAGTGAAGGTTGGTGCAGATATGAGTGAATGATGATGCATTTAATCATAACAAGTGCAGGAATCAATCAACTAGAAGAAAAATGAAGCTTGTCAAGCGAGTCGTCGCAATGATGAGCGTTAGTAAAAAAATGGTGTTATGCATGTGATACTTGGGAAATGCAATAAGAAAAATAAAACAACACTTCTACAACCTAGAAAAAATAAAAATGATAGCATTCACTAAATAAAATAGGTAAAAAGACACTCTCACAAGTCGAGGAAACAAAACCAACAGAAAAAACAACAAAATACTAGAAAAGGAAGACTTACCTAGAAAGGTTGCACAACTATGCCAAAGGTTCCTATATCTCCTCGGGAATGGAAGATCTCAAAGATCAAATGTGAAAATGAGCTTTGGCAACAATCATTAAATATATTTTATCAATTTAAAGTTTACGACTTGAAGGCCAAAAATCCAGGAAGAAGCGACACATGGGGGTAGTTTCAAAAATAGATCAATTGTAACTCTGAATTCTAAAAATAAATCCCTATTTTAGGGATGATTTTTCACTATTTTTTTTTCTTTTGGGAAATGCTTCCATGCATTCATGGAGGAATTGTAGAGTTTTGGGGAGAACTAGGAAAATCATTTGCATGTGCATCAGGAAACTGCTGAGGGAATGTTTATGCACAATTCCTGGGATGAGTGGCTCTGGCTACCTCTCAAGCTTTGTGCAATTTCCTAGTTGAAGGTAGGATGCTAGATGGGTCTACATAATTCTAAAAATGAATCTCACTATTGGCTTCAACTATGAATTTCTTGGAGAAATACTTGTTTCCCTCTAGGATTTCTCAGATCATCAAGGCAGTGCTAGAACTAAATTACAACCAAGTGAAGATTTCATCTTGTCACTATACAAAAAAGCAAGTAAGCAAGCACAAGCTATAAATAAAATTATAAACTCAAATGAAATCACAAGTACTTGTTCAATGTGAGATAAGTTGTTGGGATTTAGTGGAGAGGCTCCAAACTTAAGCATAGAAAAAATTTTGGAGGGTGGTTGAAACTGCTACAACATTGGCGACACATTGGTATAACTCCCGCTCTTTGTATGGACCATGTCTCATGTAAAACGAGTCAAACTCTTTCAGAAATATTTTTTGATTCTTTTATTGTCATGGTTCCCTCACTAGCTTGAGTTAAAGATGTATTCCCTTTCATTCTCTTGATCTGTCAGCACACATACCATGCCAAGCCAACTGAGTTTTTTCAATTGGGGATGAGGGATATATTGATGCACAAGTAATATATACTATTAAAGTTTAAGTTTCATCTCTAGTGTTGCTCCATTCCCAGCAGGCCTGGATAGTGCTCCTATAGAGTCACTTGAGAAACACAAGAATTTCTCTGCTACTAGGGAGCCTGGAAAGTACCCTAGTGGAGTTACTTCACCTCCTTGCACAAGAATATTTTATCTTCTTTCTCCTTTATCTTTATTTTTTTTTCCAAATAGTTGTACATTGGCACTTATTTATTTCATTAGGTGGAAGAAGGATCCTGACTTATTAAGAGCATAAGAGGTTCTGCCTTCAAAGAAGGATGATATAAATATCTCTAACGTACTTGTTAATGTTTTCCCCCTCACCTTACTCTACTTGACTGAGTTGACAATGGTTAACCGAATATAGAAAATCGATTAGAGTAGGTGGCACTATTTAAAGTGCAAACATTGTGACTTCACCAAGATTCACTCTGAAAGGAATGTGTTTTCCATCAGGATACCATCGACTGAAAGAAACACAAGATATTCATAAGGAGATGGAATTGACACATAACCAAATGTTGATAGCTGTACTATTCTTATGCTATTTCACTATGCTTGTTTCAAAGCATCGAACACGGTTTCATTGGAAACTAATCCTATGGGTGCATAACAAGAAAACAAGTAAACGAAAGTAGTAAAATCAAAGCAAAAGCAAGTAAGAGAAATCAAAAAAAGAAAGTAAACACTATTCCTACTCCTAAATTAAACAGTACATGGGCCTTCTCACGTGAATCGATACTTCCAATGCAGCCACCAGTGCATTGGTTGGGCCATGTAAGTGAAGGCATGGATGACAAGAAGGATATTTAGGGAAACCAGCAAGTAAGAAAGATAAAACAATGAAAACCAACATGATCAATAATTGAAAGCATTCATAGAAAATAAAAGAGTAAAATCACATGACAGACACTCTACAGATGTATCATGGTGTTGTATCACACTCTGCACAGACGAAAAGAATATATACCCTTTTCATCTCAATAAAGAAGAAAACATGCAAAAATAATAAAACTTTTGTTTGACAACATGAATTGCTACGTATGACTCCTCCAATGCATGAGTGATAGGATCATGTGATTCTGGCAGAGCATGTGA
Source organism: Pinus tabuliformis (assembly GCA_031772625.1). Classification (NCBI taxonomy): domain Eukaryota; kingdom Viridiplantae; phylum Streptophyta; class Pinopsida; order Pinales; family Pinaceae; genus Pinus; species Pinus tabuliformis. The sequence goes on along the minus strand of CM062813.1, from coordinate 371,909,953 downwards.
AATTTGTAAACTAGATTGATTTTCAATGCGAACAAGAGAGTGATGAGGAGCCTGCGATTATTCAATAGATTTTTGATAGGAAGTGGAACTGAGCTTAGGTTTGCAAGAACATGACATAACCATCAGCTCGGGCTAAATTACTATGACAACTTGAGACTATATCATCAAAAGATGTATCATGAAAGACTGGTAGCTTACAAATATCAGTAGTAAGTGAACCAGAATCATGGTCAAATGAATTAGTGAAAATATCACGATAGCCATGATCAGAAAATTCGAGATGTGTATGGGCATCCTGATGATCTAACAAATCATACAGAGGGGTTGATGAGAAACATAAAATTTCACCCTCTGAATTTCCAGAAATGATAGATGACAGATTGGGTAGATTTGGAAATAAATATTTTGTCCTCTTCGCACTCTAATGACGGACTAACATCCTGAGTGTTGTGTGAATGACAGGAAGTAGAAACATCCAGGTACGAATTTTCACAAGAAAAATAAAAAATAGTAGAATCATAGGAGATGTCATGATAAAGTGGATGAGGTTCGGATAAAAGGTGGTCATCCCTCACCATAGGTTCTTCTTTAGATTCCCGCAAATACTCATAAAAAATGATAGTGTAGGTTGGTTTCTCAACACCAAATCCATCGACAACTTGATCCTTGTGAACATAACATGTGCAATCCAGAACAGATGAACAAAAGACAATGAAATTCGGAGGATGGAAGGAACCAAAGAATGGAGGTTGAGAAAACAAGATCGTGTGCCAACCGTGAGGGTTTCAGTCCAAATCTACGCACATATCCTAAGCAAGTGTGTTGGGAGAAGGTGATAGTGCAACAGATTGGTTCACAACTTCTCCCACTATGTCCTGCATAGCTAGATCTATTTGATGAGAAGAGGACGGAGAGTCAGTTGTGACAACAACCTTGTCCTTCTTAGATTTGGAAGATCTAACACCAAGGTATGGTGGGAGGGGTTCGTAGGATTCTAATTCTTGTGGATTTCCATATACGTGATGAAGATACCGAAATCTTTCTCTTATAAATTTCCAATTGACTTCATCTTCAGGGATTTGAAAATAAAGATTACAGAAGCATTCCCAAAGTTGCACAATAGATTCATCAAGTGTTTTTCATAACTCTAAATGTTCTTTATTAAGTGATTTATGGTCATAACAGAAGAAAGAATTACCTAACTCTCAATTGTGTGATTAAAATAGTGAATAGAGTTTGTGGGCAATGTGAGACACCATTTCCTAACACACCTTTTGAACATGTAAGCACACAACCCACAGGAAATGTCATCAGAGGGAACTTTATTCCTCTCACTAAAGCCCAAAAAGGAAACTCTGTGTCTTAACAAGGTTATTTCACCTTCGCCATCATATTTGATTCGTGACAAGTCATCAATGACATCCTCCGACACTTTGAAATCATGTGCATGAGAAAAACATGTCGGAGTTGAGATTGTGATGTAAGTCATGAATGATGGGTAGAGATTCAAAACAGACTTTGAGAGCTCAATTTGTCATCTAGCCCTCCTTCTAGTACCCGGAATACTGACAGTGTTGGTCCCACCAACATGTTAATGCGGTCTCCCTAGTAAGAATTCCCAACAAGACCTCAGGCCGTTTGGAGTATGCATCCCAACATTGGGTGGTAATGTAGTGCCTTGAATGCGATAGTGTGTAGAGGTAAGTATGATATTTTTGGCTGGAATAAAGTGTGTGACCTTGTAGAGAGTCAAGGGAGATGCATGGGGATTCTAGCACATAGAGGGGGAAAGGAAGGGTGCCCCTTAGAAGCATGTAATAGTACATAACCTGAAAGGAATAAATGAGAAGAATAAGATCACAAGCTCAAAGTGAAATGGTCGACAGAAAAAAGTGAGGGGTTAATCCAACAACACGCCTTCAACAAGGTTCATACAATTGCATACAAAATGTTTCATATAGAAATGTGTAAGTTAAACAACATACATTTCTAAAGAAACTAGAATAGTCCAACTACAATAAAAACATATGAATGAAAATATGTTGGATCAATTATATTATTAAGTGAAAGTTCCATCCATACATAGACCATTGACAACAACTATTCTCAATGGTGGAATATTACAGTCAAAACTGCATGCTCCTCTAATCGAGTGTAGAGTCTCGCTTTACACTGTGGAGAAACCAAGGCTCGTCCCAATACTCCCAAGTCTTCTCTAAGCCTAAGCCTAGCCAAATGCTTGGCTCCCAAAATCCTATTCTATGAGTTATGAGGTTCTATTTCTAACAAAGGGTGGAGTTACCCTTGACATTCGCCTTTGACTATTTGACTACCCTCATGACTCTTCAAATCCTTTACAAACAAATCTTTGCATTACATAGTCATTGTTCACATTCCACTAATGACACTTGGAAATTCACTTACAATATATTTACAAATAATATACAATTTCCACCTATACCATGTGGAGAAAAAAGGCTTGAGTCAGTTGAACAACAAAAACACCATCACCGAAAATCTTGGGGAAATACCAACTCGACAACATTCTCTTGGTGGTCTTCGGTGACGAACTTATACCAAGAATTGTACTATGCTATGGTTTCCCCATAATATTTAGTGATGTCTTTCTGGAAGCCAACTCTTGCTTCCATGGATTCTGGGTATATGGTTCTCGAACCTTTGTCCAAATCATGTTAAAGCATGTGCATTATTTTCCTCAGTGTGGTTGGACCATCGATGTACCTCTAAATGTTTTCTATGCTTAGCTGCAAGCCATCGTTGGTGGCCCCTCACGTCAATGGCTCCATGTACCTATCGATCTCAATTTATACTTGGTTATTCTCAATGGATTGGCTAATGGTACAATACTTGTTGAAGGGATCCTATGTGTCCTCACCATCAAATCCAACACTTGAACAATTGTGCATAGGAAGTGTCAATGCTATTGATGATCGAAGGAAGTTTCTCATAGTTCCGGATTAACATTTGGATGCATGCTTTGTCCAACTCTACCTGCAGCTTCACGAACATATACAAGTAAGTGGGGTTCATTTGTATCTCATTGTACATTCCTGTACATGTGAAATAGCAACATGTATGTCTTTGAGGGTTTGGGAAATCTTCAAGTACTATTGCTGAAAACATATAGATGGACAACTCTGTTGTCCACAGTGACAAATCCATCATAAATTTTCTGCAGGGTGGTCTCAAGAGTCAATACATCAGCGAGTATCACTTTCCTCATCTGTAGCATAGTGGATACTATGGATTTTTATTCTCTCTGCCTCGCATCTTTTCTACGCTCATGTGAAAGTCATCATTGGTGGCCCCTTAGATCAACTAGTCCATGCACCTGTCAACCTCCAACCAGACTTGGTTCTTCTCAATGGCTTGGGTGAGGGAACCGATTGAAGGGATCTTGTGTGTACTCACCATGACATTTAGACTCTTTAAAAACCATGCATAAGAAGCCTCAATGCTACTGATGAGCGGGGATAGTTGCTCATAGTTTTAGATCAACATCTTGATGCATGCTTTGTCCAACTCTGCCTATGGCTTCATGATATTATGCAAGTAAAGTGGGGCTCCCTTGTATATCATTGTTCATTCTTGTATGTGTGAAATAACAACATGTATGTCTTTGAGAGTTTGGGAAATATTCATGCATTTTTGTTGACGACCATATAGATGGACAACTTCATTGTGCGCGGTGACAAATTTGTCATAATTTTTTTGTGTTGTGGTCTCATGAGTCGATACTTCAGCAAGTATCACTTTCCTCATCTCTGTCACAATGGATCCTACAAATTGTTCTTGTCTCTACCTGACCTCTCAAAAGTCCTTTTCGAACTAATCATTCTTTTCTAATAAGAAATTGACAGTTCATTTTGTGGCTTCTTCATAAGCCTTAGAGACATTGGCCATGGAAGCTAGATGTTTTCTAACATCTGACCCAATCACCCTTTCCTCCATATGTGTAGGCGATGTGTGATGGTCTAGGAGATGCTTTCTTCATGCTTGTACAATCATCTATTATGACTCGTGAAATGACAGATTGTACACATCCATCAATAGATCATCATCAAGGAGGAAAACCTCTACTTGGTCGCTCAAGACTAGTTCTAATTCTAGAGGTTGTGGAGTCAGATGGGCAAGCTCACATGTTCTTGACATGAGGTCACTATCTTGATCCTATGGCTCCTGTTCCAACTCCATGTTCGTTGCTTCAACCATTTTCTCAATCTTTTGAGCAAGTTCCCAAACTTGCACCTGCTCACCCTCTTCTTCATCTACTAGATGTTCTCACTCCTCCACCTATATAGGCACAATTTCTTTTGTCATTCTGTCGTACCCTTCTTCCTGTGTCTATTTCTTCTTCTCTTCCCTCTCTCTCCTTCTTTGCTCCTGCTCTTCTTTCATATTCTTCTCTATTTCCTACAACTTCCTTTCTGCATCCTCCAACCTTTACTTCTTTCTCTTCCTTCGTTCTACTCTCTTTATGTGATGTTGCCTCTTTGCCTATACTTCCAAAGCTAATCTCTCAATGAGGGGATCTTTTCTAAACTTGTAGGTTTTCTCAACCTCTGGTTTCTTAGAAATCTTCCTCTTTCTTTTTCCCTACACTGCTTTGTTTCTCACAGCTAGTGTTGTTGTTGCTTCCCGGGTGCTACTACCTGCATAGAAAATTTCCATTCTATAGCCATGCTGACTAGTTAATTGAACCTAGAGGAGCTATAACATTATCTCTAATGATCTTCCTCTGCCAAATGAAATATCCCATGGAGCCATAGATTATACATCTTCGAATAGTGGTACTTTCATATGCAGTGGGGATCATATTGATTGTAGTCCTTGGTGCTAAACTCAAAATTTTCTAAGTCCATGTCCTTGGCATCCACATCCTTCAAGCTATGAATCTCGTAAAATCCAATCCACAAAGGAAGAGCAAGCCATGGTGGCTTCTTCCTCCTCTATAGTTCTACTGATAAACTTGTGGAGATGTGATATGCAACCTCTTGCATGACCAACTTTTCTATGGAAAACTTTGGCAGCACATGCAGAGGCTTCCTTCCACCAAACATCCTGATGAAGGTGCCACTGGGCTAGGCATACTGATCTGCAATGTTAAGTAATGTCTGCATCACTTCCTAGGACATGTAAGGTGGATCTTTCTCAAATACCAACTTGTAAACTAGGATTATGAAATGGTCAAATAACCTCACCATGAATTGTCGGTAGCTGCACTCATAAATAAAATTCCAATAAATGTTCACAACATTCTCTGACGGTGTCCATGTCCAACCCATGCTAGGAAGCTAATGTTGGGCACATATTGCATCAAGTAGGTTTGTAGACATATAGAATCTCACTTGCTCATATTTTGGAGAATTACAGGTATTAGTCACATGTAATTTCAGTTGAAGAGCCAACAAATGCAACCAATTGAATGGCCTTCCTTCATTCGCCAACTGGTCCAACACAACCACCCAATTCTACGGAAATTTCCCCATTCTCTCCTAAGAATAGAAGCAACATGCAAAGATGATGAAGAGTTGGTAGGCTTTTCTGAGTGACTTAGTCTTATAACATGATTGGGTGTCAACCTAAACTTCGACGACTCTTTCACCCAATCCTTCATGATGTATCTAGTGTTCACATTGTTTTGGGGGTAAGAAAAGTGCATCCATGTAGTTCACCAGTTGTGGTAAGTGATACATATGATGATAGTTTTATGTCCTGATGATAGCAAGTTGTGGTCCACTGGAACTGCTCAATGTCATCTCAGGATTGGTATGTGAGACAATCTAGTGAATGATGTACGCACATGGGAAGGCAAGGTGCCTCCATGCAACCTTATAAAATCCTAACTTGTGGATGTTGACATAGACCTCCCGATATCCTAGATCTTCCTTGAAGTTGCCTCTGATGATATCCTTAATTTCCTAACATGTTACCTTTACGTCCTTCTCTATGAACAATTGTTTGTTTGCAGGGATTGGTAAGTTCATTGACACCTGCTCAACTACATCCCTAGTGTTGCTCTTGATAATATCATTTGATGCAGCTCTCTTGGAAGCCATGTTACCTATACTGCTAAGAAGTTGCTCAACAACTATTGTACCTAGAGACAGAGATGACACTCATGCAATGTAAATGTTATCTTAAAATCGAAATCACTTCGAGACATACCAAGCAACAAACTAGGCAACTGCTAGGAAAGAATGCACAATCCTAGCTCTCAGAGATGACTTTCTATCGGCTGGATCTGCGCGTTACGAAGTCCCAACTATCAATAAGGAGTTGATGATAACTCGAACTGTGTAATGTGCAGTTCATTCTAGCTTGTCCTAGCTGGGACTACGCATTGCGCAATCCTAGTGGCAAAGGCTTTAGAACTATCTCCTGGAACAATGTAGTGCGTAGTTGGAGCTAGTCTCTCGTAGCCTTTATTCAATTCCCGGAGCCAAGGAAAAGCCTTGAGATCCAAAAATGTGTAGTGCATGCTGGGAAGAGCTAGATCGAAGCCAAGCAAGCTCAGATCTACCCAAGTGTAACATGGAAATGTGCAGATATGAAAGTGTGAGTGATGGTTGGTGTAGATCTGAGTGAATGATGATGCAACAATCAAAACAAGTTCGGGAATCAACCAAACAAAAGAACATTGAAGCTTATTGTTGGGTAATTTAATTGAATATTAAATTACTTACATTTATATGTCAATCTGAGTATGTTAGCTTGCGACGTACACTACGTCGTATGTGCTAGGAGATTAAATTTCACTATTTATGCATAAATTAAATGATTTGGAAACTTAAAAATTAAATTAGATTATTTAATATAAAATATGAAAGCACTAAATTTTTGGAAAGGAAATTAATGTTAAACTAGAAAAAAAAAACATAAAGATTATTCATTTAAGAAAACATGAGATTTTATCCTATGAAAGCATCGAGATTTTGTTCTAAAACTTGCAAACTGTAGTCTATGGAACCATGAACATTTTAATCTAAGAAAGCATAAAAATTTAATCTATGGAAAGCATGAGTTTTTAATCTATGATAAGCATAAATAATTAATCTATGTAAAACAAACTATTCATGAGAAAATGAAATAAATTAAAGCATCTATGCCATTCCCAAATATCTCAAGGGCGCCTTCCTGAGGACTTTAAGGTGTTGAAAACTTAGATCAAGAGAAGAGATTTAAATCACCAATTTCATTCAGAGATGCACAATATTAAAAAAATTACATTCAATGAAAAAAATAGAGTTCTTCTCCTTCAATAAGCAGCACCAAATACAAATTAATATCATCCTTCACATCTCTGATCATCCCTCCTCTCATGAAAGACACTGCAATTTCTAGAATTTTGAGACAATTAACAAACTCAAAATTTTCTTCAGTTTTGGTCATGAGATCAAGTAAAATAAAATTTCATGGATTTTTGGATCAAAGATTAGCCCCGAATTTCTTAAAATGATCTCTATGCCACATATTTTCTAAAGAAAACCCCATTTAGGCCTTTTTGTTAGCTATGCATTAAATGAAAAGTTCAAAAAACGTATATCCTGTTGGAGCAATCAGTGCGCAACTAATTAGAAAATACAAGAAACAACATATAAAACACATCACAACAGAGACATAGGAGTTTTACGTGCTTCACCCAACCATTCTGGGCTACGTCCACCAAACATAGGCATCGACAAAATTTTATTATCAAACAGGAGATTACAAGATAATCTAGTTCCTCACAAACTCTCACACTCACATCCCAATCCGTATGGACACCTGTTTTATAGCTAAGAGGATCTAACTGCCTCATAAATCCTCTTACAGCAAATATAGGATGCATTAACTCTCTCCCAACAAAATAGAGATAATATAGCAACTCAATCATATTGTTGTCACCTACTGAGATTTTTGCCTATTTTATTAAAACCGAAAATCTCAACAATCTCCACCTTGACAAAAATTAGCCTGATGCCCTGTTTCTTTATTATTTATTTTTTCTGCAAGCCAAGAGAAGCCAAACACCAACGCAACTTCTCCAACAAAACTGGTTTCGTGAACATGTCTGCACAATTTTCCTTTGTATGCACTTTTTCAAGAGAGACTCCCCTTTCAGTGATAACATGTCTTACAAAATGGTAGTTTATTCGAATATGCTTTGATTTACTATGATAGGCCGGATTCTTAGCCAAATGTATTGCACTTTGACTATAACAAAGTAACTTGATGTTGTCTTGTAACCTACCCAACTCACCAAGCAAACCTTTCAGCCAAACCGCCTCTTTGCAAGCATGCAAAGCAGCAATGTATTCTGCTTCAGTAGTGGATAAAGCAACAATGTTTTGTAGCTTTGACATCTAGCTAATAGCTCCACCTGCAAGAGTAAAGACATACCCTGAAGTTGATCTTCTCTTATCCAAATCACCTGCAAAATCAGAATCAACATACCCGCAAACAGATTCACTACTCTTATTGTAAGTAATACAATAACTACTTGTGCCTCTCAAATACTGAAGCACCCATTTCAATGTTGACCAATGTTCTTTACCTGGATTTTCCATATACCTGCTGACAACCCCAACTGCATGTGAAATATCTGGTCGCGTACAAACCATCGCATACATCAAACATCCTACTACATTGGCATATGGAATTCGAGACATATAATCCTTTTCTTCATCTGTATTAGGACATAAAGTGGAAGAAACCTTAAAATGGGAAGCTAGAGGGACTGACACAGGCTTCACATTGTTCATACCAAACCTCAAAAGTATTTTCTCAACATACTTCTGTTGTGATAGCCACAGCTTACCATTGCTCATGTCTCTGAAAATCTCCATGCTGAAAATCTGTCTCGCTGCTCCTAGATCTTTCATATCAAATGTCCTTGCCATCTGAGTCTTCAACCTGTTGATTTCTTCAATGCTTTTGCTTGCTAAAAGCATATCGTCAACATACAACACTAAGATAATGAACATTCCATTACTTAACTGCTTAAAGTAAACACAATGATCATATTCACTTCTTATATATTTTTGACTCAACATGAAAGAATCGAATTTCTTGTACCACTGTCGAGGCGACTGCTTCAGACCATACAACGACTTCTTGAGCCTGCAGACAAATTTCTTATTGCAATGATGAACAAACCCTTCCGGTTGTTCCATATAAATTTCCTCATCTAAATCACCATGTAAAAACACAGTCTTAACATCTAGTTGTTGTAATTCTAAATGAAGCAAAGAAACTAACGCTAACACAATTCTAATTGAAACAATTTTAACAGCTGGTGAAAATATCTCATGAAAGTCTATGCCTACTTTCTCAGAAAACCCTTTCGAAACCAGCCTCGCTTTGTATCTATCCTCTGTATCATTCACACCTCGTTTTACCTTGAAAAACCCATTTACATCCCACAGTTCTCCTGCCTTTGGGAAGTTCAACCAGATCCCATGTGCCATTCTTAGCTAAGGCCATCATTTCTTCCTTCATAGCTGCTTTCCATTTTTCACTCTTTGAACCTTCTACAGCTTCCTGACAACACAAAGGTTCATCATCGTTAGCCGTCAAAGCAACTGAAGTAACATAATCATCATACCTTCTAGGAGGGCGTTTGATTCTTGTAGACCTCCTTAAGGATGTTTCTGGTGCTTTCACAATTGGCTGACTACCGTCTGTAGGAACTTCTTCATGATCACCATCTGGGACCTATTCATGACCTACATCTGAACCCTATTCATAATCTGATTCTGAAACATGTTCATGACTAGAATCTGAACTATGGTCATCATGACTATCATTAGAAGTGTTGTCAAACTGAATGTGCTGAAATTCAAATACATCATACTGTTTCAATTTATTATCTACATCTAACTGTACAAGGGAGGATTCATCAAACTTTACATCTCTGTTGATGATGATTTTGCGGGTAGTAGGATCCCACAATCTAAATCCATTTGTTCCATCACCATACCCAACAAAGATATACCTTTTCGATTTCGGATCTAATTTAGTTCGCTGATGTTTAGGCACTAGAGCATATGCATCACAACCAAACACTCTGAGTTTAGAATAATCACAAGGGTGACCTTTCCATACCTCTTGAGGAATCTTGCAACCTATTGTTGTCGATGGCGACCGATTTATCACATAACAAGATGTAGCCACCGCTTCTATCTACAACTCCTTCTGCAAACCAGCGTTACTCAGCATACTATTTGCTCTCTCCAAAAGAGTCTTGTTCATGCGTTCAGCAACTCCATTTTTCTGAGGAGTATAAACAGTAGTCTTATGTCTCTCGATCCCTGCATCCTTGCAATAGTTGTCAAACTCCTTGGAAGTAAACTCACCACCATTGTCAGTTCTTAAACATTTTATAGTTCTACCAGTGATGTTTTCTACCAATGCTCCAAACTGCTTGAAAACTATAAAAACATCAGACTTCGTTTTCAACATGTAGACCCACACTTTCCTAGAAAAGCCATCAATAAATGATACAAAATACGACTAGCCACCATACGAGGTTGTAGGTGCTAGACCCCAAACATTTGAATGGATATAATCAAGTATTCCTTTACTAGTATGTTTGCCTGTTTTAAACTTTTGTTTACTTTGTTTGCCAAACAGACAATGTTTACAGAAATCTAACTTTCCAGACCTTAAATTAGGAAGTAACTTGCGATCAGCCAAAATATTTAACCCTCTTTCGATCATATAGACCAACCTTTGATGCCATAGGCGAATGGAACTACTGTCATGTTTAGACACGGTAGACACATGAACTGACCCTGTTCTTCCTTCTAACTGAAATAGATTTCCTACTTTCTTAGCTTTCATTACTAGTAAAATACCTTTGTAAATTTTCATTACTCCACCTTGAATTATAGTTTTATATCCATTTGTGTCAAGTGCTCCCAGTGAAATTAGATTTTTCCTTAAATCTGGTACTTGTCTTACATCAGTTAACATTTTGGTTGTCCCATCAAACATTTGTAGTTGTATACTCCCTATTCCCACAATATTAGATGTGACATCATTACTCATGTACACGACTCCATCATTCACTAATCTATATGTCTTAAACCAGTCTCTATGAATACACATGTGGTTTGATGCATCAGAATCTAACAACCAATGTTGATCATGATTTGACAAATTAACTGATAAGACTTCGTCGCTCATACCTGAACCAGATGCTGAACATGTATCAGTCGTATTTGCTTCCTTCTTCTCTGTCGATGAAGCTTCTTTAGAAGTTTGGTGTCGCTTCCAACAATCCTTCTTCAAGTGCCCCGATTTGCCGCAGAACCAACACTTTACTTTACTCTTCTTCCCTTTTGATTTTGAACGCGAATCACTGCGCTTACCAGAGCATCTTTCTCTAGAACGACCTCTAGCCATCATTGCCTCTGATGTAGAGGTGTCAGCATTCGACCACTTCTTGGTCTCCTCAAACAACAAAGCTCCGACAACATCATCAAATTCAATGGTTTCGGATGAGCTAAGACTTATAGAAGTAACAAAATGATCCCACGACTTAGGCAATGAGCACAATGAAGTTATTGCTTTATCCTCGGATTCAAATTTTACTTCTATGCTTTCTAATTGCACCATTAGAGTATTAAAAACACTCAAATGATCAGTAATGGAAGTACCTTCCTTCATTCGCAAACTGTATAGTTGCCACTTCAGGAGAATCCGATTTGTCAAGGATTTTATCATATACAACTTCTCCAACTTCGTCCACAAACACGCAACAGTCTTTTCTGACACGATGTTAAATAAAACATCATTAGCCAAACACAGTCGAATACCACTCAAGGCTCTTCCATCCAATTCATTCCATTCATCATCTGTCACGGGGTAAGGCAGTTTGGATCTGCCCAACAATGCCTTCGCCATGCCTTGTTGTACCAGCAGATCATGCATTTTACCTTCCAGATCTCGAAATTGTTTTTGCCGTTAAACTTCTTGATTTCAAACCGGGCACTCTGAGTTTTCACCATCTCGTTTAAAAAATCAAAGAATCTCCAATTCCAACTTTTAAAACAAGGTCAATATATGACAAATGCCTATGCCTTATTGTATATTTCTTTTACTCTAAAAAAAAAAAAACAAACCCCTTTGTTGTTTGAATTTCAGCTTACAATTTAGAAGACATTACAGTTTTTTTAACCAAAAAACAACCAGTGCTTCACGCTGCCCACGCAGAAGAAAAAACCTGCGCCGGAAGCAAAAAAACGCGCACCAGAAAGGAACTTGGCACTTGCTCAAGACTAGAAGGTTGGCGCGTTTATACCTTTGAATTCTGTGCCGATTCAGATCTTAGGGCGCTAGCGCACTTATGATTATCGGATCCGTGCAAATGCCAAGCTTGGCGCACCTGTTCCAGACTCACGCACGCCAATATCTAAACTTTTGAAAAAAAAAAAAAAAAAAAATGCCACCGATCCGATCACTTCTAACACAGTTCAAACATCTGTGCACCAACAACACCTCTACGTAGCAGCTAGCTTTGTCTTTTGAACAAAAACGCATGCAGCCATTTATGTCACGTGGAGTTATGTCACGTGGAGTTGCAATATTAAGGTTTAATTCAATGCTGCGCCGTTATGGTGTAAGTCAACTCTGCGCCGTTTATGGTATAATTCCACATTGTTTTCAACAGCGAAATAACATAGCCATGCGCCAACAGCTGACACAACATGCAGATCCGTCAACACGCTGATCCTTCCACAACAATGTCAACACGCAACAATTTTAAACACTCAGCCAATGTTTAGTCCATATGCAGCAATTTCTGTGGTGTGTCCACGTAGATGGAACAAGCGAATTTGATGTCCAGCGTTAAACCACCGCCACGCAGGTTCATTCAGCGCGCAGGTAAATTGGCATACGCCATTTCCAGATTACGCCACTCCTCCACTGTGCCACGCCTCCAACATGCTCTGATACCACTTGTTGGAGCAATCAATGCGCAACTAATTAAAAAAGACAAGAAACGACATATAAAACACATCAAAACAGAGACACAGGAGTTTTACGTGGTTCGCTCAACCATTCTGGGCTACGTCCACCAATCATAAGCATTGGAAAAATTTTATTATCAAACAGGAGATTACAAGATAATCCAGTTCCTCACAAACACTCACGCTCACATCCCAATCTGTATGGACACCTGTTTTATAGCTAAGAGGATCTAATTGCCTCATAAATCCTCTTACAGCAAATATAGGATGCATTAACTCTCTCCCAACAAAATAGAGTTAATATAGCAACTCAATCAGATTGTTGTCACCTACTGAGATTTTTGCCTATTTTATTAAAACCGAAAATCTCAACATATCCATGTAAACTGCAAAATAAGGCTCCAAAGAACTTCTAAAACCTCTCAAATGTTGATGAATTTGAGAAACAAAACCCTTTCACATTGTAACTGGACCCGTGCTTAACAAAACCCATGCTTTTGTTTTCCAAAATGCACTTTCGTTTTCTCAAAAATGCATTTGAAGTTGACTGGTCAAAATTATTGCACTTTTCCCTTGATTTGATGTTGGAGGTCCACAGGTGTGAGCTGGGTGGAATTTGATCGATGAAAATTCATATTGGAACTTCTAGAAACCAATTCTAAGAGTCAGATTTCCTTCTAGTGTGGTGCTACTACCTCAATCATGGAGATAGCTATGAAAACTTGAAAGAACTACAACAACTTGAACTTGCTAAACTTTCATTAGTAAATCCATGCAAAATTCTTCTTAATCCATTAAAATAATGGGAATAATAGTAATAATCCATGTACATGGGAATTTGGTGCTTTTATGAAGAAATGGGGTTAAAAATGATGATAATGGGTGAATGGAATGATGTGAAAATGGATGGTTACATCAACAAAATCATGACGAGTTGGAGGCCCAACACTTATAGAGAGACTCACCAAAATGATGTCCGTTACGAAACTTGGGAAAGGTAATGCAAGACTTAAAAAAAACATTCTACAAGCTAAAACAAATCAAAACACCAGTGGTCATTCAATAAAATTGGTAAAACAACACTCTCACTAGCCAAGGAAACAAAAGTGACAGAAAAAGAACCAAAATACTAGAAAAGAAAGACTTACCAGGAAAATTTGTGATGACTATGCCGAAGGTTCCTAGATCTCCTTAGGAAGTCCAGAGCTCCAATATCGAACGTGTAAATGAGCTACGACAACGTCTATTAAATAGATTTGATTGATTTACGGTTTATGAAGTGAAAGCGAAAAATGTAGGAAAAAGAAACACATGGTGGTAGTTTCCAAAAATAGATCAAGTGTAACTCCAACTCCTAAAAAATATCCTTAATTTTTAGGGATGATTTTTTTTTTTTTTTTTTTTCCTTTTAAAGAAATCCTAACATGCATGCACAGAGAAATTGCGTAGTTTCGAGGAGAACTAGGCAACTCACCAACACATGCATCGGGTAGTTGCTGAGGGAATGCTTCTACACAATTCCTGGGCTGAGTGGCTTTGGGTGCCTCTCATGCTCTGCAAAGTTTCCTAGCTGAAGGAAACCTTCTATTTGGGTCTACACAATTCTAGAGACGAAGCTCACTGTTGGTTGGAACTGCTCATTTCCTAGGAGAAAGGTTGGTTGCCCTCTAGGATTACGCAAATCATGAAGGCAATGCTAGAACTGAATTGCAACCAAGTGAAGAGGTCAGCTTATGGTTAGACAAAAAATAAGTAAGGAAACATAAGCTATAAAGAAAAATATAAAACTGAAATGAAAGCACAAGTACCTGGACGGTGTAAGATAAGCTCGTGGGATTTAGTAGGGAGACTGCGAAACGAAGTGTAGGGAAACTTTTGGAGGGTGGTTGTAGTTGCTATAGCACCACATTATGTAGAATGTGGGAATTTTTAATGTGTGTTTCATTAGATATGAATTTCACTTTGAATCTTGATGATCAAAGGAACTAGCCTAAGTTGGAGCATCTTTATCACCCATTCTCTTGCAAAACATTTACAATTTCTTTCAATTCCATTATGATTACCTAGGTGAGACCTCACTTGCTAGAAGGTGTTTAATATCTAAATGTCTAAGTGTTCTTTGCTCACCCATTCTTGAACCCCGGGTCACTCTCGTGAGCACTAACATTTGGCATAATCCCCTTTTGAAGCATTACGAGATAATAGGATGACCTGCAACTTGAATTTCAGTACTTCCCTTTTTTATCTACCCTTTTTCTTCACTCTCTTTGACTAGCACAGTCCATCAAGGAAAATGATTTCACTTCAATGGGAAAATCAAATTAGTACTCTACCCAAGTTTTGAAGAAATAAGATACAAAGACATAAGAAATTTCATTGGCCATAAAAAAGTGGTGAAGGTTTTCTTTGACAAACAAAATTCTAATGTTAAAGAGTTCGTCCTAGAGAAATCAATCCTCAAATGTAGGAAATCCAATAAGGAGAAGGGAAAGCATTCAAAATTCTACCATATGTAGTGAGACCGTTTCCAAATCTCTTAAAGATTGGGATATGTGATATACAATCTAAATAAAATTAAATGGGACTCATATCCTCTCACTTGTGAAAGGAAATTTCCAAATAAATATATTTCCTAGGAAGGAACCATATCTATATTGTACCATAACTTTCTATAATTTACTTTTCTAGTTGTTTTCTTAATTTTGTTTTTGTTAATTTCATTCTTCCCTACAAATATGCAATTTCACTCTTTTAATTGTTTTCTTTTACATCTCTTAAATATATCTATATTATGTAATGGTTTGAGCCAAATATGCCACCACTTGATTCTCTTGGTACATGGTTTTGTAAAGGAATTCATAGGATTGTTGAATAAACATAATCCTTAAATTGTTCTCTGACATTTTAGGTTATGGTGGTGTGAAATAAAGATGTGTTCTTGATTAGGATAGAACAAAGGGTCTTGTTATATTATGTTTCATAGAATGAGTCAGTAAATTTTTCCTTTCACTTTGTCAAGATATGATAAGCAACATTGATGTATCAAGTCAAAAAAGTATTCAAATATTCTTCATATTGCTTCTTGTACATAGAAGTCATATTTCCATATCTAAAAGAGTGAATTAGTCGACATTGTATAGATAATCCAATTCTCATTTAAAATACATCATCCTTTTGTATTTCAAATGCTACCAACACTTATGAGTTGCATTTAAAATAAATTAGTCTCTTTTGCCAAAATATCGCACAAAGAATATAAAAAGTGAAAAAGAAAGAGGGAGGGATGTAGGCACTTAGGCCTGAATGAAATGTGGATATGTGTTTTTGGACTATGGATGCCCACTAGTATAAAAGAAATTTTTACGATGTTGGATGACTCCATCATTTTTATGGACACTGATGGCTAATGAAACAACACTAAAAGATAAAAAATATTTGGAAATGGAAAACAATAAAGCCCACCCCAAGATTTTTTATATGTCATTTGTGCATAAGGGCACTAATTCAAGGAAATCATTCTAAATTCATAAGAGAAAACACTAATGGAATTACCTTCCAAACTTCTAACAATAACATTAGATCAAGGTTAAAAATTTAGGTCGTTTCAATGGTTCAAACATTCTTTTTCCAATGACAGAAACATAACATTTTATTTAATACAAATTTTCACCATAATAAGTCCATTACATAGAGATTCATGGGATCTATCTAGAAATTCAACAATTGTTGAGGCTTCAACAAACCTAAGAAAATTATGTAACATATTAACTTTCATGGGTACCTACTTTTGAATGTTCTGGCTTCTGTTTGATTTTGAACAAACTTGAGAGTTTTCATCTCTTCATTGTTAACGTGTAACCATATTCCCTCCATCGAATTGTTGACAATTTTTTTAATTTATGTCTCTAAGCACTCTAACGTAGAATCAACTTGAGTTGTCCATTCCTTCAAATTGGTATTATATATTTGACTAATTTTCCATCTACAATCCTAACGACTATTCTGTATTCTTTTACTCTTTCTTAGTCATGCTCAAGACATTGACTCTTTGATTCTTTGATTCACTGTTGATCATCAATGTGTATGGTTAATGGATTTTCCACTACTATAACTCTCCTAAAGTGCATTATCAGTTCCAATGATCTCTTTATGAAAATATTTTCAAATTGTCAACATGGATGACCAACAAAGATTTTGGTATTAAGTTTTCCTTTGTTGATTTTTCAAGTGCAATAGATACAAGCATAATTTTTAGAAATACTGATAGTTACTTCTAATTATATACATATTCTTTAAAAAAAATTAATTTATCAGTAAGAAATTACACTTTAGAAATTAAATCATAAAACCTTAAGGATATTAGGGATCATAATGCACAAACAGAACACAAGATTTACCCTTGAAAAACCCACTTGGGTGAAAATGCAACAACTTTTACTTAGAGAAATTCTTCAATTCAATGAGAGATACATCTAATGCAACTAGACAACTATTAGGTTAAAAAATACCAATAATGCTTATAATCAAATCTCGTCTAGAAACCTCAAGTCAATCCTCCAATTTTCCATACAACTTGGGCTGATCTGATCTTGCCTAGGCCAACAATTTACCTCCCAAAAATTATTCAGAAACCCAAAAATTTGGCCTCCTAGTCTGCCAAGAAATTTAGTCTACCTAGAATATGCTGCTAAAACAGCTTCCCAGAAATGCACATGCAAGTTAGAGAGAGATGTGAGCTAGCTAAAAGAGAGAGAGAGAGAGAGAGAGAGAGAGAGAGAGAGAGAGAGGAAGATGATATTTGTCATTCTTTTCATCTTCTTTGTCCTTGTTGTCCTTCACTTGGATTCCCAAAAACTATATTTCTTTTGAGAGGTCAAATGGAGCCTCTCTTGAGGAGGTTGAATAATTTCATATAGTGGTATACCTTTGCAAATCGGTGTGTGTCCTCACTGGGGCAACTAGACTTGAGGGAGGCCCTTTGTCACAATATTACATTGCATTTCAATTTACCCAACTTAAAAATATTAAATAATTTTAGTATTAATATTAAGTAATTTTAATATTAAGTAATAGTGTTAATATTAATGTTAATGTTATTATCATGACTAATGTAACACCCAAACCCCATTTCCAAAAATAGATTCTGAATAACTATAAACAAGTCAAGAAACCATTAAATATACATCGAGAGGGAGATTATCCCAAAAATTATTTTTCTTTAAAATATGGTTTATAATATCAAGGTTTACAATATAGATTCATAATACTATAGTTTAATAATATATATATATATATATATATATATATATATATATATATATATACTTATTTATTACTATATTAATAGTATATTCTTGGTCAATCCTATGTTTATCGTATTTGACAATAGCCAACCTTAGTTACTTGTAGTGAGTTTTCGTTAATGTATCTCAACTATATTTAACTATAGTCAACTATGGCTTTATAATATTAAGGTTTTTAATATTTGGGAATAATATTAGGGTTTATAATATTGGTCTTAATATTATGGTTTATATTAAAGTTTATAGAATATGGGGTATAAAATATAGAGTTTATAGCATTGGGGTTTAATATTTGTGTTTATGAATTTAATATGAGTGTTTATAGTATTGTGTTTATAATATAATGTTCTTACTATATATCTATATATATATATGGGGCTTATAATATTGGATTTAATATTAGGTTTTATATTATAGGGTTTATAATATTTGGGTTTTATACTAGGTCTAGTAATATTTGGGTTTATAATATAGGGTTTATTGTTTTTGGTTTTATAATATTCGGTTTAATATTAGGGTTTACAGTATTGGGTTTATAATATAAGGTGTTTAATATATAGGGTTTATAATATAAAATTAATACTTGACAATGATCAAATCTGGTCAACATCACAATGCAATATTATAAAATTGGTCAACCATATTTACTTGTGTGGTTGACTATATTTGATTATGTTTGACAATCAACGCTCGTAAAATTCTATCAAACAGAGATGTTGGATCCATCTTATTGGCAGCTGATGGGCTCAAAGCCTACATAATAGCCTCTCCATTGGAAATTTCTCTGGAAGATATTTCCAACGATATGTGGAATTCCAATCATGGACTCGTGGATCAAAAGATATGGTCTGCTAAAGTTGAAAGATTGAAGCCTTAGAAAGGAATATCGGAAGTCTGATTTATCGTAGATCACATAGCAGAGGCCCAAGGATATCTACGATCACACATCAATGGCATTGGGCATATCGGTAATCGAAACCCTGAAGATCAGCCATATCATTGATCACGTATTGGAGGTCGGTCAAGCTAGCACATCACACCATCTCATTTTGGTGTATTGGTAACATAAGGTTGGCACATCGTTGCATTAACAATCAAAGGTTCAGAGACATCGGAGATTGACATATTGGTGCATTGGAATGTTAGATATTGATGGATTGCAATATTAAAACTTTCCAAATGGTGAATCTCTTAAATTTTGCGATATGGGTGAAGCACCAATAGCATTAAAACCCATTGGGAATTCCAAAAGATAATTGATAAAGGATTTCATCATAAAACCAAAGGTGGGGGATCCCTTTTCTCTATTTTCTAAAAGGACACATGGCAGCATATGATTGGCTCTGATAATGACACATGGCAGCATGTGATTGGCTCCATATAAGTGGGTTGTTGGAGAGTGTTCTTGAGTGAGCAGAGAACAAAGTTTTTATCACGTAGAGTGGCTACCAGATTATATAGAACATATAGCTCTTATTTGAGTGTGGGTTGGTGCTTTCATATAGGAAGTTGGTGCTTCCATCTCTAGTGGGTTCTTGAGAAGCCTTAGGGGTTGATTCCTCTTGTAACTTGGTGCTTGCATAAATCCAAGGAGCTGCAAGAGTGTGCTTGCAACAAATGTATGAGGTTGGGTTCTATGCCATGGTGCTTTTGGTAAGTTTTATAGTTGTCTACAAACAGATGGATTTGGTGCTTCTTTCTAGTCGAAGCTAGCAAATAATCAAAGGTACTCGGTGCTTCCTGTGAGTGGTTCCTCACAAAAAATATTGATGTAATAGAGTAGGCGGTATATTTTCCATCAATAACAACAATAATCTTATGGTTTTTCCTGAAAGGGTTCCCACATGAAAAGCATTGTGTCTCATGTGTATGATACTCATGGTGTGTATGCTTGTACGTTGATTTCATGTTGATACCATATTACATATTGTTGTTGATTATATGGATGGGTGCCAAACTTGAATAAGAAAACTAAATAGGCATAAAATTTTAAAATTAGACTTAATATTGATTCATCCCCCCAGTATTACCACTATTTCCAACAATTGTTATTAGAACCAAGTTCCTTCAGGAATAGCTTAATTTCTAGAAGGTGGATCAAAGGGAAAAAATGGCTAATAAAGTTTGGCTAACAGTAGAAGGCATCCTATTCGTAAATAAATCAGACAATGGTTTCCACTATGAAGTCTAGAAGGTTAGAATAGTGGCCAATTTTGTGCTCTGGGACGATGATATGTATATCTCTGTTCAGAGTAGAGAAAATAATGAGCATAATGAAAAAGCAAAGGAGGTCATCATGAAAGGGTTGTCTAAGCCATGTGTTGATAAATTCAAGAATTGTAAGTCAGCAACAAAATTTCTGGATAGACCGCAGTGTCTGCATGATGAAGATCACCATGTGGCTCGAAAAGAGGTTAAGGAGACTTTCTGCCCTAGAAATGAACTAGAACATGGATAAGTTTCTGCTCATCACACTCTTGTTGATTATGAATAAGTCTCATAAGAGAGACCATGTTGCTTAGAGGGTATGCTACGGATTTGTGATAAATTAAAAAAGATAAGTCACTCATTATCTAGATCTACATGTGTATCACTTGAAGGTAGAGATAGCCATGCATCTAGCAATTGCAATGAAGATAGACCCACTTTAGTAGCAATAGTAAATGAGGAATCCTAAGAGGAAGAAGAGATATTCCTGATTTCTTCATCCATAGGAGAGAATGTGAATACCCAGGTAGTGATAAAGAAGGGATAATCCTTAGACTTATGGAAGACTCCATGGACATAGAGATGGGATTAGATCTATGTGATAACTCAACTAGCACCTATGGTAGTGAAGAAAAGGATCTAAGTGGAAGGATATTTTTTAGAAAGAATTTGATCTCTGCTCTAAAGGAGATCAAAGACCTATCAGAGGAAAATCTCAAGCAATAGGAGAAATTGAAAATTTGTGTGCTTGAGATGCAATGTTGACAAAAGCATTAGTTGATCTAAATGCTCAATAAGAACATGCTAGTAGACTGAATGGAAAGTTAACCAATAAATTTTTTGAGAAGGAAACTTACTACGAGAGATGTAAAAATGAAGCACTTTCATTGAGACATGACTTAGAAAAGTCAAATAAAGAATTGTCTCAATATCAAAAGCTTGAGGGGAGCACAAAGACCTTATATGAGAGTCTTGTTAAGATAAGATTCCCACTCATCAATGTTAGCTTTGGTTTTAAGAAAAAACCAAGGTCCAAGATTATGAAGGTTGAAGGGTTGACTTCACTTGTAAAGGGAGTTCAAGATTCCAACAACAACAAAGAAAGAGGGGTTGTTGGAGAGAAACAATAGTAACAAAAGAAGGAAATGTATCGGGAGAAATCCAAGAAGTAGCAATAGGTAGTGTAGTAGAAAAGGTCAAGGCAGTTGCAAGGGAAAGTGCAAGGCTATAATGCAAACTATCTTGGAAGGCACATGAAGAGCCAACAAAGGTTCTTTCCTACTCAAGTACAATTCCTACAAAGAAAAGGTAACCTCTTTCATCAAAAGCCTCCTCATGGATATTGTTTTTTGTGCAATAATTTTGGGTAGAAATCCATACATTTTAGATGGAATGAAATGAAACAAGATGTGTTGGGTAGAAGCAACCCAAGAATTCACAAAAAGTCTAGAAGAAGGCATGTTGAAAAAATAATTTTCAAAAAGAGTAACTCCTATTCCTCATTTTTAGGCCAAATCAAATGCTACATTTGTGGATAATTGGGCACAAGGAAGTTTGATGCAAGCATGGGAAGTCGAGGCATATATTCCAGACGATGCGAGGAAATGAAGCAAAGAATCTCTTCAGTGCTCTCTGTCAAAAGAGAAAGATGAAAAGAAGAGGAAGAAATAATTAGAATGATCCTCTTAACCATGTGATGGACCTATCTGTAAGGAAGAAAGGCATCAAAAGGATTTGGGTGAAGAAAGAGGAGTTAAAAGAGAAGGTTCTTGTACCCTTATGGAGCTGAGAAGAAGCCTAAATAGGGGCAAAGATGAAGCTAGAGAGTAATGCTTCTATCAAGACTCAGAAGGAGGAGAATGATTTGCTGAGGGGGAGTATATCCTTTGTGTCTCTTCAATAAAGATAGAGAATGTCCTCAAGGGAGGCCAAATATGTTAGATGTCAAAAGTCAAAAGGAATAAACAAAATGGTTCATTTGATTGTGAAGGTATGGTTGTGATTTCTTACTGATTACAAGAATAAAATGGTTTATTTTGAATATATAAACATTGAAAAGGAGGAGTGCATCCAACATGACAAGTACACAACAATATCTTAATAATGTTGTGGGAAGAAGATGGGCTATAATGGAAGTGTGGAATGACAGGAAGCTCACAGTTAAGTTAGGTCCACAGGATCAATCCCCATGTAGAGGCAAGAAAGTTTTTTCAAGAGATCAAAGAGAATTGGCTAAGGGGGCTATGCTTTGTTAAGAAGTAGTAGGAAACAATGGGAAGCCTCAGAAAGGGAGATTTTGAATGAATTAAAGGTTTGCATCTTTGGTGAAATACCCTTATTTCATTTAAGGTGTAAGTTTGATTATGCATTGCAGTCTTGTGTTAATGAAACACAATTGGTGTAATATTTTCATGTCCCTTAAGCCTCAATTGGTATCACTATGTCAATTGGTTGTGTTGGGATCATGTTGAGTAACCTTCTGTGCACATGGTCATTTCTTTTTGTGAAAATAAATATTAGAGATTGCATGGTATATTGTTCCATTTGTATCATTTCTTTTGGCGAAATTGGTATTAGGTATGAAGCAATCCATACAATAAAGATATGATATCAAGGGAAGAAGTGGAGATGCCCAAGAATGTTAGCATATTCTAGAAGGCAACAATGTCAGTGAAGAAGTGTGAGATGAAATGCATCATCATTAATTGGTATTTGCAGCATCAACAATACCATGAGTAATTTAATGGGTACCAGTATTTTTGATACAAAAGATGCATTAGTGGAGAGAGTGCTAAGAAAGAAACCATAAGGTATCCAAAACTAGAAGGACAAATAAGGGGAACTATATGTTTAGGGTGAGCATATCACATATGCCCAATTTATGGAGAAGCATCAATGATAGTCCTTGAAGAGATGTCTGTGAAGTAGAATAGACATCTCAACATCTAGAATTCGGTCTTCACAACCAGCTGATTGCATGGGGAGAGAAAGGCAAATTATAGCCTCTTTCCACTGATGTCAAATGGGGAGAGAATTTGTGGAGAAGAGGTGATGGAATGTGAAAAAGAAAGCAAGCCAATGATGTCTCATGCAATGAGATATGTGGAAGCATCATGAGGTTTGGTCATCACATGAAGAGAAGGATGGAGTGTTTCCATGAGTGCAAAAGGTGGAGATTTTTAGATAGTTAACATTTTCTAGATGGATAGTGGCCTCGTGAAGGCATCTGCAAGTTTTGGCATTGATGTCAACAGTCATGCTAGGGAGATGTGTTGGGCAGTTGGCATTGCCTAATTGTTGGCAGGAAAATTTCCTAACTATTGGAAGGAGTGTCGGTATTGATGTCGACCAGACTATCTTGGATTCTTGTTGCATCAAATGTTGGTAGTGATGGCCTAGGAGGAATATCATGATAGCTAATGGTTTCAAGTAGAGAATCATGATAACAAGAGGCTTAGTGGAAAATCCATAAAATAATGAACTACTCTGCTGGTAAGGATGGAATCTCAAGGTAGTTGTAGGCTTCTTGTAGAGCATCATCATAGTAGAAGGCTTATTGGAGAAGCCATAAACTAAAGATTACAGTGATGGACGAGGAGGAAGTCCATGGTAGTGTCAGGCTTGATGCAAAGGACCACCATAGCAGGTGTGATTTCAGATTTCTATAGAATCAAGGAGAAAAAGAGTGGCAGAGAATTTGGAGCCATCTTAGATGTAGTTGATGGGCTCAAAGCCGACATGAAACCCTCTCCATTGGAAAGTTATCTAGAAGTGATTTCCAATGATATGTGGAAGTCCAAAAATGGGCTCCTGGATCAAAAGATATGGCCTACTAAAGTTCAAGGATTGAAGTCTTAGGAAGGAATATCGAAGGTCTGATTTATCGAATATCGCATATTAGAGTTCTAGAGATATTTGTGATCAAACATGAGCGACATTAGGCATATCAGCAATCGAAACCCCGAATATCAGCCACATCGGCGAGTGCATATTGGAGGTCAGCCATACCAGCGCATCACAACATTGTAGTTTGATGTATCAATAATCAAAGATGAAAACATTGTTGTATCAAAAGTTGGAGGTCCAGAGACATCAAAGATCAAAAAATTGGCACATTGGAATGTCAGATATCGACGGATCACATTATCAGAAGTTTCCAAGTGGTGAACCTTTTAAATGTTGTGATATGGGTGAAGCGCTAATAATGTTAAAAGCCATCGGGAATGCCAAAAGAGAATCGAAAGAGGATTTCATCGCAAAACCAAAGATTGCCAGGCCATTTTCTCTATGCTTTAGAAGGACATGTGGTGGCATATGACTGGCTCTGATAAGGACACATGGGAGCATGTGATTGGGTCCGATAAGGACACATGGCAACGTCTAGTTGGCCCCAATAAGGGACAAGTGGAAGTTGATATTAGCATGACATGGTAGTACGAAAGGACACGCCACAACAAGTTTTGAAGTTTTTATGGGGCCTAATGGGCTATATTTTTGTGACACATGTCACCACTTAGGAGTTTCCACGTGGTAGTGATGATGTCATATCAGAATTCGGTGATTGGAGGATTGAGGATACCAGAACTTTATAATAGTTGGCAATTAAAAAAGGCCGATAAGGGAGCTTCTGATGTGGTTGGCGCTTGGTCGTGGATCTAAGAATATCAAGGGAGAAGAGCAATAGCATGTGGAGAAAGGCCCTTGGGCATGAACAAAGTTCCCTAGCATCTTAAGACTAAGCCTCAGGTAACTGCAGCCAATCCCATGGACGAAAATTGAAAGGGGCTAAGAAAATGGGTCAAGGACATCAGAACTCATTATTTTCATAATGTCTTTTCAGGATACACTTTGGATAAGGCAAATCTCCAATACTATGGTGTAAAAGCTCTGATAAGGTAGTAAAAAGAGCTAATGATGTAAGGTTCAGTAGTTGAAGAGTAAATGAGGGCAGAGGAGTTGGTCATTGGAATAAATAGCGATTGTCAAAGAACTCTGAGACAAGGAAACAAGGAAAATGGTCCACAGAAAGGCCATGCCTGAGTATAGAGAAGTCATGCCGAAGTACTATGAAACCATGAATACGAATGGAGAGCCTTAGTGATAGGAGTGTTATTCATAGAGAGGATTGTGGTTGGTTGGAGTGTGCAGGTGAACTGAGAATTCATTCTCAGTATGGAGAAATTGTTAAACTACCCATTGTCATGGTTAATGTGGAGGCATAGAGCAAGAGAGAAGAAACAACAACATGGAAGAGTCGTGCCAAGGTACTTTGCATAGTGTGAAAATAGGACAATGTGGCAGCATCGATCGAGGGGTAGTAGAGGAATAAAACCTAGGAGATCAGATGAGAAAAGTTGGGGGCAACAACATAGCTTCTAGTGAGAGCTAAGTGGAAAACGCTTTGTGTGAGTGCACTATTGTGTAAGACTGAGAGTAAGTTTTTTCTACATAAAAGGGTCCAACGTTCTTATGAAGAGGGAAGAGACTCAGATTGTTATGCACCAATGTGTAAGGTTGAAGTGCCTATGTGCTGTGAGGAAAGGTGGAAGTTCCTTGTGCTATGAGAAAGTTGAAAAGTGCCTATGTAGATAAAGGAGGCCTAGAGATGTGTGTGTGTTATGGAAAGAAAGAGGCCGAGAGTTGTGTGCATGCCAATGAAGAGAAGAGAACAAAGGGTTGTTTCGATGATGATAAGTTACTTTTGTTGAGTATATCAGTGGGCTATTGCAGATTGTTGTAAAGTGAGGAGAGTGAGCAGAGAAAAATCTTGTTATCAAGTAGAATGGATTCCAAACTACAGAGAACATGCAATTCCTATTTGAGTGTGGATTGGTGCCTTCATATAGGAAGTTGGTGCTTCCATCTCTAGTGGGTGCTTGAGAAGGCTTGGGGGTTGGTGCCTCCTGCAAGTTGGTGTTTGAAGAAATCCAAGGAGTGGCAAGTTGGTGCTTGCTACAAATATGTGAGGTTAGTGCTTCACGTGGTGCTTTTGGTAAGTTGGACATGTGTCTGCAAATAGAGGGAGTTTTTACATACTTCTAGTCACTACTAGAAAACAATCGAAGGGAGTTGGCGCTTCCTTTAAGTGGGTGCTCACAAAACAAATTGATGTAATAGACTAGGTGCTCTTATTTTGCATTAATAACAACAAGAAGCTTGGTGGTTTTTTCCTAAAAGGGTTTTTATGTGAAAAGTCTTGTGTCTCATGTATATGATAGTCATGGTGTGTATGTTTGTATGTTGATTTCATGTCCTGCCATATTACATATTGTTGTTGAATATACAGATGGGTGCCAAGCTTGAATAAGAAAAGTAAATAGGCATAAAATTTCAAAATTAGTCTTCATATTGATTCACCTCCCCTCAGTATTATCACTGTTTCCAACAAAAAATTGTTTGTCATAGTATGTGGCCTAATGTGGTTTAATTGAGGGAAAAAATAAGCATTTTGAGGCTATTTCTATGCAGGGGATCTATGGAGACAACTAGGAGAAGATGTACGAGGTTTTTCCACCTCCTTAACTCCCTAAAATTGGCTTGGGATCACAATATCCTCTCTCACTAGTTCGAATTCATTGGGAGCAGAGTGACTCCTTTTCCAAGTGAAGTTCAAGGGGGACGAGATCCACCATTTTCTAGATTGAGGAGGGAATCACTCCTACTTTCAAGGGAGTTTCTTTAGCTACCCTTTTGTATAAATAAACAAGAAGAAAAGCTCATTAGGATTCAAAGTTTTTGTTTCAATAGGTGTAACTATTCAGCTTGAAGCTTGACATTGTTAATTTGAACTTTTATGTGGTGTATTAGACCTTCACATTTCAATAATAAGTAGGATTTTAAGTTGCATCTGAGTTAGCTTCAGAAAACTAAGACCCTTGGGTTTGGGCCCAACCTAGAGGCTTTAGTTCCTCTTTTTGTACTTATGTTTCTTCTTGATTCTAATAAATTCATTGTTTCTTGCATTTCAGTAGATATTAATCTATAAAAACCTGTGGTTTTAGCCTCTACATCAGCTCTCTTATGGTAGAATGAGTGAAAGGATTCCCAACCACAGTCCAAAAATATTGTGTTTACAATTTCTTGGAAGTAGATTAGTGTTAGTTATATTGTTTTACATTTTATTTCTATAGCTTAGAAGTGAAGTTAGTGATTAGATCAATTTTATGGCATAAATTAGATGTTATTTAAATTCAAATCATCTTTTCCATCATAATTTATCTCATTTTTTTAATTATAAATAGATGCATGCATGTGATTGATTGAAGAATTGTGTTGATCTACAAGGAAGGGCACCTTTACCACTTCCACCTTTAGCTCCATGATATTCTATGCTAACCACCAAATTCTGTCTAAAAACCCTATTTTATAAGTCATTTTTCCTATAATACCGAGAGCACTCATCCTAGTGCAAGATAGGCCTCTAAGAAGTCCTGAGCTTGTCTAGGGGCTCAAACCAACCTCCCTCCATTTTCTTAAACTTCCATCCACCTCTCCATAGCCTCAATACATCATTTTTTCCTTCAAAATCCACTGAGATGCCCTCAATTAGCATTACATACCCTCTTATAGCTTTACATGCCTCATGTAGCAATCGCCAATAGAAAACCTCTACAACCACTTTCCTCCATTAGTTTTGATCCCCACTACACCTTTCAGTTAGCCTAGATGAATAATGACCTCAAGCTATGATTTTATGATATGCGGAAGCTCCTAAACCACTCCAAGCATTCATTTTCTTCAGTGCAAAAACAAAGTAGAGTTACCTTTTTTATCACAAGAATGATGAAAGCAGGATATTGATTTACAAGCAACTGTGAACTAGGCAGATTGTATATGCAATTATGATTGGTAGTTTTATGAATTATGCAAGGAAAAATATTTTCCTTTCTACAAGTAGATTTGGTAGTTTGATTGATTTTACAAAGATAAAATAAATTTCTTTATAAAAGTAGTTTAGCCTATGTCCTTTCATGAATTGATTAGTTAGAAAGTACAAGTTGAGTCAATGCCATTTCCACTTTCATAGCTAGAGGTAATTTCCATAGCAAGATTTCATTCTAATTTAGTAGGAGGAATGGTCTCTTAGAAATTTTTATCTAATGCCATTACTAAGGGTGGCATGGGTGGAATCTTATCTCTTGTGCATATATCATTGTCACCTCTAAGATTGTAACAACCTCGGGTTGATAATTTGAGTTGCGGAGCCCTTGGGAGTTGCAACATTGTTGGTGCAATACCAGGGGTCACCACTTTTTGGTGTCCTTTTCGAGGAGGTTTCTAAGTAAATGTTGTTTCTACTTAAGTATTGGTTTTTGTTTTGCATATAGTTTTAGAAAAACAAAAAAAATATTCCTTCATGCCTCATATTAGTAGGGGTAATCAAGGAAAATTCTTTCCAAAAACCCTCACACCCTCAAACATTCAACCTTCACTCTTCTTCTGTGAATATGAGATTCCCTCTCTAGCTGCAACGGAGTTAGAAGACACTCTAGGTGAGAAACCTAAATTTTTTGAAGTACCTATGGGGGAAAAAGAAGAACCCACTTCACCTACCAAACCTATGGCTAAAAATAGGGGAAATGATCTTTTCCCGATCAGAGAGACCAATGGAGAGGCTAGAATGAAGAACATAAGCCCTATTTACCTTCCACACTTCCATGTATCAATCTGTGAGGATGTTGAAACCTTCATGATTGAATTTATTATGGTCTGTAGGACCTATTACTATCCCTTTGATGAGAAAAAGTTGAATGTATTCCCATATACCCTTAAAGATGCACCATTTCACTACCTCGGCCCAAATGCAACAAGCCTTAATTAGAAAGTACATGGATTATTTAGTTACAAAGAAACCAAGGAAGAAATATTTAGGATGACTCTTGGACCTATTGAATCCCTAGAAGACTATGAGGAGATATTTCAACTCAGTTATAGCAGGTCCAATTTCACCCTTGATCCTGAGTCACTCAAGTTAGTTCTTCTATGAGTGATCAGGGAGGATATGCTGGAAACCCTCAACATGCTCTGTGGAGGACATATCTATTAGTTATCCTATGATGACATCAAAAATGTGTTTTAAGAATCACTCTAAGGCTTCCAGGAAGAAGGGTAGTGGTAGTCAAGGCTTGGTCAGTTACTCTCCCTCCATAACATCCATTAAGAATGCAATAGGTAACACGTTGGATGATTTCAAGAGAGAAATGTTGCATACCATTTCATTTCAAATGGATACCATGCAAATAAAAAGAAAATAGGAGGAAGCAGAAAGGGCACTAGCCATTTTTATGCACCAAAAGACATGTTAAGAATGAGTGCCCATTGAATGTCATATACGTCTTCCTAGTTTGTGAAGAAAATCATGCAACAGATAAATTCCCTTCTTTTCCTGGATTGAAAGTTATATATCAAGGGGTAGAAGGTGGGTCAGATCAAATTTTCTTCATTAATCAAAGAATACCTCAAGGACCATGGTCCTATCAACAAGGTATGCAAGTTGCACACTACTCTTATTATAATCTAAATCAAATGCACCTTTTCAACCTTGGTACTCTTCCACACATCTAGCCTGGTCCACACTTCCTTCTTAGTCTTATGCTCCTCCATATCTCCTCAACCTGTCAACCCTCCTTTTCAACCATATCCACCCCAATATTCTCAATGAGGAAATCCCTCACAAGGGTGGAGGCCTCAAGTTAATGGGCCTCCTACTTTAGTTCCTCCACCCCAATATCAAGCACAACACACTCATCCTACTCCACTTAAGCAACCTCAAATTCCTACTCAACCAAATCCAAACCCAAACAACAAGCAAGCACAACAATTCTACCCTAGAGAGACATCTTATATTGCTTATGATGTAAAAATCTAGGAGATCAACCTTCGGTCTAAGAGAGTGCTTCTAGATAACTACTCACCTTCTTGAAATGAAGAGCTAGAATAAGAGAAGGAAGATATTGTTCCTCAAGTCAATCCATCTCCTTTTCCAAAGAGGTTGATCCACCCTAGCCAACACAACATAAAAAAAGGTTGAATTTATGGAAGAATTGAAGAATTTGCGTGTTAAGATGCCCCTTCTCCAGGCTATTGAAGGTGATCCCATATATAATAATCTCATCAATGAGAAGTGTTTCAAAAATTTAGGGAGAATAAAAAGAGACACCACCACCATAAATATTGTTGGGAAATTATTTGATTTGGTGCTTGGGAGGGTTATCTTCCCAAAATATCTACACCCCCAAAGCCTAGTAGTAGATATGCACATTGATGGCCTTATAGTCCCTAATAGCTTGATTGATCTTGGGGCTGCAATAAATGTGATGGCTAAAGAAATCATGCTAAAGCTAATTCTGCAAGGGCCTTTGAGAAACACCAACACAATGTTGCAGCTTGCAGACATGTCCATAGTAGCTCTTGAGGGAGTTGTTGAAGATGTTATGGTATCCATTAAATCTTGGGAGTATCCTACTAATTTCCTAGTTCGCCAACCCAAAACCAAGTTTAACGGCTATCCTCTCATATTGGAAAGACTGTGGTTAGCCTCTTCTAATGATTACATTAGTTGTAGGGTTGGGAAAATGACCATTAAGAATGGAAATTTGTCAAAACAACTGGTATTGTATCCTCCTTCTCAGCCTTCTATTGGGATTGACCTACCCTTGTGGTTACAAGAAGAGGAATAAGATGAACTGTATCACACCACCGCCTACCCAATATGCAATCTAGATACTATTACTAGATGGGGGGAACTTGGTGAAAATTTCCTCATTGACCGTATCCTCCAGACTCCCTCCCATTCACATACCAATTAATGAGTTCATGCAAGAATATGGGAATACTCCTTGGACTGACTTATGCCCTATTGACTCAATTCTATATCATGTCAATTGTAGAGCTTGGCCTATCTAGAACCTTAAATACGAACCCTTCTCTCTTCGCCAAATAAGAAGAAATATCTTGCAAACTATTGAGACAAAACCTGGATGCTTTTTCTTGGGATTATAAAGAAATCAAAGGTGTGCATCCGTCAGCTGGCACTCACCATATTTACATCAAGGATGAATAGAAGCCTATGCACCAATCCCAAATAAGGATGAACTCAACTGTGAAAGAAGAACTACAAAAACTATTGGATGTAGCATTCATATACCCCATCTCAGATAATGAGTGGGTGTCACCTCTTTTTTTAGTTGCTAAGAAGAATTGGGAGTGGAAATTTTTTGTTTACTACCAGGAACTTAACAAGGCCACAAAGAAATACCATTTTCCTTTTCCCTTCATTGACCAAGTCCTAGATGGCCTTGTAGGGAATAAATTATTCTCCTTCCTGGATGGATTTAGTGGATAGAACCAAATCCATATTATACTTGAAGGCTAAGATAATACCACATTCACATGTCCTTGGGGTACCTTTTCTTATAAAGTTATTCCATTTGGTTTGTGCAATGCCCCTGCTACTTTCCAGAGGGCAGTTTTGAGTATTTTTTCTGAATTAGTTCATGAATCTGTTGAAATATACATGGATGATTTCACTCCTTATGGATGTGACTTCCATGAAGCTCTCTCAAATCTCTGCAAGGTCTTGAAGAAATGCATTGAAATGAATCTCTCTCTAATCCTTGATAAATGTGAGTTCTTGATGAATGAGGGGACTGTCTTTGGTCATTCCATATACAAGGAAGCGCTACAGGTAGATCAGAACAAAATTTCCATCATAAAAAGGGTACCCACCCCTCAAAAGTAAAGTGATGTCAGGAGTTTCTTGGGACTAGCTGGATAATATAGGAAATTCATCAAAGACTTTAGTAAAGTGGCTTCACGTGTTTTTGGTTTATTGGCCAAAAATTCAGATTTCTATTGGACTAGCAATGGTCAAGAGGCCCTTGAAGTGTTTAAAGAAAAGTTGACCACTACAACCATCCTAAGGGATCCCAATTGGGCATTTCCTTTCCATATCCATATTGATGCATCATATAAACATGTAGGCAGAGCCTTGGGAAAAGTAGAGGATAAGTTCCCTTATGTTTTTTATTTCATTAGTAAGAATTTTTCTAAAGCTGAGTTGAATTAAATTGTCAATGAAAAAGAACTCTTATCTATAGTACATTCTTTAAACAAATTTAGGCACTATATCATTGGGTACCAAACTTTTGTTCATACTAATCACGCAACCATTAAATATTTGATGAAAAATATTGATTTAAGTGCTAGGATAATTATATTCTTTTTATTGTGATAGCAGTTTGATTTGATTATTATTGACAAACTCGAGAAATAAAATGTGGTTGTGTATTCTTTTTCTAGGTTAACCTTACCTGCAGGTAAGGAAGATATGGTGGATGATCAACTTCTAGATGAGAACCTCTTTTCATCTCGATGATTTCTTCTTCGTTTTTGGACACGAAAAACTACTTTCTTTCTAGGAGATTCCCTCCTAATCTATCATCCAAGGTGAAATGAAAGATTGTCAGGAAAAGCTATGATTTCACTTGGATTGGGGGAAATCTTTTTAGATTGAGACCAAATGAGATCCTGAGGAGATGTGTAAGAGAAGAGGAGGCCTTTGACATCATCTCAGCATGTCGTGATGGACTATGTGGAGGTCAATTTCCTACAAAAAGGACAACCTTTAAATTTTTATAGGTTGGTTAATATTGACCCACTTTATATCAAGATGGAAGGAGATACACCACTATATGTGATCAATGTGAAAGAATGGGAAAACACACACCCAGGGATGAAATTCCCCTATAACCTCAAGTGGCCTTAGGGACATCTAATTAGTGGGGCATGGATTTCATTCGACCAATTGATCGACCACCAGTACAAAATAAGTATATCATTGTGTGCACTGATTAGTAGAAAAAGTGGGTTGAGACAAAGGTAGTCATAGAAGAAACTAAGTAGGAAGTGGAAGAATTTTTAAGAGAACATACTCTACAAGTTTGGGTATCCAAGAGAGGTATTCACTGATTAAAGAGCACAATTCACATCCAATTTGATTGAAGATCTCACGAGGCAACACCATATCAAGGACAGGACATCCACTACCTATCACCCTAAAGAAAATGGGCAAGTAGAAGCTAACACAAACAAAGCATTAGAGAGAATCCTCACCAAGTTTGTTAGCACCAATAGGAAATATTGGGTAGAGAGACTAGTAGAGGCAACTTGGGCCTACAACACCACTTGAAAAACTAACATTAGATTCACTTGAAAAACTAACATTGGACTTGGTTTATGGGAAGAAGGCTTTTCTTTCTATTGAGTTTGAGTACAACACTTTGAGAATGATAGCTTAGTTGGACTAAGATGTCACCACAACACAACAAGAAATGTTGCTGCAACTGAATGGATTAGATGAGTTCAAAATGCAAGATATCCTACACACTAAAGTCATGCAAATACAAATAAAGGTCTAGCATGAAAATAATATCAAGGAAAATAATTTTCAAGAAGGGGGTTGGACCCTTTTATATGATTCTAGGTTCAAATATTTTAAAGAAAGCTAATGACAAGATGGTTGGGTCCATACCTATTAGAGACGTGTCATGAAAATGGATTTGTCCATATTAGAACCATTGATGAGGAAGGCATTCACTTACTTGTAAATGGCTATAGGTTGAAGATATATAGGAGACCTATGTCCAAGGAAGAATTTATCAGTTCAGTCAGCAAAGAATTAAATGTGATTGGGAGTTTCATAGATTGCAGTCCATATCATTCCGAAAAATTTGAAAATAATAAAAATAAAAATAAAAATGCCTAGATGAAAACCTTTATGTGGCATCTGAGGCCAACTCCAGGGTTGAAAACCTCTGTAAGACATCCCAGGAGAAAAAAATAATAAAGATTCCTAGGTGAAAACCTCCTCTAAGGAACCTAGGGCAGAGGTTGAAAAACTCCTCTAAGGAATCCTATGTGTCTCAAGAAAAAAAATTAGAATAAAAGAGGAATAAGAAAGAAGCATATATCATGTATGTTAACCCTTCTCTTATTTTCCAAGATTGTACAGTGGCAGATTTCATGTCTACAGGCAAAAACTTGCAAGCTATATCCATCCATCCATCCATACACCTCATATCCATCCTCTCCATTCATATTCATATCTCTCTCCACCATCCCATCATCAAGAAATTCAAATTTCACTTCCTCTCTGTGATGTTACGGGAAGGACACGTTTTGCTATAAGAGGTCCTATAATTCTACAGGAGAAGCCTTTGGAGCTACAGGAGGGATATCTAAGGAGGAGAACATCCAAAAATGCCAATATGACTCTGAGAAATGATAAAGAGGTTCCTCCTATGATTTTTCCATCATCCATCCATCAACTATCCACTCCATTTCACCACTAATTTTCTCAAATTTTCCACTCCGTCCTACCTTAAAAAAAAGGAAGACAACAGCTGCTATTTTCTATTTCCATTGTGTCTACACTACTCCTTCATGAATCCAACCATGTCCTAATGGCTTTTCATCATCTCACTCATCTCGCTCATTCAAACTGAAGACTTCAAAGGGGTATCAAAATACTGTTATAGGAAGAAACTCCTCCTGTAGCAGCTAGTGCATCCACAACAAGAATCACTGATATCAAATTTTTTTCCACCACCAGAAGTGATAATGTAGCCTTGTTGAAAATATGAAGAGACACATCATTCTCAGGGATTCTTTCCACAAGTAGTAGCATCTTGGACATTAGAGATGCACCTGCACACAAACAACAGAAGAAAGAGTGAAGGTATCATCAAGAATGAAGACATGCACAAGAAACAAGTCAAAGAAGTCAACTCCCTTTATTATAATGATATATGGTCCATCTCCATCATGAAAACCTTTGCATCAGTTTGATCCATATGTAGGCTTAGGTATGGAAACCCTAACATCCTACCTATGCATATGATGACTAAAATGTGTTCTGAGAAAGATGTGTTTTAATAGGCTAGAGGTGGCTAGTGAACTTAGACACCCTTGCCTAGTAAACTCAAGTGTGAGTTAAGTCACCGATGTAACCTGGAAATTTCAACTCAAAACGAATTGGTGTCCTGAAAGAGTAGGGTGATAATAATTAAGAGAGAGAAATGATTATAGTTAATGGGGGCAACGGTACAAAAGAGGAAACTCGTGTAAATTCCAATTAACTAGAGAACTCTAATATTTTAACCAAAAGGGGATATTATATGTTGGGCTCAACTTCATTTGCACCATCACTCTTTCCAAAAAGTGGTAGAGAAAGGTTGATCTAGTGCAACAGATAACCTAGGGTCCACCTAGGAGATTCAAATCCTATCTATAGGTGCTACAAGAGAAATCCATAGGCAAGCCTACAATTTCTATATGAGGGCCAATAGGAGCTACAAGAGGACTTGGGATGAGAAAAATGAGTTAGAGTGGCTTGATATTGTCTCAAAACCTTCATACACACCAAAAATTGCTTTGACAAAAGGTAATTGACACCCCCTTTCCTCGTTTCTACATCCAATTGGATGGGAAGTCTGAGTATCTTAACCTCACTCTGACATTAAAAATAATAATAAGTCCAAAAATGTTAAATTAATTAAATCATGAAAGTTGGATTTAATTCCTAACTTTCTAGATTAGGTTTGTTCCTCAAAGTTAGGAGTCAGTTTAGGTCTAGTTGGTTGAGACATTCTCTCCAACTAGTTAGGCTTCTAAATTAGTGTGTGGTTGAGGTATTTGCTCAACCAAATTGTCCAAGATAAAAATACTATCTTGAGACAAATTTCCTCATGTATTTATATTTGTCTCATAAACATTATTTGTATAGAGAGTCTGAGGAATTCAATACAGTGAGGTTCTCAGGCCTTTTCTACCATGTCTCATTTGTGTATGTCTATGATATTTGATTTGTGTCTATTTTATTATTTGCTTTAATGTGGTATGACAGCCAAGTTCTTTGGTGAAATAAGTGTTGGTAAGTTGGACATGATGTTGTGTGAAAAAATTGTAAAGTATTTTATGAAGACACCAGTGACCAAGATGCTAAGAGCCACACTCTTGCTAGAAGCATGAGCTTGTGCGTGGAGCATCCTTTGAGGAGCCTGAAGTAAAGTTGAAGCTTTGTGAACAATGTTGAGGGTTGATCTTATGCATATATGCCATGAAGAACTGTAATGCATAAAACTTTGCTGCCAATAAACTCTTTCTGGCATGTGAATTGTTGCATGTGAAGTCTACATGGAGGCCACAATTGTGATTGATCGAGAATTGTTCGAAAGAAGATAGTTTTTGGATGGAATTGCTCAAGTTCTTTCAATTGGTGTTTTGAAAGAGCCACCTGTTGGGAAAAACAGGATCCATCAGTAAGAAATTCTAAGAAAGATTTAAAGTAAGACACATAGGCTTCACAAATTCAAGAAGGCAGCCATATGAATACGTCTCTTTCGAAGTAACATAGTTATGGATGAAACAAGAACTATTACCTGAAAATAGTTACTCGAGCCCAAAAACCAAAAAAAAAACATGAAAAAACAAGACAAAAAAAGTACTTTATTCCAGAATGAAGTTTTTTTTAGGGTAAATTTTCAACATTTTTTTTAAATGGAAGTAAAAACCATTTATTTTTAAATGGATAAAAAAACACCTTAAAGAAATTGTTTATTATGGAATAACAAAAAAAAATGGGTTACAATTTTGACATTTTTTAACAATGGAGTTAAAGAGAATATATTCAGACTTTGAAAAACTATAAAATTCCAACAATTTTTGGACATAATGTTAAAGATAAAATATCACGTCCCGAATCTTGATAATTCTGACTATTTCCATCCATGTTGTTAAAGATAATATATCTTGATTCTAAAAAGCCTTGAAATTGTAATTGTTTTCGACTATAGCATTAAAGATAAAATATCATGACGTAGAAAAACATTAAAATCTTGACAATGTTTCAAACATGCAATTAAAACCAAAGATTATGATTACAAAAAAATTTTAAGTTTTCAAAATATTTCAAATATGACATTATGAAAAAAAATTATGACAAAAAACTTTCAAAATGAATACTCAAGAGTAATTTATTTTTTAAAATGCAAAATATATAGTGATTTTAAAATCTTTTTTTTTTGACAAGTTCGGTTGCTATGTATTAATCTGAAAAAAGGAGGGGGGCAGCTTGTCGTACATAAAGTGCTTCTTGAGCATTGCGGATCCAAGGAATTACAAAATAGTTCCTTTCCTTGATCCTGATCCTAGTGTTTCTAGCTATGAGACATCTTTTACTACTATAGATTCTTACAAACTGAAAACACCAAAACTTACAACTGCAACACATAGCTAATCAATTTCTATGTGACTAATCTTACGCGCTGTAGAATCTTCCGGGTTTGGGTCTGTCTCGTTCGGTTTTGCGCTGGAGGAGGATGACGCTTCTTTGAATTTTTTATCCATCATATACCTGAGGACTGTGATTGATTCTTCGGCATGAGCGCATATGTTGCTAAGATTGCTAAACTGCTCGTGCAAAGAGTGAACTCTATGAAGGAATAAGTTCACCTCAGCTCGATATTTTTCATGAAGGATCCTGCACTGCTCATCAAGCTTTGCTTCCAGGTTCCGGATTTGGTCTGCATGCCTAGCCTCCATGCTGCGAACATGATCTTCCAGGGTCCTTTGCTGCCCGCGCACTTCCTCAAATTCTGCCTGCAGATCACGGCAATGGAAACACTATTCCGGGCGCTCCATAGGTATTGAAGGACGCCTATTTGCTGTTATCACCTCTCTGATACAATAGCACTGGGGTTGATGCTTGTCGCTGGTGGCTTCCGCTGAATCCCCAGGGGTCTGAAGACCAGCGCCTTTGGCAGAATAGACTGAAGCAGCTTGAACGGAAACGACTCTAAAGGGGGGTATACTATCACAAAAGGCCTCTCCATAATGGAGGATACTGAGACTCGAACTGGATATAAATAGCGCATCTATTCGATTGGGGCGGGAGCCATCCCGTATTTTGTTTCCAAAATTGGTCCACACAGCCCAAACCAAGTCTGGTTTGGCACATGTGCTCTGTCTGGCGGGACGGTTTCTTCCTAAAATCCGACTGATTCCCACACTTTGGGCAGATTTCTCAATCCAAACTCTGAGCAAATTCCCATCGACCATACCTACTCTGTCCATTGGTCTGATTGTTTGCCAGTATTCGTAGATGCTATCAGCTGCGGTACAGTGAGGTTTGACTGTATGCGTGTGAATCATGGGAGCGGATGGAAGGTGGAGGTGTCGTTGCAGTACAAGTTGCCCTTGGTGCGTTCACAAGCTTTGTTGGCATACATGTCAGCATCGTTATTCAGCCCGCGGAGGATATGGTAGTAACGGACTTCTTGCATGGAGTCGTGGAGGATTTGATTCCTGTAATTGATCTGTTGCAGGAGGATATTCGGGGTGCTTTGCCGCTGAGCCATGAACCTGATGATGATTGCAGAATCCCCGAAAACTACTGTTGTTCTTATCTCGATCTTGATCAGCTGGAGGAGTCCTTGGTACAAAGCCAATCCTTCTGCCCTGTTATTAGACAATTCTCCCAATCCCCTTTCAAAGTGAAGAATTTTTTCTCCATTTGCGTTGCAGATTAGGCCCCCTGCCCCTGCTTGACCAGGATTAGATTTAGAAGCACCATCAAAGAACAGCAGAAACTTGTTACAGTTTCTCAGCCAAGTTGCGAACTCCTCCTCTTTTAATCTCAGCTTCCATGTCCTGTTGGTCTCTTTCACCTGCGCCCTCCTTTGGCTTAACTCCTGAACACTAGTTGTATTATCTTGTACCTGGCTAAGTAGGTTTCTCTCTTCGACACTACAATTGGTGACCTCTATCTTGCCATTGGTATGGGCGGTGATTGTTTCAACCGCTAAGATCCTCGCTTTGTGGCACATAATTCTAATGTTGCAGTTTTTTCCTTGAAAGATCTTACCGTTACGGGCTAACCAAATTCGCCAAAGGAAGGTGACTGCCATGGCGTTCCAATTCCGTTGGGTTAATTTACTTTGTTTTCCTTTCCAAGGACAGTTCTTCTTCCAACTAACAAGAGTGTCTACAATAGACGCCTTTGGCTCCCATGGAGCATTTCCGAGAGAGGCCATCATCTTCCAGCATTCCTCAGCTACAGGGCAGTCTATGAACAGATGTTGAAGTGTCTC
The DNA here is from genome assembly GCA_031772625.1 of Pinus tabuliformis. Taxonomy (NCBI): domain Eukaryota; kingdom Viridiplantae; phylum Streptophyta; class Pinopsida; order Pinales; family Pinaceae; genus Pinus; species Pinus tabuliformis. The sequence continues at coordinate 371,870,317 of CM062813.1, read as the reverse complement.
TTCTGATCTGCAGCAATTAGGGCAACGAGAGGGTCCTATTATACCTCTTTTCATTAAATTTTCTGCGGTTAGTAGCTTTCCTTTTAGGAGGAGCCAGATAAAGAATTTGATTTTGGGAGGAGCTTCTGCTCTCCAGGCCAGTTTCCATTGGCTCCAGATGTCCTGAGGGAAGATGCTATTGCATAAGCAATGGTACCCATCCTTGGTTGTGTATTGAGTTCCTGTAGGATCCCAACGATAACCATCTTGATTTCCTTTTTGCGTTGGGGTTTTGCTGTGCAGGTGGTTCTTGAGAGCAATAAAGCTGGTCTCAAGCTCTCTGGGATATTCCGGAAAATCCCAACCTATCCAAGTTTGAGTGGAGTTATCTCATTGTGAAATTTGGGACAGGTATTCAATTTCTTTTCTACTGAGCCAGTTTATTGCAGGAGTTGCCTCCGAATGTGATCCTATGGGGTGTTGTCCGAGAATTCTATCAGTGGAGAAATTGACACTGTTTCCTCCTCCAGGGACCTTTGAAATGTTTTGAGCCATGAAGGGTATGGCTTTCTTGCAGAGTTGCCAAATTTTTGTGCTACCTCTATTGGGAATGTTGGTATACAAAAGCTGCTGCCTCGTGCTATTCAAGTATTTAGCCTCTAAGACCTTCTTCCACCAAGCTGTGGGGCCAGTGATCATTCTCCAAATTATTTTAGCACCTAGAGCTAAGTTCAGGATTTTTGGAGACCTTATTCCTAGTCCGCTTTTTTCCTGTGATTGAATGACCTTCTTCCAACTGACAAGGTTGAACTTTCTTTTTTCCATTTTTCCTCCCTGCCAGAGGAAATACCTGAGATTTTTTTCCATTTTCTGATGAAAGGATGCAGGTGCTTGACATAAGGAAAGACGGTAAATAGGCAGAGAGGTCAAGCCTGACTTCAGAAGGACAAGTCTTCCTGCTGGGTTCAGCCACATGGTGCCCCATTGTTGGATTTTTCTCTTTATTTTGTCGAGGATTTCATTCCAGATGTCAGATTTCAGAGGTCCCAAACTTACTGGCATTCCCAAGTAAGTGAAATGGCTCCAGTTGAGCTTATGGGAGACTCCCAGAATGCTAGCAATACTATGGATGGTATGGCTTGGAGTGTTCCAACCATAGATACAACTTTTTAATTGGTTAACTTTTCCTCCTGAATATTCCATAAATTGATCTAAGATCTTCTTGAATCTCCTTGCAATGGTGGTGGACGCTCCTCCAATCAGGAGGGTATCATCTGCAAATTGGGAGTGGTTAATATTCTTTGTGCCTTGCTCATATTTGATACCAGTGATGAGGCCTATTCATCGATTAAAGTCCGGGGATTGGCTGAGGGACTCGGCCATGAGGATAAACATATAGGGGGACAAAGGACATCCTTGCCTAAGGCCTCGAGAGGATTTGAAGGCAGCACACGGTCTTCCGTTAATCAAGGGGGATATCCAAGGTTCCGAAATACAAGCTTTGATCATTGAGATAAAGGAGTGGTCAAAGCCCATTCTATGGAGGACTGCGAAAAGAAAGGAATGCCGAACCCTGTCAAAGGCATTGGCAAGGTCCAACTTGAGGACAAATCCTTTCTCCTTTCTACTAAGACGGGAGTGTATGGCTTCTTGGACAAGCAGGATAGAGTCGAAGATGTGCCTATTCGGGAGAAATCCCCCTTGGTTTTCGGAGATCAGAGAAGAGAGATGAGGTTTGAGCCTAGAAGACAGAATTTTAGTGATGATTTTGTAAGATGAGTTACATAAAGAAATGGGCGGAAATCTTGAAAAGGAAGAGGGTTTGTTTTCTTTTGGGATCAAGGCAAGATGGGTTGAGTTGGTGAATCCCCCCATTTTGCCTTTCTTGAGAACCCAACGTATAATATTTAAAAGATCTTTCTTGATCATTTGCCAATATTCTCTATAAAAACTGATAGGAAACCCATCACGTCCAGGGGCCTTGTCTGGGTGCAGACTCCGAATTGCATTTTGTACTTCTTCCTCTTCGACTTCCTTCTTGAGTCTGTTGTTCATATCCTGAGTGACTTCCTTGTTTATGTGCTGTAAAAAATTTGAGTAGTACTCTTCAGTTTTGTCCTCAGTCAAAAGATTTTTGAAATGATTTGTGGCTGCCTCTTTTATCGCTTCCTGAGTGTGATAGTTGTTTCCCTCATTATCTTTTATTGCATTCACAGTGTTTTGGACCTTTCGAACTGTTGCCTACTTATGAAAATATGAGGTGTTTTTATCTCCTCCTGCAGCCAAAGCTGCCTTGACTTCAACCTCCATTTTATTTCTTCATCCTTTGTAACTTGCTGCAGCTGAGAATATAGATTTGTTTCCCTTTCCTTGGCTTGTTGGGACAACCCAGTGGCTTCTATGTTTTGCTGCACATCCTCTAAATCTTTTTTGATTTTTTTCTTGCTTAACTCGGGCTCTTGGTAGTTGCATTTCGCCCATTCTTTTAGGGCCTGTCTAGTTTTCCTTATTTTTGTTTCCCATATGAAGGTTGGGGAGCCCTCCACATGTTGGGACCAAGCCTGCCAAACAACTTCCTTAGCTGCTGAGATTCGATTCCAGATGGGGCAATATTTGAAGGGAATAGGGCCAAGCTGGCAGTGACTTTGCAGGGTAAGCGTGATTGGATAATGGTCAGAGGCGGAGGCGTTAAGGATATTCGACTGTCCAGTAGTGAAAGTAGATAAGTAAGCAATACTTATGAGAAATCTATCGAGACGTTCCATAATATTGCTAACTCCTATTCGCCTATTGCTCCATGTGTACCTTCGGTTCTTAGGCCTGATATCAACCAGATCTTGTTCCCGCATTATATCTTCAAGTCGATTCCTGAAAGGGTCAGGATTGAAATTTCCCCCTCTTTTTTCATTGGAATGCAATACCAAGTTTAGATCCCCGGCAAGTATGAGATTGTTGTCCTGATCTTTTTCTATGTCTGCTACGAGGGTGTCCCAACACTCTTCTTTCTCTCTATAATGATTCGAGGCGTATATATTATAAATCTTTACTGTTGTTCCATCTGTTTTGTTCTCTAGATTAACACAGATCCAATGCTGATGAATCCTGGAAGAGTGGAAATTCCATTTGTTGCTGTCCCACAGAGTTAAGATGCCACCTGAGGCTCCTCTTGCTTCACTTGCACACCCACTATATCGCTTTTGATTTCTGATGAACTTATTAGTTTCAGTTTGGTCCTGTTTTGTTTCTTGAATGAAGACTATTTGAGGATTTTCACTTTGGATTAGATCCTTGAGGGCAACTGTCTTGGAGGGGTGCCCTAGTCCCCGACTGTTCCAGGAGAGAAATTTCATCATGATTTACTGCCATGAAGAGGTTCTTGCCTCTATTTACCTTTGTTATTATTTTCTTTGTCCGAGAGCCCAAGAATAAAGGTTTCTATAGGAGTCTGGGATCCCATGGCAATGTCTTTCTGAGTGCTTTCTTCTCTGTGCTGCTTGGCCGATTTCCTGCCCGGCCCATGCTTTTTGGGGATATCACTGGGAGCTCCATGCTCCTTTGAGGTGCTTCTAGTAACCCGAGCAGAGGGGGTATCAGGGGAGGGCTGAGAGAGATGGGGGGGGAGGGGTGAAGGGGAGGATCTGAGAGGGGGATTTCAGGATCAGGGCCTTCCTCAGATAGGGAAGCAAAGGGATTAGAAGATGGAGGAATGGGAGGATCGGAGGACCGGAGGGGAGATGAGGGGTGAGGAGAGGGGGAATAATGGGAAGAAGATATGGGATGAGAGGGGAGAGAATGATCAAGAGGAGGGGGTTGCTGGGATGGACCAGGGGCATTAGAATCCAAAGGTTTGGAGGGGAGGGATGATTTTTTCCTTTTAACAGTTTCCCATTGTCCTTCTTGCTCTTCAGATTCTACATTTACTAATTTAGGGCATCTATTAGCAAAGTGTCCATATTCGTGGCATACCTTGCATTTGAAGGGGATCTGTTCGTAGTCTAGCTGCTGAATATGACACCAGTCATCCACTTTTAGTTTGATTGCTTCCGGCAGTCCGCGGCCCAAATCGACCTCAACACAGATCCGCGCACAGGCTTGCATGTTGTCTTTGGGTTCACTGCGATCTATGTATTTTACCACCGCGTTTCCTATTGCTTTAACCGAGTCATCCCCCCAGCAGTGGAGAGGTAAATGGGGCAATCTGACCCAGACAGGGACTGCATTCGGAATGTCAATCTCAGGATCGAAATATGGGGTCCATTTGTTAAGATAGAGGCCCCTAGAATCCATAAAATAGGGCCCGTTTCTGAAAATAAGGTCTTTATCTTCCTTGGATTCAAAGTGGAAGGTGAAGTATCCTCTGCCACAAAATCTTATTGATATTTTGCCTTGAATCTTATCCGTCCAGTTTCGCTCGACCCATCGTTGCACTGTTTTTGGAGAAGGCCATAGTCCTGTAAATTGCCCGATTAACCCTTTCTCAGCAAGGGAAAGGGCAGCCATGCGAGGGATTGTCAGAGGTAGAAGAACTTCTTGTAATACATCCAGCTTCTTTACAAACTTGGATGCTGCAGGCCTAGGTCTCTGTGGAGGGAGAGATTTAACCAAAGATGAGAAAGCCCGTTGCAGCTCCGGATCGCCTCCAGGCGGATCCGGAGGGTCCATGGCGCGGGGTCTTCAGGCAGCAGTCTCGGCAGCGTTCAGGCTAGGCTCGCGCGCGCAGCAGCAGTTGTTTTGACTTAGTGATTTTAAAATCTTAGACGAAGACAACTCGATACATTGCAACAAAAATTTATAAATAAACCATCAAATTGACACGTGGTGTAGGTGAACTCGACTTGTTGTAATGAAAAATTAAAGACCAACCATGAAATTGATACATTGTGAGGACAAACACAATTCATTTTAACGAAAATTTTAAAATCAACTATAAAATTGCTCATAATGAAATCGGGTTGTTAGACGAGCAACGACATAGACTATATAAAAAGAAAATGAAAATAAAAAAATAAACGTATAAAGAAATAAAAATGAAAAATACAAAAGAAAACAAAAATTCAGATATTGAAAAAAAAACAAAAAAAGGACAAAAAAACAATATAGAAGATTTTTATTTTAATATTCATAAAAAGAAAAAACATCGAAAAACAAAACACAAAAAAAAGTAGTAAAAAGAAAGAAAATTTTAAATATTGAAAAAAAACGAACACAAAATAATGAAAAAGAAAAAAAATATTGAAAAAAAAAAACAAAAAATAATACAAAAGAAAAAAAATTATAAAGTTATAAAAAATTAAAAAACAGTGAAAAAACTCAAAAAATTCAACTATAGGGAAAATAAAACAACAAATAATATTATAATAATAATAATAATAATAATAATAATAATAATAATAAGAAACAGAACTTTAAAACATGGCAAAAAGATCAACTAAAAAAAAAAAAAAACCAAAAAAACTTAAAAAAAAAGGTAAAAAAATAACATAAAATTAACTTATAAATATAAAAAATTAGGTTATATATATATATATATATATATATATCATAAAATAAGAAAAAATAAACAAAAATAAACTTAATTTAACAAAAGAAAAATCAAATTAACAAAATAAAAATAAAAACATTTTCCTTAAATAAAAAACATCTTTTTAAATAAAAATAATTTTAAATTTTTTTTTTTAAATAGAAAACATTTTTTTTAATAGAAACATTTTTTTTAAATAAAAAAATACATAACTTAAAAATTAAATTGAATTAAAACAAACAAACAAAACAAAACAATTAAAAATTAAAATTAAAAAAAAATAATTAAAAAAATTGGATAGCTCCAGGAGAGTTCGGGCTCTGCAGTCTAGGGTTTGAACATCTGTAGTGACGGCAGGCTCTGTAAATCTACAACACTCTGCAATCACTGACGGATTCAGGTCCTTCTCTTCAGCGGACTGATGGTACACAACCTCATGGAGCCCGAGCCGGGGGGGGGGGGGGGGGGGGCGATGAACCTCCCCCACAAAGCGACAATGAACAGTTCTTGAATAAGGAAGGAAAGGGAGCTACAAATTAGAATGAGAAAAATGAAGTTTCAGAAAGCCAACAAGAAAGACAAGAAGAAAATTCACCAGAAGTTCACTCTTCTACATGCAAACCAGTGGCCTCTGTTCGCCTAAGGGTAGAACTACCAGGCCATCGAATCGATGCGAGGATCCAGTTCATGAAAGATCATGCTCTAATAGGGAAATTCATTGGTCTGTGGCCAACCGAAAAAGCTTTAAAAAGTTGGATAAACGCGAAATGGCACCCTAAGGGGCATATCACCCTGCAGTTGGGGCCGAAAGGGTTCTTCACTGTTATCTTCAACTGCTTGGAGGACAGAAATAGGGTTCTTGACGGCGGGCCCTATTTCTTCAATGCAGCTGGTTTGTTTCTCAGAGGATGGGTGGAGTGCTTCAACCCAGATAAGGAGGACCTCAGCTGGGCTCTGATGTAGATCTGCTTATACTCGCTTCCAGTGGAATACTGGGAGGAAGACTCCCTACAAGTGATAGGAAACACCCTGCGTGAGTTTGTCAAAATAGCGGAGGAAACGAAACCATGCAGATACACTTCTTATGCTATAATCTGCGTATACATGAATCTCAATCAGGCTCTTCCATATGCAGTAAGCATTTCTCACTTTGACATTCAATGGATACAACCGATTTACTATGAACATGTGCCCTTTCGATGTCGAAGATGTCATCCCCTTGGGCATTGATTTAGGGACTGCCCTCTAACACAGAAACCCCCTCCCGCCTCGGATCCAGAACCCTCTGAAGCAGGTGGCTTCATCAAGGTCACAAATCACCGGAAAACCCACAAGAAACATGCTCCAAAACCAAAGGTAACGCAAACCAGTCAACTAGGGCCCTAAATAAGCAACAGTTTTGATGCCTTAGCAAACCAGATGGAAATACAAACAAATCCACCGGAGCCAAAATCAGTGAGCGATGACCATTCAAAGGAAGGAAAACCCACATTGTCACAAGCAGATACTCAAGGTAAGGAGGCTTCGATCTCAGACAAGCAAAAAGAAATATTATGGAGTTCTCAAGCCATGTAGTTGGAGATCCCAAACCTAAATGCTAGCTTAGAAGTGGAACCAATGGAAGAACCAGATTACTCTCAATTTATGGAGGAAGAAATAGAAACAATAGACATTCGGGATCTGGACCTTCCCGGTCTAGAAAAATCTTGCACCACAAACAACTTCAACAACATTCCGGCACGACAACTTAAGAACCTGGAAGAAGTGTTATCTCAGGCGTAGAGGCAGAAATATTTGGGTATACAGACAGGAGGCCCATGGGATGGTCGATTCATAGCCAAAGATATCAAAAGCGAGGAAGGAAAACCATTCTTCAGAGAACAATCAAGGTTGGTCAAATCTTAGTGGAATCAAGCAGGTATGCCAAGTTAACCAAGTAATATTGTCCTGAAAACACTCTTTCCCAATGAAGTTAATCTCTTGGAATATAAGAGGGCTCAATGGCCCCAGGAAAACCTGAATCCTTAAAAACATGATAAAGCAAGAAAACCCTTAGGTTTTATTCTTGCAAGAGACAAATGTGATTCCAATGCACTTGATAGACTAGCTCCTAAATTCTGGCCTGGGAGTCATAACATAGCAGTAGATGCAGATGGTTCCTCGGGAGGCCTGGCCATTATATGGGACTCAAGAGCCATTGTGCTCAACAACTTTCATGCACACAGGAATTTCCTCCAATCAATTTTTCATATCATAGGCACAAACCAACATGGGTTCTTAACTAATGTTTATTTCCCACAGGAAACATTTCGAAAAGTGGAGATCCTAAACTCCATCTCGGCTCTCAACCAGAACAAACCGCACCCATTATGGATCGCAGGACGTGATTTCAATATGGTCACTAGACTGGAAGAAAGGAGAGGGGGCAGATGTAGAAGTTCTTAGGAAGGATCACTTTTGAAGGACTTCATCCAGAATAACTGGCTTATCGACCTCCCTTCCAATAATAGAGTTTTTACTTGGAACAACAGAGGAGCAGGGGACCAGCAAATCGCTTCTCGGTTGGATAGGTTTCTACTCTCTGACAATGCCATTCATCTTGGGGTTGATTTTGCAGCCTCCGTCCTACCCTTCACGGGTTCTGATCACTGGCCCATTTGCCTCCAATGGTCTCGACCAGGAAACAATATCCACAGGGCTCTCCACTTTGAAGCCTTCTAGATGACCCACCCAGACTTCCACAAATTAATCAACACAGAATGGAAAAGCTTCCATCCTCCTCCAGGCTCCAAAATGTTCCAATTCGAACAAAATCTTAAGCACCTAAAAGGTAAGATCAAGCACTCGAATCACACTTCATTTGGAAATACCTTTCAAGGGAAAGCAAACATTGACTTGGATATGAAGCAGCTACAGCAGAATATCATCACAATGGGCATATTAGAGGACCTGGCAGAATAGGAAAAATCCCTTGAAATGCAACTAGCAGAAAAGGGAAAGCAGGAAGAAACGTTGTGGAGGCAAAAATCAAGAATCAGGTGGCTCAAATATGGAGAGAAAAACACCAAATTCTTTCATAGCACCACAATCCAACGCAGGATGCATAAAAATATAACACATATTCAAAATGAGCAGGGTATCAAAGTGGAAAAGCATGAAGAAATAGAGACTGAATTTTTAAATTATTTCAAGCAGGTGCACAGAGAACCAAACATAGACAGATCTCAGGCCATAGAAAAAATTACCCGCAATATTCCCAAACTTATTACAAAAGAGCATAATCAAATGCTCCTCAAGCCTGTTGATCTCCAAGAAGTGGAACTTGCAGTGCGACAACTAAAATCCGGCAAAGCCCCAGGACCAGATGGATTCACCTCTAATTTCTTCCATAATTTTTGGGACCTAATCAAGATGGAGGTCTGACAGGTGGTTGAAGAGTTTCGCTCTCTCGGATCGATGTTTCCAGGGGTAAATGCTACATTTATAGCCCTGATCCCCAAGGTTGATAAGCCAAGCAAGCCTGACAAGTACAGGCTGATAGCACTCTGCAACATAATCTATAAGATTGTTTCTAAAATTATAGCTTCCAGACTCAAGCTCTTGCTTCCACTCATCATTTCACCTGAGCAATCTGGATATCTTGAAGGAAGGCAGATCACGGATGGGATAATCCTTACTCATGAAATAATTCATTCTCTGAAGATATCCAAGAAGTCAGGTATGCTACTCAAACTAGATCTTCCAAAAGCTTTTGACAGCCTAAGTTGGAAGTATATTGAAAATATTCTTACAGCATTTGGTTTTGATGCTTCCTGGGTCCGATGGATTATGAGCCTCATCTCATCCTCATTCTTCTCTGTTCTAATTAATGGCATACCCTCCGCGACCTTTCATCCTACTCGTGGTATCAGGCAGGGTGACTCCCTCTCCCCTTTCCTGTTTGTCATTATGGCGGAGGGTTTAGGTTGAAGTATCAAACATGCTCAGCAAGGTTTCCATCTCAAAATCCTCTCCTTTCACAACTCCCCTATTTTCACCCATTAATAATTTGTTGATGATAATATGCTTTTCGGGCATCCCTCAGTCCAAGAGGCTAGACAACTCAAAAATCTTTTGACGGACTTCTCGGAAGCCTCTGGTGCCTCCATAAATCACTCCAAATCTCAAATCTTCTTCTTTCATACTCCCTCAGTCACTCAATCAACCATTTTACACATCCTAGGGTTCTCCTCTGCTAAACTTCCCTCCTCGTATCTAGGCGCTCCGCTCATAGCCTCTGGCTTAAAGCACTCTTCCTGGAGAACCCTCCTAGATAATCTGGAAATTTGGCTCTCCTCCTGGACTCATAGATCTCTTAACATGGCTATCCATCTTGCTCTGATTAAAGTTGTCCTTCAAGCTATGCCCTTATACCTCTTCTCCATCCTTGCGGCTCCCAAATGGGTTCTTAAAGAACTCAAAACTATCCAAAGATCGTTTCTCTGGGGCAGCAGTGGACTTCAGCGCAAGTGGGCTCTTGTTAAATGGGAAACTACTTGCCTTCCAAAGAAAGGAGGCGACATCAGATTAAGAGACCCCACTCACAGTAATGTTGTTATGGGCGCTCAAATCTGGTGGAAATGGCTTTCGGAACCTCCCACTCCTGGGGCCTTGTTATGGACACCCAAATATGTGGGAAATTGTCCAAGGGAGGAACTTATCAGAATATCAGAGACTAGCAATGGCTCAATCATGTGGAACTTGGCCAAACAGCACAAGAACCTCATACAATAGCACAACTTTTGGGAAGTGAAGAATGGTGATCATGCGATATTTTGGGACGACTATTGGCAACAAATGCCCAAACTCAGGGACCTTTTCCCACCAAATGTACCCTTGGAACATGATATGCACCCCCAAAACACGGTGAGGAATTTTTGGCGCAACACCTCACATCAAGATTACAAAGAGTGGCTCAAAGTGACTCAGATCATAGGACAAGGGACAAGGAAAGACCAGCAAATTCTGGATACATAATTAAAAAAAGGAAAATTCAACATTCTGAGGAAAAAGACATTCTTAGATGGGGATATGAAGAAAATGGAACCTATTCCACTAGAGAGGCCTACAATATACTTATCAAGGAACAAATGAGGCTAGACCCGCTCTGGAGCAAAATATGGGATCCCTCCATTTGGCCGAAAGTGTCTACCTTTCTTTGGCTCCTCTGTCACAAGAGGATTCTCACATGGGACAATCTGAGAAAAAGAAACTTCTGTGGACCCTCCATATGCCCCAACTGTAAAAAGGAAGAGGAAACCATTGAACACCTCATGTATTACTGTCCATTGGCACATAAGCTCTGTCAAAAAATCAGTTTCCGTTGTCAAAAAGAAGGAGGAGCCAATGGAGATATAACTGCTACAATACACAACTGGGACCCCCACCCCTTTCAAAGAAAGATCCTAAACTTTCTATGGAAGATCATCCCAGGATTTGTTATATGGGCCATATGGAAAGAGAGAAATGGTAGAATTTTCAAAAATCACTCCAAAACTCTGGATGACATATGGAAAATCATCAATCAAAACATTGAAGAAACCATATCTCTTAAAACATGGTACCAAGAGGATCTCCCCACTATCCCTCAGGAACAAATAATATGGAATAATTGGAACTTCCACAGAAAGCAAGAAAAGCTGATCAAAGGAACAAAGCCTCCGAGAGGTGCCTCAATGGCGAAATGGTTCCCTCCGCCCATGAACATGTATAAGCTAAATTTTGATGGTGCATCAAAGGGTAACCCAGGGAATTCTGGCTTTGGAGGGATCTTCAGAGATTATAAGGGAGCTCATATCATAACCTTCTTAGGCTCACAAGGGTGGGACACCAATAACTCAGCGGAGTTAGAAGGTCTTTGGCAGGGGCTACTTTTAGCGCAAGATAAGAATCTCTTCCCGCTTTTAATAGAGGGAGACTCTCAAATTATCATCCAAATGGTCTCGAGAATTCTACAGGGCTCCCCCTCCTCCAAGGTCAGTAACAGTTGGAGAATGGCACAACGGCTATTGCATATTGAGCGCTGGTTTTCCTCCCACAGAGCGGTCTCCTTGAAACACATTCGGAGGGACGGGAACAAAGTTGCGGACCTCTTGGCTAATATGGGAGTTGAATGTGGGCGGCATTTACATGTTGGATCACCCGCAAATTTAATTCCTGAATCTCAACTCCTAGACTTCAATAATCTTGTGCAGAAAGAAATGCCTAAGATTGAAGAAATACTCCCGGATGCGGGTGGCACCATCAATCTTACTGTTTCCCATGCAAGGAATTAATGGCTGATACTGCCAGCTGCAGAGCAGTGTGGCCTCCTGGGACTTAAACTCACGCGAGCTAGGAAAAGTTATTAATGCTGGATCCGTTGGCGGATTCGCATTTATGCTCTGCGCTGATCGACGCAACATTCCTTCAGTTATAATCATGCTGCTCCATAGCTATTTCACCATGCCTTGTGCTCAGTCGCTCGACAACGGAACCTGGTTTGCGGAGGCTGTTGGTGATGGACTAATTCTGGTTCATTGCCGCGGGCTCCAAGCCAACTCTATCAAGGGTAATTTCTCCCCTGTTCTGGATTCACGCATTGTGTTGTTGTCTGCAAGTTCTATGGTCATCTTCAAGTTCTGTTGTATTGTTTTGTCGGTTGCAAGTTCTGTTGGGCATCCCTCTCGCCTCAACCGATTCTATTTTGTTGGTTCTCCTGTCCATAATCCATTTGCACCCTACCTCTTGTCTATCATCATGGGTCGTTCGGGCAAGAGGCATCGTTCAGGGGGGCGTCGTGACAGCCGCTTGCATCCCCCAGCCGGTCATGCTATGGAAACTGCGCCGGAACCCTTCAATCCCTCCCCCGTCCATGAAGTTGGGCCATCTTTAAGCTCTGGTCATAAGCCTATTCCGAACAGTGCCTTCCAAACCACGCACTTTAAATTTCAAAGTAATTTGCATAGGTCCCTTATTACTGCTCACATCACCATTGTTCTTTTGGAAGAGGAAAATCAGCTCTCCCCTCTCGCCTGCATAGCCCCTGATCCTTCCCAAAGTAGTGAGAATTCCACGGACAAAGACAACTTGGAGAATTGGAAAAATGAGAAGTCTGAACAGGAGGAATTTCTCAAAAATCTTCCTCCGCTTGAAGATACAGGACCTGCTACTGAGGAAGGGACTCATGGCGAAGCAGGCCATTCCATGGCAATCCCTGGCAGCGAATTGGGCGGCAATGAGGGTCTAAAGACTAGTGATGCAGGTCTGGTTGAGAAGAAGAACCATGGCCCGGCAAAGGAGAAGTAGCGCCACCCGGGACTACCTCCTTTTTTTTTTTTCGGCTACTGTTTCAGGCTCACGGTCAAGGTTCAGTGCTAATTTCCTACTGTTTTTGGCTTCCAGATGGGGATTTGGTGACACATTATGTGCTGGTTTGCAATGATTTTGTCTTTTTGTGCTGGCTCAGTTCTCCTTCTTGGCAAAACATGTATCTCTTTATGTCTTTTATCTGGTTTCTTGATCTTTGTAACTGGTGTCCCCAGCTTATGTTTGTAAAGGGGCAGTTTTGTTCTGTTGAGCGCTTCCAAGCCTCGATACTATGTAAAAATATTTTGCCTTATAATTAATAGAATTTAGTATTTGCAGAGAAAACAAAAACAATTAAAAAAATTAAAATAAATAAAAAACATAAAAAAAGTAAAAATCCAAATAAAACAACAAATAAGTAAATTAAAAATATAATGAAGAAATAAAAAAAAATTACGCCACTCCTCGAGCAGGGTTGGCCACGGTTGCGACTAGGGAGGCAACTGCATGCAGATTTCCTCCCCGCCTATGCCTACGACCAACGGAAATCGGCCAGCCAGCCCGTGCGGGGAGGTGGGCTGCACGAATTTGCCAGCAATCCCCGCGGCGTGGTTGGCTGCAGGCGCGGGCGAGGAGGTGGTCTGCACACAACCACCTCCCCACCCGCACCCACGGCCAACCTTGCCCAAGGGTGGCCAGAATTTTGTTTTTTATAATTTTGTTTTTACTAATTTTTTATTAATTTATTATTTTTTTCACTTTTTTAAATTTATTTTTTTTTACTTTTCTCTGTTTTAAATATTTCTTCAACCCTTTTTTTTATTTTTTTAATTTTGATTTGTTTTTTTTTTCTTTTTTCTAATTTAAATATTTTTATTTTTTTTCATTTTATTTTCAATTTTTCATTTTTCCTTTCATTTTTTGTTTTTAATTTAGCATTTTTTAATATAATTTTTTCTTTTAATTTAAATATATATATATATATATATATATATTATTTTATTTTATTTAGATTTTTTTAATTATTATTATGTAGTTGTTTTTTTTTTTAACTTAAAAAAATCATTATGGATGTATTTTTTTTTAAATATTCGAATTTTTATTTAAATTTTATGCTTTTTTGAAATATTTTCTTTTTTTATTATTTTCTAATATTTTTTTTTTATTTCTTATTTCTTATATTTTTTTAATTTTTTTTTTGTGTTTTTACAATTGAATTTTCTTTTATTTTTATATTTTTATGGGTATTTTTATAGTTTTTTTATAAAATTTTTATTTTTGAATTTTTTGGTCTATAAAAAAAATATCCACACTTAATATATTACAAATTTTAAAATATAAAAAATAAGCCCTTTAAACAAAAATGGTTGATGTTGCATCACCTCTTTTCAAATGAATATGAAAATCACTAACATTTAAAAATGGTGTTCATACATACTCGCTAGATAAAAAAAAGGAAGTGTCAAAAATCAAAAGGGTTGATTCTGCCTCAACACTTTTCAAAATCAACATGAAAATCACTAACATGAAAAAAAAATGTTCATAAATGATACATCAAAAAATTTAAAGTGCCAAAAATATACTAAAAAAAATTATTTTACTCTCACATCACCATTTTTCAAAATCATATAATTTTTTGTTACTTCAAAAAACAGTTACCAGAACATGTTCACTATAATTTTTTGTTACTTCAAAAAACAGTTACCAGAACATGTTCATTAAAGTGTGAATCCAGAACTTATTTCTGGACATTGATCGTTGTTCAACAAGTGATTTAGGACGATGCTCCGGGAAAGATCGAAATACAAATCGGAAAGGTTTGAGCAGATCACCATTTTTCAAAATCAGATAATTTTTTGTAACTTCAAAAAAACAGTTACCAGAACATGTTCATTAAGGTGTGAATCCAGAACTTATTTCTGGACATTGATCGTTGTTCAACCAGTGATTTAAGACGATGCTCCGGGAAAGATCGAAATACAAATCGGAAAGGTTTGAGCAGATTTACTTTTTTTCAAATTTTATAGTAGAGTTTTGATTGCTGGAAGATTATAGCGCACAGAATCTTGAATCTAGGCTTGAATGTGATCGAGAAATGATGCTTCATTGTGTGAGTCTTCCGCTTCAACATAGTCATTACGATGGTTATCATGAACCAGACCAACATCAGCCCATCTAGGGAAGAGGCAAAGTTCTTCCTCTGTACAGATTTCCCAATCGTATTTCCACAATGCGTCACATTATACTAAACCTCACCAACAACATGCATCCTCTATTTATTCACAACGATACTTGTGTTCGTTGGGGAAATTTTTTTGGGCGGAATTCGGCTTCAGAGCGAGAGAAACATGGATTGTAGCATGGAATATTCTCTTGGAAGAAGCCACTACATCTCGAGGTGAGTATCCCAAGTAGTTTATGCAAAGAATATTCATGGTATTTCCTCAAGGAGTAGCGACTTTTCTTTATTTCTCAGAAATAGTTATTGCAGATTCGTGAAAAAGCAATTCTGTTTTGGATTTATCGTCTCTATTTGTAGAAGCATTGGGTGTAGTAGTCCATCTTGTTCATCCTCTGAGTAATATATTAAAAGTGCAACGTTGGACGATTTGAGTGTATGACTAGAAATTTATTCTTACAATAAATCCTTGGGCAGGCGCTCTTTTTCATCACCAATTGAGACATTTGACAATATAATGTTCCATTCCTCAATCGGAGTGAAGTGAATTCGTGAAGGAGTGTGAGTGTTTGAAGAGGAGACATCATCTGATACATGATGAAGATTCGTAATGAGCCACTGTTGTGCCCAAAGAATTTCTATTGGTAGCTTACAGATCTGTAGCATAGCCCAACCTTGATGGAGAACATTTACGTGATGAAGGTGTGGTGAATATGTAAAGGAATATGCTCAACAAATAAAACTCCGTGGAGTGCGAGGCTCTACTTCGATTAGATGTAAGTTTCAGTTTATCTCGTGCCTGGAAATATTTTCTTTGCATTCATTCATGCAAATAATTTTCCATGTAGATTTTCCACTCATTGTTTTTAAGAATAAGGCTCAGCTAGATAATTACATGAAAATTTTCCCTATGGTTTTCCACTCACCGTCTCTAAGAATAAGGCTCAGCTAGATGATTACATGAAAGTGAAAAAGTAAATTCATAAAATGAGTAATGTGGACTTTTAACCTCCCGGTATGTAAAAGTTATATGGTTGTCTTCACCTGCATAATTTTTGTGGAATATTTTATTATTCCATTACAACGTAACGTATGGTGCATGTTTCAACACAAAGTTTGAAGTGATGTTTTCACTTTTTTATAAAGTGATATTAAGGTAAAGTTTTTGGAGGGATAAAGTGTATTAAAATTTTTCTATTAGATATATAAGTTATATTATGTAAATGTAGAGTGATAAGTGAATATATTTTTAGTTGAAATTTATTATTGTATTTTGAATTAATGTTTTTGATTTTAGGAGGTTGAATTAATGTACATTTAATTTTGAAGACAAATTTTTTCAATGGGTTGCTAACTTGATATTATCATTTCTTCTAATAAGCTTGATGTTTTTAAAGTTTTTTTGGAGAGATAAGATGCATTAAAATTTTACTTTTGAGTGATAAGGAGTCATTGTCCAAATTCAAGGCAATGTTAAAAGTGCTTGATGTATAAGTGCTTGTGTATTAAAATGAGAATGAAAATGAAAATGAGTGGAATGTAGTGAGACTATTAGGCCGTTTCTGCAATGTTTATGTCTTTGATAATTTAGAGTGATTATTTTGTACCTAGGATCAAGAATCATGTGTCATCACAAACGTACTCATGGTGTACCTAAGATCCCCTTATTCAATTTCAGGTGGATCTAGATAAAATCACCAAAAAAATGATATCTATAATGGTCAAATGATCAGTGGAAGGTTTTTTTGAAATTGGTTGTGGTTGAGAGAACAGATCTGTAGAATAGCCCAACCTTGATAGAGAACATTTACGTGATGAAAGTGTGGTGAATATGTAAAGGAATATGCTCAACAAATAAAAACTCCGTGGAGTCCGAGGCTCTACTTCGATTAGATGTAAGTTTCAGTTTATCTCGTGCCTGGAAATATTTTCTTTGCATTCATTCATGCAAATAATTTTCCATGTGGTTTTTCCACTCATTGTTTTTAAGAATAAGGCTCAGCTAGATAATTACATGAAAATTTTCCCTATGGTTTTCCACTCACTGTTTTTTAGAATAAGGTTCAGCTAGATGATTACATGCAAGTGAAAAAGTAAATTCATAAAATGAGTAATGTGGACTTTTAACCTCCCCGTATGTAAAAGTTATATGGTTGTCTTCACCTGCATAATTTTTTTTGGAATATTTTATTAATCCATTACAACGTAACGTATGGTGCATGTTTGAACACAAAGTTTGAAGTTATGTTTTCACTTTTTTATAAAGTGATATTAAGGTGAAGTTTTTGGAGGGATAAAGTGTATTAAAATTTTTCTATCATATATATATAAAAGTTATATTATGTAAATTTGGAGTGGTGAATATTTTTTTAATTGAAATTTATTATTGTATTTTGAATTAATGTTTTTAGTTTTAGGAGGTTGAGTTAATGCACATTTAATTTTGAAGATAAATTTTTTCAAGGGGTTGCCAACTTGATATTATCATTTCTTGTAATAAGATTGATGTTTTTAAATTTTTTTTGAAAAGATAAGATGCATTAAAATTTTACTTTCGAGTGATAAGGAGTCATTGTCCAAATTTAAGGCAATGTTAAAAGTCCTTGATGTATAAGTGCTTGTGTATTAAAATGAGAATGAAAGGAATGTAGTGAGGCTATTAGGCCGTTTCTGCAATGTTTATGTCTTTGATAATTTAGTGTGATTATTTTGTACCTAGGATCAAGAATCATGCGTCATCACAAACGTACTTATGGTGTACCTAAGATCCCCTTATTCAATTTCACTCGGATCTAGGATACAATCACCAAAAAATGATATCTATAATGGTCAAATGATCAGCGGAAGGTTTTTTTGAAGTTGGTTGTGGTTGATAGAAGATAAAATAGTTTCGTTGATATCCATTCCATCACCCTTCCTCCTCACTACTACCAAGCACTTTACCATTGTTTCACCACTTATATTGTTTGAACTATTTTTTGAATTCCACACCTACATAGAATAAAAAAGTAATAGAGAAGAAATGGGGGGAGGATTTAACAGAAGGGAACCCTTAGACACCAACAAAATTCAAAACACCCTTTTCTAGTTGACATATCTAGAAGACAACAATGCATTAGGGGAATTTTGAGATCTAAATGGGGCCTCATAAGAAAATGTATGACCAAAATAAACTTTATAAGAACCAATAGGATACAGGATGATGATGTCAACGATGGGGGATGATTCATCTTTTTTGGAGTAAAAAAGTAAAAAGATTAAAAAATAATAAAATAATAAAACTATTTCTTCAACTTATCTCCCTAAAGTTTTACTCAAATTTCGAGCGAGAGTACTCGTTGGATGAAAAATTTAATACCTCATCCAAGCAGTATCCATATTGCATACTTTCTATGGACCCCTACTATAAGAAAAATGAGAAATACATGAAAAATGTGATTGTAATCACATTTTTTTTTATCTATTTCTCATTTTTCATGTAGCAGGTACCAACGAAAGTATGTTACATGGGTACTCCTTCGATGAGGAATCAAATTCTTCATCCAACGAGTATTTTTACTTGAAATTTGGGTAAAACCATACGGAGATAAGTTGAAAATTTCGATGAGGAATCAAATTCTTCATCCAACGAGTATACTTGAAATTTGGGTAAAACCATACGGAGATAAGTTGAAAATACGAGTTGAAAAAATAGTTTTTCCATTTTTCCCTCTAAAATTTGATCATGTAATCTAATATTATTTTATTATTTCCACTGTTATTTTATGATTTCCTAAGGATTCCCATTTTAGACTTCAAAATTCCCCTAAAGGGTTGGGTTTCTTTGAGTTTCTAAAGGGGTATGATGATGCTATTGAACATGAATTTTCCATTGAATTACACTTTTAAGAGGAAGACAGTGCCGCTACTGTTATAAGAGGGTTGGACATATCTCTCAGCCCTGAAACCATAAGCAGAGTGACCATGTTTCCTCTAGGAATTAGGTGGGGTAAAGAAAACAAGCAGGTAAGTGTAACATCTAGGAAAAACTTCTTCCTTTCAAAAGAGAAACATGTATAAGACAAGAATGGAGTGAAAATAAAAAGTCTACCTTACCCTTGGGATGAGGTAGTTACCGTATCCTTAAATATATATTTTGTGAAGTGAGATTAAGTGTGGTTTATACCTACCACTTCAGATTGCTCCAAGAGCTGAGATTTAAGGCACAATTACCCCTTCCTCAAAGACTTCGTGTCCCCTGTTTCCTCCTACAATCAATCATGGAGATGAGTCAGAAGGTAAGGGAAGGAAAGAACCAGCATCTAACTCAGCATGGCCTCTTTAAGTTGATAATGGTGGATGCTCTAAACCACTTGAGAATCCTTGTAATATGGAAAATTTGTGTATACATGGAAAGGGAGCCTTTCGTAAAAACCCAAGCCCTCACACCAGGAGAGACTCCATCCTGTAATGTTCGAGGAAGAGAAGGAAAAATAGAGGAAGAAGAAGGACAAAAGATAGAGGAGGAAGAGGCAACAGGAACATAAGAGGAAGAGAGAAAAGAGCAAGAAAAAGAGGCAGCAAAGATAGAGGAAGGAGAAGAAAAGATGAAAGGATAAGATGGGGAGGAGAAGAAATAGTAAGCCCTGAGGATACTTCTCAACCCCAAGGAGCAGAAGATATTGAATAGGAAGTAGTTGCAACATTAGATACATTAGGCACTCTTGTTAGGACCAAGTCAAATTTATTTCAGAATGAGGAAGAGCAGTAGAATAAGACAAGGAAAGACAAAAATTCCTATAAATGTTCCTATAATTATTGATGAGTTACCAAGAAAAAATGAAGAAATATGACCTAGTGAAGGAAATATTGAGGAGGCCACTCCTCCTAAAACTAAAAACAGGTCACCTATAACACCTGTGAGTAGGCCTACCACTAGGTCTATCACCATCAAGAATCCAAGGGCACAATATGCCTTTGAGAAAGAAGAAAAAGAGAATCTAAAGGAGGATAAAGGGTTTGCCACATGAGAGACAAGGTTTACTACAGGAGGGGCCGAGTTTCAACAAGTAGGATAGAGGAAGCTACACGAGCACAAGAAAGTGTTACAAATATATGATATTACTTTATTTACCCTATTGACTCTGCTTCTTGTCATATGGGATGTCAAAGGTGGAGGAGCGAAACCTGGTGAGAGTGGAACTCTCTTGAAGGGTTCATCTATCTCACACTCCCTCATCCCGAGCCCACTAGCATGTAACACATGTTAGATTATCCATCATTGGATTAGTGGTTTTTTGTTCTGACGATTGTTGTGGAAACGAGGCAGTTAAGGGGTAACCTCTCCTACCCTGACCTTGTTGTTGTTTGCATTCATTCTCAGCATTGCTAGTGAAATTCTCCAACTATCCTAGGTTTTCTTCCTTGAGCGATGGCTTCTGTTAGCCTTGAGAACGTATGATGAAGGTTGTATGTTTTTATTTCCTTTTTCCTACATGCGTCCTTTCAAATATGACTAGTTAACTTCAACTATTGTATTTTCCTGAGCATCTATGGCTAGACTCGCATGGAGAAACGTCGAATCAATTATTGGGTTTTGGCACTTTGTCTACCCAGGTAAGGGTATTTTAGTGTTTGTCCCTTTTACTTCTATGGGTATCGAAGCCAAGTTTTTAATCCTAATTCTCTTTATTTGAGTGAAACTTTTACCACACTCGTAAGGAATTAAATTTAAGCTATAATGAATTCCTTTGTTATTTTCTTTCTATGTTTTCTAATCCTCAAATGCTGATACTAATTCTGGAATGTATGTCATTAGTGCAAGTTAGGGTTTGTCCCCCTTATTCAAAAATTTGGGCATATTTATATAAAAAGTATTTGAATTCATTTCCTCTAGCTAATTCACTTTCTGATATGGGTTTGCACTTCTACCAAGTTCTGTCGCCAGTCACTCTATTTGGCCGAGTCTCTTTAATGTTTGAAGTTTAGTTTTGTAGTTTTTAATTTTCAAGCACCCATAGAGTTAGGAAACTTATATGTGTGGCCTAATAGTCACAACCTGCTTATAATTATCTCATATTGATACAATTTATTCGCAGTTTATTGTTGAAAAATGTATCCCCTCGAACAAAGTTTTAAAAATTACAGTTTTAGTACAAATCCTCTGGCTTTTTGGTATCACTGTGTGTAATAGAGTTCTATTGATCTATTATAAGGGTTTAAATAAATGGTTTTTGTGAACGCTTATTTTATTAAACCTAGACCTTAGGGTTATTCCATACTTTCCAGTTCTAAGTTATTCCATACTTTCCAGTCCTAAGTTGTATCATTAAGAAGATATTTTCTATTTATTTATGGTTAAAAAATGTTTTAATTAAACTCTTGTTTTGAGCCGAAACCCGGGGTTTTGTTATCTTTCTCACTGATACCGCTAATTCCATCCCAACGATTTGATAGGTCTTCGTTAATAGACTTTCTTTTCTTCCTTCTTTTTTTTTACAGAATTTTATTTCTTGTGTCTATTAAAAAGCTCTTGTGTCTATTAAAAAGGATACAATGCCTTTTTGATTGTTGAGATTTATATTTATATGTTGGCAATATCTTTTCTATATTGCTGATTTCCCTAACTTTTATATATATATATTCCACGTACTTTTCAGCACCAACTGTGAAATTAACCTTATTGAAATATATGTGTTTTGTTTACCTAGTGAACGTGCTTCTTTACCGCTTCTTGAATACCTTGTATGTATATATGTTACTTAGGGTTAATGATATTTGCGTAAATACTTAATTAGATTAAGGTTACACTAGATGTAACCCATAATGTTCATTCTATAACTTCTTCACATGCACTAAGTATTTATTTCGGTTTAACATATGAATATAAATTTGATTAATTTTATCACAGGGATCATTCTTCTTCTATTTGCATATAATCTCTTCAACGTTTCTCTTTGAGATAGTTTATAACTATGT
This sequence comes from Pinus tabuliformis, assembly GCA_031772625.1. NCBI lineage: Eukaryota > Viridiplantae > Streptophyta > Pinopsida > Pinales > Pinaceae > Pinus > Pinus tabuliformis. Next base: position 371,848,355 of record CM062813.1, on the reverse strand, counting down.
ATTTTAACTAATCTCTCTACAGGGTTCTTAGTAAAATTCTTACTTTGAAAATATATATATTTTTTTTTAAATTATTACCAATACCGTAGACACTAGGTGGGACCTAGTCTCTAGTAAGGACCTATCGTTCGCCCTTCTATAGTGCTAAGATATATTTATTTACAAAAATAAGGTCGGATTTTGTTTTGGACTTCTAATCCAATGGTAAGAACTAGCCTATTTCTACAATGTATTTACTATTATTAACATCTTCCACCCAGACAGACTTGTATTGTAGCATAAGGAAAAAAAATGTATTCTCCTTTCCACACAGATCCTTAAGTGAAGCTTTACCATTAAAAATTTGCACAGATCTTCACTATGTTAAATTGACAAAGAGCCTCAAAGGAGATCTTCATCAATCATTGTTTGTAAAAAAAATTGTAAAAACATTTTTAATAAATTACTACCATTTACAACAATACTTCTATTACGAGAAAAACATTAATACTTTGAAATAGTTATCCGTTAGGACCCAAGTTGGGAGAAAGTTCACTCCTCTCAACCAATGAGAATGGTAACCAGTGGTTCTCCCTTCGAGAGTTTTTCACCTTAAGAACAATTGCTTGATAGTGACCTAGCAAAGTGTGTCCAGTGGCATCAAGACTGTACAAGTATAGCCTAAGAAATCATAGACTCAACAAGTTTGGCTTATGGATTCCACTGGCCAAAACCACCTCAAGAATACCTTAACTTACAATTTCCTACCTTAAGTTAACAACATATTGTTCAAAGTAATAATTTCCTCTCTTCCTTCTTAGTTGCCTGAGGTGCTCTCATACCCTTCCCTTTGGCAACTAAGATGATAGAACTTTCCTTGGCTTTGTTTCCCAAGTGAGATTATATTTCTCTAGGGAAGGAAGTAACTACCTTCCAGATATCAAGTGAGTGAAATTTTTTTCATTTAGTTGTCTTTTTCCGGTGAATTGGAAGGCTGGCCATAACCACCTTTATATAAGATTACAATAAATTTAAACATTAAAATTTTTAAATAATCTGATTTTCAACATCGATATTTAAATTATATTTAATATTGAAATACCCACCGTATTGAAGTATTAGATGTGAAATCTGTGGAGCAGAAAAAGAATTATAAGTTTCTATCATATTAGAATATAAAAAGCACATCTCGATGCAAAGACCAACACTATAGAGAATTCAATCTCTTGGCTGCGATTCAATTGTATACACGGTTATTCAATTCAACCATTTCCATGGGAGATTTTGTCACCTATAGTAACTCTTCCACAAAGGTTATTGATGTGTGATTTTTGTTTTTCTAAACGAATACCAATTTGATTTTCGTCATATTTTTGTCTTTTATTTAGCTGAGGTGTGCCTAAATTAGTGTTAGTGAAGATTTCATATTGATGTTAGCAGAGGTTTTGTTTGGATATTTGTATTATTTTTTAAGTACTTTTGATCATTCTCCAGAGGAGATTGATCTTAGAAAAGGAATCTACAAATGTTATGCCGTGTTTACCGTTGAGCGTTGAATTCAGGAGGTATGTGCAGAATAATTCTCCATTGACATTACCAACACGTCATTCGCATTGATAATGTGAAAGATGTATATCACTAACGAAATGAATTCCCTGCCACAAAATAAATTGAATAATCTGACAAAATACCAAATGAATTCCTTATGATAAAATGAATTGAATAATCTGAAAAAATCGGGGCATATTGATTTTTAGGGATTGAAGTGATCAGTGCTTCTACACATTCTCAAAACGGCTGTCACGTACCTCAGCGTTGCTGTCCACGCACACCTATATTATTTGCCCGTTAATTACTCCGTTTGCTCACGGGTGCCTCAGCGTTATCGATGCTACACTGTGCGGAGGTTGCGGTTCTCCACACAAGTAACGTCATCTGGCTTCTTTACTCACACAAAAATTACACTGAATCCATGTAATTTTTTAAATTTGTCATTGGAAATTTTGTTCTGTCTATTTAACCTGCTAATCTGGATCTGTTTCTTCAATTTGCCCTGACGATGAACCACACTGGTATAACGCGTCTATGTCATGTGATCTTGGCCGAAAAATCTTTTGTAAAAATAACTTTATATTAAAAAAAAATCTCTTCAAATTTTTCTAAATTTCATTTATCACACCACCTCTCTTTTTATCCATCAACCGAATCTCCCCATGTAAAAGTTTATTAAATCATGAAAGAAACTAATTAGACACTCATTCCTATTTACCTATTTTATAAATATTATCTTTCATCATTCTATATCTCTCTTCCTATAATCTGCCTAACACTCCACAGGATTTGTATATCCTTTATTCTGCAGCTGGGAATGATTAATCTTGTGTATCGTTCATTCTAAATGTGAGAATAATTATACAGTTGATGTACTTTAATTACTTTACGATTTAATTTATTTTGCAAATTTGAAATCAAAATTGTTGATTTCAAAAATATAAATTTAAAATAATATAGTTATTTTATATTTTAAAATTTCTGATTTTCAAAATTAGACCAAAAAAAAAAACAAAAAAACATAGGTTTTAAACCTATAATATGATTGACCTGTACCAACTAAAGTTGCCGACATATCCCAGCCACCAATATTTAAATAGATTTGATAAAAGAATGAAAATGACCCAACGTGATTGCAAGGATGAATGTTCAATGTTTCTTTCGCAATATCAGAATGTCTCTGATTCAGTTGAACAGTGCCGTCCAATGGCATTTCTTTCACATTAATTCCTCCGTTTTATGGCTGAGCGTAACCATCTGTACAGACCAACATTGTTGGCCATTCGATTTACTTAGTGCTCATTAACTCTGCGCATCACTAAAATGAATGTTGTATTTTATTCTATTTACTGAATGGCCAGTCTTTTACTTCAAGTCAGATTGTGATGTCCTTCGGCTTTTATACAATTTAATAGGAAGGTTCTAACGTTTTTTCCATTTGTAAATTTTGATTGCTTCTATTGTATTCTATTTAATAAATGGGTATTTTAATGTACTTCAGGATTTATACAATTTAATATAACTATTGTAATATTTTTTCATCAATAAAATTTTCGACGAGATCCTATGGATGTTATTATATTTTATTAGTTTCTTAAATTTATAATTTTTAGTATTTTTTTTTAAATATTTGTCTTTATCTTTTAAACAGGATGCTATATGAGTCTTTGATTGGTGGGTTAGGGGAGACACTTGATTACATTCATAAGTATACTAGTTTAAGAGATTCATAAGACGACGGTATTTAGAACTAGTTTACTATGTGAGTGTTTGATGGGTGGATTAAGAGAGGCACTTGATTATATTCATAAGTATACTAGTTTAAGAGATTTAGAAGACAAGAAGTTATTTTGAATTAGTTTAAGGGTGGTAGAATACAAGAAGCTATTTCAAGGTTCAGAAAGAAAACTGTATACTGAAAATTGGGCCTCCAAGGTCACATAGAAAGACAACGTGATCACTCTAAGCATGGCAATATCTGAAAATATACTCATTTAAGAGAGGCAAAAGACAGGAAGGTGCCTAGAGATTAAAAATGCAGATTGCATATGGTAAATCTTGCTTGGAGACCAAATAGAAAGACAAAGTGACCTATAATTAATAAACCGAAAACATAATAAGAGTCTAAAAGATAAGAGGAGGGATCCAAGTCTATTGTTGCATCCTAGATTGGTTCATTGTTGCAGCCAAGTGAATACCAATAATAAGGAAGACACAAATGTGCTCCTCAATGTGCTCACTCTATAGTCCAACTTAGTCATGTATCCATGGAGATGGTCCATGGACAGAGAAAAGTCTTCTCTATTTTTGTTCTTATCTAATAAGATATTTCCTAACAAAATACTTCATATATCAATGTGGTCAACCATGTACATGTATTAATTGTATCATCAAAATATGTAACCTAAACACCCAGTATGCCATATCTACTAGTATTTTGAGAGAAAATATCACTCGTGGATTATTTCCTTCCCGTGAGAATTCTTGAATAGGAGGTGGCGTGATCTCGAAAACGTCTTACAATGACTACATTGAATGTCTAAAAACGATGTACCTTCTTCACATTTCTCAGGGAGAAATGTAAATCCTTACTTCTTGATGACATAATGTGCCTGTGGTTAGATGAAGAATGCAAATTTTAATGATTGTAGTGGTCAATATCTTAATATTTTCAGAATTTCTATCATGTGTCTGATAATTATCATCGAATGAACGCACACCTGTATTTTTTGGGCATTCCATTTTCGCTCCAAGGACATTGATTCCTCCGTTTGATGGCTGAGCATAACCATCAGTAGAGAGTCCAGACCCACATTGATGGCTAAGCCTAACCACCTGTACAAACCCACATTATTGGCCATTGGATTTCATTGGAGGTTTCTACATTTTTCCACACAATTAATGTGATTCCTCGCATTATATTCTATATATTAAATGGGTACTCTTTTAATATATGTCAGATTGTAATATCTATTTTAATTTGGATAAAGAATCTGAAGTTCCTTTTATTTATAAAATTGTGTTTGCATTATTACAACTTAGATGGTGACATCTTACTACTATTATACAATTTATTAAAAAAAATAATGCTTCTCCATTGTAAAATGGTTTTATTATATCTCTTTTACTTATTGAATCCAAAATAATTAGCACAACTTCAATTGTCGTTTCATCTTACAATAAGATAGTAAAACCTGCTTCATGCAATTAGCCTTTTTCTCCTCCTCAACTTCTTGATGTATGATGTTTCCTTTGGAGTCTTATGCAACTTGAGCCTCTAATACCATGGCAAAGAATGAAGAGAGATCATGGAGCAAAGGTTTTTATTTTTAATATTACGAATCACTTAAATAAGATTGTATTGTAGCTATCAACATTAAATGACTAGAGTGAAACTGAACTAACTAAAATTGACTTGGAACACTTGGAGTAAAAATGATGACACTTAACAAGTGGCTGGATCAGATACTCCCATAGGAATAAGGAGTTCCATGTTAATATGACGCATCACTCTGTGTCGTTGGATGTACGTTGGAACAAGAAGGGCCAAGTCACTTATTCCTAATGTCGCCAAAAAATTCACTAGATAATTGTAGTTCGAATAGGGGAAATGAATAAAGAAAATAAATTTTCAGTTATACATTGAGCAAGAAAGATTCATAATTAACTAGAAAATTGAAACCAAACACATAAATAAACACACATGATTTACATGGTAAAACCTTGATAGGGTGTCAAGGAAACATCCACGGGGCAAGGGATTGGAATCTCTATGAATTCAACAATGATTCTCCATGATTACATTTCTTGGGCATTCACTAGTTTTATACAAGCCTCCTCCATTACATAACTACTATTTCGGTATAAAACTAACTAGTTACATTTTTACCCAAATTTACATAATTCGTTGTCAAACTTCCAACAAACTCCACCTTGACAACAATTTTCCTAATCCCTTGCCCATGCACATTCATCATATTTTCTGCAAGCCAAGAGAAGCTAAACACCATCGCAACTTCTCTACTGTAACTGGCTTTGTGAATATGTCTGCACAATTCTCTCACGTATGGACCTTTTGAGGAGCTACTTTTCCGCCATCGATCACATGTCTCAGAAAATGATACCTTACATCAATGTGCTTGGTTCTGCTATGATAAGTAGGATTTTTAGCCAAGTGAATAGCACTTTGACTATCACAAAGTACATTCACTTTCTCCTGCGTCCTTCTAATCTCATCGAGTAGACCCTTTAACCAGATTGCTTCTTTACTGGAATCTGAAGCAACTATATATTCGGCTTCGGTAGTGGAAAGCGCAACTGTTTCTTGAAGCTTTGACATCCAACTAATTGCTCCACCTACAAGAGTGGAGACAAAACCTGTAGTAGATCTTCTTTTGTCCAAATCACTTGCATAGTCAACGTCTACATATCCGCAGACTGATCCTTCACTACCATTAAAGACGACGCAATGGTCACTTGTGCCTCTTAGGTATAAAAGCACCCATTTCACTGCTTGCCAATGATCTTTACCTGCATTTTCCATGAACCTGCTGACAACTCCAACTGCATGTGAAATGTCAGGTCTTGTAGATACCATCGCATACATTAAGTTGCCTACAACATTTGCATATGGTACATGAGATATATACTTCTTTCCTTCATCAGTTCTAGGACTCAAAACTGGAGAAAGCTTAAAATGGGAAGCTAGTGGAACATTAACAGGTTTCACATTGCTCATAGAGAAATTTTCAAGTACTTTCTCCACATACTTCTATTATGATAACCAAAGCTTACCATATTTCCTGTCTCTATGTATCTCCATGCCCAAGATATGTTTTGCTGCTCCAAGATCTTTCATATCAAACATCCTAGAGAGCTGAGCCTTTAACCTGTTGATCTCTTCCATGATTTTGCTTGCAATAAGCATATCATCAACATACAAAGCTAAGATAATGAATATGCCATTGAAACTTTTGAAGTATACATAATGACCATACTCACTTCTTATAAAGTTCTCACTCACCATGAAGGAATCAAACTTCTCGTACCATTGTTTGGGAGATCACCTCAGACCATACAATGATTTCCTGAGCTTGCAAACTAATCTTCTGCTGCGACCTTGTACAAAACCTTCTGGCTGTTCCATATATATTTCTTCATTCAAGTCACCATGTAGAAAAGTTGTTTTAACATCTAATTTTTCTAACTCAAGATTAAGTAATGTAGTTAGTGCCAACACAGTACGAATAGAAACAAGTTTTACAACTGGAGAAAAAATCTCATGAATGTCTATACCTTCAACCTGAGAATACTCTTTTTCTACCAGTCTCGCCTTATACCTTTCGGTACTTCCATCAACTTTCCATTTCAGTTTGAAGACCCACTTACATCGAACAACACTTCTCCCTTCAGGAAGCTCTATAATATCCTAGGTATTGTTCTTCGCCTAGGAATCCGTTTCTTCTTCCATAGTCGTTTTCCATTTTTCGCTATCTGTATCATCTACTGCTTCGTGATAACAAGAAGGTTCCCCATCTTCAGTGATCAAAGAAAAAGACGAAGTAGAATCTTCATACCTTTTGGGAGTTTTTCTTTCCCTTGTAGACATTCTTAGAGTGACTGATTGCTAAATTGGTTCAGAAACTTGAATTGGTTCACAAACTTGAACTGGTTCAGAAGCTTCAATAGCTTCCTTTGTGTCTTCAACACCTTTTTCTCCAGAAGTCTCTCCTTCCTTTTGACTGTCACTGAAAGGTATAGCCTCCAACTAAACTCATTGATTTGGAGATACTTATTCCTGTTCAATTCTTTCAACATTTGATTTTAAAAGAGAAGATTCATCAAATGTTACATCTCTACTAATGACTATCTTCCGCAATGTAGGATCCCAAACCTATATCCTTTCACTGCATAGTCATACGCAACAAAGACACAAAATTTTGATTTTGGATCTAATTTTGAACACTGATTTTTAGGAATAAGAGAATACGTATCACAACCAAATATCCTCAAATGTGAATAATCACAAGACTGACATGTCCAAACTTCTTCAGGAATTTTACAATTAATTTCTATTGAAGGTGATTTGTTAACTAAATAACAAGCAGTAGATCCTTCTTCTGCCCACAACTCTTTTTGCAAGTTAGCATTGCTGATCATGCTTCTGGCTCTTTCCATAAGAGTCTGATTCATACGCACAGAAACACCATTTTGTTGAGGAGTATAAATAGCAGTTTTGTGTCTAATAATTCTCTCATCCTTACAGTATTGCTCAAATTCAATTGAAGTGACCTCACCGCCATTGTAAATTCGTAAACATTTAATAGATTTACCTGTTCTTTTCTCTACCATTGCTTTAAATTGTTTAAAGACATTGAATACATCATCTTTCTTTTTTAGCATAAAGACCCAAACTTTACGGGATAAATCATCAATAAACATTAAAAAATATAGAGCACTTCCATATGACACAACAGGGGATGGTCCCCATAGATCAGAATGAATATAGTCTAAAATATATTTACTATTATGATTTCCAACTTTAAATCTCTGTTTACACTTTTTTCCATACACACAATGTTTACAGAAATCTAACTTCAAGGATTTCAGATCGGGAAGAGATTTACATTTCATCAGTATTTGAAGACCTTTCTCACTCATATGACCTAATCACTGATGCCATAGACGAGTACCTACTTCTTCCTTTTCTAACGCAACCACTGCTTCACTGACCTGAGTACCTCCTTTTAACCTGTAAATATTTCTGACCTTTTTTGCTTTCATAATCAGTAGGGCTCCTTTAAATACTTTCAAGATGCCATCCTGCCCTGTAAACTTATAACCATCTGAATCCAAAACTCCCAAAGAAATCAATTTTTTCTTCAAATCAAGTACATGTCTAACACTAGTTAATGTTCTAGCTATGTTATCATACATCCTAATCTTGATATTCCCCATCCCAACAGTCTGACATGACACATTATTACCCATAAACGCAGAACTGCCATTTACATTTTCGTACGAAGTAAACAAATTTATGTGTGGACACATGTGATGAGAAGCACCAAAGTCTAACAACAAGATATCTGAACCCTGAGGGACAGTACATTCAGGTGAAGTTTCATCTATCATACATAATTCTTCAGCAGATAAAAATTCGTCTATCATACCTGAATTGACCTGATTCACTTCCTTCTTCGGGTTATCAGATTCTTTTCATTTCCAATAGTCTTGCTTCAAGTGTCCAATTTTATTGCAGTGCCAATATTTTTCCTTACACTTCTTTCCCTTCGATTTAGATCTGGAAGACCCCCTTGGCTTTTCTCCTCTTTCCTTTGAGCATCCTCTAGCTACCATGGCTTTTGATGCAGTTGTTTCAATACTGGATTTTCTTTGTACTTATTTAGACAGGAGAGCTCCCACAACTGATTCAAAGTTCAAAGAATCAGCAGTGCTCAAGCTTATTGAAGTTACGAAGTGATCCCATGATTTAGGCAAAGAACACAACAAGGTTATGGCTTTATCTTCTTCCTGAATTTTAACTTCCATATATGTTAATTGACATATGAGTGTATTAAAAGCATTCAAATGTTCTACAACTTTTGAACCTTCTTTCATTCGAAGACTGTACAACTGTATTTTTAGATAAATTCTATTGGTTAATGACTTTGTCATATAGAGTTTCTCCAATTTTTCCCAGAATCCTGGAGCTGTACTCTCTTCAACAATGTTGAAGAGAACCTCATCCGCCAGGCATAACCTGATCATATTGAGAGCTCAAGCATTGAAGTCCTCCCAGTTTGAACCAGTCATGGTTGCAGGTTTCTTAGTTGCCCCATCCAATGCCTTGTGCAATCCTTGTTGCATAAGCAGATCCCTAACCTTCTGTTTCCAAAGAGTAAAGTTGCTCTTGCCGGTGAATTTCTCCACCTCGATTTTTTCATTCGACATCTTGGCCATTTTTTTTCTGCCTAGGGTTTCAATCTTTTAATAAGGGTTTATATTATTTTTTGTTTCCCTTTCTCAAACAAAAACTTTTGATGAAAACTAATTCCCCAAATTCAACAGATTTTTATTTCAAATCCTTTGTTTTTTGTTCATTAATTTAATGGAAGAAACCGTTTTATTTTTTTTTCTTTAATCTAAATGAAATCTTCCCTCCACCCTTTTGTTTTTCACAAATTTCTGGAATAAAATTCTCTCAAAATTTAACAAAAAAATTACCTGGATTTTCCACACAGGCTCTTCATGCACAGGTTTGGCAGCAACTTCCTCAGCCATGCAAAATTCCTCGTCACGTTCTGCTCATATGGATAGTATTGGCAGCACGCTGGACAGAGCAACAACCTCCCTTCTCACACAGGTTCTAGACTAAAGTGGCAACACTTCACGCAGATCGGCTTCCTTAGATAGACTTGACGCGGTGATGGCTCTGGTTTTTTTTAACACGCAGTACTCAGGTGCAGCCCTCCTTTCTTCAGCGCAGACTCCTCACCACATAGTCCAGTTGTCAATGACAGAGGGGTTTCATACACAGAGGCAACACTTCAACTCCATCCTTCACACAGGCAAAGGCAGGGATTTCTCTGGTCATGCAGTAGTAGCACCAGAATCATGCCACGCAGCCCCAACAGTAGCTTCCTTGCTCCTTACGCAGAGGCAGAGTCAACAACAGCCTTTACGCAGGAAAAGGCAGGGACTCCCACGCAGAGATAGGTAGCGTATTCCTCAAATGCACAACAGCTTTCTTGCTCCTTAAGTAGAGACAACAGCGGCTTCCTGGCCTTCACGTAGAGATAATACACAACAGAGCATTTGGAAACAGCCCCACGCAGGCAGATGTCTTTCATTCATGCATTAAAGTCCACATACACCTCTTTTTCACTCCCCATTCCACGCAACAATGTCCTTTCTTCCACTCAACAGCAAGTCTTCCTCTCTTACACGCAGGCAGCAACACGCAGTACATGCAGGGCGCAACGATGGTGGTCTGACAATGTCTCTTGCACACAGAGGTCTCTGGTCACACGTATCTGGTCACACAACACTCATACAAGTGGTCTTGCACATAGCACAGTCCACCTTCAACCTTTGGCAATATGCCACACTGTTCTCTTAACACACAACGAATCAACTTAAATGCATCCACACAAAGGACTCAAACTCAACTCATTTGCTCCGATACCATTTGTAGTTCAAATAGGGGAAATGAATAGAGAAAATAAACATTTAGTTATACATTGTCTAAGAAAGATTCATAACTAACTGGAAAACTGAAACCAAGCACACAAATAAACACACAAGATTTACATGGTAAGACCTTGACATGGTGTCAGGGAAACATCCACGGGGCAAGGGATAGGAATCTCTATTAATTCAACAATGATTCTCCACGATTACATTTCTCGAGCATTCACTAGTTTTATACAAGCCTCCTCTGTTACATAACTGCTATTTCGGTATAAAACTAACTAGTTACGTTTTTACCCAAATTTACATAATTCATTGTCAAACTTCCAACAGTAATCGCAGTTATTTCCTTCCTATGAAAAAATATCAATCAATGCCTACATGTAGGATATTCAGGTTTTCTAGAAGGGATGTTTGTGTTGGTCAAGTCTTAACACTTTTCCAAATCCTATACAGACACACGGCTAGATAATTCACTTGCAGACACTTTCAAATGGATAGCTCAGTGTCTTTTACATGAGCATTACTCTGGAGTAGGAATTCAGTTATGCCTAACTAACTGAAGTAAGATCCCTAGAAATCTATTATTAAGGGTGCTTGTGCCATTTTCAACGTCTATTTTGGTTCTTGTTCAATGAATAACTTGTGGGGGTAGATGATGCACAAATTTGTGAAAAGATGACTATGAATATTAAATCATTGATACATGTTAGCAACCAATTTATATTAGTAAAAAAATCGGAAATTCCATGCGGAGTGTGGAGCTCTGCATAATAGAAATGTGGGGATTAAATTTCATGGGAAGTCTCTTAGAACTCATAATTGGACAAGGAGACCGTGCGTGGAATTATTGTGCAGAATCTAGAGGCCTCTACATACCTCCCCTTCTTTTTTGACTGATGGTGAGATATCTTCTTATGCTGCAATTTTTCATAAAAAACATAGTAATTATACCGACTAGCTCCGGTGACTCCACTTTTTTTACCAGCTATGGTAATTCCTATGATTGTGTTGCTATTACTATCTCTTCGATGAGTTTAAACTCGCCATTGTGTTGAGATATTAATCTTATTATCGGTTAAGTGTCATCTCATTTTATTTTATTTTCTGCTTGGTGTCATAGACAATTCAATTTTACTTCAGTTCTACTCCATAGGTGTTGAGTTCTACTTCAGTCATTTATTATTGATGTTTACAATGTAATATATTTAGCCATTTTGAATATTGAGAAGAGAAATCGTTGCTACACTTTTCGGTTTATTCTTTTTCATAGTATTAGAGCCCAAGGTCGCATAAGACAATAGAGAGAGTTGCGCTTCAAATTTTTTGGGCTCGCAAAAAAAAGGCGTGAGAGGGCGAGAACAAAAATGCAATTATGCACCTGTGAGAAAGACTCAGTGCATCATACACGAAACTCAACCAAAAAGAAACCTGCGCACAAAGTCATAAAATTGTGAACAAAGTCATAAAATTATGAATTTGTAGAGCTCTTAAAAGTTTTGCACCCCATGCATTGAAGGACTACTCACATTTGTGCATCAAAAGGATGTCGGAGTTGGACGCACGAGTTAACGAAGTCCACCCAAGAATTTGTTCAAAGTCAAATATTCATATTCTTTTAATTCATGAATACATGTGAAAGGAGTATTTGTTGTTTATCGAATCTCAAAAAGGTTCACAACAATAATTCATAAAACACTTTATTCATGAAAGGTGCTATTCATGAAAGGTTTTAATTCATGGTTAAAAAAGAGAGGATTTTTCGTGATTTTAATTTTAATTTTAAAAGAGATATTTTAAAAGCAAAGGGACTTCATCTATGTTTAAAGGTATAGTTGTTCTTTGAATTTATTTGTTTAAAAAGGGTTTATTAAAAAAAATCAAGAAAGGGATTTTTTTTTAAAAGAGGGTTAACATTTTTAAAGGATATTTTTTTTTAAAAAGAACTAGAAAAAGGTGCGTAAAGTTATATTTGAAGACATGGCTTCCTTTAACACTTTGCCACAGATCCCAACTCTTTTTGGTAAAAATTACGAGTTTTGGTTTTTCAAAATGAAGACATTCCTGCCAGCCCAAGAGTGTTGGGATACACTTCAAAATACGTATGTTGAGCCGGCCCAAGAAGCATGGGAAGCCATGTCCAATAATCAGAGGAATGCAACTACTAAACTCATAAGGAAAGAATAGAAAGCCAAATGTTGGATACAAAACTCGTTTGATGAATCTATTTTTCGCAAGATAATTGGTGCATCTACAACACATGAAGCTTGGGAAATCTTGAAAGTTGCGTATCAAGTTAATGATACAGTGAAGACAATTAAATTAGAGACATTGAGATCACAATTCAAATCCCTAAAGATGAATGACACAAAAAATGTGGATCAATTCATGACTAGAGTCATGGGAATAGTCAATTAGATTAAGCTCATCGGTGCAACCATTTCATATTAGAAAATTGTTCAAAAATTCCTTCGAAGTCTACCCTATAAATATGACATGATTAAAACAAGCATTCTGGAATCCAAATATTTTACAATTTTCTCGGTGGAAAAGTTAATTGGATCACTTCTAGAACATGAAACAAGGCTCAACCTCGCAAAATATTCTATAGAACAAGCTTTCAAAGCACAACTTTATTTTGGAAGAGGCAGAGGCAAAGAATATAGAGGCAGAAATGAGTGAGGCAGAGGTCGAAGCAGAGGCAAATATGAACATCATGATGCAACATACCAGACTCCACAAATCCAAACTTAGAGAAGAAACCCATAGATCAAATCTAATGTCCAATATTATTACTACAAGAAATTCATATGTTATGAACATGAATGTAGAAAGAGACAGCCATATCACCAAGGAGGTAGTGTCCATCTCTACAACAATGAAGGAGAATCCTCTGAAACAATGTTTCTTTCATGCCATGTTTCTGAAGACACTCACAACAAGGATCTTTAGTTGTTGGAGAGTGGCTGCAGCAATCATATGACAGGTAATAAAAATCTGCTTTCTTATCTTGATGCTTCCATAACATAAAAAATTACTCTTGGAGATCACTCTTGCATTAAAGTTGAAGGAAAAGGTATTGTCCCTATTCTTACCAAACAGATTCAACAGAAATACATACCTGATGTTTATTATGTTCCACATCTAAATCATAACCTCATTAGTGTAGGTCAACTAATGGAACATGTTTATGATATAATATACCAAGGGAATACATGTTATATCTATGACAAATTTCCCAATAGAAGACTACTGGCAAAGGTTGAAAAAATTGATAATAGGATGCTTCCTTTGACTCTTAGAAGTCGAAATCTATCATAGTCTTTAGTCCACAATGTATTAAGAATAGATGAATCTCAACCATAACATTGTAGATATGGTCATATCCCATTCAAGACTCTAAGCTAGCTTCAAAAATAGTCAATAGACATTGGCCTCCCTACTATGAATGAAAGGTACTGTAATTATGAAATTTATGTTATGTCCAAGAAAAAACGAGATAACTTTCCCACACCTTCCTCTAGAGAAAAAGAACCTTTAGAGCTTGTTCATACATATTTATGTGGTCTAATGAAAACACAGTCGATTGGTGGTAGTCTTTATTTTATAACATTCATTAGTGATTATAGCAGGAAGACATGGGCATATTTTCTCCAAAATAAATCAAATACATTCTCAAGGTTCAAAGAATTCAAAGAAGAAGCCGAAAACAAGAGTGGAAATCATTTGAAAGTACTCAGATCTGACAGAGGAGTGTATGACTCCAATGAATTCAAACCTTTTTGTCAACAGTAAGGAATTATAATGTAGAATATAGCAAGATGTACTCCACAACAAAATAGAGTAGTAGAAAGGAGAAATCATTCAATCATGAACATGGCCGGATGTACGCATCGTGAAAAGAAGTTGTCAAATAACTACTAGGCTGAAGCAATTTCGAGAGTAGTGTATGTTCTCAACAAATCTATAATAACCAGTCTCTAAGATACATTACCTCAAGAAGCATGGGATGGTAAAAAGGTAAATGTATCTCACTTTCGAATTTTTGGATCAATAGCATTTTCACATGTTCCTGAGAAACTAAGAAAGAAGCTTGATGATAAGAGTGAAACTTTTATTTTCTTAGGTTATAGTGAGAAATCAAAGGGTTACAAACTTTATAATCCAGTGACCAAGAAGTTTGTTGTAAGAAGAGATGTCAAATTTTTTGAAAATAAATCTTGGTCTGATAATGTTGGATGAATATTCAAATCAATATTTTTTTTCCACCACATCCACCTATATTTCAGGTTCAAAAAGAGCCATACCATTCTGAAAATCGTACATATTCAAGCAATGAAGCCACTAGTGATTCAACATCTTCAGAAGACAATTAGAAAACAAGAAGCATCAAAGAAATATATGAGCAGGAGCATGAGTTTGACCAAAAAAATATGTTTGCATTTCTTTCATCTCAACCAACTCATTTTGTAGAAGCAGGTAAAGAAAAGAATTGGGTAGATGCAATGAACCAAGAAATTTCTACTATAAAGGAGAATCAGACTTGGGAATTAGTTGATCTCCCAAGTTACAAAACCAGAATTGGTGTAAAGTTGGTATATAAGACCCTGCATAGTGAAAAAGGAGAGATTGAGAAACATAAGGCAAGGTTGGTTGCCAAAGGATTCTCACATCAATTTTGTGTCAATTATGGTGAAACCTTTGCTCCTGTAGCAAGGTTAGACATTGTCAGAACCATTTTTTCCACAATAGCTCAACACAAATGGAAAGTCTATCAACTTGAAGTAAAATCCGCCTTTGTAAATGGTATATTGCAGGAATAAGTTTATGTAGAGCAGCCTTCTGGTTTTGAAGTTCCAGGATATGAGCATAAGGTATACATATTTAAGAAATATTTGTATGGTTTGAAACAAGCTCCAAGAGCTTGGTATGGTCGCATCAACAATTATCTCATCAAAAGTGGTTTTTGTAGAAGCAAACATGAGCCAACTTTGTATACCAAAGTTCATGAAGGTAAAATTATTATTGTATGCCTTTATATATGTGACCTTCTTTATACAGGAAATGTAATGTTAAAAGATTTCAAAGCAGCAATACAAATAGAGTTTTATATGACAGATCTAGGAGTCATGAAATACCTATTAGGCATTGAAATTCACCAACCTGGTAATGGAATTTTCGTTGGTAAACAAAATATGCTACTAATATTAACCAAATGTTCAGGATGTCCAATTTCAAACATGTATATACGCTAATTTCTCAAGTCACAAAACTGACCAAAGAAGATTTAGCACCACCTATTGATCCCACATTGTGTAAAATAATTATTGGGGAATCTCAATTGTGGATGGTTGTGAAAATGACGTGATATGTGCGAGAAAGTATATGGTTCAAATCCCTCTCATTTACCCTATGAAAGGGGCATACTTAAGCACTTATATGTTATAGTGGTATCCATTAGAATCAACCTGTGTCAAGAGTATGAGACCAACCTAGTTGTTGATTCATGTAAATAATAATAATAATAATTCATGTTATTTAATGTCAAATTTATGTATACTTAAATGTTTTTCCATTTTCCAAAGGTGTTAGATTTAATGAATGAATAAAAGAAAATTCCACATAAATTATATTTTATTTCTCATTATTGTTAATTGCTAGCTCTTAGTTAGTAATTTCTCATGGTAAGGTTCTTTTACTAGTAATATTTTGTTTCAGCTATAGAATAGATCATACGCCATAGTATTGTAACATGTGGCTCTAATACCACTTGTAACATCCACTAATAACCTTCAAGAAAAGAATATTATTATCCTTTTTTTTTACTTTCTAACTAAGGTTATACTTACTCAAGTAATTTTCATCAATTATGTGGAATAAAATTTATAATCCACTCAAACTATTTATGCGAAGGTGGTTTATTACTATGGGAACTATTACCACCTCATAATCTAATTTCAATTTGGTTGTAGTATGATATATGTATACATTTTCTTTCGTGGTGCATTTTCTTAAATCTATGGATTGACTCCTTCGAACTTTGATCTTATTAAGTTATTGAATTATGGTACATATATGATATTACTTTATTTACCTTCTTGACTCTACTTCTCGTCATTTTGTGTGTTAAAGGAAGATGAGCAAAACCTAGTCAAAGTGGAACCCTCTTGAAGGGTCCAGTTTCTCACACTACCTGATCCTGAGCCCAGTAGCATCTAGCACATGTTAGCTTCTCCATCATTAGATTTTTGGGGTTTTTATCTGATGATTATCATGGAAACCAGGTGCTTAAGGGGTAACTACTCCTACCTTGCCCTTGTCGTCATGCACTCTCATTCTCATCACTCCTAGTGAAGTTCTCCAACTATCCTAGACTTTCTTCCCTTCAGGATGGCTTCTATTAGCCTTAAGTGCAGATATTAGGCTATAGATTCAAAACCGCTCATGAAATTTATTAAATCATAAGAATCGAAGCTACTCTATTACTCTGTGAAATTTAATTCACAATCTAAAACACAAATCATAGACATGAGAACAGAAACATCACACATGCACAGAGATTTATCTAAAAATCAATTCTTGAAACCCTTCTTATTTGCATTGAATTAATCAAAGAATAGAAATTAATCCATATTCTTATTCAAGCATGAGAAAAATCTGTAAGTGTATAGTATATATCTCTGCCTAGCTCGCTAACTCTAGCTAACAATTAGCCAATTTTCAAGCCCTCGAAGCTCTTATTTCATTTTTTTGTTCCTTAAAGAATTAGGACCATATTAATTAGGAATATCGCTGAAATGGATTACTCAATTTCTCTAGAGTCTTTCTCTAACTGCATGCACCACTTGTACCCTTCATAATAGTCTACAATTGGTAGTACAATGCCTTGGAATCTCCATCTCAACTAGCTAACTCGAGTTATCTTCATGCATGAGCTAATTTAGGTTGATTGATTAGTTCTCGGGATGATCACTTAGTGTGGTTCAAGTCACACTTCCACAACCTGACCTTCCACTACTTCCTCCAAAAGTTAGAACTAGTTTAACTAACCATAACACAGTTTAACTGAATTAAATTGCTATATTTGAAAGTATCTCAATCTAGGATCCTAAAATATAGGAATCGTTGCACACAACTAAACTACATTCCCCTAACTTGAATTAACTGAGTTAGACTCCTATTTTCTAAGAATCAAATTAAGAAAAATAAACTTGAACTCATTAACTCAAATTGAATGTTGTTAACTCAGTGACAAGAGCCATTTCACCTCAGTTAAATCCTCCAAGTTGTGTGTTGATGTAGAACTTTAAATTTCCTCAATTTGATTAAGGAAATATAAAAGATGAGACTTTCTTGCTGCATTTTCAACACTCCCTCTTAACAAGAAAGGGATTATCAACCAACCCTATCCTGCACTTGTGCAATGTATTGCATGCAATACCTCTCACCATTGCTTCTGTTTCTATAACAACATCTGCAACTGTGAAGAATCCAAAAAACAAACTAAATCAACTGTGTCTGCAATTGTCTACTAGGAAAGTTGTGTTGTTGTTGACTCTCCTATTGAACATTATTCTTTGTTTTCAACACTCCTCTGTACTCCTCAATATCTGACTGGAATTGATCCTCCTGCTACTAAATATTGTGGTCCCCCGTAGCAATGTAATGATCCATGAGGCGAATGCCTCAATGGACCTTGCCCAAATTTATGCAACTCTTGGATTAAGGATCTACATCACTCCACCTCAATCCTTGAGGTATAGTTGAATTTTCTCCCTTTTCCCACTTAGATCGAACCCATTATTTGAGGTCTTTTAATTTAGTGTATGTCTCCACATTTATTCCTCTCTACCTCTCCATTTTTAGTTGTTCAAAAACTTCCTGAGGCTTCTTCTGAGGTTGCATGTTGAAAGGTCTAACATGCTTCCTCTCAACCACCATATCTCTAGACTACTCATGAAACTACTCATGAAATTTACTAAATCACAAGACTTGAAGCTACTCTACTACTCTGTGCATTTTAATTCATAATCTATAAAACAAATCATAGACATGCAAAAGGAAACATCACACATGCACAAATATTTTTCTAGGGAAAAAAAATTCTCAAAACCCTTCCTATATGTAGTGCATTAATCAAAGAATAGAGATGAATATATATTCTTCCTCAATCCTGAGCATAACCTGCAAGTGTATAGTCTATCTCTTTCCTTGACTCACAGAGGCTGGACAACACTTAGCCAATTTTCAAGCCCTCCAATATCCTATTTCCTTATGTTGTTCCTTGAGGAATTAGGACCCTATTAATAATGAAAATCCCCTCAATTGGATTGCACAATTACTCTACATGTTTCTTCTGACTGCATGCACCACCTGTACACTTTAGAATAGTCTATAATTGATAGCACATTGCCTTGGAATCTCGATCTAAACTAGGTAACTTGAATTCTCTGCATGCATGAGCTAATTTGGTTTGATTGATCAGTTATCTAGATGATCACTAAGTGTTCTTGAAGTCACACTTCCATAACTTGACCTTCCACTAGTTTCTCTAACAATTAGAACTAGTTTAACTAACCATAACTAAATTTAATTGAATTAAATTGTTACAACTAAAATTAAATCAACACAGACTCCTAAAATTTAGTAATCATTTCAGACAACTGAACTTCATGCCCCTAACTCCAGTTAACTCAGTTGAAATCCTAATTTTTAGGAATCAACTCATGGAAACTAAACTTCAACTCATTAGCTCATATTGAGTGTTCTTAACTGAGTGACAAGATCCATGTCACCTCAGTTAACTCCTCCAAGTTATCTGTTGATGTGGAATTTCAAATTTCCTCAATTTGATTAAGGAAAAATCAAAATTGAGAGTTTCTTGCTGCATTTTCAACACTGAGAACATATGATGAACGTTTCATGTCTTTATTTCCCTTTTCCTACATTTTTATTTTGTAATATGACTCGTTAACTTCCACCATTGTATTTTGCTCAGCATCTATGGCTACAGTGGCATGGAGAAATGTCAAATCAATTGTTGGGTTTCGACACTTTGTCTACAGAGGTAAAGGTATCATAGTTTTTGTCCCTTTTACTTCTACACGTCTTGAAGCCAAACTTTGACTCTTAGTTATTTTTTTTTGGTACGGAATTTACGAAGTTGGAAAGGAATTCAATTTTAGGTATAGTGAATTCCTATGTCATTTTCTTTCTCTATTTTCTAAACCTCAAGTCATGATACTAATTTTGGAATGTATGTCATTAGTGCGGGTTAGGGTTTGTCCCGTGTTACTAAAAAATTTGGGCATATTTATCTTGCGAAATACTTAAAGTCGTTGTCATTATTTGATTCAATTTTTAATATGGGTTTGTGCTTTTACCAAGTTCTTTTGCCAAACGCTCTATTTGGCCAAAGACTCTCTTTAATGCTTGAAGCTTAGTTTTTTAGTCTTTGAGCTTAAGGCATGTATATAGTTATCGAACTTATATGTGGAGCGTAATAATCACGACCTTCCTATAATTCTCTCATATTGATAAAATTTATCTGCAGTTTATTGTTGAAAAATGTATCCCCTCGAACATGGTTCTACTAGTGTTAAAAATTACAATTCAATACAAATCCTTTGGTTTTTTTGTATCAATGTGTGTGTTACAACACTACATCTATATATATATATATATATATATATATATATATATATATATATATATATATATATATATATATATATATATATATATATATATATATATATATATATATATATATATAGATATATATATATATATATATACATATATATATATATATACAAAGAAACAAAAAAAAAACCTTAGTTTTTATGGAAACACACACACACACATATATAGTTCTTTCTCTATTTTACATGCTCTTCATTTCCTGCAAGATATTGTGGAAAGGGTATTGGTTATGCACATTCTCAACCATCTCCAAGGTATATAGTTTTTGGTCATCCACTCCCTATTTTTATTTTTATACTCGTAGGATTATTATATCATTCTATTCTACCTAGCTTGCAATAAACATTTAATTTATTATATCATTTGGTTATACTTATATGTTCTCATTCCTAAGTGTGATTTACATATTAAAATGGATATACCCAATGGGGTAACACTTGCTTAATACATATTAGGTTATTGTTACTTCATGGCATGACTTATTTTTACTTCATGGCATAATTAAAGTTTTACATGCGTGTATTGAATCTCTCTTGGATGTTTGGTTATACAGTACCCCTTGGTTTTGAATGTTTCATGCTCTACCTGGCCTTAGAATACTACACACCCAATCCTTTATTGCCACATCCACCTCCTTCACATGGGATGCATGTGATCACACTAGCATGCCTGGATGATAGGGATGCGAGGATGAAAATTGAGGGACAAAACCCTAATCTCTTGTACCTTTATCATTTTCGCTCCCTTTCCTATTTTCGTTCACCATTTTCTTTTGAGGATTTTTTTGTGGCGTTGTTTCTTCAATCAATGTCATGTACCAACACCATTTTTAGTGTACATATTTATCTGGCCAGGATTTAAATGCACACAATTTTCTTATGGTAGAGGGTACCTTTTTTTTCTTTAAACTGATCTCGCATACGGTTATGTTGTCTCTACTACCTAAATTTCCTTAGAATCTATATTTTGTTTTCCTCCAGCAATATATGTTCCAGTTATAATGCCTTTACTTGTTTTGTGTATGTATACCACTCACACCAAGATTCCCACCAGTTTTGGGTTTTTCTCGCCTTCAAGTAATGTTGTTTTCTTTTATGACATTCACCTATGCCGTAGCATATTTATTTATGTTATTTGCAAGGATGGCCTTATATGTAATCTATGTGTGTAGTAATAAAAGTTTCCCCTCTTTCTGGATAGGGAGTAATAGAGGTCAAATGAATTGATTCGATGATTCTAGATACAATGGTGAATGTTAGGTAAGCGCCTGGAGTCTTTTTTTTTTTACCTTCCTTTTAATTCTTATTTTAGTGTTTTTTTTCCTTGATTTCATTTTTCCCAAACTACTATTGTCCAAAAATATTTTCATAGAGAATTAATAACAACTCCTCTCTTTCTATTGGAACAACAAGGAGTACATGAAACCTTTAACGGGTCTAAGTATTAATTTTTAATTCCTCTATTTGTGTTATTTCCTAGCTAAGTCAGACTTGTGCAATAGGGTATTTGTACTCTAGTTTTGCTATATTGCAGGTACCAGAATCTCTTTGGAAAACTATTTTACCCCTACACAATTGGATACCATAGTAACCATGTAATTTCTATTGCTAAGTTTTCCATCTCATTTTCATTTCACTCTTGGGAGCTCAATTCAGACCCATGGTCCTGCTAAGAAATTCATTGACTGCCACCATTGCTGACTATTTCTTCCTTGCATGACATATGGCAGTTATGTGTAAATTCCGAATTATTACTAGTTTAATGTGTAAATTTCTTTGGAATACCCTGACTAATAGGGAGCTTGATGCAATATGAAAGACATTGATTGCTAGTTTTTCGAAATTCTATACTCAACATAACTTATTCCTCCAGTTCGTGTTTATAAAATCACCTTAGAATAATTTATTCACTTCTCGGACCTATTTTAGGCAATATTTTTGTAATTTAGCTGTTGTGAGGTGCACTATAGATCAATGAATATATGTTTTAATGTGTGTATGTAATTATGTTTTTGTCCCTTCCTTGGTTTTATAGAGCTGAAATTTGTAGGTGGATAGTTCCCTATATTTGTAAGCATATATACATAGGAATTCCTCTTCATGGTATTTATTAGTTGGATTGCACTTCAATATTAGTATTGTTGTAATTTATGGAATGTAGCATGGATCGATTTTTTTTTCACTAGTCAATTATGTGTAAGGAAAAACATAGTAATTTTTATCATGCATTTTCTCTTGGATACAATTTATTTTTTATCATGCATTTTACTTTTAGTGTTTTTTTTCCTTGATTTCATTTTTCCCAAACTACTATTGTCCAAAAATATTTTCATAGAGAATTAATAACAACTCCTCTCTTTCTATTGGAACAACAAGGAGTACATGAAACCTTTAACGGGTCTAAGTATTAATTTTTAATTCCTCTATTTGTGTTATTTCCTAGCTAAGTCAGACTTGTGCAATAGGGTATATGTACTCTAGTTTTGCTATATTGCAGGTACCAGAATCTCTTTGGAAAACTATTTTACCCCTACACAATTGGATACCATAGTAACCATGTAATTTCTATTGCTAATTTTTCCATCTCATTTTCATTTCACTCTTGGGAGCTCAATTCAGACCCATGGTCCTGCTAAGAAATTCATTGACTCCCACCATTGCTGACTATTTCTTCCTTGCATGACATATGGCAGTTATGTGTAAATTCTGAATTATTACTAGTTTAATGTGTAAATTTCTTTGGAATACCCTGACTAATAGGGAGCTTGATGCAATATGAAAGACATTGATTGCTAGTTTTTCGAAATTCTATACTCAACATAACTTATTCCTCCAGTTCGTGTTTATAAAATCACCTTAGAATAATTTATTCACTTCTCGGACCTATTTTAGGCAATATTTTTTGTAATTTAGCTGTTGTGAGGTGCACTATAGATCAATGAATGTATGTTTTAATGTGTGTATGTAATTATGTTTTTGTCCCTTCCTTGGTTTTATAGAGCTGAAATTTGTAGGTGGATAGTTCCCTATATTTGTAAGCATATATACATAGGAATTCCTCTTCATGGTATTTATTAGTTGGATTGCACTTCAATATTAGTATTGTTGTAATTTATGGAATGTAGCATGGATCGATTTTTTTTTCACTAGTCAATTATGTGTAAGGAAAAACATAGTAATTTTTATCATGCATTTTCTCTTGGATACAATTTATTTTCTGGTTTCCATACAAAAGTCTTTGTTGATATCTTTTTGCAGGAATACAAAATCAATGTTTTAGCTATAAATGAGCCTTATTGAGTAATTTATAATTAAGTGAATTTTCCATTTAAAGGTAGACTACTATATAATGATACTTGAGTGCTTTCTCACTAACATTTTAATTTTTCTTTCAATAATGTTTCACCAGATATTAGAGTTGTCATGCACTCTAAAATATTAACACTGAGGTTTTCAACTCTCTTCCTCTTGCTGTTTTTTTTTAGTTACTTCACCATTACCCTTCTTGGCTCAATTGATTATTTC
Source organism: Pinus tabuliformis (assembly GCA_031772625.1). Classification (NCBI taxonomy): domain Eukaryota; kingdom Viridiplantae; phylum Streptophyta; class Pinopsida; order Pinales; family Pinaceae; genus Pinus; species Pinus tabuliformis. The sequence continues at coordinate 371,824,407 of CM062813.1, read as the reverse complement.
CTACTGTAATTTCTCTCCTTACGCTATCCCCTTGAACCATTATCTCTTATACCTACAAAGACCTTGCATGCATAATTTTATTGCCTTTTTTATTCTATAGTCAGAATATTTACTATAAGAAAGCCATAACCCTATAGGGGTATCTAACCTATCAAAATCACTAAGGGATTGCATGTGGCTTAGGCTACACCAATGCTTCACATGGATTGATTTTTCCCCCCAATGACTTTCACATCATGGAGTGTCTTAACAGTACACCACGTCACTATCTATTCTACTCCTGTGAACAAATTTTTATCTATTATATATATATATATATATATATATATATATATATATATATATATATATATATATATATATATATATATATATATATATACATACATATATATATACATATATATATATATATTCAACATTCAAAGTAAAAATTTAAATTTAAATTTAAAATTAAAATTAAAATTAAATAAAATATATTTAACCTAAATAAAGTTATGTAAAATACACAATATATTATAAATTAATTTATCACGATTATATGATATCATAAATTAGGATGAAAAAAGAAAAAATAATTATAACAATATATAATACAAAATATGGTTAATTAAATAGATGACCATGCAATAAACTATTTATACATTAATTTATGTTTTTACAACATACATTTTGTTATTAATAGAGGTAGACTAGATGGCTTAAGTGTCAGTATAACATTTTTTGGGGACAGACACACGATGAAGCTTTTAAGCAGTTGAATGAGTGTTTGGTGTAAGCCCTAATCCTTCGATTTCCAAAATTGATAAAAAATGAAAACTTTGGAGGAGATTATTTCTCTTCTATATATTACAAAACAGTTAAATAAGATTACATTACAGACATCAACATTAAATGACTTAAGTGAAACTCATCTAAACTGAACTATTTGAATGTTAATCAGGACACTTGGAGTAACAAAGATTACACGTAGCAGGTAGTGGGAAATATATCCTCCAACACTCCCCCTTAATTTCAACTGCAAAAAATTTAAACTAAGATATCTGCTGGTCTATATCTGAGCTAGGCCTACAATTTAAAATTTTGAGATCATCTTGATTTCCTTTTCTCTTTCCTTTCTTCCAAATCCTATAGCCTCTAAATTGGTTCAACTTTTTCTTTTTGTTGTATCGTTCAAACATCAATTTCTTCATTTGCTGGTGTAGGTCTTCAATTGTTCTAAGTTGTGTATGGATATCATTTATCTCTTCAAAAATATGTTTGTATGTGGAATGCAACCACATGTTATCTTTCGTAGTGTATTTTTCATCATCAATCTGTGGCAACACAAGAGGAGAATAAAATTTTATCTATTCAAAACTCCAGTACCTGAAAGTTTCATTGATGTGTTATTCATGCATTCTATTTTCAACATTCATTTTTGCAACTTCTATGTAGACCTCATCTAGACATGGTGTTGCAAGTCATGCCCCAAGGAAATTTAATTGTTGATCATAATCGTCATGTTGGCCTGCACAATGGAAATCAATGGTAAGTTTAAAAACATATGAAAAACTACATTGGGTTTGTTCCTTCTTCTCTGCAATGAGAGATCTCCATGATTGTGCTTCCTTCTCTTTGTCAATTTCTTCAGCTGCTTCAAAGAACTATTCTTCTACTTGGTTCGAAGAGTCAAGTGGGATTATCGCGCCAAATAACATCATGTTGATATTATTTTTTTGTTGCACCATCTGTAACCATTCATATTAAGCCATTTGGTCTTCATCAAACTTAACATGAGCAATTTGAATTGTTGGATTCACTATAACACCGATTGCTCCAATGACAACTTCATTGTCATCAGCAAGCGTTGTTGTTGGTGATTGGATTCACCAAATTGTTATCATCAAGCTCTATTGTTGGATTCACCAAATTGTCATTAGCAATCTCTGTTGCTAGAATCACCAAATTATCATCAACAAGCTCTATTGTTGGATTCACAAAACTTTCGTCCACTTGTGGTTGTGCATGGTGGGCTTAGTGAGCATCAATGTGCTCTCCCTCTACTCCTTCTGCAAAATATTCATAATCATCATCCACTTGTGGCTGAGCTCAATGGGATTCACCAAACTCCTCATCTTCAACTGAATTACTTCCCCTTACACCCAAACACCTCTCAAGGGTATCTCAGGCTTCCTTCGCTGACTTTGCATCTACTATGAGGGGTAGAATGTTGTCATCTATAGATTTTTTTATGCATTTTAATGCGAAGGCGTTCTTTTGACTTTTCAGTTCCTTTTTTTTTTTAAAAACTTCCTACATCTCTAGTTTTTGCTTCGAGTTTCTTAGCTTATTAGCTTCCCCATTTATTGAGTGTGGCACACTATGACTCAACAAGAAAACTGTATTGCAAACATAGCGGCTTCTCTATTATCAACTTCAATCAAATTAGATTGTCAATTGTCTTTCTGGTTTTGACTCTAGCTCATGGTGGCTAAAAAATACCAAATTGATTCACTTTCAATACAATCTTTATCTCATTTTTTTACAAAAGAAACATTTGCAGAAAATAATTTCACAAAATCCTTTTTAATTTGAATAAGTTTAAAAAGTTTTTAATGGCTTGTTCTAAAGTATTTCTCCTTTTCTAAGTAAAAAATAATTTTCGACAAAGCCAAAATCATATGATTGCTTTAAAACCATATGAAAACCTTTTTTTTTTAACTGTTTTAAAAAATTACATAACAATTTTAAGAGGACCATATTGGCTTCGTGCCATAGATGTGACTTGTGCTCATTTCGGGTATGTCGTCGTCAACACATTTTTTGACACACAAAATATGTGGCTAGTGGCTAATTTTACATGTTGGTTTTGTACTTAAGCAGAGAGATCAAGTGCATTGGTCAATTCAAAAAAAATATTTTCTTAAAATCTGGCTAGCTTGTAGTGGTTTCTCTTTGATTTCATATTCCTCTTGAATTGTCTCCCTCGAGTCTTCATCCTTTTCGTCTTTTAAAATATCCAACTTTCTTTTTTGCAAAACCTGCTTCATGCAATTAACCTATTTCTCCTCCTCAACTTCTTGATGTATGATGTTTTCTTTTTCTCCTCCTCAACTTCTTGATGTATGATGTTTTCTTTGGAGTCTTATGTAACTTGGCCCTCTAATACCATGACAAAGAATGAAGAGAGATCATGGAGCAAAGGTTTTTTCTTTTCAATATCATAAATCAGTTAAATAAGATTGTATTGGAAATATCAACATTAAATGACTAGAATAAAACTCAACTAAATTTCACTAACTGAAATTAACTTAAAACACTTAAAGTAAAAATGATAACACTTAACAGGTGATTGGATTAGATACTCCCATAGGAATAAGGAGTTCCATGTTAATGTGACACTATGTGCCGTTGCATTTACGTTAGCATAGGAAGGGCCAAGTCACTTATTCCTAAGGTCGCCAAAAAATTCACTTGATAATCGCAGTTCTTTCCTTCCTATGAAAAAATATCAATCAATGCCTACATGTAGGAGATTCAGGTTTACTGGAAGGGGTGTTTATGTTGGTCAAGCCTCAGCACTTTCCGAAATCCTATACAGACACACCGCTAGGTAATTCACTTGCAGACATTTTCAAATGGATAGCTCAGTGTCTTTTACACGAGCATTACTCTGGAGTAGGAATTCAGTTATGCATCACAAACCAAAGTGAGCCCTAAAAATCTATTGTTAAGGGGGCTTGTGCCATTTTTTAACATCTTTTTTGGTTCTCCTTCAATGGATAACTTGTGTGGTAGATGAAGCACAAATTTGTGGAAAATATGACTACGAATATTAAATCATTGATACATGTTAGCAACCAATTTATATTAGTAAAAAAATCAGAAATGCCATGCAGAGTGTGGAGCTCTGCATAATGGAAATGTGGGGATTAAATTTCATGGGATGTCTCTTAGAACTCATAATTGGACAAGGCGACCGTGCTTGGAATTATTGTGCAGAATCCAGAGGCCTCTACATACCTCCCCTTTTTTTTGACTGAGGGTGAGATATCTCCTTATGCTGCATTTTTTTATAAAAAACATAGTAACTATACCGACTAGTTCCGGTGATTTCACTTCTTTTTACCAGCGATGGTAAGTGCTCCGATTGTGTTGGTATTACTATATCTTCCATGAGTTTAAACTCACCGTTGTGTTGAAATATTAATCTTACTGTTGGTTAAGTGTCATCTCATTTTATTGTCTGTTTCGTGTCATAGACAGCTCAATTTTACTTCAGTCTTATTCCATAGACCTTGATTTCTACTTCAATCATTTATTATTGATGTTTACAATGTAATATATTTAACCATTTTGAAATATTGAAAAAAGAAATCTCCACTGCACTTTTTGGTTTTATTTTTTTCAGAGTATTGGAGGCCCAAGTGGCATAAAACACCAGAGAGAGTTGCGCCTCAAAGTTTTTGGGTTCGCAAAGAAAAGGCGTGAGAGGCCGAGAAAAAGAATGCAATTGCGCACCTTTAAAAAAGACTCAGTGCATCGTATACGAAGCTCAACCAAAATAAATTGCGCACAAAGCAATAAAATTACGAATTTGTAGAGCTCTTAAAAGTTGTGCACCCCATGCATTGCATTGTTCACATTTGTGCATCAAAAAGATGTTAGAGTTGCACACACGAGTTAACGAAGTCCACACAAGAAAAATCCGCCCAAGAATTCCTTCAAAGTCAAAGGTTCATATTTTTTTAATTCACGAATACATGTGAAAGGAGTATTTGTTATTTTTCTAATCTCAAAAAGGTTCACAACAATAATTCATAAAACACTTTATTCATGCAAGGCCCTACTCATGAAATGTTTTAATTCATGATTAAAAAAAAAAAGGATTTTAGTGATTTTAATTTTAATTTTAAAAGAGATATCGGCTTCGTCTAAGTGAATTTATTTGTTTAAAAAGGGTTTATTAAAAAAATCAAGGTTTTTTTTAAAAGAGGGTTTACATTTTTAAAGGAGATATTTTTTTTAAAAGGACTTGAGAAGGGTCTGCAATGTTGTATTTGAAGAAATACAACACCTTGCCACAGACCCTGACTCTTTCTAGCAAAAATTACCAGTTTTGGTTTTTCAAAATGAAGACATTCGTGCAAGCCCAATAGTGTTGGGATACACTTCAAAATACCTATGTAGAGCCAACCCAAGAAGCATGGGTGGCCATGTCCAATAATCAGAGGAATGAAACTACTAAACTCATAAGGAAATAACACAGAGCCAATTATTGGATACAAAACTCATTTGATGACTCTATTTTTGACAAGATAACTGGTGCATCTGCAACACATGAAGCTTGGGGAATCTTGAAGGTTATGTATCAAGTTAATGATACAGTGAAGACAGTTAAATTAGAGACATTGAGATCACAGTTTGAAACCCTAAAGATGAATGACACAAAAAATGTCAATCAATTCATGACTAGAGTCGTGGGAATAGTTAATCAGATTAAGCTCATCAGTGAAACCATTTCAGGTCAGAAAATTGTTCAAAAAGTCCTTCGAAGTCTACCCTATTAATATGACCTGATTAAAACAAGCATTCTGGAATCCAAATATTTTACAATTTTCTTGGTAGAAAAGTTTACTGGATCACTTCTGGCACACGAAACAATACTCAACTTGGCAAAAGATTCCATAGAACAAGCTTTCAAAGAACAACTTTATTTTGGTAGAGGAAGACGTAGAGGATATAGAGGCAGAAACGAGTGAGGCAGAGGCCGAAGCAGAGGCAAATATGAACATCATCATGCAACAGACGAGACTCCACAAAACCAAACTCAAAGAAGTAGCCCATAGATCAAATCGAAGGTCCAATATTATTACTGCAAGAAATTCAGGCATTATGAACATGAATGTACAATGAAACAGACATATCAGCAAAGAGGTAGTGTCCATCTCTACAGCAATGAAGGAGAATCCTCTGAAACAATGTTTCTTTCATGCCATGTTTCTGAAGACACTAACAACAAGGATCTTTGGTTGTTGGAGGGTGGCTGCAGCAATCATATGACCGGTAATAAAATTATGCTTTCTTATCTTGATGCTTCCATAACATCAAAAAATACTCTTGGAGATCACTCTTGCATTAAAGTTGAAGGAAAAGGTATTTTCCCTATTTTTACTAAACAAATTCAACAAAAATGCATACGTGATGTTTATTATGTTCCACATCTAAAGCATAACCTCATTAGTGTAAAAAAACTAATGGAAAATGGTTATGATGTAATATTCCAAGGGAATACATGTTATATGTATGACAAATTTCCCAATAGAAGACTATTCGCAAAGGTTGAAAAAACCAATAATAGGAGTAGTTCAAAATTGTTATTCTGCCGAGGCAGATTATCGTCGGAACTTAATCCTGATGTTTCATTTTACTCTTAGAAGTCGAAATCTATCACAGTCTTCAGTCCACAATGTATTTAGAATAGATGCATCTCAGCCATAACATTCTAGAAATGGTCATATCCCATTCAAGACTCTGAATTAGCTTCAGAAATAGTCAATAGGCATTGGCCTCCCTACTATGAATGAAAATTACTGTAATTGTGAAATTTGTGTTCTGTCCAAGAATAAAACATATAACTTTCCCACATATTCCTCTAGAGCAAAAGAACCTTTAGAGCTTGTTCATACATATTTATGTGTTCCAATGCAAACACCGTCCATTGGTGGTAGCCCTTATTTTCTAACATTCATTGGTGATTATAACAGGAATACATTGGCGTATTTTCTAAAAAATAGATCAGATACATTCTCAAGGTTCAACGAATTCAAAGAAGAAGATGGAAAGAAGATTGGAAATCCTTTAAAATTACTCAGATCTATTAGAGAAGGAGAGTACAACTCCAATGAATTCAAATTATTTTGTCAACAGTAAGAAATCATAATGTAGAATACAGCAAGATTTACTCTACAATAGAATGGAGTAGTAGAAAGGATAAATCAGTCAATCATGAACATGGCCATATCTACGCTTCATGAGAAGAAGTTGTGAAAATGAAGTGATATGTATGAGAAACTATATGGTTCAAATACCCCTCATTTACCCTCTAAAAGGGGCATACTTAGGCACTTATATGTTATAGTGGCAGTTGTTAGAATCAACTTGTGTTAAAAGTATGAGACCAACCTAGTTGTTGTTTCATGTAAATAATAATAATAATAATTCATGTTATTTAATGTCAGATTTATTTATACTTAAATGTTCTCCCACTTTCCGAAGGTGTTAGATTTAATGAATGAATAAAAGAAAATTCCACATAAATTTTATTTTATTTCTCATTATTGTCAATTGCCAACTCTTAATTAGTAATTTCTCATGGTAAGGTTCTTTCACTAGTAATTTTTATTTTTATTTTTATTTTTGTTTTATATTTTCTATTTTTTTATTATATATATATATATATATATATATATATATATATATATATATATATATTCTTCAGTTGTAGAATAGATCAAAACCATAGTATTGTAACATGTGGCTCTAATACCACTTGTAACATCCACCAATAACCTTCAAGAAAAACTTATTATTATCTTTTTTTAACTTTCTAACTAAGGTTATACTTACTCAAGTAATTTTCATCAATTCTGTGAAACAAAATTTATAATCCACTCAAACTATTTACATGAAGGTGGTTTATTACTATGGGAACTATTACCACGTCATAATATTATTTCAATTTGGTTGTAGTATGATTTATGTATATATTTTCTTTCATGGTGCATTTTCTTAAATCTATGTATTGACTCCTTTGAACTTCAACCCTATTAAGTTATTGAATTATGGTACATATATGATATTACTTTATTTACCTGGTTGACTCTGCTTCTTGTCATATGACGTGTTAAAAGCGGATGAGCGAAACCTAGTTAGAGTGAAATTCTCTTGAAGGGTCCAATTTCTCACACTACTTGATCGTGAGCCAAGTAGCATGTAACACATGTTAGCTTCTCCATCATTAGATTTTTGGGCTTTTGATCTGACGGTTATCATGGAAACAAGGTGCTTAAGGGGTAACTACTCCTACCTTGCCCTTGTAATCTTGCACTCTCATTCTCAACACTCCTAGTGAAGTTCTCCAACTATCCTAGGTTTTCTTCCCTATGGGATGGCTTCTGTTAGCCTTGAGTGTATATATTAGGCTGTAGATTCAAAACCACTCATGAAGTTTGTTAAATCATAAGACTCATAGCTACTCTATTGCTCTGCAAAATTTAATTCACAATCTATAACACAAATCATATACATGCAAAAGGAGCCCACGGGGCTTTGGATTGACGGTGAATGGGTGCACTGTTAAGGCACCCCTTGCAATAGGTCACTGGTTCAATTCCCCGTGGGTACTTAGTTTAGTCTTAACCTAGAAAAAAAAATCATAGACATGCAAAAGGAAACATCACACATGCACAGAGATTTATCTAAGGGAAAGCAACTTCTCAAAACCCCTTCTTATTTGTATTGCATTAATCAAAGAATAGAAATTAATACATATTCTTGTTCAAGCCTGAGCACAATATGCAAGTGTATAGTTTATCTCTCTGTCTGACTCATTGACTGTAGCCAACACTTAACCAATTTTCAAGCCCTCCAAGATCCTATTTCATTCTGTTGTTCCTTAAATAATTTGGCACCTATTAATTAGGAATTTCCCTCAATTGGATTATGCAATCTCTCTAGGGTCTTTCTCTAACGGCATGCACCACTTCTACACTTCGAAATAGTCTACAACTAGTAGTACAATGCCTTTGAATCTCCATATCGACTAGCTAGCTTGGATTATCTTCATGCACGAGCTAATTTAGGTTGATTTATCAGCTATTGGGATAATCACTAAGTGTGGTTAAAGTCACACTTCCACATCCTGACCTTCCATTATTTCCTCCAATAGTTAGAACTAGTTTAACTCACCATAACATAGTTTAACTGAATTAAATTGCTACAATTGAAAGTATATCAACCTAGGATCCCAAAATATAGGAATCGTTGCACACAACTAAACTGCATGCCCCTACCTTGAATTAACTAAGTTAGACTCCTATTTTTGAAGAATCAAATTAAGAAAAATAAAATTAAACTCATTAACTCAAATTGAATGTTTTTAACTGAGCGACAAGAGCCATTTCGCCTCAGTTAACTCCTCCAAGTTGTCCGTTGATGTGGAATTTCAAATTTCCTCAATTTGATTAAGGAAATATCAAAGTGAGACTTTCTTGTTGCATTTTGAACACTCCCTCTTAACAAGAAAGGGATTATCAACCAACACTATCCCGCACCTATGGAATGTACTGCATGCAACACCTCTCACCATTGCTTCTGTTTCTACAACAACATATGCAACTGTGAAGAACCAAAAAACAAACTAAATCAATCATTCCTGCAATTGTCTACTAGGAAAATTGTGTTGTTGTTGACTCTGCTACTGAACATTATTCTTTGTTTTCAAAACTCCTCTGCACTCCTCACTATATGAATGGCATTGATCCTCTTGCTACAGAATATTGTGGTCCCCCGTAGCAAGGTAATGATCCATGACGTGAATGCCTCAATGGACCATGCCCAAATTTATGCAACTCTTGGATTAATGATCTACATCACTCCACCTCAATCCTTGAGGTATAGTTTAATGTTCTCCCTTTTCCCACTTAGATCGAACCCATTATTCGAGGTCCTTAATTTAGTGTATGTCTCCACACTTCTTCCTCTCTGCCTCTCCATTTGTAGTTGGTCAACAAATTCTCGAGGCTTCTTCTAAGGTTGCATGTTGAAAGGTCTAACATGCTTCCTCTCAACCACCATATCTCTAGTCTATGTGCTTCTCCTCAAGGCTTTATATGCATCTTCTACCTCAATTTCAATAGATTCTTGACTCGAGCACTGATCTATTTCACCTGCCTCATGGATATGTGTCTCAGGAGTGCTTTCCCTTTTCTGAAGATCACATTGTAACCACAGTCTTCTAAAAGTGCAACAAAGATTATATTTTTCTTTAGTCCTCGAATGAACATGACATCCTTGAATCTGAGAGGGGAGCTCAACTCCCTATGAAAGGTGACTATACCAATCCTAGTCAAAATGTACCTTTCATCATCTCCAAACTCAATGTTCATATGGGGATCTTTCTCCTCCATGTCACTGGAAAATTCTCTATTCCCCTTCATGTGGAACGAGGCACCACTGTTTAGGTACCACACACTCCCCATCACTATACTCTTCATGCATGAAATGAGAGTGAAGTCTAGCTAGAACTATGAATCCAAAACTTCACCTGTTCCTACTACTGCAAGATCCTTATTGCTTGCCTTCTTATGTGGACACTTAGTGGCATATTTTCCGAATTCATGATAATTGAAACACTGAGTTTTGGATAAGTATTTCTTCTTTCCCCCTTGAATGGATTCAAATTCACCTTGGGACTTCTTTCCCTTGGCCTTCCTTCCTTTGCTTACTAATACAAAGTCCTCTTCCTCTTCTTTGTATAAGGTCCCATCTCTAGTATTCTACCTTATTTCCTCTTGTACCAGGTTAGAGCATAAGTGCTTCCAAATCAGTAGTTTCTCCCTCCCATTCAGTGACAGCTCTTGGGAAGGCTGAGATGGGATAGAGCTACCAAATATTCTTTAGGGAAATTAAAATTGTCCCCACCAAGTTCATCATGACACTATGTAAACCTTCTCAGATACTACATAATTGTGTCATTCACCTGCATCTTGAAACTTCGAAGTTTATCATTGAGTGATAGCTTCTTGTGGTCACTATTTTCTTGGAACAATTCTGTCAATGTACTCCACATCATGAACATATTTTATTTTCCTTGGATATTCGAGACAATATGATCCCGTACTCCATCCAAGATGATTCTCCTCACCTTGCCTACATATTTCTTCCACTTAGCAAGTTTATGAGCATCAAATGCTTGATATTTTGCAACATCTGTCTTGATGTATTCTAGCAACCCATTTTCATCCAATATTTCCTCCATGTTCTCCTTTCGTGTAACCATATTTGAGGTGAGTTCCAAGGGATACTCTAGCCTTAGTCCGTTGTAATCCATCTTCTTTGTCCTGAAGAAAACCTGGAACAATGATATTCAAATTCAAATCTCTGAGGCATGACTTTGAATTTCCTGTTCTATTGTGAATTCAACTCTCATACCACGTAAAATTTAGGTTGTTTATTCAAAACTACTCGTGAAATTTACTAAATCACAAGACTCAAAGCTACTGTACTACTCTGTGGAAGTCAATTCATAATCTAGAAAACAAATCATAGACATGCAAAAGGAAACATCACACATGCGTAGAGATTTATCTAGGGATTTTTTTTTCTCAAAACCCCTTCCTATATGTAGTGCATTAATCAAAGAATAGAGATGAATACATAGGCTTTCTCAATCCTGAGCATAACATGCAAGTGTATAGTCTATCTCTCTACTTGACTCGCTGACGCTGGACAACACTTAGCCAATTTTGAAGCCCTCCAAGCTCCTGTTTCCTTATTTTGTTCCTTGAGGAATTAGGACCCTATTAATTAGGAAATTCACTCAATTGGATTGCACAATTACTCTACATTTTTCTTCTGATTGCATGCACCACCTGTACACTTCATAATAGTCTACAATTGATAGCACATTTCCTTAGAATCTCGATCTAAACTAGGTAACTCAAATTATCTGCATGCATGAGATAATTTAGCTTGATTGATCAGTTATCTAGATGATCACTAAGTGTCATTAAAGTCACGCTTCCATAACTTGACCTTCCACTAGTTTCTCGAAAAAATAGAACTAGTTTAACTAACCATAACTAAATTTAATTGAATTAAATTGTTACAACTAAAATTAACTCAACATAGGCTCGTAAAATTTAGTAATCATTTCACAGAACTAAACTTCATGCCCCTAACTCTAATTAATTGAGTTGAAATCCTAATTTTTATGAATCGACTTAAGGGTACTCAACTTAAACTCATTAACTCATATTGAGTGTTCTTAACAGAGTGACAAGATCCATGTCACCTTAGTTAACTCCTCCAAGTTATCTGTTGATGTGTAATTTCAAATTTCCTCAATTTGATTAAGGAAAAATCAAAATTTAGATTTTCTTGTTGCATTTTCAACATTGAGCACATATGATGAAGGTTTCATGTCTTTGGTTCCTTTTTCCTACATTTTTATCTTCTAATATGACTTGTTAACTTCCACTATTATATTTTCCTTAGCATATATGGCTACAATGGCATGGAGCAATGTCGAGTCGATTGTTGGGTTTTGACACTTTTTCTACACAGGTAAGGGTATCATAGTTTTTTTCCCTTTTACTTCTATAGGTATTGAAGTGAGAGTTTGAATCTTAGTTCTCTTTTTTTTAGTGCGCATTTACAAAATTGGCAAAGAATTCAGTTTTAGGTATATTGAATTCCTACGTCATTTTCTTTCTTTATTTTCTAAAACTCAAGTCGTGATACTAATTTTGGAATGTATGTCATTGTTGCAGGTTAGGGTTTGTGCCCCCTTACTCAACAATTTGGGCATATTTATCTTGCAAAATATTTAAAGTCATTGTCATTATTTGATTCAATTTCTGATATGGGTTTGTGCTTTTATCACGTTCTTTCACCAATCGCTTTATTTGGCCAAGGACTCTCTTTAATGATTGAAATTTAATTTTTTAGTCTTTGAGCTTAAGGCATGCATAGAGTTAGTGAACTTATATGTGCATTGTAATAATCATGACCTTGTTATAATTCTCTCATATTGATAAAATTTATTTCCAGTTTATTTTTTAAAAATGTATCCCCTCAAACATGGTTTTACTAGTTTTAAAAATTATAGTTCAATACAAACTCTTTGGTTTTTTTGTATCGGTGTGTGTGTTACAACTCTACATCTATAAAAAAACAAAAAAGGAAAAACCTTTGGTTTTATGGACATGCTCTTGATTTCCTACAACATATTATGGAAGGGGTATTGGTTATGAACATTCTAAACCATCTCCAAGGTATATAAATTTTGGTCATCCACTCACTATTTTTGCTTTTATACTTGTAGGCTTATTATATCATTCTATTCTACCTAGCTTGCAATAAACATTTAACTTATTATATCATTTGGTTATACTTATATGTTCTCATTCCTAAGTGTGATTTACATATTAAAATTAATATCCCCAATGGGGTACATACTTGTTGAATACACATTAGGTTATTATTACTTCATGGCATGACTTATGTTAATATGTCTAGAGGCGCCCATCAAATTCTTTCTTGTGCAAAAAGATATTTTTGGATGATGATATCCACATGGTCATGGTACAATTAAAGTTTTACTGGCGTGTATTGAATCTCTCCTGGACGTTTGGTTATACAGTACCCCATGGTTATGAATGTTGCATGTTCAGCTTGGCCTCATAATACTGCACACCAAATCCTTTATCGCCAGGTCTGCCTCCTTCACATGGGATGCATGCGATCGCACTGACATGGCTAGATGATAAGGATGCAAGGATGAAAATTGAGGGAGGGGATCTCCCCACACAAAATACTAATCTCTTGTACCTTTGACATTTTCGCTCCCTTTCCTATTTTCATTCACCATTTTCTTTTGAGGTTTTTTTTGCAGCGTTGTTTCTTCAATAAATGTCATGTACCAACACCCTTGTTAGTGTACATTTGTATTTGGGTAGGATTTAAATGCACACAATTTTCTTATGGTAGAGCCCAGCTTCTTTTTTTTTCTTTAAACTGATCTCACATATGGTTATGGTGTCTCTACTACCTAAATTTCCTTAGAATATATATTTTGCTTTCCTCTAGAATTATATCTTGTAGTTCTAATGCTTTTACCTTTGTTTTGTATGTATACCACTCATACCAGGGTTCCCACCAGTTTCAGGTTTTGCTCGCCTTCAAGTAATGTTGTTTTCTTTTATGAAATTCACCTGTGCCTTAGCTTATTTATTTGTGTTATGTGTGAAGATGGCCTTATATGCAATCTATATGTGTAGTAATAAAAATTCCCCCTCTATTTGGATAGGGATTAGTAGAGGTCAAATGAATTGATTCGATGATTCTAGATACAATGGTGAATGTAAGGTAAGCGCGTAGAGGTTTTTTTTTACCTTCCTTTCTAATTTTATTTTAGAAATGGGAAGTTTTGATTTTATTATTATGGAAAATGACTCCTATGTTGGTTTTCCTCATTGATTTCCTATAATAAATTTCACATCGGGTCATCCTTTTTACTTTCAATTTTTTTTCCTTGATTTCATTTTTTGCCAACCTGCTATTGTCCAAAAATATTTTCACATAGAATTAATAATAACTCCTCTCTTCTTATTGGAACAATAAGGAGTACGTGCAACCTTTAATGGGTCAAGTATTAATGTTTAATTCCTCTATTTGTGTTATTTCCCTACTAACTCAGACGTGTGCAATAGAGTATTTGTACTCTAGTTTCGCTATAATGTAGGTACCAACATATCTTTGGAAAACTCTTTTACCCCTACATGACATGATAGCACAGTAACCATGTAATTTCTATAGCTAATTTTTCCATCTCGGTTTCATTTCACTCTTGGGAGCTCGATTCAGACCTGTGGTCCTACTAAGAAATTCATTGACCACCACCATTGCTGACTATTTCTTCCTTGCATGACGTAAACGATATTACAAACCCCGAATAACAAAGTGGGCATTTCATAATGGAATGCTCTTCCGTAGTGGGCTTTTGCATGTGCTAGTGTCTCCAAACTCCAAACGGGGTTAGCCAAGGACCTCATTAAGTAGCTTCAGCCCCTAGAGGGGATAGTATGTCCAAGGTACATCCTTGTAATGGCTGTGGAAAGTGAAAAAGGGGTGATATTGAATAGGAAATAGAGGGGCAGCCTTAGGCCACATAATGGGGCATAGGGGTAGCTAGATAAGGGGAAGCCCATACATGGGTATATAATGTATAGAAGGGAGAAGTTGTGGTACATGAGGTGCCTGAAATTTATTTTTCCACCCTTATTTATATGCCTTTTGCCTTTTATGAATTTTTCTTTAGTTAATTTCTCAAGGCTCGGAGGAAAAGAGCATGATGTGTATAATATAGTAGTGTTTACCCCATTTGAGGTAGTGCAGTTCATTTCCCTCTAGGGGTTGGGACAATCATTGGTTCCTAAATGATACAGGAGGCTCATCTAGGGCCTATGGAGCCAGGGTGATGGCCATGGATGGGGTAGAGCTCATGTGTCCTCTTTTTCCCATGTGCTAATTATTTTGTCCCAACCATCTTTTGCATTTTGTGGTACAATGTCTTGTTAAATGGGGTCATTCATGGTTTTCACTTTTATTTTGATCGCTTCTACCTCTGGGGAATCTTTCTAGGCCTGACCCAAGGTGGGGGAAAGAGGATAGGGAGGCTAGCCCTATGTTGACCCAAAATGCGAATGTGGACCCAGGTGGGAGAAAATATGAATGGGGGTAGAGCAGCCACTATCCAAACGCATGGCTGTGAGGTGTCTTTCTGGTTTAAGGTTTTGCAATCTGCAAGCTCGGACTGTTGGGTGGAAGCATCTTGTTGTAATTTCATTTCTGTCACAAGTGTTAGAGGAATACAAGTCATTTACCCTGAGAATGGAATTTTTAATTAAAAAGGAGAAAAAAAACGGAGCCCGGGAAAAAGAGGTGGAAATGTAGATCAAGATTTGAATATGAACTCTAACGGTCCTTTGCAATGGCTAGTATTTATCGTTTGACCTTTTGATTAAGACATGGGACTCAAAAATCACGACCTTAGCCTTATTGGGTAAAGTTCAAATTAATATTGCACAACTCAGATCCCTCCAAAACCGCTTAATAAATTATATAATAACATTTCTAGATTTTTTATCCCGATTTTTGTTTTTTGATCTCATTATTGTCTGTAATAATTGTTTTCCTATGTTGATAGGCTGCCGATGAAGATTTTTTCGGGGATGCATTTGATGGTTTATTTGTTATCATTAGGGGGTTTTGTATTTTGACGAGTCTTTTTATATTTTGTTGAACTATAGGCCGTCCTTTTTTCAATGTCTTTTTTCAATGTCTTTGAAGAAGTGATAGGCTTAGAGCAATTGAATTGTAGGCCATGCTTCTTGACAAATTGATGAACAGATGTAGTTCCTCGTGTAAAGTATCACCTTAAATCATACAGTTAAAAAATAATAAATCTATGGTTAGTGTGTCATTTTTAAAACTCTTTCCAGATCCCATGGAAGTTTGTAAAGTTTCGCCTTCAATCATAGAACGTAATAAAACTATGCTTACTGTGGGTCACAGTGAAACATGCCCAAGTCCCAATGGAAGCTTGTGGGTCAGTTTCATTCAGATGGGGATATCATACCTAATATTCACAGCAATGTGGGTCTCTCCAAACATCTTACGCTATAGCATATACCCTGTCTTCCTCACAGACAGCATGAAATGCAGTTTGCACATTGATATTGTGGCATACAGAGCATATGAAGATGTTTTATTACAATGCAAGAACACTGGTATCATTCACATGGATAATCTGGGCATCCAGCTTTGGTGTGTTGGGTGACATTGGTGTGAACTGGGGAATTCTGTCATCACAAAGACTGGCTCCCTCTATTGTTGTGAAGCTGCTACAGGCCAATCACATTATGAAAGTGAAGCTCTTTGATGCAGATCCCAAGGTCTTGGAGGCTCTGATCGGCTCTGATATTCAGGTCATGGTCGGCATTACTAATGACTTGCTAGAAACTCTCAGTTCGTCTTCTGAAGCTGCTGACATGTGGGTTCGTGACAATGTCATACGCTTTGCTTTCAATGGAGGAGTCAATATCAGGTACATCCTTATATTTTGGCTTTCCATGTGTCTGTACCAGCTCTATTTTATTAGTAGTTTTGGAAATCTGATAGTCCACTACACTATAACTAAGAACAACTCTCTCCAGCAGGTACTTACATCTGAGAAGCTCAACGAGTTACTGAAGCTAATAAAATAGTTCATAGAATCTCAAGACCTCAATACAAAGGTCAAAGTTTAAACTAGGTTATTTTCATGCTGTATAAGTTCTTGATTTGAGTGGAAATTTGGGGAACAAAAGTTATTTGGTGATCTCGCTTCTCTGTCATTATATTCCTTAGTTCTTTGAGGTAAACTGTATATATATCCAGCATTCAGATCATGTTGGTCTATTGGCATACAGTACAATGTTTTAACTTTTCACTGAGTTGCAAAACTCTTTGATTTATCCTGGGTTTTCCGAGTTTATGATTTCCCAGTTTTTGCTAATTTTCGCCTGAGCTTTCCGAGTTGATGACCCCTACCGATTTTTGCACCAAACTAATAACTTCCTCTATGATGTAGTTAGAATCCATAGTTTAAGGAGATTATATATCTGCGTCACCCATTGAGACCATGTTGGGCTGTTGGGTGGTGTTACAATTTCAATGATGCTGCTCTAGGGCCTAATATCTTCCTTATTTGACGACGTTAATTTGTTACAAGTAGTTGCTGCAGTATATGGCTTTTAACATTTATAGACACAATTTAATTCGGTGCATCTACTGCTGCTGGATCATTTTGCCAACCAACAATTAGAAGGTCATCCTTCGCTTATCCCTGTGTTTAGGGGGAGATGTCATGCTAATCTTGAGCTTGCCAAGGCCATGCAGCTCTAGGTTTTCTGATTGCCAGGAACACCCATATTTGTTACATGAGTCCAATCGAAACTTGAATAACGTCATGGGATATGAAATTGGTATCATTGGTTTTTCATCGGTACCATCCGAGCCGCAGTTTGCCAATTTTTGCCAATTTTTTTTGCCGATGTTTCCGAGAAGATATTTTCTGTACCCTCTGCCGATTTTTTGCCGATGCCAATTTTTTCAACACTGTGCTTGATATAGAAGGCATCCTAATTGGTTGATCAAAATATAGGGTGAATGTCATAATCAGACAGATGTTATGGTCAGCCATTTTGAGATGTTTGTTTTATAGACTTCATTGGTTGAGCACATTGGGTACAATGACTGACAACATATAACGTGTTGATCCAACATTCTGGATCATGTGACTAGGAAGGGTTACGACCCAACAGTCTGGACTAACGTACACCAACTAAAGTCTTAGTCACTAGTTGGCGCTTTCTTCTATAACGTATTGAGCTCTCACACACATACACATACAACTTTCTAATGATTCTCACATAGACAAACTCTAATGCACTCTCAAAACCAGATCACAATGGGCTAATGAAAACTTTGATTTCATAACAGAACCAAATTCACTTAACTAGGTCTGGCAGCCCAACTGGCACACAGACCTAAATCTTAGCTCTCATAAGAAGCTTTGGTGCCAAGTTCCAACTTAATAATTGCGTGAACAGTAATGCAATTCTAGACTAGTAACCGTGAAAGAATATAAGAAGCGTAAATCAACTATTACATTCCAGTTATAACATCTCAAATGATTAAGCACATTGATATAGTTCATCTCTAACCATAATATAAATTACATAGCAGCATGCAAAATGGGCTCCGAACCGCAATACCTATCATTTAAAAGACAAGGGCTGTCAAACAAGTTGCCAAAGGATGGATTCACCTCCCAGCCGTAGACATTCCTACATGACTGTTACACCCAAGCAAGGCTAATGATATGATAAGGGAGCACAGTTACGGTAGCATACCTCTCTCAGTGTCACAAATTACAAACAGTTTTACAACAGAAATCACCTAGCTGTACCTAACCAGGTTTAGGTCTTCTTGTTGGCCTCAACTAACTCATGTGAAAATCAGTATGCTAGCCCAAAACTACCTTGCTGATCCCAACTAAATAAAGGTAAGAGATATGCTAGATCAGGCTTTTGTAGGAGAGCACTTCTATTGGCTCGCAACATCACTTATGATTATGCACTCTACAATTCTGTGACCAGCTGAATGTCAAGCAATTGAACCGCGATTTAAATCCTATTTTGTCAGCAATAAGTACTATACTTTGTCTTTATTTAGTGTAGACAACCAAGCACTTATTCTGCTCGTCTGTAGAAGGGACAATGGTTGTTTGCGTATGAGGTATAAGGAAATCCTATCAGATGTTTTGTATTTTCATATGGAATTGAATCATACTCCTGCACACTGTAACATTCATATATATCAACCTGTAGAGGCTTTAATAACACCCGGTATTTTGGTTAGTGATTTTATTGGACCTCATGTGCATATCCTGCATGCACAGGATGGACTATTCATATGTTACAGGGTATTATTCTTATTATTTAGGGTGCACACCTTCAGGTGCTCAAGAACGATTACTAGAACAGTTAGTTAATTCTGCAATTTAAAGGATGAAAAAGGAGGTTATAGGATTCTAGTTTTGGTTCTCATCCACAGTGTCACACAAGTCTGCCTGGGCATGGTTCTCATGGTCTAATAGTGACTTGAGGAGTCATAATACCACAGATCACTAAACACGAACAGCTAAGGTAGCCCAAGGACAATAACCATCTTTACACATTAATTAACAGGTCTTACATTAATTATCCTAGGGGGTTTTAATACTTCCAAATGCTTAAAAAACAGTTAGCAGAGCATTCAAATTACACATTCCAGCAATCTTTTCTATAAACCAACCAAATGCAGTCAGGAGAGCCCTCCTTTTAAACTATACAACCTTATTGTTAGTATGATCAACCTTATTTTAATATATAGTGTGACAAACTGTATGTGACAGGCAGGTGGAAAACTTTTCTCGCAATTGACTAAGTGACGTCCTGCGAGCCAGACTTGAGACGGAAACCCTCGTGAGAAGTATATGCTTGGCTCTTTTCCAAACAAATGAAGAGCCAATCAGGTTTTGTGTAATCATATCTGGTATCGTATTGGGTTATTTTTAGAAGCGATAATTGGATTCAGATTCTCATCGAGTGAGTTGTTCTGCTTTCTCAATTTGAGAGTGTTTGTTTGGAGGGAAAAATGAAAGAGGACATATAAGAATAGGGAGGGGAAAGATGCAGAGGAAGAGGATTGAGAACATTGTCAGCAGGCAGGCTACATTTTCGAAACGTAGGTGGATTGCTGAAGAAAGCTTACGAGCCCTAGATGATCTGCGCTGCAGAAGTTGAACTTGTGATTTTCTCCCCAGCAGGAAAGCTCTATGAACTGTTTTTTAGTGAAAATCCTACTATTTTGATTCTAATAATCATGGCTATGCAAACCTCATGAAATTCTTACTAATAACCCCGGTCGTGCAAGCCCTAGTAAGCTCGATGTTGAAAAACTTAGTGTAAAACCTCCAAATCACTGGTTTTGTTGTAGTGCTTATTGGAGAGTATATAAAAAATTTCACACCTTTTTATGAGATATGGGAGGAAAACATGTTAAATATTTTTAATAAATATAAAATTTCCAAAATGATGCTAGTTACGTGTGATTCTTTTTTCATTGTTTGTGATTATGAAAAATGAAACTCAATGTTTTTTCATTAGTGCACACATATTTCATTCCAGAGCCGATAACAATAAAAGTGAAGAATTTATGGTCCAACGTTATAATTAAGGGAGATGTTTAAGGATGACGTTTGAATTTTGTTTTACATTTTAAGACATTTGGAGCAAATATTAGGAAGAACTTTGAGAAAGGATTGTCCTTGATTTTCGAAAATGGAGTTGTTCCTTTCCAGCCATATGCCCCAAGTGACCATCAAAGGGAGAGCTCATATGTTTTTTGGATGTTTTCTTTATAGCCATTTTTTTACACATATCCATAGAGTCCCCATGCCATTGATGTGAATTACTTGTTCGGTTTTTTTTAACCAAAATTTTTAACCAAACAAGAAAAAATTAAAAAATGCCTCAAGATCAAAGACTGAAACAAAGACCTATTGACATACCTTTTAAAGTATGGAAAGAACTTGTAAAATAATATGAGAAGTTGGATGCACAAAGAAAAGCCGACAATGAGAGCATTCAGGTATTGAATTTTTCATTAAACATTATTTAGAATGTATTAATACTTATAAGTATCTTAGACTTGTATTTGTGTGAAAATAAATTGAATTGGTTTATGTTTAAGGACAAGGCATCCAAGGCGAGTTTAACCAAGACAAAAGTCACTCATCGTAGTGGCCAGAAAGGTTTAAAAGCACTGATAACAACCTTTGTAAGTATATTAAACATGTGATATTTTTTTAATAAATTTTGTACTAGAAGAAAGTCATTGTTATCTAATTTCTCCCTATTTACTGATTGATAGGAACTAAAATATGGAATACCTCCAAATCATTTGGAAAAGGAGGTGCTGCAACAAAAGAGATGGGTTGAATTTGTTGTTTGGATGGACTCTATGGTATGTAATCTTAGTTGGATTTCCAATATAATTTTAAACCATATTTTCATTTTATTTTTTAGTACTATTAGATATTATATCTTACCTCATTTTATGGTTAACATTGTATAACAAAAACATGCGTTGTGTTATGTAATTAATACTAACATGTAATATTGATTTTTTTTGTGAGAATGCTATAGGTAATGATTTCCAAGACGATGATCCAAATTATGTTCAACATATATCAGGAGATGATGAGGATGAGGATGGGGATGATGGTGGTGAAGGAGATGATGATGATAGTTGCGGTGTTGGTGATGATGTGGATCAGAGTAATGAGGATGGTCAAGATGATCATGAGGATGATCTTGGTGGTGGTAGCTAGGCATGCACATGCATTGTTTTTTATGAAGAAATTATTGTGTAGAATGACATTGCTATGTTTAGATGGGTGTTGTGAATTTACCCTATATCAATGAGACATTTTGATTTTGTAATCATACGATGAGTTTGATTTATGTATGCTGTTAATTTATCGTAGAATAACGATATTCATGAAATATTTTGATTTGTTAATCATATTTGAATTTTACTTGTTTTGATTAAAAATAATACTGATTTTATTAGTATTATGTTGTTATTTTATACATGTTTTGAAAATTGTTAATGACACATTGTTATTTTTTTGGATGGATGTTGTCAATTTCTCTTAAATTTCTTTACAAATGATTTTGAATTGTGATATCTGCTTTAATGATATTTAGAAACTATCATATATTTCACTATGAATCTATAAAGGGGGTCATATATGTAAATAAAAATATACTCTATATAAGAAGTCAAATGCGGATGTAACCATGGATGCAAAATTGAAAGTAAAATTGGATGTTAAACTAGGAATTAATACAAAATGCAAAGAATTGACATACAAAGTGCTTTAAATTAGAAGTGAAAAATTGTGCAATAGTTGACACAAAGAAGGGAACAAAACATGGCATACAAAAGGATATCAAATTGGGCAAAAACAAGGACACATAAATGGGCACCAAATTAGATGCAAAAAAATACAACAACTAGATGTAAAATAAGATGCAAAGTTGAGCGTTAAAAAGAAGCAAAAAACGTTACAAATTAATATGCCAAATGATGACGCAAATAATGGTGTAAAATTGGGATGCAAACTTGGGTGCAAAAAAGGAAAAAAAAAAGATGTAAGAAGAGACATAAAACAAGATGCAAAATGGGGCTGAAAAAGGTGAAACCAAGGATGTCATATTGGATGTAAAAAATGATTCCTAATCACATGCAAATTTAGGCTCGAACTCAGACACAAAATTATATGCAAATGTGGACACAAAATGAGGCAAAAAAAGATGCAAATTTGGATGGTGAAAACGATGTAAAACTAGACACCAAAAAAATGCAAAATTGGATGAAAACGTCGGTGTAAATAATGGTGCAACATTCGACACAAGTAGACACAAAAAAATGGTGCAAAAAGGGGCATAAAATAGCTTCAAATTGGATGCAAAACTTGGTGCAAAAACAAATACAAAAGTAGACGTAAAAAATGGCTCTATATTGAATGTACCATTAGACACAAAATAAGATGCAAAGGTGGACACAACACATGACTCAACATAAGATGAAAATTTGGATGCTCAAAATGATGTAACATTAGATGCAAGAGATGGTGTTAAAAATGATGCAAAATTGGCTGAAACAAATGACGCAAAATATGGTGTAAAATGAGATGGGAAAAATGGAGACAAATCAAACGTAAATGTGGATGTAAAAAATGGTCCAAAAAAAGATGCAAAAATGGGCGCAAAAATGGATGCAAAATTTGGTGCTAAATCAAATTCAGCACATGGTGCAAAGATAGGCACCAAAGCTGGTGCAAAAATAGAAGCAAAAACTAGTGTAAGACTAGATACAAAACCTAGCGTAAGACTAGATGCAAAAACTGACACAAAATAGATGCATAAAAAGACGTTAAATTGGATTCAAAATACAGTGTAAACTTGATGCAAATGATGGTGCAAAAATGGAAGCAAAGAGTGACACAAAATACGAAGCAAAAGAGAATGAAAAATAAATGCAAAAAATGACACAAAACTAGAAGCAAAACCTGTCATAAAATAAGATTCAAATCTTGGTTCAAAATTTGACGCAAAAAATGATGCATAGTTTGGTGTAAAAAATGATGCAAAATCTAGCGTGAAAAAGGATGCAAAATCAGGTGCAAAAAAGGACGCTTTAAAAATTGTACAATAGAGCCAGATTTAGCGCCAGGTTGCTCATCACAATTACAAAAAAATGCACTAAAATCTGGCGCTAAATCTGGCACAAATCGCTGGTTTTGTTGTAGTGTTTTAGTGTAACTGCAAAATGCTCCTAGCTAGCTCTAAAGTTTGGTCCTACACATAAGAGAGATAATAAAGCAACCTTCACAACATAGTATCTTGATAATTGAAACTATCATAAGCACATAAATACTAATGAATAAATAACTATAAACCAAAATCCAATATGTTCATTAGTTAGATAGAAGAAGTAAATAATGAATAACAGCATATGGAAGGAAGAACAATCGATCTATATTAATAAAGGATTTGGAGGAAAGCTACAACCATTAGATGCAGTTACAACAGCACCTCCCCCAACTCCTAGCTCCAAAACTTTCCATCTCAAGATAGATCTCAACAGCGTGACAATACAAGAATTCCCATCCTTTTTTCAATTGCCAAGCCTCAAATATATAGGAAAGTGAAGGTTGTGAACATTTCCCGAATTCCACATTAGCTCAATTTGGGAAAAATCTTTAGAGTGAATAATGTTTCCTCATATAAAAATGGATTTTTCCACTTTTTAGATGCTTTTTTGGTTAGGAAAATTCTTCCCCATGCTTTATGGCTCTTTCCTACTTTTGTATGCTTTTCATTTTTACGAAAAAGATAAAGATGAGGATAAAGAGACCACATTACACCATATGAGTTTTTGAAATTGAACAAGATGTCAAATTCCAGTTAGCTTGAGCTTTTTTCCTTGAGTGAGAATTTTGGTAACAAAAGATAGATGAAGGGGACAACTTGTTATAGACTAGGATAACGTGGTCCTCATGGTACATAACTTGTATTATAGTATTTTGATAGTCTAGGAGAAAGGGGTATTTCAACCAACAACATATTATTCTCCTCCAAGATGATGAGGAGGTATTTTCGTGTGTAACACATTAAGAAGATATCGCAATTCAAATTGATAACATAATATTTGTAAACAAATTTAAGGGTAATTGACAACATTCATAAAAAAATAGCAATATCCTCATACATAACAATTCTCCATCAAAAAATCATTGACAATTTTCAATATGCATATATGACTACTAAATCAACACTTATCACATATATCATTATTACAAGGTAAATTCACAACATTACATCAAAAAATAGTAATATCATCATACATAACGATTCTCCATGAAAAACCATTGAGAATTTTCAACACATATATAAGTTAACAATATAATACTAATAATATCCTTATCATCTTTAATCAAATCAACTAAGATTCAAATGTGTGATTATTAGATCAAAATATTTTGTGAATACCATTATTTTAAGGTAAATTCACAACATCCATTAAAATATGGTAATATCATCATATATAATAATAATCCATCAAAATAATGTTGATAATTTTCAATACATACATAAAATGACAAGATAAAGATGATAATGCCATCATCATATTTAATAAAATCAACTAAAAGTCAATGTATGATTACCAAATCAAAATGTTTCATTGATATCATTATTCTATGGTAAATTCACAACATCCATTAAAAGAAATAGTAATCTTATCATACACAATAATTCTTCATAAAAAATGTAAATAATTTTCAACATATTCATAAGGTAACAAGATAGTACCAATAGTATCATCATAATTATTCGAATCAACTAAAATAAAATGTATGATTACCTTATTAAGACATCCCAACTAAATATAAAAAATAATGCATGGCTAGCTAGCTAGCACCACGAAAATCATAGTCAGGATCATCCTCATGGTCATTTACATGATCATCATCCTGCCCATCCTGATAGTCTCATCCAAATAATCATGAACAACACCATCACCATCCTCCTCATCATCATCTCTGATATAT
Source organism: Pinus tabuliformis (assembly GCA_031772625.1). Lineage (NCBI taxonomy): Eukaryota > Viridiplantae > Streptophyta > Pinopsida > Pinales > Pinaceae > Pinus > Pinus tabuliformis. Next base: position 371,798,873 of record CM062813.1, on the reverse strand, counting down.
GATGTAATCTAAACATAGTCTATATCATCATCTTTGTGGTCATTACCTGTAGCGTTTTGGAAAAAAGAAATCAATATTACATGTTAGTACTAATTCTATAGCAAAATGCATATTTTTGTTAGAATGCTAACCATAAAATGAGGTAGGACATAATAATATTTAATAGTACTAAAAAATAAAACGAAAATATGGTTTAAGATATATTGGAGATCCAACTAAGATTACACTTGTAATTCACATCAAGTAGTAGAAGCATTTTCTAATGCATATGATGTAGGTACCCATTTCTTCTTCATATTATATTGTGAATGTTTCTTATGATGTCCATGCATGATTGGTAAATTAAGAGTTACTAGAAGATTTATTTCAAATTACATTTGTAATTCGGATTAGAAATAGAGGAAATTTTAACAACAACCAAAAATGTCACATGAAAAAGTAAATTGTTTTTAATGAAAAATAATTCACATACAATACGAATGTCACATGAAATATTGAGTTGTTTGATTTGCATGTACTTTTCTCTATGGTAAAATGGATCCTAATGTTCGTTCAATAACAAATGATCACAAATAATTACTTCATTTTATCCATTATCACACCAAATCCATTATACCTAGTGATGACAATGATTCCATTCAAATTGATTTGAACTCCCTAAATATAATATAAAAGAGAAAAATCCACGACCACAACCCCCTCCCTTGGCTCATCCACCATCAGAGGCAATGAACTTAGAGTTATGACCATGATAACAACCCCTCCCTTGCCTCGTGTCCACTATTAGAGGCATTGAACTTTAAATTAAGAGTGCTCCTGTTTTCTTTGCTCTAATTAATCTCCAAGGAATCAAACCTTGATCAATATATCAAGGACTAGATATATCACAGGCGAAGCCCAATAGGCTTTTCCAAAAGAGTGTGAAATAACACTTATCTCTGTTTTATGAAATAACTCGAGTTAGTGGAATGCATGGTGGGAAACACTTACCAGGGAAAGGAATATTTTTGGTTCGTCCTTATTTCTATTATTATTTTTGCTTCTTAAAATGGATGGAAGTGTTTAAAAAAAAATTTAATTAAAAAAATGTATTTTCTTATCTTTTAGTGTATATATATATATATATATATATATATATTAGTATTTTTTTATATTTTCCCAAAATATTAATTTAGTTTTTGGTTTTTTTTTATAACAAAAATTATATTTTTTTTTTATAAAAAATGGATTTTAAACATTCCATTCATGCTAAATTTGTGATTTTATGATACAAGTTTAAATTATATATAAAAAAGTAACTTAATTCCATGTGTTGTGTCATTAAGATGGGTATTATACATGTCTTCCTTGCTAAGTTGTAGAATGTGCTTAGGTTTTCTTAATGCAATAAAAATTATTACTCTCTTCATTATATCTTGAGATGTTCAACTTGCACCTAATAAAACAATAAATTTAAAATAGATTTTGCTTTGTTGTTTGTAGATATTTGTCCCCATTAATCATGGTTTTAATAGATTAATTGTCTTATGGTGGCCTTGAGTGGTCACTCCCATTAGTCACATGCTTTTTAGTTTTCTGTTGGTGACATTTCTTAGGCTTGATAACATGTTATTTAATTTATGAAAATGTGTTATTGTCCATATTATTCTTGAATACTAATATTAATTATGTTGGTTTTGAGGATGGTTTAGAAAAAAGTTCTCAAAAGGTTTACAGATTGTATTTTATAAGGTAATGATTCAATGCTTGATGAAATTGTTTTGGATATCTTTTTTGGTATATTAACTTGTATCTGATAAAGTCAAAAGTCACCTCTTTTTGAGATTTCATTGGTCAAATTCCCTTAAGGACATCATGTTCACCATTTCATCTCGGGTTAAGGAAATATAGGAGTCTTGAAGTGGCATTGTCCAAGCACTTAAATCTTGAAACACGTTTTTTTAAGTCACATGTGATGAGCCTTAGTATTGTAGCAAGGATGTTGCAACTCCTAGGGCTACCAAATTTACTTTATCAACCTGGAGTTTCATACAAACTTGGAGGTTACACTCCTATATGCACTGTAGATGCAACATTCTACTCCTGTCTCTTTTCAATTGGGGTGCTAGACCAATAAGGTTTCAGATCAGTCTTCTATTTACCAGAAGGAGTCTGACTACTGATAGTGAATGCAAAGCTAGTTCTAATGCATGGATGTAAATTCTTGCATATTTAGGAAATGAAATCTACTGAATGGTATATGTTGTGAAATTCCATAAATCCTCTAGCTAGGAAATGACACAAATTACTTGCATAAAAGAACTAGGCTAACCTTGCAATTTATCATCTAGCTATTTGCATTGTTTGGACATGGACAGTTGTTCTATCATTTTATGATTCATATATGCATGCACTAACTATCTCATTTTACATTTGCAGAAAAAGAGACTTTTAATTGCTAAATCCAAAAATACAAATGCTATGTTATTCAGTTTGACCTTGCAGGGGGAAAGGCATGGGAAAGATGATCTTAGGTGGAACTGATAGGCATGGGATCCAAGATGAGGGCCTAACCTTCTCTTATGCTACCATCTTTGGTCAAAATAGGGTCAAATAGGTTGTTACCAGAGATCTTGTAGCTGCTACAGGAAATTGCTATAGGATGCCCTAATCTACTACAAGATGTCCTCGTTTGCTACAGGATGTTATCTGAAGGGCTTAGGAGCGCAAGAAAAGTGAAATTAGGTTCTGGAGAGATGTATGCCAGTGATAGAAAGTGTAGGGAAGGTGCACATTACCCCAGATTAAGTCGAACACTCCAAGGAGGATATATTTGCCTAAGGTGGTTGCTCACGGTAGCTACAAAACAAAGGTTTAGACTAAGGGTTGGTATGCCTTAGCAAAAGATGGAGAATACTTAGGTGAAACTAGTTGGATGAGCTCCTTCCTGGAGATCAATAACCCCTACAAAAAAAATTGTTTCTCTTTTCATTTATGCATCGCTACATGTCTACATGGAAAATATGAATTGAATTTGAGGAAGTTGATCTATTTATCGATAAGGACTAGATCTATGAAATGGAATGCTCTTTGAGCTACAACAAAATTAAGGAGACAAGATAACAACTGCAGGTGCTTCCAAGAAAACCTAAACAATGATCTAGATAAGAATGAAACCTAATCTATGCAATAATAAAAAGACAAACTCTCTTTCTGGGGCTGTGAGAGGGGCAATCTAATCATGATCCCATGAGCGAGATGGGATAGAGGCCAATATCAAAAGCATTTATGCTCCTTCACTAAAATGCACCACTGATCTACCTTTTCAAAATAATGGAAAGAAGGTTAAGTAATAATTCAAATACTTGTTAAGCTAAACAAAACATAAATAAATTTCAACAGCTAACTATCATTTTAATCTAAGAATACAGATACAAAAAGAGGAACTTATGTTGCTAGGGTTCGGCCCTAACCTAAGAGCTTCATCCCTTTGAGTCAACTCATTGCTGGATCATGGTAGAATTTCTCATTATCATCAAAATGTCAAATACAACATAATAATAATAGTAATAATGTTTAAGCTCAAATTGCCTCTTCGATACAACAAAAAATAGAATCCTAATGAGTCCCTTAACTCTCTTATTTATACAAAACTGGAGCTCTCAAAAACTCCCTAGAAAATAGGGGACTTGGCTCCCTAACTCGAAAATGACTCTTTCTTAACTGTCGCTAGCTTGGATGCCAATGGACTTGGCTTTCTTGGCTACTAGTGACTATGAGATGATGTCAAGGTATGGTCGAGGAATCTTCGAATGATTTTAGGAGTTAAGGAGGGAGACCAATCTCCTAAAATCTCTCCTTCTTTCCCACTCTGAGTTCCTGCACTTAATTCAACCAAAAACTACTCCAATTCCTGCATTTAACACATACTAAGCCACATGACATAGTAACTCACCTTCACCCTTCTCACTAAGAAAAATATAACAAAATATGTAAATAAATGTGAGAAAAGTCAATTTTAATAAGCTGGAGAGTGGCATTGTGACCCGTATAGTTTACCTATTGATGAGCCTCATCATCACCCACTACTGAAAGTGTTGCTCACCCTCTGAGAAACTTAGTCTAAATCCATATCTTTCATAGCTGTTGTGGCCTCTTTGACATCCCAGGCCTCTGTTGGTGGAGTTTCCTATTGAGGATAGTACCCTGCAGGTTTTTCCATCTCTTCCCATTGCTTTCTTTCCTCTTCTTCCTTCCTACCTTCAAACAAACCCAACAGTAAAGGTGGACTGATTTTTAATCCAATCTAATTGATCCTTAGTCTTTTCATGGAATTATTATATAGTGGGGTCCTTTCCAATGCATTTCTCAATCTCTCAGGGGAGTGGTACTCCCTGATCTTTAGATTTCATGGGAGGTTGATCCATCTCCTATGGCATGCTTGTTGGCTCTCACTCTCCAGCAATCTTACAGTGTTCTCAAAATGGGAGATGGTCTATTCTTGGGTAGCCATGTATCTTAGTGCAAGTTGGGCATCATTGGAGATGATGCTGTGATTACTAATAATAGCCCTAGAATTTATTTGTTCTGCTCTGATGTATAGGGGCTCTCCTTCCTATTTTTCTAATATCTTCTTCACCTCCTTAGGCCTGGCCTCCTCATGACCCATCCATGTTGCAAGGCCCATCATTTGCAAGTCCCCCAACTTTGCATTGGGGTTCCACACATTCAAATTTTTCAAGGAAATGTTGTGCAGATAAAACTTAGATAGTTTGGCCTTGTTTTCATGAGTAGTTTTGTCACATAGCTCGATGAATTGTCTATAATATTGGAATGACATGGTCCCCTGTTGTGCCAATGTCTTAATTTGTAACTACAACCATTAATCCTTGAGGTAGAGTGTATATGATTTTGATGGCATCCTGCATTGGAGTGCCTCCATGGAGAGGCTTGCCATGGTGGCCAATTGGCTCTCCATTTCTTGCAACTGCCTCCTCATCCATGTGTCTTTTGTCTGTAATTGTGTTCTCATGATGTGTTCTCTGTTTATTAATTCACTCAACTCCTTGCCAATATCTAGGAATACTTATTCCATATGGCCCACATCTTCTACTTTCTTTGTCTTAGCAATTCACATCCAATAATGCGTACTTCCTCTTTATTTTTCAAGTTCATAGAAGGGAGGGATTGCAAATTTATGTGGTATTACTCTGCCTCCCTCAATGAACTTGTAGTAGGAACTTAGATTTGGTTGTGGGCTCTTCTCCTACAACTCTGGAAATATCCCTCAAATGTTTTTAAAGAAGTTTCCCCCTCCTACACCTGTGGTGTTGCTTCCTTTCCTTCTGTCTGCCCTTATTATCCTTCCTATAGATTTTTATGTGTTTCTTGTAACACTGTCTGAGGATCCTATAGTAGGTTGTTTCCTTTTTGTAAGAGGGTCACATGTGCCTTGGTTTGCTTTGCTAATGTTGACCCGGTGACAAGAATCCTAACATAAGTAATGTGAGCCTTTGGAGTTTCTTGTGGTGACGTTCCTTCCTCAACCTTCATTCCAAGGAACCGAGCTCCTCTTGCTTATTTGGTGATTCTTCAATTATTATGGGAGTTCTTGTAGGTGTTTGTGGCTTCCCTTGCTTGATCCTGGTGCTTTTTCTTGTTTTAAAATAGAGGGAAGTCTGCCTCTGTATTTTCCTCTTGGACTTGATGGGTGTCCTTAAGGGAGTTAAGGCAACAATTGCTTCCCTTTCAGTGGGTTTAGGGGATAATCTTGGAGATTTCTCCCCTTCTTTAGTGTCTTTGTGAGGGCTAGTATTTTCCTTCTACTTCCTCTTATTCTTGTTTCTCTTCTTATTTTTATTCTTCTTCTTCTTATTTTTCTTCTTCCTCTTCTTCTTTTTCTTCTTCTTTCTCCTCTTCTTCTACTTCTTCTTCTTCTTATTTTTCTTCTTATTTCCATTCTTCTTCAACACTAGAGATTGGAGTTCCACCATGTTTAAGGACTTGGGTTTCGAGGAAGGCCTCTTTGTCCATGTCTCTAAATGTGGACCAAAGAACAAGATTCTCAATTTTCTCAAGGCATCCACCACTATCAGCTTAATGAGGCTAGGGTGTGCTAATTGTTGGTGTTTCCCTTCTTTCACCTTCTAGCTCATGTCCATAATGGACTGCAAAAAGAAACAAGACACATTGAACCTTTGGTTTATGGGAATATAATCTCTGAATCTCAACTCATGGAGGGGTCTGAATTGTTATCCATAGACTACACTGAGCCTCCCTTCACAAGAAATGTACTTGAGGATGTGGTAGCTCACCTCATCCCAAGGATAGGGAAGGCTCTCCTTCCTGACCCCATTTTTGTCTTCAATTGGCTATTCATCATTTAGGAAGAATTTTTTCTTAGAAAAGGTGATGTTATCCTTGTCCTCTCTTCTCCATTGTACCCCTTGAGGAAGTGTGGTTACTCTGTTGATCACCTCAGGGTTGATTGTAATGGGCAACCCTCTCACCATAGTGGTAGCATTTGTTCTTGCCTGAGGGTTCAGTTTCATGGCAAACTCATAGGCTATATCCTCATCATACCCCTTGAGCATCTCAAAGAATCCCAACTAGTAATGCCTCCTAAAGATATCCACCATAGGAGGATGAAGGTGAATCCTTGATGTATCTGTGGGTTTTCTTCTATTGAATCCCCCTCCCATTTTCTTCTTTGGTTATAGCTAAATGCAGAATGTTTTGTAGGCTAGCTTAAGTATGAGTTTCAGGGTGTCCTGGAGCTTAAAATGTTTTTGGTAGATGACTACAATTTATACCATTTCCTATATCCACACAATTCCCTTAAATTTCCCAAAATTATGTCTAATTCCCAAGCCCACTATAATTACTAGAACATTGTAGACTCTTTTATTTTTTGTTATCAAATCATGAACACATGAGAGATGGGCCACTTACTTTTCACTATCATGTTTGGGATTATGAGAATTGCTAACCAATTTGACCCTAGGCACCCCCTTGAAATTTTTTTGTGGAATTCCAATGCTTCCTCTAGCTTTATGAGTTTCATGCAGCTTCCTGTAAGTCAAGATAAATCAATGATTTTCTTCTAACACTTGGTTTCTCAACAGGAAGTAGGGTAATAGTTCCTATGACATCCAACCTGCAATATATGAAGGGAAATACTCAATAGTCTCTTTGAAGGAAGATGTGTTATTGAGGGGGTCAAGAAGAGGTATGAGACATCACCAATTTTATAGTTGAAGAAGTTTAAATCTTTGTTTTTCAATTTTGGCCCTATGTAGGAAAGCAAACATGGAAGGAGGTGATCCCCTTGGAAGAATTGAAAAGGGGAAGGCCACATAAGGCCTTATGTAAATATCTAAATCCAAGGACCTCCCTCATAAATAGAGTTAGACATGTATTGAAAGAGAGTAAAAAATGATCCTTCCAAATCTTGATAAAGACAATAAAACATCCCTTGAATCTCATAATAAATGGGGCATCTATAGATGAGGTGACCCTCTAACTATATCTCATGTATATGGAAAAGCCAATAGATATTATTGAGAAGAGGAAAATATCCCAAGAGACACAGAAAATGTAAAAAGTTTGATAGTAATACGTATACAGAAGCTAATCTTGAAACTAGTAAGTTCATGAATCCATGATTGTAAGGTCATTGGCATCATCATAATCATTATCATCGTCTTCATTATCGTCATCATCACCACCATCATTGTCATCATTATTATCATCATAATCACCATTCATGTCTTCGTCATCATCATCATCATGGTTATGAACATTGTCGTCAGTTGTTCATAATTATAGGTGTCATAAGAAATATCATCAACCCAAATAATGTTACGAGTGCTAGAAAAGGGTTGTTAGGACACATGATATATGAAAGAGAATAACAACTCTATTTTTGAGAGATGATCGATGATCATCATCATCACTACCATTATCATCATCATTATAATTTTAATCATCCCCATCATCATAATTAATGTAATTTCAATCATCATTGTTGTCATCATCATCATCAACATCATAATCATCATTCATGCCATTATTATTGTTTATGATGACCAAGATGAAAATAATGATAATGATGATCATATGATGATGACTTGGAAAACGACGCCAAAGATAATGATTATGATTATGACCATGACAACATTTAAAAAGTGGGAAGATTGGCCAAGGTCATTAGCATCGTCATCATCATTTTCATCATCATCATTGTCATTGTAACCCCCATCATCTTTATCATCATTGTCATTATCATCATAATTATATTTCATGTCATAATCATCATATTCATTATCATCATCGTCATAATTATTGACATTGTCATCAGTTGTTCATAATTTTCAATGTCATAAGAAATATCATCAATGTAAAAAATATGATGAGCATTGGGAAATGGATGCAAAAGTGAACGGAAAAAATGGGAGCAACAATAGACGTAAAATTTTATGAAGATTGGACTCAATATAAGTAGATGAAAAACAAGACAGAAAAATTGAGACAAATGTGGATGAAAAAGTAGATGCAATAGTTGGTGAAAAATTAGACACAAAATAGGATGAAAAAGTGGAAGAAAACATGGGTGCAATAGTAGGCATAGAAATTAGCATGAATTTTGGTGAAACAAATGTGGATACAAATATGAATGCAAGAAATGACACAAAATTGGATGAAAAAGGGAGGCCAAATTGGATGCAAAAAGGGATGTAAACATGGACCAAAAATGGGTGCACTAGTAGACACAAAATTAGATGAAAAATTGGATGCATCAGAAGTGGATCTAAAAGTAGATGGAAAATGGGATGCAAAAAACATAAAAGATATTTGATGCAAACTTGGAAACAAAAGAGGATGCAAATGTGGAAGAAAATGTGGGTTGCAATGATAGGCACAAGATATGGCACAAATTGTGGCACAAGAAAAGTGGATGAGAAAGTGGATGTAATAACAGACACAAAAGAAATGCAAACTTAGATGCAATACAAGATGCAATAAGGGATGTGAAATTGGATGCAAACATGGGTGTAGTAGGAGAAACCAGACTAGATGCAGTGGAAGTAGATGCAAAATAAGATGTAAAATGAGACACAAAACCCATCACAAAAGTGGATGCAAAAAGAGATGCAATATGTGATGCAAAAGAGGATGCGAAGATAGATGCAAAATTGGAATTGAAATTGGGTACAACATTAAGTACAAAACATGGCACAAATTATGTCACAAAAAAAGTGGATGTAATGATAGATGCAAAAAAAGAAGCAAATGAAGAGGCAAAAAGGGATGCAAAAGGAGATGCAAAAGTGGATGTAAACATGGGTGCAACAATGGATGCGAAATAGGATGAGAAAGTTGATGCAACAAAATTCAACGAAAAAGTAGATGCAATATAAGACACAAAACCTAATGCAAATCTTGACACAAAAGTGGATACAAAAAGGGATGCAAAAATAGATGTAAAAGTCGATGAAAACCTAGATGTATATGAAGATGTAATCGTGGATGCAAAATTAGAAGCAAAACTGGGTGCAAAGGGAGGTGCCAAACTAGGTACAAATTATGGCACAAGAAAATTGGATGCAATAGTGGACACAATAACAGATGAAAAAGAGGATTTAAATATGGATGCAAAATAGGATGTAAAAGTTGATGCAATAAAAGTAGATGCAAAAGTAGATAGGAAACTAGACACAAACCTCGATGCAAAACTTGGCGCAAAGGGGATGCAAAAAATGATTTTAAAAATGATGCAAAAGTGGATGCAAGAAATGATGCAAAAGTTGATGCAAGTGTAGGTGCAAAAAGTGGATGCAATAAAGGATGCAAAATTTGGTGAAATAAAATTAGGTGCCAAACTTGATGCCAAACATGGTGCAAAGGATGGCACAAAACTTGGCATAAAACTTGACATAAAACCTGGTGCAAAACCTATTACGATACCTGGTGCTAAACTTGGTGTAAGACTTGGCGCAAAACTCAGTGCAAACTTTGCATCAAGTTTTTCACCATATTTGATAAATGGACACAAATAGCACCAAAAATGGGCTCTAGATGCAAAAAAGGAAGCAAAAAGGGACGCTAATCACAAGGTTTTGTTGTAGTGGGAAGAGTAGTATTGTTCAAAGCGGTCTTACAAGCAATCCCAATCTACCAACTTTCGGAAACGATGGCCCCCAAAGTTGAAAGTGCCAACATGGTGGAGATTTTCAAAAAATTCCTCTAGGGAGGACCGAAGCAACAAAAGAAATGGGCCTTGATATCCTGGAAAGGCCTGATAAAGAGTAAAGAGGAAGGGGGATTGGGATTGAGAGATCCATACACCCTGAACCAAGTAATGGGGGTGAAGCTCTAGTGGATATGGATGATGGGAGGAGGAGACCTATGGAAAAGTATCTGGACCCAAAAATACAACATGCCCACAACAACAAAATAAATCTTAAGACTTGAGGAAACACCAAGAGGCTCTACAATATGGATCTTTGCTAGTCAAAATAGAGACATAATATCCAAGCATGTCGTCTGGGAAATTCGAAACAGAAATTCAGCCAAATTCTGAGAAGAAGCTTGGCAACAAAGGGAGAAAATGAATGAGGTGCAGGGTCTCAGAAACACATATCAGGCGACAAAAGAGGAAGGTCTGAAATATGTTAGCGAGTCCTGGAATGAAGAAAGCCAAGAGGAGTCTTGGAGAACTTGGAGGAATCTAGAAACTTGGGATAGGCATATTGATATGGAACAAAGAGAACTGTATACAAAAGAAATGAAGATGAGAAAGATAGATATCAAAATAGGTCCAGACATACTGAGATGGGGTCATTCAATGAAGGGAACCTTCACGATCAAAGAAGCCTAAAAACTCATTGTGCCACAGGAACAAAACGAATAGACACCCTTATGGAAACAAATATGGAAGAGGAAGTGGTGACCAAAAGTGACTCACTTCCTATGGCTTGTATGCAAAGGGTGCATTCTCAAATGGGATTAGCTTCAAAAGCGTGGATTTCAAGGACCCCCCAGATGTTGTCTATGCAAGCAGAACCAAGAAACGCAAGAACACCTTTTCAATACATGTCCTCTGGCCCAGCAGCAATAGGAAGAAATCAGGAGACTCTTTGGAGAGACAAACAGAGACCCTCATAAGATCAAAGAAACAATTAAACAATGGGGCGAGGTCAATTCATGAGCCCTATAGTTAGGAGAGCCTGGAGTCTAGAGGTAGGTATGAATATGTGGATGATATGGAAAGAAAGAAACTGGAGAATATTTCAAAACAAAGAGATGCCTCTGGAGCAGGTCTGGAAAAGAACTCAGAACCATACAAGAGAAACTATTCTAGCATAAAATTGAGACAACAGGATTGGAAAACGACACCTGAGGAAGAACAAATCCTGACCAAAGTAAATCTAGAATAGGGAATGTTTTCTCCCCAGATGTGGAAAGCGCCTGAAACAAACAAAATTAACCCTACCAATTTCTCTCGCCCCTCTGAAGGTTTCATCAAACTAAATTTTGATGAGACCCCCAAAGGAAACCCGAGGCCAGCAGGGCTTAGAGGCATCTTCCGAGATGACCAAGGACGGACAAGATGAGTGTATGTAGACCATGGAGGTATCATGAACAATAACGAAGCAGAACTAATGGTAGTTTATCAAGGATTCAGAATAGCGACAAGAAACAGATACAACAACCTGGAAGTAGAGGGTGATTCCCAACTAGTTATAGATATGATTAGGAAACTCAGTAATGGTAAGACTTGGGGCAAAGTTGCAAAAATCTAGAGGACTGCTAGCCTGGTCCAGGATCTGGAAAGCTTCATAAAGAGAATTGAATATGAGCTCAGAAAACATGTTAGAAGGGACGGTAACAAAGCAGTGGATTTCCTACCTAATTGGGGAAGTAATGAACACAGTGGCAAGTTGGATAGTATATGGCCACCACATCTTGAGGAGCCCAAATCGGAGCCCCTCAAAACAATCATTACCCAATATTACCATGAGGACATGCCCTCAAGTTAGCAGATACAGGTGGCCCCCGATTGGGGTGGTGGAAGTTGAGAGTACGATCAGAATGACAGTGCAGAGGAGAGGTTGGCCAGGCCAGCCACCAACTACCCTTATCATAATTCAAAGGAACATGGTGGCATCTTGCATGCCTGAGGGAGTTTCAAGGCAATGAGGTGACAGGAGAATGGGAGCAGAGGAAGGAAGAAATGGAGGCGGGAGTGGGATGGGATGCGGGACATATGAGAAATGGTTAATGAGGGTGGCTAAGGGAGGAAGACAGGTCAGTGTGCAACGAAGGAAGGTGGAGAATGGAGCTAAGTGGGCGTCGGATTCATCAGTGGTCGAGCGAAAGTACGGGAGGCTGTAAAAGGAAAGATGGCTCGCCTGGGCAGAGGTAGGGGTCGTGGAGGCAGAGGGTGTTAGTGCCAGCCAAGTAGAAATGACCGGAGGACCTCAACACCAATAAATCAGAGGCATGGCAGGAACAACATGAGGATGACTCTGCAAGAAGCTACGCGTGCATATAAAGAAGGCGCAGATGCTGACATTCGTCAGCTAATACAGGAACTGGAAGACAATGTCATGGAGGGGGACTCTAAGCCCAAGATGGAGGAATGGGGAGATATCATCCCCAACCCAAGGCACACCAGAGGAAGGATGACACTCTACAGGCAAGCTTTGCATGTGTACTGGGTGTTGAAGCGCTTACTAGCCAGGGCTCTAGAGTAGGCGGCAGGTGAAATGGCAGAAATCACCCAAGGTATGCCAAATATCAAGAAGGATATGAAAAACCTGAAAATCATCATGATTATGCCAGACAGCAAGTTGGAAGAAATCCAGCAATAACTGAAGAAGTTATCTCGAGAATTGGGTGACTCGACAGCAGCCCCTGCAAGGGTGGATTTTGACAAAGATGACCGAAAGGAATAGTTCATGTAGTTTTTAGTTTGCTTCATTTTGCGGATAGCATTTTCTTTTCAATAGTTTTATGTTAGGTTGGAACATGATCAATGTTTTTAGATGTGAGGTTTACCTAGCGTGGATTGAAATACTTATTAAATTTTGTTACTGGATGGCCTATAATAGACTCAGGTGGCCAACATACTTGGTTTCCCATTTGGGCAAGTTGAGGCCACCAAACAATTGTATATGGATCAACTTGATTTTATAAATAGATAAAGAAAGGCACTACAGCAGCTTACAAAGAAAAAATATATTTAGGTAAAATAGAATTAAACACTTGAAAACATTGAAGTATCAAACATAAGTTTATGAGAGATGAACTTATAGTTGGAAAAGTATGGCTCATATATGGGATGAGAATATAGGTCTTGCGTACACCTATGTTCTCTATAATCACACATTGTATGAAAATTTGTTGTATTGATAGTCTAGGTAATAAGACTTGACTTGAAAGACTTAAAGATATAAATCCCATAAAAGCAAAACAAAAAATTTAAAAATAAATATAAATATACAATGGCAAAAATATGGGCCCACATCTATGGACATGCCTCTTCCAAAAAGCTCTACCATTTACACATTTTTAAAGGCCATTTTTTCTAAAACCATTTCCTATGTTGTGTTTATTTCTTCTTCCTCATCTCATCCTATTTCTAGCTATAATGAGACATCCAATGAGCTTCTAATGTCTGCATCTTATGTTTCACATGGGTTTTTCTTTCGATTTATATTATTTTGGAGTATTAAGGATTAAATTTTGGTTGTTTTTTCGTTTTTGTAGATTAGGATAGGAGTTACTAATTCTACTTTTGAATCCCACTAATAAGTTTTGTTGTCATTAATTGGACATTAAACATAATAATCTCTTATCTTATCTACAACTTGATTGCATTGATCTCAGTCTCTATCACTTTAACATTGACTTTAGCACATAGATTCCTTCATGTACTTATAATTCTTTCTACTTTTGTTCTAGGAAATGTCTTTCACACTCCCACATTGTCCTTTTGTTTGTTGGATGTAATGTTCAGTCCCATTGAGCTACTATTGTGATTATTTATTGAAAATAAATAAAACCACCTTATATAATCTTATAAACTTATTTAGTATTGAGTTGTGCGTTAATGAGCCTAATACATTCAATTTAGTTTCTGGCAATTCAATGTTAAAATAAAGAGTGTATTTACATGTTTGTCTAATATTAAAGAGGAATCAAGATCTACTTGAGATAACAGTTTGCAAAAATACATTCTTCCAATAGAATGGTGCTTTATCCAGTAAACAATATCAACAAATATGGCCTAGGGAGAAACTAAGAAACAAACAAAATCCTTAAAAAAGAAAATTTATAAAATCTAATTGACAATTGATAAAATTTAAAAGGGAAAATACTTTATAGGAAAGACAATAATGAATGGTCAGAATAGTTGCCTAGGACATTTCCATTTTAAGTTACGGTAAGGAAAATTGTAGGTAAAGGGAGTCTTTTGACTTCATCTAAATACATATTCATATTTTGTATGCTTTTGGACTTGTCACTTTATTAAAAAAATGTAAGACCAATCTGGAAACAAAGTGACATGACTCACGCTTTATAGAAAGTAACAGAGACACTCCTTTGGAAAAAATTAACCATGAAAGGAAATAACATGAAATAGTGTCCATGAGAAGCATTTATTATCCATGAATAAGAAAAAGGCACTAGAATGGTTGGCTGAATTAATCAGTGAAACCACAGTTGAAACTGTGTATTTTCAGGTGAATGGCCTTATATTTCTGAAAGCCTACTCATTGTAATATTAGGTGTCGATTGGATATTTTTTGGATAGCACCTACTAGTGTCTAACAGTAAATAAATGTTAACTTCGAAAAAATTCATCGTTGAAGAAGCTGCAAATGAAAAGTAAAAAATAAGTGTGAGGATGGTCATGTTAAAACCTACTACGTGCAGTTCGGGTTACAATTTTGATTCCTTCACTCTTTTTTGGTTCCTTGCCATTTCTCACGGGTGGCTCTGCATTAACATTTGGAAACACCACTTCACGACTGGTGGTCGTCCTCAATGTAGACTGAGACTGCAATTGTCTATAGTCATTCCCCTTGTGCATGTCTTCTACCATGGGCATGCCCTCTTGCCCCTTCCTTGCCCTTTCCACAATCTATTTCAATCATCTCTTGTGTTGTCCTACTTTTATCCAAATTAAGAAAGTCGTAAGCATCAATTGGCTCTGCTTTTATGAATTTTTCTTGTTGAGTCTGTTGGAAAGTTTCTTTGTTCGTCTCGGTCTACTGGGCTCGAGTGGGGTCTAGAACCCAACTGATTGAATTCCATGTCGTTTAATGGATTGTTGGTGGAGTGCTTGTTGATGCAGAACCTATTGTTGGAGGCCCTATTGGTGGGGACTTCCAGGACAGGGAACTAGGCTTTGAAAATCATTCAGAAGAAACACTACCCTATATGTGTCCCTTTGACTGCTATAGTTTCTTATATTATTATTAATATTGTGGGTCTTTGCCATATGTTGTTCTACGCCATGAGAAGTTGACTTACTTGAATTTTGATACATTGCATGATTCTTGGAAGTAGAATAATACATCAAGGCACTCATTCAAGAACATTTCACCCTCTGTTGTTGTTGTGAGGATGAGGATCAAACAAGAGGATCCTCATTCTCAGCAATATTGATATTTTTGGATTTATATTGTGAGACTGCAAAAACATCGAGGATTGCCTTGTCTTTTTCCACTGCTCATAACCACATCAAATTCATCCACCCCACCTCACACCCACATCTAAAGAACAACAAGTCCAATTGTCCAAAGCTCAAACCCACATCAAATCATAAATAAATGTTGACCCAAATCACATAGGGTTGACTTTTGCAATCAAACATGGCTTGAAACCACAACAACACAATAGAAAATTTTCATATATGCAAACCTAGAGGGGACCAAGATAGGAATAGCTAGTGATAATGAAAGGCTCCAATCATGTTGATGTGCAATTTAAACAATAGGTAGTTGAAGATATGCCAAAATTTTTATAGAAAGCAATGCACAAACCAAAAGAAGACTGAACTCCAAAAGAAACCACTTTGACTCTTGAGTTTGTCACTGGTCAATGGCAGAAGTGGGATTCCGAGAATGAGAAAAGGATCAATACCAAAGATGAGGGTTGTATTGATAGATTAATGTCTTTAGCCAGTCTCCTCTATTCACATGAAGTCCACTAGAAAGAGGAACATGGACACTAGTCAGTCTCCTCTCTTCACATGAAGTCCACCAGAAAGAGGAACATGAACAATAGTTGGTCTCCTCCGTTCACATGAAACCTGTCCCAGCAAGTCATTATGGGATGTTAGGAGCCCCTCCCAGAGAATATATCTCAAATATGGCAGGCATACAAAGCCAAAAGTGGGCTCAATCCTTGATCCTTTCAAATTTTTCATCTATGAGGTGCTTCTTATGGCCTGTGTATATCATATTTATGACACTTTTGACGTGTTTATTTAGGAATAAATTGATTTTACTAGTAAAAAATTCAAAAACAACACAGGCATCAATTTTGATTCCAGAGTGCGATGGTCGCGACCTTCCTTCTCCTTCTTCCCCATGGATAAACCTTTCAGATGGAGGGAAATAAATATTTTTGCACCTTCTTCCCCGTGGACAAACCTTTCAAATGAAGGGAAATAAACAATTGTGAGATTTACATGAAACAACTCCATGAAACTTTGAATGGAACTTAAATGAAATGCTATTGTTAAATGTTCATGTGTTTTTCAACAGAATTAAATTCTACTAAATAAAATGCTAGCTTTTTTAATGGGAGGTATTTCTAACTATAAATATTTATTAATTTATGAAAATTGTCAAGTCTTTGTGTTACCAAATATTATTTGAGAGGATTTTGGTTGATTTATCAAAAGCGAATTATGGTGATATCAAAACAAGTTCTGTGTAATGATTAATTATTATTTCTAATTAAATGTTTGTTAATTAAGTATAATTAACTTATGTTGATTTTTCATGATGTTTAATAAAGGGAGTCAACATGGGAAAGGTAATACTTTGGCTCTCACATGTTTTAGAAAATTGAAATCTCTTTGTCCATAAACATTAGGGGTGGAAAAATAACATAGCTTCTAGAGCTAAATTTGTTCTAACTTAGTTATACCTTGAACCACAAATTGGTGTTGACCTCATGCATATTATAGAAATTTCGTGGTTTGTAGGGTAGTCTTGTCATGAAATAAGAAGGGTAGACATAAAAATAAGATTTGTGTGGTCAAAAATTATAGTGAAGTAGTAATGTCATAGGATTAATGGTCATTTCCAATTAAATGTTTGTTTCAGTAAGGATAACTAATCTACGGAGATTTTCCATGATGTTTAATAGAAGGAGTCAACATGGGAAAGGTGACAGTTTGGCTCCCAAATGCTTTAAAAATTGATCTCTTTGTCCATAAACATTAGATGTGGAAAAAATCCTAGGCTCTAAAGCTAAGTTTATTCCAAATTAGCTATATCTTGAACCATAAATTGTTGTTGACCTCATGGATATGATAGAAATTTGGTGGCTTGTAGGGTAGGCTCATCATGAAATAATTTTTCCACTTATTATCTAGTCATATTTTTTAGTCGTAGACTAAATCATTCATTTAAGTTTGTGACTTTTAGTTTAGTCACTTATTATCTAGTCGTATATTTTATCCCTAGACTAAATTAGTCATTTAAGTTAGTCATTTTTAGTTTGGTCACTTAAAGTTGCTCAAATTTAGTAGTAATTCACTTCAAATCATTATGGTGACTAACGTTTTTAGTCACCTAGTCATTAATTTCATCATTTTTTACTAGTGGATGTTGATATCCATGAGGTCATGGAATAATTAAATTTTTACAGGTGTGTATTGAATTTCCCCTGTACATTTGGTTATACAGTACCCCACGATTCTGAATGTCGCCTATTCAGATCGACCTCAGAATACTATGTGGCCATTCCTTTATCATCACGCCCCCCTCCTTCACATGCGATGCATGTGATGACACTAACATTCTTGGATTTCTAGGATGTGAGGATGAAAATCGAGGGTAGGGATATCCCCACAAAAAACCCTAATCTCTTGTACCTTTATCATTTTCGCTCCCTTTCCTCTCTTTGTTTGTCATTTTCTTTTGAGGTTTTGTTGTGGCATTGTTTCTTCAACTAGTGCGATGTGCGAGCCCCCTCATTAGTGTATATGCATCATCGAGACATGGATGAATTCTTTCAGCTCTCACATTCGGCTTTGGTTAGGCTTTACAGGTACAAAGTTTTCTTATGGGAGAGCGCAACTTTGTTTTTCTTTAAACTTGTCTCGCATACGTTTATGGTGTCTCTACTAGTCATATTTTCTTAGACTCTTTTTGCCTAGCATTTTCCCTTCTAGTGCTAATGATTTTACTTGTGTTTTGTATGTATACCTCTCATACCAGTGTTGCATTTCCATCAGCCCCAGGTTTTTCTCACCTTCAGGTAATGTTTTTTTCTTTTGTGTATTAATAATGTTTTCTCCTCTTTCTGGATAGGGAGTAGTGGAGGTCAAATTAATGGATTATGCGGTTATGAATCCAATGCGGAATGTAAGCTAAGCACCTAGATTTTTCTTTTACCTTCCTTTTAATTCTTATTTTTGCAACGAGAAGTTTTGATGTTATTCTTGTGGAAAATGCCCCCTCTGTTGTTTTTCCTGATTGATTTCCTGTAAGAAATTTCACACCAGGTCACCCTTTTTCCTTTCGGTAGTGTTGTTTTAATTTTTTTCTTGATTTTGTTTTTCCCCAAACTATTACTATCTTCAAATATTTTTGCAAACAATTAATAATACCTCCCATATTTTTGTTAGCACAACAAGGAGTACAAATTGTATTTAAGCAAGTTAGGTAAGAATTTTTAATTCCTCTATTTGTGTTATTTCCATGCTAACTCATACTTGTGAAATACAATATTATACTCTGGTTTCACTATAATGTGTGTACCATAATATCTTTGGAAAACTCTTTTATGCCTATGACATTAGATACCACAGTAACCAGGTAGTTTCCATTACTACTTTTTCCATGTCAGTTTCATTCACTCTCACGGGCTCGATTCAAACCCATGGTCCTACTAATAAATTTTCTTATCCCCAATGTTGTTGTCTATTTCTTCCCTGCATGACCTATGGCACTTAGGCGTTAATTCATTGTAGTTACTAGTTTAGCATGTAAATTTCATTGGAAAACCCTGGTTACCAGGGTGCTTGATGTAATGTAAAACACAATGATTGGTAGTTTTTCAAAATTCTACACCCAACACAACTTGTTCCTCCAATTCATGTTTATAAAATCGCTCCATAATAATTTATTCACTTATGGGGCCTATTTTAGGAAATATTGTTTTGTAATTTAGCTACTGCAAGGTGCTTTATAGATCAACAATTGTATGTTTGAATATGCGTACGTAATTATGTTTTCTTCCTTTCCTTGGTTTTACAGAGCTAAAATTTGTAAGTAGATAACTGCTTATATTTGTAAGCATATATACATAGGAATTCCATTTCATGTTATGTATCACTTCAATATTAGTATTGTTATAATTTCTAGAATGCAACATGGCTCGATTTTTCTTTCACTAGTCAATTATATGTAAGGAGAAAATACATAGTAATTATTATCATCCGTGTGCTCTTAGATACAATTTATTTTATAGTTTCCCTACAAAAGTCATTGTTGATTTCTTATTACAGGAATACAAAATCAATATTTTAGCTATAATGAGTCATGTTATGTAATTTATAATTAAGTGAATTTTGTATTTACAAGTATTCCACTCTATAATGTTACTTTAGTGCTTTCTCACTAAAATTTTATTTTTTCTATCAATTATGTTTCACCAAAGATTAGAGTTGGCTTGCATTATAAAATCTTAAAACCAAGGTTTTCAACTTGGTTCCTCTTGGTTTTGTTTTTATACTTAAACATTACCTTTCTCGGCTCAATTGATTATTTCCTATTATAAAAAATTTCTTTATTCTAGCTTGAACCATTATCTCTTATACCTAGCATGCACAATTTTCCTACTTTTTTATTCTATGGTCCATTTATTTTCTATAAGAAAACCAGAACCCTATAGGTGTTGGATCTTACCATGAACACGCTCGATTACAATCATACATAACAATTTCAACTTTAATTTCCCTCGATTTTTTTATCCTGTCATACGAAACAAAATAGCTAGTAAACTCCATATTCCACCTTAATAAAAAATAAAAAATTTAATAACAACTCGCATGAAGAGTAGTGAATGAATAAGAATATAAGCAAAGCTAAAATTTATAATGACATGTAGCATCAATGTTCAAGAAAAACTGAAACTTACAATAGTAGAGTACATGTATCTTATCCATAAAACCAAAAGTTTGCATCCGCATATAACCTTGCATATAAACAAAGAATAAATTGATAGCTAATCTACCTAGCATCACTAATTAGGGAACACCTAGGAATTTTGCACCTTTCTCGACCTAACCTTTAACATAAACCTTCAGTTCGCCCTCGACCTGAGATGTACTTGCAAGGGTATCAACAGCCTCTATTGACCCCTTCAGTAGGTATTTTATACATTTTCTTCCATTATCGATTTTTCCTTTAGCGACGTCCCACTTTTGAGGTTGTAAAATTCTACTTGCCTAGGTTTTTCCTTTAAAGCTTGCTTTTCTCTCCCACGATGTTTTATTCTTATTCATGCTTAACATCTTTCTCCAACTAAGTAGTTTATTGAATTTTTCTCTCCTATCCATTAAACCTTATCTAGAATTCTTTATCATGGAAAAATTATTTGAAGCTTGTCCACTTTGGCAAAACTATTTTACTCACACACCCCATTCCCAAGTAATTTTACATCACTATTTATTAATAAAATTACTTATTACATAAGAATTGAATTTTTTTAATGTTACTTAGTTTGAACAAAGGAAAAAATATTAAAAAAAACAAAAGGGTATTACAATGTGCAATAGAGTTCTATTGATCTATTATAAGTTTCTACATGAATGGTTCTTGTGAATGCTTATTTTATTAAACATAGACCCTAGGGTTCTTCCATACTTACTAGTTCTAAGTTGTATTGTTAGGAAGATAATTTTTTATTTCTAGTTACAAACTCTTTTAATTAAATTAAATTGTTGTTATTTATCGGCCCAAAC
This sequence comes from Pinus tabuliformis, assembly GCA_031772625.1. Lineage (NCBI taxonomy): Eukaryota > Viridiplantae > Streptophyta > Pinopsida > Pinales > Pinaceae > Pinus > Pinus tabuliformis. The sequence continues at coordinate 371,777,677 of CM062813.1, read as the reverse complement.
TTGGGGTTTGCGATATTTCTAGCTGATACTTTTAATTTTGTTCGAACGATTTCATGTATCATTGTTAATAGAGTTTTTTGAAGCTACATTTTATTTCTTATTTCTATTAACAAGGGATACGTTTTCTTTTGGATTGTTGAGATTTATATTTATAGGTTGACAATCTTTATTCTATATTTTTGAGCCATCAACTTGTATATATATCTCATCCTAAAGAACATGACCAACTGTGAAATTAACATTATTGAAATATCGTTTCACTTGGTTTTTTGTTTATGTATATTGGAAATGTTATATATATTCTTTGTAACCAGCGAACATATGGTTTTTTTTTTTTTACCCAGCAAGGATACGTTTCTTTATGGATTGTTGAAACTTATATTTATATGTTGAACATATTTATTCTATAATGTTGAATTCCAAACATGTATATACAGGCTAACTACTTTTCAGCGTCAACTGTGAAATTAACCCTATTGAAATATTATTGTACTTGTTTTTTTATACAGTGTAATTATTTTAACTTTGTTTAATATATATATGTTTATATGTTTGGTTTACCGAGCAAACCTTGTTTCATTACTACTTCCTAAATACCCTGTATGTATATATGTTAAATTATTTAGGATTAATGTTATTATTGAAAATACTTCTCTAGATTAAGGTTACACTAGATGTAGCCCATAACGTTCATTTTTGAACTTCTTCTCATGCGGTGATTATTTCTTTTGATTTAATATATGAATATAAATTTAATTAATTTTATGAGATCATTCTTCTTATGTTTGCATATTATCTTTTCAATGTTTCTCTTTTAGATAGTTTATACTCGTGTCTTTTAATTAAACGCTTAACATAGTTCTTAGTACAATTCTTACTGTGGAAAACATATATCTTTTTTTCCAAAAATTATTACCAATGCTGCAGAGGCTAGGTGGAACCTGGTCTCTAGTTCGGACCTGGAACGGTCATTCGCCCTTCTGTAATGCTAAGATATATTTATTTATAGAAATAAGGATAGATCTCGATATGGACTTCTGGATGGTAGAAACTCTCATGTTTGTACAATGTATTTACTATTATTATATCTTACCACCAGACATGTATTGTAACGTAAGGAAAAATATTTCTTCACATATTTACTATTATTATATCTTACCACCAGACTTGTATTGTAACGTAAGGAAAAATATTTCTTCACATTCTTCTCACACAAATCCTTAATTGAATCTTTACCATCAAACATTTTGCACATATTTTCATTATGTTAAATTTACAAAAAACCTCAAAAGAGATATTCATCAATCACTAATAAAAAAATAAATTCATAAACTACTACCATTCACAGCAATAGTTCTATTATGAGAAAAATATTAATATTTTGAAATAATTATTGGTTAGGATTGAAGCTTTCACGGAATTCATAAGGGGAAGGTTCAAGGTTCCTTCGTCATGAAAATGGAAACCACCACTTCTCTCTTTGAGTTAGTTTGTTTTTCACTCCCAAAACAGTTGCTTGATAGTGACCTAGTAAGGTGTGTCTAAATACATCAACACTATAACAGGCTTGCTCAAGATTATGACTTAGGGATTCCCCTGGCCATAATGAGCTCAAGAATACCCTAACTAAAAGTGTCTTACTTTACCTTAACAACATTTTGTTCAAGGTAATAGTTTCCTCCACTTCCTTCTTAGATGCCCTTAGAGTTATCTCATACCCCTCCTTGGCTTGTTTTCCAACGTGAGATGACTTTTTTAGTAGAGAAGGAAGTAATTGTCTTCTAACTTTCTCGTGAGTGAAAACGTTTTCATTTAGTAGCTTTTCCTTGCCATAACCACATTTATATAAAACTAAACTAAATTTTAAAAATTAAAGTTTTCCACTAAGATTCCACATATGATTAAAATAGCCTTTAAACATTAAATTTTCCATTGGCTTTCTACATACTCCATGATTTACCAAATATTTTCCGTAAAAATAAATCAAATATTTAATTTGACTTAGAAATATTACATCATATTAATATTATTTAGTTTGTTTTTTTTAATTATAAGTTATTTTATGGTGTTCCATGTTAAATGGATAATGAATTGTGATTGAGTATTTTATTTGTTAATTTAGTGTTATGGTGGTATAGTCGTTGATAAGTAAGTATATACGAAATATAACATGTTTAAAAGGTGGAAAGAACACAAATTTTGTATAGAAAGATATTTATTTTAATTTTAGATATATAATGTGTTGTGTTAAATTTATTATATTTATTAGAAATTTGAAATTAAAATGGTTTTTAATGCGCAGTACGTCTTAAAATAAATTTGAGTTTATATATCTGCAGTTACTATAAACATAATTATTTTATATGTAACATTCAGATAATCTTGTTTTTAACCCAGATATTTTAATTATGTTTAATATTGAAATATTTATTTTATAACTAACCATTTTGGAAGTATTAGATGTGAACTCAAAATTATAAGTTTCTCTCATATTAAACGAGAAAAATCACTTCTCTATGCAAAGACCACGACTACAGAGAATTTAATCTCTTAGCTACGATTCAATTGTATGCATGGTTACTCAACTGAGCCATCTTCCATTGGAGATTTTTGTCCTCTATAGTAACATGTGTGATTTTTGTTTTCCTGAGTAATACCAATTTGATTTTCGTAATATTTTTCTCTTCTATTTACCTGAGGTGTGCTTAAATTAGTGTTAGTAAAGATTTCATATTGATATTAGAAGAGGTTTTGTTGGGATATTTTATTATGCTTTAATTACTTTTATAAGTTGTCCAGAGTTGATTGATCTTAGAAAGAGAACTATCCATTCGTCTGAGTAAACTCAAGCGTAGAAGTGATTTGGAATCAGCAACAAAGAGCACACTGATGGGAGTTGGCACCATTCGTCTGAGTAAACTCAAGCGTAGAAGTGATTTGGAATCAGCAACAAAGAGCACACTGATGGGAGTTGGCACTAGGGGAAAGCGATAGAGGTTTCAATTACTGATCTTCTATATCAGAGTATAAACAGGTACAAAGCTTCACAACTTTCCTTTCAACGGCTTTGCACAAAGGCCTTCAAGGTATGTTTTCAGATACCCTGAGACGGTCTAGTTTCGCTATGGGGTCGAGTACTAGTTGGGTATCTCATTGTCTTGTTTATATATTGCCTATTGCTCCATGGAAATTTTAAGTGTTAATATTAGTCAGTGGGTTAATTTTCCATACTTTTTTCATAAAAAAAGATATTTTCATTTTTTCTAAAATTTATTCGCCCAAATTTTATAACATAAATTTGTTTACCCTAAAAATTGCCAAAATTTTATATAGAGACTATATAAAAATACTATAAATTTAAATGCTTTTACAAAATCATTGCCAAGCATTTTAAAAATTGCATATGATGTACTAGTGAGATTCGCCAAAGTTTCTAAACTTTAATATAAATTTTCATCCTTAAAATTTTTTTGTGTATTGTTCTCTGTACACTGTCATATTATTCTTATATTTTCAATTACTATGTACTTTCTCATCTGTATATATTATACACACCTCCACCCTCTGCAACTTTGTTTTAATGCTCATCGGACCTCATTCTTTTGGATCTACCTGATTGGCCCTCTTCTCTAAGGTAGAAATTGGTCTACTCAGTAACATCTACACTACCTTCTGACAACATTGGCCCTGTTATTGTTATATCTCCTGTCCTTGTAAAAACTTTGGTTTTAGGTTTTGTAATTTCTGGATGTCCTTTTATGTTTGTTATTGCTGTTGCTGTGGTTGTAGCTAGGCACCTATTATCTTTAACCATCCCATGGTCTGTACCTGCGTAGACTGGCCACTCGACTTTGTTTCCCTCGTCGGATTCTTTTTCCTGCTACCAAATTGACCCTCTCTTTGATGGGCGGGCTTTTCCGACGAGTGTTGGTGGAAGTAAATTCTCGAGCACATCCAATTACCAACACATGTATGTCAGATGCTTTCCCATGTGCTCTAGGACTCTCGTACATCGCCCTCTATATTCGGTACTATTCCCCGTGTCAGCATTAGATTTTTTAATCGATTTTGATGGATTTCTCACAGCGGGTTTCAAAATTGACATCACACGGGTTTATTCTCCACTCGTGTCCTCTCCCTCGTGAACATACCTCTTTGTCCCCAAGAAGATCATAGTTATTTTTGGACCTGTTTTACTTCCTTTCTCAACTACCCACCTGTCTGTTTTCATTAATTGTTGTCAAATGTCTCGCCGGTAACTCGTTGTTGTCTTTTCATGCTCTAGAATATATGGTTGATTAGTTCTCTAACTCATTTGCCAACGAGGCTGCCATTCGGGCCACGATGGAGGCTAAGTCACTCCTCTTTAATCTTGTTGATTCTATTCACCGGGGTGGCCCACGTTCCTTAGACACTTGGCACAATATTTTTGGAGAGGTCCACCCTCCAGATGGCGACCATGCATCCCACTTCTCGCAGGGTGGAGCATAGGCTGCATGGGGTCGACGGTCAAAGCACAAGCAGCATTATATTAAAACCTCCTCCCTGTCACTTGCATTATCTTTGGATAATGCTATTTTATCATAAAGGATTTCCAGTCTTCAAAAGTGCGCCCTGGTCGAAAGGTGGTATTTCTCGAAAATTTCTAACCCAGATATGAGGGACTGGGTTGAGAAGAAGTGGAAAACAATGATGGGTTACATGCCAATTGTTGTAAGGCTCTTAAAAGGTTGGTATAGTTTCCACTTACTTAGTAAGGAAGACTTGGAAAAAATTAAATCTGTGGCTTGGATACATAGGAAGATCTTCCTTGCGCTTCACCGCTGGCTTATCGAATACAATTCTCTTCATAACATGCCGCAAAATAAACTCATCTAGGTGAAATTACTAGGTCTACCAATTGATATTTGGATGCAACAAGTCCTTATGGACATTGAAAACACAATTGGAAAATTCATTTATGTTGACCCACACTGCTTGGGAGCTTCGGAAAAGAAGGTGGCTCAGATCCTAATCGAAAAGGAATATTGTGGTGGCTTCCATGATCATATTGATTTATTTTGGGTGAAACTCAGCTTTGCTAAAGACTAGATTTCTGGGGAATTCCTTCCTAGTGCTCTTTATGTCATCATACCAGACATCTACTAGCATAATGCCCTCGTTAGCCGGGAGGATGATTACGTGGAAGGCCTTTCCCAGGTGCATATTCAAAATCCCTGCATGGGGGTGGTCGACCTACATATTATTTTCGACAAGGTACTTCTACTCGTCAGAATAGAGGTCATCCTCTTGGTTCCTATCTTCCCCGCTCTCATACTAATTGACTCTTCACTAAATGGTTCATCTCCCATTCTCACTCCTTTCTCTCCTATTTCTTCACCCAAGTCAGATTTTCTCACCCCTCAAGTCCTTAATCACTATCGAGAAAATCCTCTCTAGGTACAACCCACACTAACCTGGAAGCCCCGCCACCTTCCTCAGCTCCATACCCATCACTCGACATTCCCTCCACCTCCTACATCTCATTCATACCATGTTTTTCGCCCTCCCTTTTCATTAATCGTAACAAAGTACTTAGGACAAGTGTCACTCTGACCAACCCGCCACTCGAATATCCTACCAACTCAGTGGGCAGTGACCTAGACTTTTTACTTAACAGAAAATCCTTGGACTTGAGGACCCTTACCATCCACAAGCCATCTGGCTCTCCTACCCACCACATCATCCCTACTTCCGATGGTAACATCACTGTCATGCTTAAGCCAAACCATGGTAGCAGGCATTTTTGGACCGTCTTTTGGTTGATGTCCCTATTGGTGACATCCCCCCCTCACGGGCCCTTAGAGCACTACTGCCCGAGCCGGTGTCTCCATGACTTTCGTTCTGTCATTAAATATTTGGAGTTTGGGGGCTGGCCTGAAATTCCAGGCCCTCAAGAGTCTCTTCTCCTCTCTCCACCCCCATATCATTCTCCTACAAGAATCCATACACTCTGTTCCATAGGTTATTCAATATTTCGGGAAAATGCTCCGGGAATGGCACATGATAGCTATTGTGGTTGTGGGTCTCTCTGGTGGTTTAATGGCTATTTGGGACCCTCTATGGGTCATTTTTAAGGCTTACAAATGTTTTGCTGGCATTCTCATTGAATGCCATGTCCACGGTATGGGCGGTTGTATTCATTTCTAAATACATATGCTCCATATAGAGATAGGTCTATTTTATGGAATCGTTCGTTTTCTTCTGGTATAATGGAGCTCGCCTCCCTCATCATTGCTGGTGATCTAAACTACACCTTTGCCCTAGAGGAATTTTGGGCTCGTACCAGAAAGATTGACACCTTGGCAGTATGTTCCGTGATGCTCTTCTAACGTACAACTTTGTGGACATTTTCCTGGAGGAAATGGCACCCACTTTGGACAATAGATGCACCGGGGAGGCGTATGTCGGCAAGGGACTTGACCATTTACTAATGCATGAATAATTGATAGATCGTTTTGGGGACGTGGAGATGGTAATTATCAGTAATTTTTTATCTGATCATAGACCTATACACTTTTCTGGAAAAAGTTGATGCTGCGTCAGGGCATGCCATTTAAATTTAATAGAATATGGCTGGAAGATTCGGAATTTAATTCTCTGATAAGAGATACATGGTGTCATGTGGGGGATTCTGTTGCCACCCCTATGGATCATATTATAGACAAACTAGAGACTCTCCGTGATCTGAAATTGGGGCACGAAAGGCTTCTTGTCTAGCTTACAAGAACGTCTCCCACTTGCAAAGCTTAAATGTTCCGAGGATCTAGTGATTAACCAAATGCGATATTAATAATGCTTGAAAATAGGTGTATGGTTATGTTTGTTTTAAAACTGGTTATGTGCTTTAAGTTCACTTGCTTATGCTGATATAAAATACAAATGATAGTAAGTAAAGCAGCAAATAAGCAACACACACATAGCAGTAAGACGCGGCACTAAAACAACACACATAACAACAATATTAATATGGAGTTCACCCACAACTGTTGGGAGACATCTCCTTGAGCTCTAGTCAACTCAACTAGGCTCTCTGGGGTTATGGCAGTAGTTCTTTTACAAGCTCCATGCTCAACTCCACTAGTTTACATAGAACACAATAGGCTTATAACACCATCGCATCCCTCGCTCTGAATCTCTAAGCTTTCTGGCTCTCAGCTCTTGCTCTCGCTCTCGAATCTCACTCTGGCTCTTGACTTTGGCTTTGGCTCTTGGCTCTTGCTCTAGATTTTGGCTCTGGCTCATGGCTCTAGCTATAGCTCTTGGCTTTCGGCTCTAGCTCCTCTGAGCTCTCTCTCAGCCTCTATGTGCCTTTGTAATTCGCTTGACCTCCAAGCGATTCTTTAGCAACCTTCCAGTGACCTCTTTCAGTCCTATGCTCTCTGTGTTTTTATCCTAACTCGGTTACAGTCCTCCATCATTGAAGAACCCAACTTTTTCCTCCCAAGAATCCATTTACAAATGAAAAAGAACAGGCAGGCAGGAAAACCTAGTTGTTTTGCCTTCCTCTGGCCTTGTCAGCCAAATAACGGAAATACACAGGAAAAGCATGCAAAACACGTCATGATCCTTTAGCCTGGACTTCAAATATTATGAAATCGGCCCTATAAACCTATCAGGTCTCTCCAAATATCGCTTAGGTGTGAGGTCTAAAATCCTCAATACACGAGAATACACAGAAATCTAGAATTCCCAGATTTCAAAATCTATGAGATTAGGTCTATAATCCCTTTCGAGTCCACCATTCATCGCAATATTGCAATCGCATCCTCGCATGGCCAAATGGAAAAAACCCATTTACATGGTAAATACATTGAAAATCTGAATTTTTTGATTTCAAATATTATACAATCGGGCTTATAAATCCCATCGGGTCCGCCCTTTATCGCAAGTGACATATCGACATATCGTAGTGCATTGACCCTTTGTATCAGGGGTTCATCGATTTCCGATCACCGATATCGCCAATCAAATCCTGGTCGTTGATCTGTGACGCCTAATCTGACGACTAATAGTCCATTTTGGGCGCAAAACGTATGCAGGGATTAACCGCCCAAAATAGTGGTTTCCTCTCTCCTCTATCGTGCCACATGTCAGCCAATATATGCATTCGGAAAGAGCCCGTCCAATACCACTTACGGCTTGGAGCCCACCTGAAATACCACTTACGACCTTCCTTTCAGAATTCAAAAGGTTCACCTGTTAGATTTATAAACCCATCGGGTCCGCCGAAGGCCTTTGTGCCTATTTAAAGTCCTTTCCCTCTGTTTATTACGATGCAATAAATAAATGTGATGCGATGAGTTTTAAGGGTTTTTATGTTAAAAAACACATTTTGCCTTAAGTCCCATTTATATAAGAATTTGCCTACTTTTCAAAGGACAAAGGCAAACTTCTTTTTGCGATAACTTCTTCATCCAAAGTCCATTTTAGCCCATTCAAGTTCTAGTAGATTCAAAATCAAAATATCTAGGCAATGGGGCTATTTCCAAGAGCATCCTTGGACTTTCATTCTCCTCTGTGAGGAACACTTCAGACTCAGAAGTCTATCCTAGATCCATTTTTGATCACTTAGTAGAGTAGTAAAAATCTGGCAAAAGAGAAAAAATGAAATCATGAAAAAAGTGATTAAGGATATTCAAAGTGAACCGGACCTCCTCCTCCCATTGATGGCCTCGAACAACAGTCATGAAGCTACCCGCTCGCACATTCTAGAGTTAGAAATAAAAAGGAGGCGACTCTTAGATTTTGAAGAAGCCACTTGACACGTGAAGAGCCGGGTTATCTGAATAAACAAGAGCGGCAAAATAAAAAAAAAAATCCATCGTTTTGCAAACCATAGGCGCAAAAAAATTATATATGGGGGATTCAAGACACTGATGGAAATCATATACAAACAACGAAGGATATCTCAAATGTTGCGATCTGTCACTTCAAAGAGGCATATGAGCATAGTTACAACATTGTTGTCAAAGATCTCATCTAGGGGATTGAGTACTACCCGGAAATGTTTAATCAAGCATCAAATGATGCCTTTTACAATTTTATCATTGAGGAAGAATTACACTATGTCCTTAAATCATTCAAAGGCAATAAAAGGCTAGGACTGGATGGGTTGACCATGGAGTTGTTTACACAATTTTTTATCTCTTCAAAGACGATCTTTTGCATATGATGGAGGAATTTAGACCCTCTAGATATGTGCACCAGTGGATAAAGTCCAGTTATATCGCCCTCATCCCGAAGCTTCATCCTCCTACCTATTTTGAAGATTTCAGACCAATCTCACTGTGCAATAACATCTACAAAGTGATCCCAAAAACCATTGTTGGGCATCTGCGAAATACTCTTTTGTGCCATATATCCCCTAAACAACATTATTTTCAACAAGGCTGAAAAATTCAATACGCCATTTCAAATGCACAAGAATTCTTGCATTCGATAATTTCTAAAAATATAAATTTTACCATTGTGCAAGTTGATCTGAAGCATGCCTTCAACTCCCTGAATTGGGGGTACCTTCGACTAGTCCTATTCAAAATTGGTTTACATCACAAATGTGTACAATGGATTATGGCATCTGTGATAAATGTGGATTATTCTGTGATCATCAATGGATACCCCACAAATTTCTTCTGGGTCGGACGTGGTCTATGACAGGGTTGTTCCTTCTCGTCGTTGTTATTTATCCTAGCTATGGATGGTTTGAGTCTACATATTTATAAAGCAGTGGAACATGATCATTTTCTGCCCTTGAGAATGAGCCACAACATCCACATTTCTCATGGTTTCTTTGTGGACGACGTGCTAATTATGAGTATGTTGCATCGTTTTACATGGTTATGCCTTTTCCATATTTTTAGGAAATTTGCAAATGGTACTGGTTTGTTTATGAATGCTCACAAATCTATCATCTACCATGGAAATTGTGACTTGGACATAATTGCCTATATCAAAAATCTATTTGGAATTGAAGCTAGGTTGATGGGACAGTGCATGAAATACTTGGGTTACCATATCGAACCCTTCAATTTCAAAAATGCAGATTGGTCTTGGCTTATTCACATATTTTTCAAGAAGATCTCTGGGTAGGAGTATAGGAATTTATCCCTGGGGGCCAGGTCACCCTTGCACAAATTGTCCTTAACCAACTTGAGGTATATTGGGCCCATCTGTATCATATCCCTACTCCCATCATCCACTCCCTCAACCATATTATGGAAAATTTTATTTGGGGGGTAGTCATGAACAAAAGAAAGTTCACTTATCCAAATTACTGAGGATTACACTACCAAAAGCCATGGGGGGATGGGGTGTTCTTGACCTACGTCGATTTGGATGGGAATTATTAATTAAGTCACTTTGGAGAGATATATTTGGGACGGGTACATGGAGCATGATCATTAAACATAACTATTTAAAGAATCTAAATTTCGTTAGCTAGTTCTGAACAGGCTCCATTGGTGTCTCCAATGGATCAACTATCTGGCTCAGCTTCAAAAGAGTCACTAAGATCTTCTTACAACATCTGGTTCCAAACATTGGCTCTGGATACAACATCCTTATAGGCTCTGTCCATAGTCTGGGTGCTGGTAATTCGGATATGATTCTAGAACAACTCTTATCATCTCTAAATGGAAGAGGCATTTTCTTCTAGAGTCAAGTTATTTCTCAATGGAGAGGACTATTCCTAGTCTAGAAGACCGCGCAAGAACTGGACCTACCTGGACACTGGATCCTGTAATGGGATCACATCATTGCTGAGATGAAGCTACTCGGGATAAGTCGTGCTGGCATACATGATAAACTACTATGGACTGGGAAGACGAAGAATGAGAACATCCAAGTTGCAGATATATATCTCTCACTCTGTTCTGCGGATACATTACTGACTGAGAAACATGTTCTATTTGCTTTCTGGAAAACTAAAGTGCCAAAAAAAATCATTCTATTTACTTGGTTAGTTTTTCATAACAAAATGTCTTACATGGGACAACTTACAAAAGCGAAAAACTAAAGTACCAAACAAAATAATTCTATTCACTTGGTTAGTATTTCATAACAAAAATCTTACATGGGACAACTTACAAAAGTGGAATTGGCAAGGATCTGGTCTCTATCTTAACTATAAAGAGGCATCATATTTTCCTTACACGCCATCACCCTATCGAGGTATGGAAGCCACTATATACACTTTTGGTTTCACATACATACACCATATAGGTATTGTAGATTGCATACAATGGTGGTGCTCACAAAAGTCTACCTTGAGAATTATCCTTCCCATTCTCCTTTGGGAAATCTAGAAAAGATGCATCTTTCAAAATGGCTCTGAAAATTTCTATAAGATCATTGATTATGTATTAATCAGTGACGCACTCCATACATCCAATGAAATTTTCTCCAATATTCCTCCTCAAATGACGACGGAACTTCAGATGGTATACCAAGTTGGTTTTCTTGATGGTGTTATTCAAAGGCACACATGTGGTTTTGGGTTTTGGCTTGCCATCTCATAGATATTCACATACATGACCTTTTAGCATGGAGTGAGGGAAACTAACACAAAGGTTGAAACAATGGCCTTATGGGGACTCTTATGGTTTGCAAATTTCCTTGATATTCCACATATTCATATCCATGGGGATTCTAAAATTATCATTGATCAAGTAATGGACAATGCAAATATCACTAACCCATTAATACAAGGCTGGCTGAGGAGAATTAAACTTCTTTGAACTCTACTTAGAAACTCCACCATCAAGCATATTGGCAGGGAATAGAATATGGATGCATGACTTATGGAAGAGGGCCTTAAATGGTACAAATGGGAAAATGCACTTGGATATTATACTGGAATAGCAAGTCATAGACATATGTGACTTGACTCTACCTCGATGACTTCTCCTACATCTCCCTTTTTGTGTAATTTTTGTATCTCTACTTCTCACTACTATTTTTGTTTTTCATCTTTAGCTTGGATGATTGTATTGCTTGTAGATGCAGTTGTCATGCTAAATACTTTCTAAATTCCTCTATTTTGATACTGATATGCATACTAGCGTATACCCTGGTTTGGCATAAAGGGATTTTGGGCTACGTATTTCTTTCATACATGTCTGTATTTAGCTGTTTTTGTTTGGATTGCTATATGGAAACTCTACTGATGGAACATTATTGATGTGGAATCTGGCATTATCATGTAATCCCTATTTCTGAAGATATTAATATATTATCTCGCTTTTTTCATTCTGAAAGAAAAAATGTGAAAGATACATATCACTAACCAAATGAGTTCCCTGTGACATTATAAATTGAGTAGTCTGACCAATTACCAAATGAATTCCTTATGAGTAATCTGACAAAATCCTGGCATTCTGAATTTAGGGATTGCAGTGACCAATGCCTATCACAAACCTCAGCCTTGCCATCCACGCACACCTGCGTGCCCGCTAATTCCTCCGTTTGGTCACTGGGGCCTAGCGTTATCGAGGCTACGCTCTCCCGTACATGTTCAAACACTCTGCAGACGTTACAGTCGTCTACACAAGTAACATGATAGGGCGTCTTTCCTCACACAAAAGCTACACTTAATCTATGTAATTTTTAAAATTTTCATTAATTCATTTTTAATAAAATATTAATAAATGATTATATATATATATATATATTCAAATTTTCCTAAATTTTCTCTATTACACAACCTCTCTTTTTATCCATCCACTGACTAAATCTTAAATCATTTCTATTAAATCATTAAAAACCATTTTATTAGACATTTATTTAAGTTTACATATTTTATTGAGCCTAGAGATTACTTTTACAGCTTAGTATGATGTGTAAAAGTGTGTTTTTTTTGTCAAACTTGAAATTTTATTCTGCTAGCTAAAATAAAAAATAAAAAAACTCTAAAAATTATAAAATTAAATAACTATACAAAATATTTAAATAATATCAACTCATAAATAAAATTTACACCTAAAAAACCTCTATAAATTTATCTTAAATCCATATCTAAAATAAATCTATGCTAACAAATATTTTCCTTCATTCTTTTATATCTCTTTCTTTAACATGCAAATTGACTATTGGAATATCTTGATTAACCCCTTAATAAATTCTGTAACCTGCCTATCTTACAATCTGTTAACAAGTTGTAGCTTCATCACACTGCACAGGATTTGTATATCGTTCATTCTGTCGGAATGACTAATCTTATGTATCCTTCATTCTAGATGTGAGAACAATTATACGGTTGATGTACTTTACATCAACTTTATTATTTTGAAATCACTTGATTATTTTAAAACTCAGTTTAATATAATAGATTTATTCTATATTTAATTTTTTTACTTTAAAATGTTTGATTAAAAGAGTAAGATTTTAAACCAATAACATAATTCAAACATGTACTAACTAAAGTTCCCAACATATCCCAACCAAAGATTAAATAGATTTGATAAAAGAATGAAAATGACCCAACGTGATTACAATGATCAATGTTCAATGTTTCTTTGGCAATATCAGAATGGCTCTGATTTACCTGAACAGTACCGTGCTCATTAACTCTGCCCATCGCTAAAATGAATGTTTCTAGACTGTGCTGATACTTTTCAAACAATTAACGTGATTGGTTATATTGTATTCTATTTATTGAATGGCCAGTGTTTTACTTCAAGTCAGATTGCGATGTCCTTCGGCTTTTATACAATTTAATAGGAAGGTTTTAACGTTTTTGTAAACTTTGACTGGTTCTATTATATTCTATCTATTAAATGGGCATTTTCTCATTATATTATAGATCTCAATGTATTTCAGGATATATACAATTTAATATAAAGATTGTAATGATCTTAGGGATGCTATTATATTTTGGTTGTTGGTTAACTCTACAATTCTTAGTAATTTTTTAATAAATAATTGTATTTATCTTTTAAACAAAATGTTATATGAGAGTGTTTAAAAATTTAGACCGGTAGATTAGTGGGACATTTGATTGAAGTATATTAGTTTAAGAGACGCAGAAGCATTTATTTTTAAACTAATATTAATATTAATATATATATATATATATATATATATATTAATTAATTAATTAATTAATTAATGATAAAAATTTAAGATTAAATATGAGAAAAACTTTTCCTGGTTTAAACGATATAGTTAAAAATACTGTAAAATTAATACAAAATTTAAAGAAGTTAAAAAATAATTATAGGGCTACAATTTTCTGATATTTCTATCCAGGTTTAATGTTTTACTTATGCATTTAAATTTTGAGTGATAATTTGATGTCTTATCATCATTTTAATTTTTATAAAACATATATGGTTTAGGTGGGAAGTTTTATTAAAAAAATGTATTTTATTTAAATGAAAATTGGAACAAACATATTAATGTATTTTAGTGTCCTTTTTCTTAATAAATATCATAATGATATTATTAATATTATATATTTTATAGATAATTATTATAATTTAATTAATTATAAATCAAGAGTTAAAATTAAGCTAGGCTGGTTATAGAACCAATAAAGCATTATTTTTATTACATTTTAAATTTGTGTTTATTTATACACTACATCAATTTAGATAATTGTAACTATTATAACTAGTTTGTTTAATCAACCTCACTAATGGATTGAACAGCTCATGTTCCTACACCTTTATCTAACTAATAAATAAATATTGCTTTTCCTTTTTCTTAATAAATATTATACATAATGATATTATTATTAATATATAAGTTATAGATGATTATTATAATTTAACTAGTTACATAGTAAAATTAGTAAATAGCAATGCAATTAATCTTATATATATATATATATTTGAGAAAGACAAATAAAAGAGTACTTTTTTAGTATGGAAGTGTTGTAATACCATCTTCTGTAAACATTTTGACTAAGTCAAATAAAAATAAAAGTAAAAATTCAAATAACTTAAAAGAAATTATAATTATAAAATTATAAAACATTTGCAGTTGAATTTTGATATAAACCTACAGTTAAAATTAAGCAGACTTATTATGCCTTCGTAGACGTAGCAGTCAAATCGTTGCATGGAGGTGGGTGCCTTGTCCCACAAAGAAGGGGGTCTCATACATCAATTTGGTGTCTGGCTTGGCTGTGACCTTAAAAATACATACTATTATTATTATTACTATTATTGTAAAACCAATAAGAATTTATTCATATTACATCTTCAATTTATGTTTATTTATACACTACATCAATTTAGATAATTATAACCATTATAACTAATTTGTTTAGTCAACCTCACTAATGGATTGAACAACTCATGTACCTACATCTTTATTCAACTAATATAACTATTATATATTATAACTAATCTGTTTGGTCAACTTAACTAATCTATTGAACAACTCATGTACCTACATACATTTTTACGCTGGTTGACTCCTCAACTTAGTCGAGTAAGAAGCTTTCCATCGTCAAAAATGTTTTCTCGGGTATCATGGGTACAATTTTTCTCTTATGGGAAGGATGCACACACAAGTGTTTGAAAACATGCATATATGAAAATAAAATTTTATTTATTTTTGAAAATATAAGAAATCCCTTGCATGAGTTTGTATATTCATATTAATCACAATCAATTAAATAAAATAATAGTGTAGAAAGAGAATTTGGAATTCATTTTTTCATTATAAACTTATAACATTTTGATGTTGTATCTATCAATAAATAGTATATTTCAGTATGCTTATGCCCACACCATAAGCTTCATAAACCAAAAACAAAAGACGTCAGTCAAAAATGGAAGTATGAAAAAAAAAATTGCAAAATATTAATTATCAACTTAATATTTACACAAATAAGGGTTTTTTTGAAAATAGTCAGGTCAAACTTCCTCTACACAAATAAGGATCTTTTTTGAAAATAGTTAGCCCAACCTTCCTCTACCTTTTGCCATTGGGCTGACATTTGTCCTGTGCTTTGACAACCACATATGTCCTATATCCACATCCCAATCACCACACAATCCACTCATCGCATTTATGATTTTCATGTGTTTCATTTCCTTTCTCCACGAGGTACCAAGTAGTCACGCGACCACTCATATTTGAGTTCCTTTATCCACTAGTTATTTACGTTGGTAGAACGAATCCACTACAAGGATGATGTGGTCATATTCAAGCCGACAAAGTTAGAATTCCATGAAAAATGCAAAAAGCCTTTCGTCGTTGAGGCTTCAGCTGCAATCCAATGTCAAATTGAACAAATTGTCCACGTACGCATGGTAGCTAGTTGGAGGCGGTGTATCGCGATGCATGTTTATGAACCCCACCAGCCAGAGTTCGTGACGCCTCTGGTATATGTGCACGAAATGCACCCGGTGCCGCTGGAAGAAAAACATGAGAATCAGAAAGACTTGCTCTTAATCCTAGCTGGCCATCGCTGTATCCCGCAAGATTCCCTTGACGAAGATCAAGTTTGAAATAATTAATTCCTACTTGTCTATGGTTGTAATTTTCTATTTGAGGAGTTTGTTCCTACATAATAGGAATAAGCTAGAATATAGTTTCTACTAGTTTAGTGTGTGGTTGAGAGAATCTCTCAACCACACTACTGTACGTCTAAGATAAAATTCCTATCTTGAGACTATTGATTGTATAAATATGTGTGTAAATTCTTCATTCAAATTAATATAATATATTATTGAGTGTCTGTAGTTTTATCTTGGTATCGGAGCCTGTGAGGGCGTGGCCCCTCCTGAGCTTGGCCCCTCCTGGGCTAGGGAAAATAAAGAGTTCACTATATGTTCTTTGTCCATCAATTTTTTTTTTGGTCTGTTCAAGTGCTTGAGCCACTGATTGAAATAGTGTTAAGCACGATGCTGCCCTATTTCGTTGTGTTGGCGTAGGTATCCATTGCTCCTCTGAATGGAGAGTTTCAGCAGCGAATCTTGCTTTGCAAGTAGCAATATATTCGTGTTGGTGTAGGTATATGCTCTGTGTCAACTTGGAGTGGTAGTGGATAGCTACCGGAGGTGGGATCCGACCCGTGGAGGCCTGTGGATATTCCTTGTGAAATTTGTGACAATTTAAACCCTCTTTAGTGGATCTGGGAATCAGATGTGACAAAGTGGTGGTGGATCTAAGTTCGGATCAGATTAGACAACGTGGTGGATGTGAATCTGTGGCATCGTTGGAGCTGTGGTGTGGATGTTAGTTTCAATCCACTAGATCACAACACCAGAGATCGGAGTAGCGGTGGCATCTTGAGTCCGTGGCGGTGGCCTGCATATCAGAATCCCCCCACCACTTGGTTGTATATGTTGGCGGATCTCTGGATCAGGCGGTGGTGAATCTACCCATCGTAGAGGAGCAGCAGCTTTGTGAGTCTGCGTGCAGACCTATCACTGTTGAGATTCGAGTGCAGTGGAAGCTCATTCCTATCACTGTTGAGATTCGAGTGCAGTGCTGGAGTATCCTTTCTTCAGCAAGTCATCATGCCATTATATGAAACTATGGCAGCGGAGGCAGCAATTTGCGATCATGGTAAACAACCTCATTCTGCATGGCGGAACTATGATTATTTCAATGAGTATTTTTGGTCCCGTAATTGTTTTGAGCTAGGTTGGCCATGGCACAAGGATGCACCATTTTTTTCTTTAAACCTAAGAAAGGAATTAGGGCCTTGCGAGCTTCAAGTGACGGTCATCGGATTGGTAAAACCCACTTTGTGGAACACCAGACATTCTTCCACTTGTATCATAGCTTTCATCGCTTATGGATCTTCTTGCTTATGATGTTTCAGGGTTTGACCATTATAGCTTTCAATGATGGGAAGATTAATCGGGGTGTGATAAAAGAACTTCTTAGTGTTGGGCCAACATTTCTCATTATGAAGTTCATTGAGAGTATTCTTGCCATTATGATGATGTTTGGAGTTCTTTCGGTGTCTATGTCTTATTTTTATGTGAAGGCACTTCAACAACCAGTGGATGCATCAGGAACATTATTATGTTGGGCGAGGACTATATGAGAGGCCAAGTGACTACTTCAGATATGTGCTTTTTTGGTTGGTGGTTTTCGGTTGCAAGTTTTCTTTTGCTTATTTTCTTGAGATAAAGCCATTGGTAAAGCCAACTAGAATAATTGTAGCTGAGAAGGACTTACGCTATTCATGGCATGATTTTGTCTCAAAGAATAATCATAATGCGTTGACTATTGCTAGCCTGTGGGCACCAGTTCTTGCTATATATGTTCTAGATTTGTATATTTGGTACATAGTTTTATCTGCTATTGTGGGCGCTCTTATTGGAGCAAGACAAAGACTTGGAGAGATACAGTCATTAGAGACAGTCCGTAAGCGTTTTGAAAGCTTTCCAGAAGCTCATTAGTGGTGCCTTCGCTTGGGACGCTGAGTCGTGGTGAACCCGCTTGCCTGTGTGGTCAAATCGTAGGTACAGTGTGAGGGTTGTTGGTGACAGGTTGAGTACATTGCAGAGGCATGACAGTGCAAGTCCTTAGAGCTGGAATGGTGTTCAATGTTGCACTTGGGCTTCAGAATTTATCAGATTGCAGAGATAGAGAAATTTGATGCTTTGTTAATCTGAATTTTATTTTTTAATGTCTTGGAATGATGGATAAAATTATTATGCCTTATTGAGCCTAGCTAACTCAATTTAGGTAAAGTTATTTTGTTAGAATTCGCGACTCTAACGAATGACAAATTAAGCATGGAGTTCCAAGAAGTTATTTGACAAGGATGCCCAAGATGTGAACAATGAACAAATGAGGCAAAGTAGCAGCGACAATGTTTATGGTGGACAACAAAGTAGATGTTTGTTTGAGTTAGTGTGGCTTGCGGAATAGACTCCCTAGCATGTTATTGTAATAGTCATTGTATGCACTTAGAAACTCCAAAAATGTGGAATCAGATGTAAGATTTTTAAGGGCATGTAAAAGTTCGTGGTGATCTTAAAACCACTTTGTAATGGTTTATGGTCAGCCTGAAACCATCTTTTGTCACTGTAAAGTGATGGTTGGTGGTGAGCCAGAAACCATCTATATAGTCTGTGTGACTGAAGTGCCTTTGTGGCCAGCTTGCCTTTGTGGCTGAATCGCCTATGTGGCTTGAGGTGCCTTTGTGGCTGGAATCGTGGATGTCAATGCGTTGTTTGATAAGCTTGCCTTTGTGGCTGTGTACACGAGAGCTTTGTGCTCAATTGAGCAGGTGGACTGCAGAACACCTGGCTCGGACTCAGATGATTTTTTTCTGAGTAGAGGGGGATTGGCACGTTTTTCCCGTTGACAGCAGCGCTAGGAAGGCCAACTGGCGCATCTGTTAGGCCATTAATCATGCCAATGCGCGCGGGTTTTTCGTTAAGGATCGCGCCAATTCACCTTCAAGGGGATCCGCGAGATCAGAGAAGTTGTGGATCTGTCCAAGGGCGGCAGATTGTGTTTTTGGAGGTTTTGTACATGCAATTCGCCTGATGATGGTGGATTTGACTATCATGACAAGTAGTCATTAAGGGGGGGAGTTGGAAATAATTAATTCCTACTTGTCTATGGTTGTAATTTTCTATTTGAGGAGTTTGTTCCTACATAATAGGAATAAGCTAGAATATAGTTTCTCCTAGTTTAGTGTGTGGTTGAGAGAATCTCTCAACCACACTACTGTACGTCTAAGATAGAATTCCTATCTTGAGACTATTGATTGTATAAATATGTGTGTAAATTCTTCATTCAAATTAATATAATATATTATTGAGTGTCTATAATTTTATCTGATCATTGTCTACTCATCCGGCTTGTTGTTGAAACACATGTACAGCAGGAATGCAACACTGCACTTCGAAAGTATTCCACGAGTTTCACCACTCCCTCGTTGTGGGTCGCTCCATTCCATAGATTTTCTAGAAGGCGACGTCTCTTCCATTTCGTCCCTTCTCCAAGACATCGCTAACTAGATTCCTGTGAAGGGTTCTCCACATTGACCGGTAAGTGACTGAAGAGATGTTGTGGTGGTTGCTGGTGAAAATTCCTCGCACCCGGTGGGCGGGTAGGCGGTCAGCGAAGTCAAAATCCTTCTTAATAAGTGTCTTGTGGGCGTGCTTTCAGGTGAATACCAACAACATACGTCGTGAACCAATCCATATGGTGAATATCGCTCCATATCTCTTATGAAGTTTATTCAGTGAGCTCTACAATGCATCTCCATAAAATATGAGCTGAAGGAGGTTACCTATGATCTGCCATGGTTGGGAGACTAGTGGGAGGTTCCTGTAGTAGTGGTTCCTCCATATTTCCTTGTGCATTACTTCTGTCGACCTTGCCCATGCTGTCAAGGGTTCAAAGAATTTCCATGTTCAGAGGATCATAAAAGAGGCTTGGGATTCCAAAAGAATTAGATCGGTTGCGCTTTTGTTCGATTTCTAATAACTTCCAATCAATGGAAACGTGCTCTATTGATAAATTGTGAAAAGCTGCAACAAATATTAAGTAGGGGTTTCATATTCATCAAACTTTAAGATTCAAATATGAGGAACCTACAGTGGATCGTTTGCACTTCTATCCAATTTCTAATCACTTGCAATCAAGTGAACTTGTGGCTCAAGCTCACGAGGACAAAGATCTTGAGATGACTACCCGAGAGAAAAAATAAATCCTTACAAGTCTTTAATAAGCTTCAAGTTTTGGAGAGTTTATTGTGGCACAACCATTTGTGGCTTCAAGTTTTGGGAAGTTGTATTGTGGCACGATCAATTGTGGTCAAATATCAAATATCTTATGGATAACATGGTTGTGAGTCATCTCAAAAGGAATTGAAAATGATAAAAAAATTACCATGTTCATGTAAATTGAATGTTATTTTTGCGATCTTTCTCTTTAATAAATATCATGGTCATGAAGATTGAATGTTGGTTTTGTAGTCCTTTTTTTAGAAGTATTTAATTATACCTATAAAAAAAATTGGGAAAAACATGACAATGATAAACTTTGTAATGCATTGTCTTTATGAGCTTCTTTCTTATCTGGACCTAATATACAATATAACTCTAAACAAGTATATTTTATCTTTTGGAAATAGTCCGTATACGATCTTTTTCTTTAACAAATACCATGCTCATGAAGATTGAATGTTGGTTTTGCAGTCCTTTTTCTTAAGTATTTAATTATACCTATAGAAAACAGGACAATGATAAACTTTGCAGTGCACTTTTTATGAGCTTCTTTCTTATCTGGACCCAATATATAGTATAACTCTAAACATGTATATTTGATCTTTTGAAAATAGTCCCCACATTGGAATGTGAGTACAATATAAATTATATGATTTGTTTTGTCGGAGATATCTTTGTTGGATGTCTCAAACATGAATTTTAAAGGAAGGAACAAGTTTATGGATAAACCATTGAAAAAGGGTTACTCGAGGTATATCATGCCAATCATATATTTCAAAAAATCTCTATTTAATCTTTCTATCAAAAATTAGTAGAAAACAAATTTTCTAATTCTAAAGAAATAAATCCTACTAGGAGTCCTGTAGAAAATTTCTACAAATCTTGCTCTGAGACCGAGTAGAAAATCATGTAGATTCACAAGTTAATGCAATTTTCTAAAGCAATAGACAAGAATCTACTTCTACTCTTTACAGAAGAAGCCGATAAAGATCGAGAAAAACAATAATCGACAAGAGGAAGAACATATCAATGGCACATAACACAATAAGTATTTAGGGAAAGCCACAACTCAAAAACCCAATATCTGTATTGCATTAATCACAAATCCAAGATGATAATACAAATTATTTTCTCACAAGAACAATCCCAACACTCAGTAAAATCAATCTCTAGCTTACAAGCAAACACTTGACCAACACTTAGCCATTTGCAGCTCTCCAAGTCCCTATTTCCTTGCGCCCTTGGTCAAAGAATTCAGATGAATACAATATGCGTTGCTCAACCTTGAGCTTAACATGCACAAGAATTCCTATCCTCTGCCTGATGAATTCCTTTGGGCAATACTTAGCCAAGCTTCTAATTCCTTGCATGATTCCTGAAAGAATTAGCATGTATTTAAAGGGAAATTACTCATCCATATTTGTGAATCCCTTCTAGGTTCGGTTCTTGATTGCATGCACCATATGTACAACTTAGAAAATTATACAACAAAAAGTACATTGTTCCTGCACTCTAGTCTCAGTTGGGACTTTCTCAAAATTGACATGCATGAGTTTTTTATGAAGGAACCTTCAGTTAACTCAAGTAACACTAGTTGAATGCATTAGTGCACCAACTGACTGTTAACTCACTATTAGTTCCTCAAATATTTTGGAACTAATTTAATTGGACTTAACTAAGTAATTGAGTTAACTAATTACAACTCATACTTAACTGATCCTTTACCCCTATAGTATAGGGAGAACATATACATGACTTGAGAAAGACTTCCAACTTGAAATTCCTAGGTTAACTATGTCAACTCACTCTAGTTAACTATTACAAGTTGCTATGAGAATAGAATTTGATTTTAATTCTGAGTTTAATTCAAGGACAAATTAAAATCTTATATATGGATTCTATTTTTAACATTTCTTGTTGGTATTTTCAACACTCCCTCTCAACCAGAAAGGAATTCAACTCGATCCCGATCCTGAACCTTTGGAATGTTCTACATGTAACACTTCTCTCTAGTGTTGTTTCTCCAGCAACTCCAGAAACAAAAAAAGTCCAACCTGAATCAAAATAATGCCTCTGTCATCAAAGTATCTTAATTCTATTGCCTTTGTCAACTGAAAACTCTACATTTCTATTGGCTCTACCTTCCTAGACCATTGTCAACCCTTCTCTACACTTCTTCAGTATCTGATTGATCTAGCCTATGTCACTTTCACCTCTGATTGTATCAATCCCATGATTGCACCCGCTACTATGCACTTTGGGCTTCCGAAGCAAGGTACGATCCATGAGATAAAACCACTCAATTGACCCTTCCCAATTTCAGCCCTCTTGGGACTGTCACTTCAAATCGCCCCACTCGAACCTGGAGGTATGGCTACATGTGATCCCTTTATCCACTTGGCTCAGAATTTCCTCCTACTGGAGGTCACTGCATGATTGGATGCCTCAACTTGGTCTCCTCTCGGATTCTCCAATTGAGGCTACTCTAAAATTGTCTAACACTACTTTTGAGACTGCTTCTTCTCTGCTTGAGTGGATCTCTCCACTCGATCTCCTCTCAGCTTATCTAGTTGTGGCTGCTCAACAACTTCTTGAAGTTGCTTTCAATGCTTCCTCTGGGGCTGCATGTTGAGAGGTATTTTACTCTCCCTCTCAACCACCAAGTCTCTAACCTTTCCCTTGCTCCTCAAGGCTTTACATGCATCTTGAAACTCATAGCATACAGGTTCTCGACCCATGCACTAATCTGTTTCACTCGTCCCATGGTGATGTCTCTATGGAAAACCCTTTCCTTACTAAAAACACTTCATAGCCATAGTCTTCCAATACCGCGACTGGAACAAGATTCTTCTTTAGTCCTAGAATATACATCACATCTGTGATCTTGAGATGCGAGCTAGAATCTCTCTCAAAGGTAATTGTACCGATCCCATAGCTCTATACCTCTCATCATCTCCAAACTCTATGGTCTTCTTGAGGTCTTTCTCCTCGAAATCACTAAAGAGATATCTATTTCGTGTCATATGGAATGAGTCACCACTGTCAAGATACCATATGCCTCCCATGGCAGTGCCAGCCATGCATGCAATGGAGTGAAATCAACTTCGAATTGTGAAGCTAGAGCCTCACCTACCACTGCTACTGTTGGCTCCTTCTTTCCTACTTTATTTTGTGGGCAGTTCTTGGCATAGTGCCTATGCTCCTGACAGTGAAAACACTTGACTTTCATCAAGTCCTTATTCTTTCCACCCTCCTCTCCTTGGGACTTATTTCCCTTGGCCCACATTGCCTTACTCGCTAAGGCGCAATCCTCTTCCACTTCCTTAGAAGAGGCCCCATCAATGGTGTTCCTCCTGATCTCCCCCTACATCAAATCCATTCACAGTCATTTCCAATCTGGATGATTTTCCCAACCATTAACAAAGTCCTAATAACTATTCCAACTCTTTCGGATTCCAGGAAGAGCAAGGCTCAACATATCTTCCTTTGTCCCGTCATCATAGAATTTTCTAGAAAATGAGATGATTTTAAATCGGCGATATCTCCCTCATCTGAACTCCGATTCGGCCGACTTTTTTTCTAAATTTGGAGACTTTTCCACGAGGAATTTATATATTCCATTTGTTTCTGAAGATTTTTCACACAAATTTTCAAATCTTCTCTCCAAATTCGCGGCCCAAAAAGCAATCTAGCTCTGATACCATCCAGAAAATTTCTACAAATCTTGCTTTGATACCATGTAGAAAATCCTATAGATTCAGAAGCTAATGCAATTTGATAAATAAAGAGATAAGAATCTGCTTCTACTCTTTACAATGGAAGCCCATAAGGATAGAGCAAAACAATAATCGACAAGAGGAAGAACATATCAATGACACATAACACAATAAGTACCCGGGGAAAGCCATAGCTCAAAATACCACTATTTTTATTGCATTAATCAGAAACCCAAGATGATAATTCAATTATGGTTCTCACAAGAACAATCCCAGCACTCATGAAAATCAATCCCCAACTCAAAAGCAAAGAAAACAGTTGAACAACAGTTAGCCAATTTTGTAGCTCTCCAAGTCCCTATTTCCTTGCGCCCTTGGTCAAAGAATTCAGATGAATACAATATGCTCTGCTCAACCTTGAGCTTGACCTACACAAGTATTTCCTATCCTCCGCCTGATGACTTCCTTTGGCCAATACTTAGCCAAATTTCCAGGCCTCCAAGGTTCTAATTCTTTGCACAATTCTTGAGAGAATTAGCCCATATTTAAAGGGAAATTCCTCATCCATAACTGCACAATCCCTTTAGGTGCAGTTCCTGATTGCATGAACCATATGTACAACTCAAAAAATTATACAGCAAATAGTACACTGTCCCTACGCTCTAGTCTCAACTGGGTCTTTCTTAGAATCGACATGCATGAGTTTTTGATGAGGTAATCTTTAGTTAACTAGAGTAGCACTATTTGAGTTCATTAGTGCACCAACTGATTGTTAACAAACTATTAGTTCCTCAAGCAGTTTGGACATAATTTAACTAGAATTAACTCAGTAAAGTGAGTTAAATAATTACAAATCATACTTAAGTCATCTGGATCCCTATAATATAGGGAGAACATATACATAACTTCAGGCAGACTTCCAAATCAAAATTCCTAAGTTAACTAAGTAAACTCACTCTAGTTAACTATTACAAGTTGCTATGAGAATAGAATTCGATTTTAATTCTCAACTTAAGTCAAGGACAAATTAAACTGGAATTTCTGGATTTTATTTTTAACATTTCTTGTTGCTATTTTCAACATGTACCTAGGTATGTTTTGTTCATCAAGTATCTTGAGAAAATGTTTAATATGGCAGGAGTCCAAATATAGTCGCCATGGAAATTTGTATCAAATATTTTAGAGAAATGCCTAATGTGTTTAGAGTTTTCCTACTTATAAACATGAAATGTCGTGTCTCCGGAGGAAGAAAATGGAAATCATGCAAACAAGAACATGCTGGAGAAATGAATGGAGTCCAAATGGAGTCAACATGGAAATTCACATCAAATAATTTCAAGCAATACCTATTGTCTTTAGAGTTTTCCTACTTATAAACTCCAAAATATCGCTTCTCTACCCTTTTACGATTGTCAGAGTTTTTTACAAGAAGTAAATCATTCTGTCACTACAACTATTTAAAATGGAAACTGAATGGCTTTAATCATTTTATCCTGTAAAAAAATTAATCATTTGTTTTAAAGGTAACAACGTGAAAAGCGAAAATATTTTTCAATTTATATTTCTAATTATTTTACAACTTTAATAATCGCAATAATACCTTTTAAACTCAATCATTCTATCTCTCTAATCTCTTATATATAAAATAAAATAATACTTTATCTAAATAGAATTTATATTGATTATTCAATATCAATAAGTTTGGTGGTGTGTAAATTAGTTTATAATAAAAAATATTTTCAAGATATTGATTGAGTAAAGGTTATTGGTCCACACATTGAATTATTGATTCTATTAACTAGCACAACCACATTAATAATTATGGTTGTTATATCGAGAAGGCATCATTTTCCATCTATTACAAACATACACACTCTAGAACATTTTAAATATTTGATGAATATAAGAGAAATTAAGGACAATTAATTCAAACTCTTATATGCTTAAGTACGTAAGTGAAATTGTTAACTTCATTTATATTCATTGAACGTTTAAATTTTTTCAAAATATGCCATTCTTAAGTATTCTAGAATCCACCATTCTAATAAAAATAAGAATATCCCTCTTACATGAAACTTTGAATGTGATTTAATCATAATTGAAATTCGTATATGAGAAAATATGTGACAAAATAAATGTATACCAGGTTTCCTTATTTCAATATCAAAATGAATCCCTTTTAAAATTCAATATACACAAAGAAAACAAATATCAACCAAATCAAATAAAATCACCTATGGAAAAATTAAATTTATGAATTCAAGTATTTACATAAAAATATTTACTTCAATGTAGAGCACTATAAATGTAAGGCATTGTTTAATAACATGTAGAAAAACATTCTAAATATCAATCACTCTCTCAATGTTGAAGCAAAAACATAAAATATTTCTTATTGTTCAAGAGAACAATGGTGGTGTTGCAATAAACATAGAGTGCTATTTGAAATATTCCATACCCAAAATAGTGAGAATTTACATTTTAAGGAAATTTTCACAAATAACATGGAAGTCACTACAATGTAATGCCTGTTATGAAGCCACTTCTATGAAAATGTCCCTGAAATGGCTTATAAAAAACAATCTCTAAAGTAACACTTTAAATAGATGAAATGTTTTACATATATCAATATGGAAAGTAATGATTTGAATCCCTTAAATATCTTGCAGAAAATAATCTGGAAAGAAAAACCTTAAATCCATAAGGTAGTGAAAATAGGTTTAATATAACATATATATTGTATTATATCATTGTTGTTAGTCCACATTGAGTAATTTAAAGGTAAGAATCTACTCCCAAGTTGCTATTGATACAAGTTGGAAGGAATATTCATCCTGAATATAAATTGGGCTAATATATTTCTTAGCAATTAAAAACAATTCCAGAGTATTGATAAACACCCAAATTCTCCAACGAAAAGTTAAAGTTTGAAAATTGTCCAAGGACTATAGTGATTTTTGGACATTTTTCTAGACCACTAAGTAGAGCTGCTCATGATACTAACATTAATGAAATAGCTCCTTCTACTGAGGCACGAATTGGACATATTCAACATGCTTCTCTATCTCCTTTCTTTGTATATGAGGCAACAATAGTTGAAGGCTTGCACTCTTGTTCTGCAACTCCAAGTCTTGCAAGAGTCTAGGACCTTGGTACACAATCTTCACAAACATTTGCATCAACAATAGGTGCATCTCCTTCAAAAAATTCATAGAACACCCAAAATGAGGTAAAAGTAATATGTAGTTGTAGTTTCCTCTTAGTGGAAATTGTCCTTTCTAGAAAATCAATATTTATTCACAACGGTTATAAATCTTTCATTACTAAGATAAGTGGTAAATTATATCTTGGTCAACTTTCATCATCTCATTATTTCAATTATTATTTTAATTGTGATATCTCATCTTTATGATTTGGATTTTCACTTTTTATTTTTTAACACTTTATATCACATAAATGCATTCCCTTTTCAAACATTGTTAGGATTCTGAGTGAAAAAATTCTCAAGTGAAAATTATAAATTGAGAAATGTAATGTCCATATTTTCATTCAACAAAATTCAACATTTTTTTTTTATGGGAAAAGATGTTTTCCCTTATATTTTTTATCCACATTACACACTATGACTTTCGTTTATTGTATTTATTAGATGTATGCAAATATTAATATATTTAATTTAATGTATAAAAACATAATTTATTATAATTATAATTATACTTCTAAACAAGTTTTATGTATTTTTTCAAAAAAAAAAATCCTAAGGGCATCCCTTGCACCTCTTAAAACAATTTCTAGTCTATATATTGAATGGACAGTGTCTAGTATATGTCAAACTATAATATCTATTTTAATGTATATAAAAAATATGATGTTCCTTTTATTTATAAAATTGTGTTTGTACTATTTTAATTTTTTGACCGTCTCTTATTACAACATAGATGGTGATATCTCTTTTATACAGTTTAATTAAAAAATTGTAATGTTTCTTCATCGTAAGATGATTTTATCATATCTCCTTTATTTATTGAATGAAAAATCATTAGCACAACTTTAATTTCCTTTTCATCTATAAGATTTTAGTGTTTTATTTGTAAAATGTTATAAGAGTTTATCGTTTTTCTTAAATAATTATAATATGGATTTTGTTATGTGTGTGTTATGTTGTCTAAGCTTTATATAAATTGCTATTAGGGGGCATTTAAGTTGTCAAAATTACTGAGAGATTGCATGTGGCTTAGGACACACCAGCCCTTAACGTGGTTTTATTTTTATCCCCCATCACCTTCCCATCATGGAGTGACTTAACAATACACCACATCACCATCTATTCTATACAGACCAATGTGGTTTATTCCTCCCAAAATCTCTTGTCAAAAATCATTACTTTATAAACAAATTTAATAGTTGTGATGCAGTATAGTTCTCACTTCTATACTAATTAATTGATTCTAGCATTTTCATCTCTGCACCTGCGTCTTTTGTGCAACCACCTCCACTTATATTTCTCTTCTCCACATAGATTCCTCTGCACAACTTGTAATTTTTATTTTCTTAAAAGTTGTGTTCATGACAATTTCATGTGATGGATGGCTATGTTATTTTTTTTTATAGATTATGAGATTTGGATTAAGTTTAACTAAATTGTGTAAATAACACAAAGTCCTTCAACTTTTGTTTTGGGTTGTAACATCGGGCATGACAATTTCAAAGAACATTGTGTGTCCACAATCCCAATTCTAGCAAGAAGCACAAGTTGATGATTTACATTAAAAAATGAAATTTTAATTGTTCATCTAGTTGCCATTGGTGGCGAGATGGAATTTTCTAACAGGATGGAATCCACTTCAGTTCATTCCATACGATTCCATTTAGCTAGTTGGTTTTCAAATGCAAAAGGCAATGTTTAAAGCTTCAACTATTGTGAATGTTTCGACTCTCATTGGCTAAATAAGTGTGACGATAAAGCTCACATGCCAAGATTTTTGCGATTTTATGTGGTCCATAAATTTTTTAATAAATTAAAATATGCGTGGAGTTTTTACAAGGAGTTTCCTTAGTGCGACTTTTTGGACTTTTCGATGCTAGAATCCAGAGGAAATATTGTTGGAAAATGTAATTCCTACATGTCTCAGTTGTGACTTTCTATGTAAACGAGTATGTTCCTATTCTATATGTGTGGTTATATCTATATGTCCCTAGTTTGGTGTGTGGTTGAGATATTCTCTCAACTAAATGATTGTGTGTCCAAGATAGTTTCTCTATCTTGAGACACCACTTCTTGTATATATGTAATATCATAATTGATCAGTGTGAACATTTGTGCACTATAAAATTTTATATTGGAATCAGAGCCCATATTGGTCTAGGCCTTGGCCCCTCCTAGGGCAAGGGAAATAAGAGAATATATTTATATTGTTTTAGTTTTTTTTTTCCAATTGAATTATTAAAATTCTGCTGGAGCTGATTCGAGAGGAATCAAGTTTAGTTGTTGTCTAGAACTTATTTTTCTCTGATTGTTGTGAAGAGACAAATGGTGGGAGAGTGACTCGTTTGGAGAGCCAATGGTATTGTTGTTGGAGAGACTTGATCTTCACTGCAACAAGCTGCAAGGAGACATTCTCGACGAGCTAGGACAATTCATAAAACTAACTTTCATGGACTTATCATGAATAATCTTCAGGGTCATATACCACCCGATATGGATTCTCTGGATTGCATCATGAAGTTAGGAATGTCTAAAAATTTTCTAATGGGTAGTCTCCCTTCTGTTGTAAAATAATAAAAGATGAGGTAGAATATCTCCAAAAGTGGGGATGTTGAAAAGAATCGAAATTATATTTATGTTTCACAATTCCTCTCAGGGATCCATTCCACTAGATATCCATTCATATTGCTGAGATCAAACAATTGTGCACTATAAAATTTTATTGAAGAAATGGGAAGAGGAGAGACATGAAACCCTAGCCATGGAGATTAAACACTGAAGGATAATCAATGTCATGTTTCCTCTACAGTTGAGGAAAATACTTTGGTTCATCGCTTTGAATTTCTTGACTAAAATTTGTGGATATCAAGTGATTTTGTACTCTACTAATATTTTTTAAGAACCCATTGGAATAATGGAAAGTGTTTAGTGCACATGACCATGACAATGGAAGCATAAGAAAAAACTCAATGATGAAAGCTACGTGGAGTGGCTAGCAATGTGGAGTTTCCCCGAATGGAGATCTGACTATGCTACAGTGAGAATGGATATTTGTTGTATGATCTACATTACAGATCTGACCTATGAATTGTTGCACGCTCTCGAGAAGAGCCAGTGAGCCTTATTGGTTGAGTTGAGTGCCTTGGTGGTTGGAGAGCCTCCTTGGTTGCTGGATTGAGAGCCTTGGTGGTTGAGTTAAGCCTTGGTGACTGAGAGCCCTTTTGGTTGAGATTGAAGAGTTGATTGGATAAGGAATTGGTGATTGCATGACCTTGAGGTTGAGCGCATGAGAGACAACGACGAATTGCTTCTCATCAAAGTGTAAACCAACAAGCAACTGAAATTGTGTTGTTGGTGATTCTTCATGAAGCAACATGGATATATTTGTTTTTAATGATCCGATAGGGATCAGATTGAAGACAATTTGCTGTGTATGATCTTGGATCTACCCACAAAAGCAGTGTGGGTGGTGTTATCGTGAGCTAAATTTTGAGGTAGTGTGTCCGCATCAGTGAATGGTGTGGCCTTGTGTTGAACATTTGTAGGTAAGTTTTTCTTCATTCGTAAAATGTATATTGCATTACTGTTATTGTTGTGCTTATATCGTTATTTCGTATTGGTTTTTTTCTTATGGATAAAAGTGAATAATCCTTGGAAATTTATATACATATTGATATTTGCGACCTCAATATGAAGTAATTTTGTTAGAATTCACAACTCTAACTGATGATAGGTAAAACATGGAGACCAAGACTAGCATGCCAAAGTTGAAAATGAAGATGCCCAGGACTCTAAAGTACAAAGCCTATGACATTCAAGTGGGAAAAAAATGATGTGTTCCAACATATGAATGGTGCGGTGAAAGTTTGTTTGTGTTTGTGGAATAGACTGACAACCATGATAATGTATGAGTCACATATTGTATGTAGACTTTGCAAATTGATATCGAGACAAGTAGTCATTAAGGGGGAGTGTTGGAAAATGTAATTCCTACATGCCTCAGTTGTGACTTTCTATGTAAAGGAGTATCTTCCTATTCTATAGGAGTGGTTATATCTAAATGTCCATATTTCGGTGTGTGGTTGAGATATTCTCTCACCCAACTGATTATGTGTCCAATATAGTTTCCCTAACTTGAGACACCACTTCTTGTGTATATGTAATATCATAATTGATCAATGTGAACAATTGTGTATTAGAAACATTTATCTAAAATTTAAGGTGAAATCTTGATTTGTGTTATCTAAACTGGGTTTTTAGCTATATGTATGGATTAAACAACCTGAAAAAACCCTAGAGCACTTTGATTGTAACAACTTGGTTTTACAGTGTGGAGAAAAGCTTGGCACAATAAAAGTCAGACATATCTACCTCTGCACCTCTCTGCACAATGCATTAATAAATTATATTTAAATAATTAAATGATAATTCCCTTCGCATATGCAAGTGGGTCCAATGAAGCCACAAGGTACACTCATGTGGCTCAGACTAAACAAAACACATATTGTTTCAAACATCAATTTACGGTGGAACCACTACAAAAATAATGGAACACTAGCATATCTATCTATATATACTACACAATACTTGAAGATTCAAAAAAAGAAGTCCACTTTCTTTGTTTAAGTCATCATTATATCTCATATTCTCATAAATTTTCTATCTATATATACTACACAATCCTTGTAGATTCAAACAAAGAAATCCATTTTATCTATTTAAGTCAACATGATAGCTTATATTCTTATAATTTTCAAAGTGTTACAGTTCTTCTAATTTTACTCAAAGTTGAATCACTGCTCTCAGTAGTTTCTTTTGGTTTTTATAATATGATGAATTGTAGACCTATGGAACTTGTAAAAAACATTGTGATGGTCTCATTGTTGACATACATTTGTTTCGTAAATGGAGCTCAATAATATGGCTGTCGGGAGTCAGCTCATGCCATATTTTATGGTGGTAGTGATGCTTCTGAGACAATGGGTAAAGATAGACAACATTGTTATGCTTTTTTATAAATTATGATTTTCTAATTTACATGAGCTTTTGTCACCGGGAGGGGTGTGCGAATATGGATCTTTACAACCAAGGTTACATAACTGATACTCCAGCGCTTAGAATTTCTCTATTCAACAACATGTTCATCTTTGGAGTTTGCTACGAAATGAAATGTAATGATGATCCCCAGTGGTGTTTGCCTAGACTATGATGGTCACCACCACCAAATTTTTTCCCGCCAAACAACACTCTCCCCAACGACAAGGGTGGATGGCGCAATCCGTCGTTAAAGCACTTTGACATGGAAAAACCTGCCTTCGAAAACATCGTTGGGTGTGGAGCCTAATTATCTTCTTTACTCAAAGGTATCACCACATTAGACCCTAGTTCGTAATGTGGCGGAAACTCCACCTGTAATATTTACACTGTAAGGGGGGTCCAGGGGGGATTGGGGGTAGCGCCACCGAAGATAAAAATAGATGTAAAATTGTTTTGTAAAATGTTGTAATTTCGTAGTCAATCTGGGTTATTAATTAGGTGGAGATATAACGGTAGAAGTTATGTTTAATTTAGGGTTTTTTTCCCTAGAATGCACCACCTCACTATATATGAGGGAATTGTATTGTGCTTATGTAGATTAGTATTCTGAGAGAGAAAGAGAGAGGAGATTGTGTGAGAGAAAAGAGGGAATTACAATGGATCTATTGTAGGTTGTATCTCTTCAGTTTGTTGGATAATATAAAAGGAAGGACTGACTGTTTTTCATGGACGTTGCCCAAATTGGGTGAACAACGTATATATGTGTCTCTCTTATTTTATGTGTTTTCTCTATTTATATTTTTGCAATATATTTTAGGTTTTCCATTACTCTGTAATATATAATTTTCTAACAAACATCGCCAAGTTTTAAATGAAAAATAGTATAGTAATTACTCCATATCAATTAACCAAAATTAAAATTCTTTGTAATAAATGAAGCCTTTAAATCATTTTCGCTAGCGAAATTGTCCTATATATTGGTTGCTAACTAATTTGCATGATTAAAAACACATGGTAATAAGCAAACTTGATGCGGGGGTAGAAGTACGAAGGTTCGTAGCGAGCACATCCTCCCGCACAGGCATAGACCTTGTAATGGAAACTTGGGGATTATGTTTAATGGGTGCTCCCTTAGAACACACAATTAGACAAGGCAGCAGTCGGTGGAATCGCTGTGTAGAATGCGAAAGCCTTAACGCACCATTTTTTTTTACCTACGATGAGATATTTCCTTGTGCTGCAGTTTTACATAAGCAACCTAGTAACAAATCCCTATTAAATTTTTGCAATAAGATGTCTGGACTATGGAATAAAACAATAGTTTTGGAAAAATTGATTACGTATATTAAATTCAGAAAAAAATCTCATTTAAGGAAAGTATTTTGGAGGAAGTAGTTGGAAACGAGATGTACAGTTTCGTACATGGATTATCGGGGAAATACACATAGTGAGTACTGAGTTTTTCTTCCTTCAAAATGGAATATGGAATATACACTTCAAACCATGTGCCTTTTGGTCTATGCGATGCAACTTATTCTTACCTCCCTTTATTTTGTTTCTTTTTGAAGGGTTTATCTATGAATATCTCTCTGGATGACTAGTGTGTCTATCGAAGAGTGAAAAAACACTTAAAGTCATTATAGTAATGTATGGAGGTCTGTAAAAGAATCCTCCTTAATCCCTCTATTAATTAATGATTGTTTAAGACTATTTCCCCACTAAATACTTTGCGAAGTCATCCATTGGAATCATTGCATAAGTGTACATATATTGTTTGCTCGACAACCAGAATTCGATGAAGCCTTTAAGCATTTGAAGGAATGTTTATTGTATGTCCCAATCCTCTTGTTTCTGGAACAAGGAGCTCCATGTTAATACTTATGGATCGCTCTCAGGGAAAATTTTAGGGGCTAATATTCACAGGTGGGCTAATTTTCCATGTCTTTTCAAAAAAAAAATTCACCAATTTCCATTTTTTCTAAAAATGATTCACCCACATTTAATAGTATAAAATTATTTTACCCTAAAAATCACCAAAATTTTATATACACTAATATAAAATCATTAGAAATCTAAACATTTTTACAAAAATATTTCCAAACATTTTACAATTTTCATGTTAGGAATTAGTAAGATTCACCAAGGTTTCTAAACATTAAGGTAAACTTCCATCCTTAAAATTTTATGTGATCACTCTATGCCATTGGATGTACGTTGGTGTAGAAAGGGCCATATCACTTATTCCTAGTGTCGTGGCATTAGTGCACTTCGCACATACATGCTCGTAATTGATGGGGATATTATCTGTACTTCATGAATTGGCATGGAAGAGGTCAATTCTCGAGGAATAAAGAGTCTCCAAAAAATTCACTTTATAACCATAGTTATTTCCTATCTATGAATAAAGACTGACCGATTCTTACATGTAGGATATTCGTGATGTTTATGTGGGTCCAGTCTGAGAAATTTGGAAAACACTATACATACACAGAGCTAGGTAATCTACTTGAGGATACTTTCAAATGGATAGCTTTATGAATTTTACAGGAGTATCACTTTGGAGTGTTGAGATATTAATCTTATTGTCTGCTAGGTGTCATCATATTTGATTCTGTTGTCTACTAGGTGTCGTAGTCAATTTAGTTTTACTTAATTTTTTCAAGTTTCACTCCAGTTATTTATTGTTGATGTTTTCTATGTATTCTATTTAGTTATTTTGAATATTGATATGAAAAATATATGCTCCGTGATTTATCTTCATTCGTTTCCATTGTATCAGATCTCATTCTATGTAACACTCCTTGAGGGAGTAGTAGAGAATGTGAGAAAGCATCCACGACAAGATAACTAGTGCATTAACAACAAAATAAGATTGGGATATTTTGAAAACTATGTATCAAGGTAATGACACATTGAAGATTGCTAAATTGTAGACATTGAGAGCTTAGTTCGAAACCTTGAATATCAATGACAAAGAGAACATAGATCAGTGTATGACTAGAGTCATGGGAATAGTCAATCAAATCAAAATCATTGGTGAAACCATTACATATTAGAAGATTGTTGAAAAATTCCTTCGAATCTTGCCCAAGAAATATCACATGATTGTAACAGCCATTCTAAAATCCAAAAATGTAATAACTTTCTCAGTAAAACAATTGACTAGATCACTTATGGCACACGAAACAAGATCAGCTTGGAAGAAGGCTCCATGGAACAAGCTTTCAAAGAATAATTATCTTTTGACAAAGGTAGAGGGAAAGGATATAGAGGTGGCACCAAGAGAGGAAGAGGTCGAGGCAAATGAAGAATGTCATCATGTAGCAGAGCAATGGAGACCTCCACAAAACTAGAAACAGAGAATAAAAACATGGAGAAAATCTAATGTTCAATGCTATTACTGCAAGAAATTTGGGCATTATGAGCATGAATGAAAAAAGAAATAGCTAGATCAACAAAGAGGTAGTGTTCATCTCTCCAAGAATGAAGGAGAATCCTCTGAAACAATATTTATTTCCTGCCATATTTCTGATGATAGTGAAAATGAGAACTTTTTGTTTCTTGACTGTGGCTACAAGAATCATATGACAGGTAACAAAAATATGACTTCTTATCTTGATCCTTCGAAAACATAAAAAATTACTCTAGGAGATCATTCCTGCATTAAATCTGAAGGGAAAGCTATTGTCCCTTTTCTTACCAAACAAAATATGCAGGGAAAATTTTAGGGGCTAATATTCACAAGTGGGATAATTTTCCATGCTTTTCAAAAATAAAGATTCACTAATTTCCATTTTTTCTAAAAATTATTCACCTAGATTTTATAGTATAATTTTTTTTCACCTTAAAATTCACTAATAATTTATAGAGACTATATAAAATGATTACAAATTTGAATATGTTTATAAAGGATGTCACCAAATATTTTACACTTTGCGTGTTAGGGACTAATAAGATTCACCAAGGTTTCTAAACTTTAGAATAAATTTCCATCCTTAAAATTTTCCCCATCAACAAAAATACATAA
The DNA here is from genome assembly GCA_031772625.1 of Pinus tabuliformis. Taxonomy (NCBI): domain Eukaryota; kingdom Viridiplantae; phylum Streptophyta; class Pinopsida; order Pinales; family Pinaceae; genus Pinus; species Pinus tabuliformis. Next base: position 371,740,996 of record CM062813.1, on the reverse strand, counting down.
CTAATGTTTAATATGTTCCACATCTGAAGCATAACCTCATTACGGTAGGTCAATTGATGGAACATCGTTATGATGTAATATTCCAAGGTAACACATGTTATATCTATGACAAACTGCCCAATAAAAAATCGATATCAATTGTTGAAAAAACCAATAATAAAATGTTTTTGTTGACTCTTAGAAGTCGAAATCTCTTATAGTATTTTGATCACAATATTTCAAAAATAGATGAGTCTTAGCTATGGAATTCTAGGTGTGGCCACATCCCATTCAAGAGTCTAGTCTGCCTTGGAAACATTCAATGGTCATAGGTCTCCTTGTTATGAATGAAAAAATTTGTAATTCTGAAATTTGTGTTCTAGCCAAGCATAAAAGAGATAACTTTCCCACATTGTCCTCTACAGTAAAAGAGTCTATAGAGCTAGTCGATAAAAATATATGTGGACCAATGTAGACTTAGTACATTGGTGGTAGTCTTTATTTTCTTACCCTCATTGATGACTATAGCAGGAATATATGCGTTTATTTTCTAAAAAATAAATCAAATACATTCTCAAGATTCAAAGAATTCAAAGCAGCAACAAAAATGCATAGTGGAAAGCCTTTAAAAGTTCTCAAGTCAAAGAGAGGAGGAGAGTACAACTCCAATGACTTAAAAGTTTTTTTTTCAACAACAATGAATCATAATGCAAAACACAACAACATATACTCCACAACATAATAGATTAGCAGAAAGGAAAAATCAGTGAATCGTGAAAATGGAAAGATGTATGCTTTGTGAGAATAAGTTGTCAAATGACTATTAGGCTGAAGAAGTTCCAACAACAATGTATGTTATCAACATATGTCTAACAACTAGTCTCCAAGATACAGTGCCTCAAGAATTCTTCGATGGTAAAAAGGAAAATGTATCTCACTTTAGCATTTTTTTATCAGCAAATTTTACACATGATCTTGAGCAGCTAAGAAAGAAGCTTGATGATAGAAGTGAAATATGTATTTTCGTAGGCTATATTGAGAAGTCAAAGGCCGGTAGACTTTACAATCTAGTTACCAAGAAGTTTGTTTTAAGAAGTGATGTTAATTTTTTTAGAAAATAAATCTTGGTTTGATCATGTAGATGAAGCTTCAAATCAACCTTTTTATCAACCACAACTACCAATATTTCAAGTTCAAGAAGAGCCGTACCACTCTAAAAATGGTACATCCTCAAGCAGTCAATCCACCATCGATTCAAAACATTCATAAGGCAATTAGAAAACAAGAAGTACCAAATAAATATACGAGCAGGAGAATGAGTTCAATCAACAAAATATTTTTTCCTTTCTTTCATCTCAACCAACCCATTTTGAAGAAGAAATTAAAGAAAAGAATTGGGTTTATGCAATGAATTAAGAAACTGCTGCCATAGAGAAGAACCTAACTTGGGAATTAGCTAATATGCCAAGAAACCAAACCAAAATTGGTGTAAAATGGGTATATAAGACCAAACTAACTAAAAAGGGAGAAATTGAGAAACATAAGCCAAGGGTGGTTGCCAAAGGATTTTCACAATAGTTTGGTGTTGAATATGGTGAAACCTTTGCTCTAGTAGCAAGGTTAGACATTGTGAAAACTATTTTATCGACAACAACCCAACACGAATAGAAAGTATATAACCTTAATATAAAATGTGCTTTATTAAATGATATATTGTAGGAAGGAGTTTATATGCAACAACCTCCTGGTTTTGAAGTTCCAGGACAAGAGCATAAGATATACAGATTGAACAAAGATTTGTATGGTTTGAAGCAATCTCCAGAAGCTTGGTATAGTCGCATCAACACCTATCTCTTCAAAAGTGCTTTTTGCAAAAGTAGCCATGAGCCAACTTTATATACCAAAACTCATGAAGTAAAATTCCCATTTTATTCCTTTACATAGATGATCTTGTTTATACATGAAATATGATGTTGGAAGAATTCAAAGAAACAATTAAAATAGAGTTTGATATGACTGATCTAGGGGTCATGAAATACTTCTTAGGCATTGAAATTCAACAATATGATAATAGAATTTTTGTTGGTCAACAAAAATATGTCAATGATATCATCCAAAAGTTTAGAATGAATAATTGTAAACTAGCTGATACACAAATTACTCAAGGCACTACGCTGAGAAAAGAAGATGTAGCACCACCAACTGATCCCTCACTATATAAAATTCTAGTTCATAGTTTGTCATATCTCATTTCAACTAGACCTAATATCATGCTTGCAACAAGTTTTGTCTTCGTGTTTACACAATCACCTAAAATTTATCATTGGAAGGAAAAAAAAGTATCTTAAGGTATATTCCAAGGACTATACACTATCGTTTTTTCTACACACATTCTAAAAATTGTCCACTTTCACGTTATATAGACAACCATTATGCAGGAAGTCTAGATGATCACCAAATAACCTCAGCGTATGCTTTTCACATTGGAACCAATCCGATCTCATGGGCATCCAAGAAACAATTAATCGTTTCTCTGGAGACATAATATGTAGCAACAAAATTGGCATCTTGTCCAACAGTTGGTTGAGCAGATTATTGAAATATCTTTCAAATGTTTAGGAGTGAACTCCTATTTACTATGATAATGATTCAACAATTACTTTATCTAAAAATCATGTTTTCCACAAAAATATCAAGCACATTGCCACACGTTTTCATTTGATCCATGATCTTGCCAATGATGGGGCTTGGTTTTTATGCTTTCAAAGACCAGTTTGCGGGGATTTTTACAAAGTCTTTAGGAAGAAATGTATTTAAATTTCAAAGAGAGAAATTAGGCAATGTAGGTGCCTCTACTTGTAACAGTTGATATTAGGAGGGGATGTCAAGATATTAATCTCAGTCTCTGCTAGCTATTCACATTCATTATTGTTGTCTGCTAGGTTTCATAGTTAGTTGAGTTTTACTTTACTTTAATTGAGTTTCACTCTAGTTATTTATTGTTCATGTTTTCCATGTATTCTATTTAACTATTATGAATATCTAGAAGAGTAATCTTTGCTCCACGATTTCTCTTCATTCTTTGTCATGGAGTAGGAATCAGTTATGGGTCAGTAGATTTCTCTTCATTCTTTATCATGGAGTAGGCATTTAGTTATGCATCAATAGATTTCTCTTCATTCTTTGTCATGGAGTAGGAATTTAGTTATGCATAAGTAGCCCAACTGAGTTCACTAAAAAACTTTTATTAAGCACGCTTGTTTCATTTTTCAACATCTTTTTTACATCTCATTCAACGAATAACTTTGTGGAGGTAGATGAAGAACTAATTTATGGAAAAATTAATTACAAATATTAAATCATTGATGCAGGTCAGCAACCAATTTGTACTAGTCACAAAATGGGAAATGTTGTGTGGAATGTGGAGATCTGCATAATGGAAACATGGTGATTATGTTTGGTGGGTGGTCTCTTACAACTCATAATTGGACAAAGCACCGGTGGGTGGAATCGTTGTGTGGAATGCGGAGGCCTCCACTCACCTCCACTGTCAACAATGAGATATTTCCTTATGCTACAATTTTACATAAAAATCATAGTAATTACACCAAGTAGTTCCAGTGAGTTCAATTTTTTTATCGGGTGACGGTAGTTCCAGTTTTGTTGGTTTTACTGTATCTTTAGCTCTAGGAGTTTAATCTCAGCATTTCAATTTAAAATAGTGTCAATGTCAAGTTCACGGTCTCTTCGGCATAAGTGGAATTGAAGCATTGATATTAAAGTTTCCAGAACCAAAACTCACCATAAATGAGCACAAAAGTAAAACAAATGTTTTAATTGGGCACAAAATTTGTTTGTGTCAAAATGATTAAGCTTTATGATCATAAAAATTGTTTTAACAAATATATTATATGGAATTATTATATTATATGGAATTATTAGGATTAATAAATATCAATTATAGTTCAATTGTTGGTCTCTTCTAAGTATGGTTATTAAAAGTATAGACTTTATCGCACTGATTAATATTTGCAGTATTGACTATTGTATTCTTAGACATAAGCAAGGTATGAATTACACTACATAAGGTCCACATGGAGCGAACGAAAAACCTACCCACCAATAGCAAATCCAAGAGTAAGGGTTTGCAAAATCTTATAGTCGATCATTAGTAACCTAAGTTATTATACCTACCCAAGACATGTTGTATAACGATCGATATCGCTCCATTAACATTAATTTTGATGAAAACAATAAGGTTAATACAAAGTATTTTTATTCATATCCTGTCAAATATTTTTTAAATATGTTTCTTCCTATCAAATAGCAACAACTTTGCTTATACAGTTCGGAGTCTTCTTGCGAGTATTCCTTCATTTTCTAACCTAAAATTAGTATATAAATGAAAATTGGACAGCTGAGGCTGATTAATGCTAGCTTTAAGGTTAGCATTAAAACATAACATTTTATGTGAACTAATTTATGGGTATAGTTGGTATGTTTTGCAATGTGGCGCTGTATTTCTACCATCTACCCCTGTGGCATATTGTTGTCGTCTACCACCTGCATCCTTCTATGACTGCCAACATGTGGTGCATGTCTATAATTGTCAGCATGTGGTTGTTGGCATGCTGGTTGGTCAAGAACGACTGACAAACCCATGATGGTTATTAATTACAACGGCGAGGAGAAGTAGTTTCTCACACAAGAATCATTTTCCTATAGTTGAAGAAGAGAGTTCAACTGAGATCTCATCCACAGTGTCGATAAAGATGAAGGAGATTCCATTGGCTTAACCCATTTTCACAATAAATAATGATCCTGCATATCTGGTGTCACAATAAAGAATGTTTCTTCATATTTCAATGTCCCAGAGGCAGGCAACAAAGGATGTTAGCAATGACTATGTTGAATGTGATCCAATGGAAAGAAACAGTGCTAGTTGAGTTCCGTCAGGCTGCATTCTAAATGCTAGAAGTGCTAGCTAAGTAGGGTTAGGTTGCATTCTGCAAACTGGAAGTGGGACAGACTGTTGGGTTGCATTCTGCAAGTTAGAAGCAGGATATATTGTGAAATTTGAAACTAGAAGGCTACTCAAGCTGAAACTATAATTGATTGAGCAAAGGTGCACCTATAATTGATTAACCAAATGGCTTTAGGTCGGTCCCATCATTGTAAGTTGCATCATTCTCCCTTACATTTGGGTTAATAGAACCGGCTTTGTAAAGTTGGTAGGGAAATCACTTCTAGCTATAAGATATTGGTGTATTCTCCTACAAAATATTGTTGTATCTATTATCACTCCAAAATTTCCAAGGGTTGTTAGATGTGTTAAAAAGACATATCAGAGGTAACTACGAACCTACTTGGCAATTTAGGATTTAGCCTTCCTAAACTCAAAGAGGGCTCTGTCTATATGATTTAACTTTGTTTATTTTAATGGATTTTAGGCTAGTTATGTTTGATTCATTTTTGTTTGATTTTGATTTGTTGGTGGGATTACCGATTTAGATGGATAGGTGCCTGTCAATATATCAACGAAACAGAACATAAACCAATTATAAAAGTAGTGTTATAAGGTAAGGTAACTGAGCAACAATAGATCTTTAGGGCTGGGATGGTGTAATGAGTTTCAATCGGGGTCAACGAGAAGTTAACGATTCCTTAAACCACATAATGAAGGAAGATGAAAGCAGTCAATCGGGATTAGAGGGAAATTAAGGGTCCTTTAAACCAAATATTAGAAGAAAACATAAAAATGAATAATAGTTCAAAAAGAGTGCACTTAAAAAAATTATGTAATAACATCCCTGTTATACCATTCAAATCTAGAAAAGCATTCAAGTTTATGGAATAACTTAGAAAAGAACATGAACAATTGAAATATACTTCACTCAAGTGGCTCAACACATGAATCCTGTAAAGAAATGCTTCTTTTATTTGTCTTGTATGTCAACTAGAAAAGTACATTAAACCCTCAAGTTGTAGATGAGTTCAACTATAGAAATATTCAGAAATCCACACTCAATACTTCGAATTATGAAGTATTTATACAAAAAATACTACAAAATATCCTAAAACTGATTTAGGAATTATTCAAGGAAAATGAAATATCTTCATGCAAGAAGATAGAGACAGCTATCTAACTAATGCAAGTTGTCCCTGCTTATTTGGCTTTGTTGTTTGCTTTCACTGATATTTTGTTGCTTTATCTCTTTTTTTGTTTAGTGTCTTTCATATGATACTCTTTAAACTCTATCTTTGCTTTACTTTTAATCTTTGAATGCTCTGTTTCGACCTTGACTACTCTTTTACCTATTTTACTTTTACCTATCAAAGTAAATCATTCAGTTTACCCCAAGCCTCTTCATCTGGTAATTTTAGTTTTACCATTCTTCTCTAGATTTCATCAGTTTCTATGTACTTTGCCAAAGTAGGCTTGTTTACAAATAGATTTTTTACCTCATGCTGGAGGTAAAAGAGATTCTCGAAAGTCTGATAGAGCACTTTTCCTGTAGGAATTCCTTTCATGGAGGAATTTTTGGACTGTTATTTGGCCACTTCTCTGATTTTCTTGTCATAATATTCATGTTTCATCAACCTGTCATTTATCACCAAAGGATTAGGTAGACCTTTCTGCCTCAAAACCTCAAATTTGACCATGAACCTGTCTACTGCCAGTTGCATGTTTTGACATTTCTCCTCAAGCTGTATCATCAGATTTCTTTTGGTGATTACTTTCTTCACTTCTAATATGGTCTTTGTTTCTGTAAATTATTCCAAGCTCCTGCAATTCATACTTGGTTTTTGGAATTTAGGAACTGGATTACCCTAGAGGCTTCCTCTGGTTTCTTTCCAAGTTCTTCTCTTACCTTTTGAATTGCCTCACTTGCTTCCTTGATCAAATCTATCTGCTCAAAGATAACTTGGATGGATGGCCAAATATCATTAACAGAGTTAATGATATTGGCCCATAATTGTTGCTTTGCTTGGGCTAGTGGCTCTTTCAGTGTCAATTCTTTCTCTAACTTCTGTAACCTTTCATTCAATTTGTTTAACTTCTGTGTTTCATATTTATGCATGATTTGAAGTAGCTTCTTTTCATCCCCTAGACATTCTATTTGTCCTTTAAGTCTATTTATTTCATTGGTTTTGATGGAAATATCTTACATGGCTTTGATCAGTTTACCTGCTTCATCAGTGGGATGAGATGCTGTTATTGTTGAATCTATTGCTGATGTAGATCGAATTGTTGTAGTAGTTGTAAGTGTTGTTGATAATGGAGCTGATGAAGTAGATGGAACTGTTGTAGTAACTGTAGGAATGGCAGTGACAGTAACTGCTTCCATGCTGGCCTTCTTTTCCTGCACCAATTTGTCCATCTCATTCTCCATTTCTTTCAGTTGAGTTTTCAATTGAATGATGAGATTCCTCATTTCACTTTTTGGCCTTCATTTCCCAAAACTTCTTTTTCTTTTGGATGTTTAGTAGGAGGTAATTTCAGCCGCTTCTTTAATGTAGCAATGTCTTCATTCTTCTTTTTGATAAACTATTCAGCTGCTTTAATTTTCTTACGATGATACCCAGTCCCCTTGAGCAATTCTTCAAGTGTTTTGATTCTGTTATCCTTTGCTTATGAGGATGCTTTCTCTAATTTTAAATGTGCTTTGATATTCTCTGGAGAATTTTGTAGTTTTTGTACACTCATAGCTTTGTTGGTCATAGTTGAGTATAACATTTCTCCTGCTTGCTTATGAAACTCAATTTGATCTATAGGATGAAAGTTCTTGGAAAAAACTTCAAATTCTATCTTTTTGTAATCTGCTACTATTCTTGGGCCTTGTATCAGTGGCTGTAGAAAGGCCATCTGCATATTTTTAGTTTTGTAGTTGAAAAATGAAAATAACCTATTCTAATCATTAGGACTCTATTTCATATATTGGGCATAGGTTTCAGCTTTCAATGCTTCATTTCTAAATTTAATTTCTTTGTATTTCTCCCTTATGTATTTTTCTTCATCCATTGGTTTTCTTGATGAAGAGACTTTAACACTATGTTGCTTCTAAATAATCTCAGTATTAGAGCTTGAAGGTTGATGACTTTCCTCTGAAATTTCTGGAGGTTCACTTTCTTGAACCACTCAGCCTGCATTAATGACTTCAATTGTCTCAACTATCTCTTCTTGCTCATTTATAGGATTTGTCTTGGGCTTCTTCTTGTACATTAGTTTGAATTTAGTTTCAGTAGTGGTTTGAGCTGAATATGAACCTTCTTCTCTTGGTCTCTTGGAATTCCTATCTTGTAGGGCTGGAGTCTACAAGACAGGAGCTATTTCAACTGGTTTCTCCACCTCTTTCAAAGTACCCTCCAACCACTTTGATTGGTTGGAGTACTTCTCAATCTCTGGTTTGGAATCATGGACAAAAGGAGTTAATTTAAACTTGATTCTTAACTTGCTGATAACTCCTAAAGGATCATACTACCATTTGAAACTATCACTAAACTTGAATTCCTGTAAACACTTATCTGCTTGTTGACCAACATTTCTATTGTTGATAATGAAAGGACCAATTTGGTTCTTGATTTTGAACTGTGTTTTCTTCTTGGCTGATAGAAAATTATTCTCATCTGAATTTAGGATCTGCTTGATATATTCTAGTGCAAATAACCTCATGGGAAGGTATTTGGCTAGATTGTAAGGAGTGATCTGACGTCCATACACCCTAATTTTAGTGTGGTTCTAGTACAAATACTAGTCTCTTGTTCTACTATGCTTTGACAACTGTAATATTTTCTTCATTTCTTCATGGATCGTAGGTTGACTGCTACTTCTTAGCATGTTGGCAACTGGATGAATAAAGAAGTCAATGAAGTCCTTGTAAGTGAACGTTGTGGAATCTTTTCTGATTAGGGATGTCCAAAAGACAACTGATTTTGGGATACCCTCAATGTCCAGTTTTTGGAGGCTTACTCTAAACCTTTCAGATTTGAAGTATAAGAACACATGAAACAAAACAAATGAATACTTGAATATACCTTCTTTAGGTAATTTAACTAACTTCTCATGGATATAATTTGATAGGTATTGAGAAAAGTTAAATGTTATATATGGAGGCTGGTCTGGGCTAAATATAGAGAGGAAACCCATGATGGATTCATCTAAATGCTCATCAGTAAAGTATCCAAATATACAAGACAACATGGTCATAATTTTCCTGGTTTGCTATGGGAACATGGCAGTAGAGTAGGGTGGGTTGCTTCTAGGAATTTGAGCTATTTCAGGGAGGAAGGTTTGGAAGATTTGAGACCTCTTAGGAAAGTCTAGCTTTAGATATAACTCAGTGAGGATTTCAATTGACAAAGGGGCTTCATCAGGCTTAGGTTGAATTTGCAACATCTGGTTTATTGATTCTGCAATAATTGTGAACAAAATCTCTTTGCTAGGGGTTACTATGGCTCTTTCACTGGGAAGATAATTAACTTGATAGAGCCTGATGATTTTTGGAAATTGGAAGGTTTATGGGAAGATATACTTGGGTAGGTTTGAATCCCAGAGGTGGATATCATCATCCTAGTCAATGAATTTATCATGGCTCCAGCAGTGGTGCTCAAGGAGGTTGAAATCAGTGATTGTATCACTAATTTTGAAGTCTTTGTTAGCAAGGGGGTTACATTCATCATCAAATACAGATGGTTGCAGGGGATTGATATTTAAAATACTCTCGGAGGCCATTTCATTTGTTTAGTTTAGCATTTATTACTTTCTTGCTTAAGTACATGCCTCAACACTTAGGAATACCTGGAAAATGAAGATTTTAGTATGTAGCATGGGTTCTGGAAGCAACTGAGGATTTTTGGGAGCGAAATATGATTCAATAGTCTTTATAAAGCTTCAGGCTGAGTCAGCGTTGTCTCTTGGTGCCGAAAAGCTTGATTTCTGGTGTGAAATCCCTTGAAAACAGGTTGGCAGATATTTTTTTGTTCAAGAATAGGTCGACAGAGGCTCTTTTTCACAAATGTCAACAGAATAATGGTGAAAATATGTTAAAAGGTAGGTTTATTGGTTTTAACCAACAGTGGTTAAACATATGGCATGGGGTTAAATTCAAATGGCAGGGTGGTTTCATCGTATAGTTCAGATGATGGAATGGTGGTTATTGCATGCTAAAAAGTGGGTTAGTGGTTTTGGATTGGAGGATGCTATACAATCTGGAGTTTCCAAGTAGCAAGGGAGTGGGGTTACGAAACCACCCATTTCGCATCCTTTTTAAAACTTTAATTTTCTGGCGTCGGGGGTGCGAAATGGATTGGGGACCATTAGAGCTGAGAAGTAAAGATCCAATAGTTGGGTGAATAGGAGAGGTGACTCAGGGGTTTTATAGGCAGGGCCCAAGGATAAGTGATTTCATCAGTATTAAAATAGAAGTGGGAGACCTAGGTTAATTAGTGGGGCAATTAATGAAAAATGGGGTTGGGAAAATATATATGCATGATCTAATAATATAGTAAGGAGTTAAATAATAATATTGGGTAAATTTTTTCAATGGGGCCCAATACATTTTAAAACAGTTCAAATTTAGGTTAAGTGGGTTTTTACATATTTAATTGAAAAGGGGAATTAGTAAATGGGAATTTTACTTTTCTAATGAAATTATGCTTTTTAACTAGGGAAAAGGGTTTTAGTAAGGGAAAATAAGTGAAGTAAGGAGAAAAGGTTTAAAATGAAGGGAAGGGATATTTTAACAAGGGAAAATGAGTTTGGAAGGAAGTTAGTAATATGAAAGGAGCCAATTGATGCTCTCTATGCCTTGTGAAAACTACTTCTGCCTACCCATCATTTACCCTAAAAAAATTTCTTCATTTACTAGGTGCATTTGAGCTTTCTGACCTTTTATTTTTCTTTGATAATCAAACTATATAATTCTCATCTTATAACTTCCAATGGCTCAGATTAAACTGATGAGCTCACTATGTTTCTCTACCTATCTATTAATCTTCCAATATTAAATAGGTTGGCTAGATCTTTACTCTCTATCTATCAACATGAAATTTAAAGCATGAATGAATCAATATTAAACTGTTTGATCATCATGAATTGTGGCATTTTGACAAGTTGCACACAATCTTACTTGAAAAAAGTAAACTGAGAGTAGTGGCATTTGAATGTGCAAACTTTCATGATATATTTTTATCTCTTCTTGGTGGGGTGTATATTTTATCTTCTTTTTTCATCATTTTCTTTTATTCTTTGATTTTCTATTACGACTCACCCTCTTTACATTTTTCAATATGGGAAAACATTTTGCAGAAAGAAAAACTATGTACAATATTACAAGACTTTACATTGTCAATTCAAATTTATGAAGCCTATTATTATAGAAACCTAATAGTGGCTCCATTTGGGGATGGAATCTTCATGTGAGATGTCAAGAACTTTCTGATCAGTGGCCTTGGAACTTTGACTATGCTTTACTTGGAACTGTTTTCTGTGCTCTCCTTTATTCAAACATATGATGTTATACCTTTTAAAGTTTAACATTTCATTTTCAAGCTTTAACTTTAGAAGATAATAATCCACTCCATCCTAAAAATTTGTATGGTATCTACAACGAATAGAGCTAATGAAATACTGATTACTCTAGTGGAAAATAGTGCTTCAACATTCAACCTTTGACTAGTCCACCTTATAAGTCTGTGCCATATAATTCTTTCAAGAAAAATACATTATTTCCTCTGTAACCATAAATAACATATGAGCCTTTCTAGAGAAACTCAAATTTCCCATGTTTCCCTTTGTCCTCCCTTCTGGAATCCCATTTTAGTACTTGATCACCTATGTAGAAATCCTCTGCTTTAGATTTCTTATCAAATATCTTCTTTATTTTTTCTTGAATTACTTGGGATTTGATATAAACTTCTTCCCTGGTTTGCTGCAAATGAATTGTTTGGTTTATCCTCCCTTGGATTTCATTTGGTTCTAGTTCCAGCTCTTGAATCATTTTCATCACTGGTACTCCTAATGAGGATGGAAAAACAACATCCATCCCATATACCAATTGATAAGGAGATATACCAATAGATTTATTACTAGTAAGCATGTTTTCCCATAGGGCATTTACCAACTTTTTGTTCCAGGTTTTCTTGTTATCTTCTCCTAGCACATTACCTTGAGGGAAATAGGCAATGGAATGGCCTAGGATGATATGGTATCAGTTACAAAAATCTATAATTTTCTTATATTTGAAGGCAGTAGCATTATCAATGATGAGCTTTTGTGGGCATCCAAACCTAGAAATGATGTTTTTTCTCAACCAATGAAATGATGACAACAATTTGGGCTTGTCTAGAAGGGATGACCTCTATCCACCTAGTAAAGTAGTCAGTGGCTGTTAGAATCCATTTATCTTTGGCTGAGTAAGGTGAGTGAATTTCCCCAATGAATTCTAAACCCCATTGCTGAAAAGGAATTTCTTTTGAGATAGGTTTGAGGGGTAATGGTAAGAGTTTTTTCTTGCCTTCAAATATTTGGCATTTGTGACAAGAGGTCTCATATATTCTGACATCTGCAAAAAGGGTGGAACAGTAAAATCCTGCCCTTAAAATCTTATTAGTGGTTGGTTTCCAGTATAGGTGCCCCCCATAATTCCCTTCATGAAATTCCTGCATGACTTTGTCAAATTCATCTTTTAATACACAATTTAACAAAATGCCACCATTATCTTTGAAAAATAAAACATTCTCTAAGATAAAATATTTCATTTCTTTCATTTTCAGGAATCTACTTTTAGTTCTAGATAAACATGGAGGATCTTGTAGGTTGAGTAAAACCAAAATAATGTCTGCATACTAGGGTGAATCTATGAAAGTTTCACTAATTTGTGGAGTCTCCATCTCTTTCTAATCATCTATGGTAGCAATGAAATTTAGGTCTAAGGCTCGACAGTTCGATTTAGCCATGAGTTTGGATAAACCTTGGCCTCTAATCAATTTTGTAGGCTTGATTTCAATGTCATATTCTAGTATGGTGGCAATCCATTTTCCTGTTCTTCCATCAGGCCAATCCTAAGATATAATGTCCTTTACAACTAAGTTTGGAACATATGATATTATGGGATAGTATAGAATATATACTATGAAATCCTCTATGGCTTTCACTAAAGTAAGGGCTTGTTTTTCCATTGTAATATACTTTAGTGTAGCATCTCTCAAAGCTTTACTAAAAAAAGTGATGGGTTGTTCATAACCCTCATCATTCTTTTGCAACAAGACTGCTGCAATGGTGTGCTCCAAGGCGAATGAAAAAATTATGAAATCTTTGTTAAAAATAGGACTTATGAGGACATGTGTTTTAGTAAGGAATTATTTGATTTCTTCAAAAGACTTCTTAGCCTCTATTGTTCACTAAGTGTTGAATCCTTTTTTAACATGTTATTCAAATATCTAATTAGTTCTGCTATGTTAGAAATGAATCTTTTAACAAAATTTATCTTACATAAGAATGATTGAAATTCTTTAATGTTCCTAGGATGAATGATGTTTAGGATTGCCTCTATTTTAACTGGATCAATTCTAATGCCCTATTTTGAAATTATATGTTGTAGGAGTTTTCCTTCTTCTAATAAAAAATGTGATTTTTTGGGATTTAAGGATATGCCAAATTTTTTGCATTTTATGAATACCTTTCTTAGATGATATAGATGTTCATTGTCTAACTTGGAAAGCACTATTATAACATCTAGGTAAATGACCAAAAACTCATGGATTTCTTTTACAAAGGTTATGTCCATTTCACTTTGGACTGTTGCCCCAGCATTCATAAATCCAAAGGGCATTTTTAGGTACATGAAAGTTTCCCAGGGAGTGGTGAATGTAGTCTTTGCTTGATCTTTGGGTTGGACTAGGATTTTACTGTAACCAAAGAATCCATCAAGTAATGAAATTTTTGATGACTATACCACCCTCTAGAGAATGTCATCCATTTTAGGGAGGGGATAGCTATCCTTCAGTGATACTTTGTTCAAGTTTCTAAAATCAACACAAAGCCTGATTTCTCCTCTTTTCCTTCTAATCGGAACTAAATTAGAGACCCAATCAGAATACCTGAAGGGTGCTAAGATCTGAGCATCGTACATCCTCTTAACTTCCTTTTCTATTGATGACATAAGAATAGGGTTAATTATCCTTAGTTTTTTTTTAAAGGGCTTCTCATTTTCTTTAATGGGTATTTTATGTTGAATAATGCTGGTGTCATAAGACTTGAGGTATTCATAACTCCAAGTAAAGACATCTTGAAATTATTTAAACAAGCTAATGTATTTCAGATTTTCTTCTAGGGGTAATGTCTTAGATATATTTATGATCTTAGGATTTTCCTTTGTCCCTATGTTGCATTTCTCTATATCTGACCTTAGAGGCTCCATTTTAGGATTTATAGCTGTGATGCAGGAAAGTGTTCCCTTTGCGGAAAGAGGCAACCTCTCTAGCCCTAGAGTGGGTCTAGTCACAAACAAGGACAGATCAACAATAGCTTTCCTTAAACAGTCATAGTTGGAGGCCTACCTCAACCGGTGGTCAATGGAGTTTTGTTGCGCTGCTCCAGCTTCCGCTTCCTTCTCCTAATGAGTGATCAACCTGAAACAATGAAAAGGAAATACAACAAATCACGTAACCGGAACAACAATGATCTATTTACTCACAAAGTCAATAAGTCATGAGCTATCAAGTACATTACATACAAGACATAGGAAAACATCATTGATTGCATTAATTATGAAATAAGAGTAAGCTTACGACCAAAGTCTTGACGTCACAAGCCTTCTTAGAGGGATCCAGCCAGCATGTTCCTCAAGCGTTCACTCTTTAAAGATGGATCTCCCAACATACAAGTCTCTCTCACTCACAAGTTTTACACAAGATTAAAGGCACTTCACAACATTCCTCAAGCTATCAACAATCCCACACTTGTCACACTCACACCAGCTATCTAGCAAACTCACCAATACTAGCAGCACTATCAACAACCACTTCAAAGACCAAGAACTTCAAAACTAGCAGCACATAGCAATGGTGAGAGTTTAAATAGGAGAATGAGTCT
Organism: Pinus tabuliformis; assembly: GCA_031772625.1. NCBI lineage: Eukaryota > Viridiplantae > Streptophyta > Pinopsida > Pinales > Pinaceae > Pinus > Pinus tabuliformis. The sequence continues at coordinate 371,725,923 of CM062813.1, read as the reverse complement.
CCATGAAAGGTGGGAAGATGAGCTTATCTCCAAGGAAGGTAGCACAAATGACAGAACACCCACGCCAGAGAAAGGAGGGTGATATAAACTAGGCCAACAACCAGGTCTGGAGTCATCTGGAAGGCCGACTATTGGAACAAATTCACCCAATCTGGATCATCGTGGCAGATAACTGGCCTTCCACGCTGACATCATTATTGAATAACGTAGCTAGTCAGGTCATCGCTGAATATTACAAGCGACAGTCGCGCTGGCACATAAAATCTTACCATCGTGGGAATCAGGTGTACTTCCACGATGGCAACGCTTCTCGACTGTTTTGGAGTGCCCTTCAGTGCACTTATTTGGCCAACAGACGCGATAAGGCAAAAACCTTTGGAAAAGTGGGTCATTTGGCAACATTAGAGAGCATTTTTCTAACATGAGTATGTACAACTTGGACACATGACATAGTAGGAAGACTGGAGTGAAGAGAATGACAAATTACTGTGTAACAATAGCTACATCATTGGAGTCAATGATGTCTTCTAGTGGGGCTAATCCCTTAGGCAAAAAGTTGTCTTTGAGGTTTAAAACTTCTAATTCATCATGATTAATTCCTCAATTTCTACATTTTCTAATTGATCTCTCTCTAGTTTAGTGAATTTAGTTGGTTCTAACTTATTTACATAATTTACATCTCTTTCATTATTTATGGTATAATCTGTTGTAGAGTCAATGTTTATATTACCATTTCGAAATTCTTCTCCAGAAATCATAAAATCATGAATTTTATTGTCATGTGAGAAAATTTGCTAATAATTTAAATTACCAAGTATGGATGGCCTATGTCTTACCTCAGCTGTGTACTAATGATTTGGTTGGAAGGGAAATCTACATGTGCTGGCAAAAGTGGCTAAGCTATGAGCATGCATATTTGGCTTTCTTGGAATAACGACAAAGTCAGTCTCAAGGAAACAATTTATCAAGTCTAGGATGGTTCCTCTATAGCAGCTAAGCCTAGGGTTATTGGCAATGTACTCTCCCTTGACCTATTTTATAATGAGTTATGAGTCTCCCATGATGGACACTCTTTTAGCTCCAAGTTTTCCTATGATTTGAAGGCCTAGCACTAATGCTTCATATTCTACCATGTTGTTAGTACACTTGAAATTTAATCTAAAAGCATGTCCTTTTGAATTATCATTCTCTAAATTGTAAATTCATACAGAAACTCCTACTCCTAACCTACTTACAGAGCCATCAAAATCTAAATTCCATAGAGACTCATGTGTTATGTTTTCACTGTCAGGTTGTTTGTGTTTTTCTTCTAGTGTGGTGATTTCATCTTTGTTATTTTCTGAATTATATAAGAAAAATGAGTTCATATCAGAATACATGGAATAAATAGGGTAATTTTGTGGTCTTTCTAAACTACTTACCATGTATTTCATCTCGGTTTCCCTATAAAGTTTTCTTTGCTGGCGAAATACAAAAATGGTAGCATATGACATGTCCAATTGCAATGACCCTTGTAACTTTGCTCCCCATGAGAGAGATAACAACATACCATATATAGGTGTGATATTAGCAACTACTATGTCCATAAAAATACTCTTTGTTGGGAACTGGACTAGAGTTACACACATATCTTTTATCAGGCCAAGACATTTGACTTCACTAGAATCAAAGGAAAATAGGTCCTTGTAGGGTCTAGTGATGTACAAATTTAACCTTTCCATGACTTCTTTAGGCATTAGGTTATGAGATGCTCCTGAATGTAAAATAGCATTATGTAAGATTTTATCATGAACATTTAACCTAATATATTATGGAGGGATACCCTCTTTTTGACATTTGTTATTTACTTCTAGACCAAATAACAACTCAGGTTGATCATAATTAAGGTTCACAGCATCTTCACCTTCACCTATGTTTAGTGTTTCAGTTATTTGTGCTTTGTATGATTCATTTTTTACCAACTCTATTAAGGGAACTAGTGTTTTCAATTTGGCTAACTCAATTTTGATATTGAATGGTATTTGAGTTTTGCCTAATTGAATGATTTCATCCTTAGCAATTGTGGTTTGTGTGTTTTTGTTTTCTTTACTAGCACTTGGTAATTTAGTTTGTGTGCCAACTGTTTTGTTTTCAATTTTATTGTTTGGAACAGTTTGAGTTGCATTTGAAGTTTTAGTTTCAATTGATGTTATGTCCACATCCTTGGGTTGGAGGCCTCCTAAGCTCCTCTAGGCAAAATTTGTAGGATCTTGGTCACAAGAGCTTCTACTATTTTCTTAGTTTGGGTTTGGGCTAGTTTCTTAGGAGGAACTTCTGTGTTCTTTTTTCTTCTAAGGCTATATTGTTTATGAACTTCATAGATAGCAGATTCATAGCCTTGTTTGTAGTCGAAGGATTTTCCAGACTCTAATTGTAATTGTTGTAACATGTATAATTCCTATTCTTCCTGAGTAAGGAAAATGGAATCCACATTGTTTACCCCCATCAATTTTATCTGGGTGTCCTGGTCTTCTTCATGTTGTTGTGACCATTCAGTATAATTTTCTTGGAAAGGTGGTCTAACCTGCTGATCGGGTATATCTTCTATTGATTTTCCAGTATTAGGATTTTCTTGAAAGTTGGGGCTCCTAATTTTGGGTCCTTGTTGATTTTCCACTGAGGCTTTGTTTCCATATTCTCTAACCTATCCATTAGTCTTTCTAAAATTTTAGGTAAATAATCTATCTTAACATCTGAAGTGGATGGTTCTTCCTTAATGGTAACCATCAGTTCATTCCTCATCCTACCTCTTTTATCCAATAGGTTAGCTTCTACACTAACTGCATCACTCTGCATCTGTTCCAAAGTTGGAGGATTTATTTCTCTTAATTGATAGGACGTGCCAACATCAAAACCATCTGGAAACTTAATCAGGGCCAAGTCTGGTCGAGATATGATATTTACTGGAATTTCATTGTAGATGTTTTTAAACCTAGTATAATAATCTTGAACATATTCACTAGGAGATCTTTTAATGTTCTCATATTCAGATAATTGCTGGAGAGGGTTTTTCTTTCTTTCCCACCTATTTATGAACAATTCGTGGAAATAAGATAGATCAGCAATATGGTTAGGAGGTAAAGGTCTAAACCATTTTTTAACATCGCCTCCTACTATTTGTGCAAATAATCTCATTTGTACATCAACCTCATTAAATTCATGTAACTAAAAATAATATGTCATTTTATTTACATGTTGTTGAGCAGTATACTAACCAGTAGCATCAAGGTGCAAAATTTTACTTTGGTAATCCTGTGGCATTGTATGTAAAGGAGCTTGTAAGGCAGAAGGTGCATATCTATTTTCCATGGCTACAATTTTAGCTTGATTGGTAGGTGAAGTAGTGTTGCTTGAAGATGAACTTGAGAAAATAGGTTGGAAAGGTAGTTTAGGTATGAATGGCTTTGTGGAATGAATTGTGGTGGATATTATAGGTGAGGTGGTATTGAATGAGGTTGTATTTACAGTTTCTAAAAATTCTATAGAGTGTTCATGGGTAGCAGCAGTTAGGGAAGCTAATTCAACCGAATGTTGAAAATAGGCTTCATCTATATGCCTTATCAAAGTGGAGGTTAACTCATCAAGTTTGTCAAAAGTATCCAGAACATGTTGATCTAAATCAGGATGTATAGTATCCTTCTTTGATTCAATAAATTGAATAAAATTGGGATCTATTACAGTATCATAGACTAAATTTTCAGATTTGGTACGAAACAAAGAATGCTTAAATGATAAGTCAAATTTAATATTCTCTAAGCTTGATAACTCTTTAGGAAGTGAATTTTATTTGTTTAACTGATTAACCCTTTCTTGACTCTCTAGCTTTTTAGGTTTTCGTAAAATTCTGTCAGGATCATCAAACAATTGTAGCAGGCTGTGGATTAGGATGAACCTTGGTATAATATGTTCTTTTAGAAGCCAAAGTTTTAACTTATAATGATGATTTCAAGAAACCCTTTAGAACCTTAATGTAATAAATGAGGACAACTTTTTCCTTTGAGATTGATTTTAACTAGGGATTGAATCTCCCCAGTATGGTTGCCACTATGTTATCACTCCAAAATTTGCAAGGGTTGTTCAATGTGTTAAAAATAAATATCAGAGGTAACTACAAACCTATTTTGGAGTTTCAGATCTAGCCTTCCTAAACTCAGAGAGATCTCTCTCTACATGATTTAACATTGTTTATTTTAATCGATTTTAGGCTAGTTATGTTTGATTGATTTTGATTTGATTTTGATTTGTTGGTGGTATTACTAACTTAGATGGATAGGTGTCTGTCTATGTTCCATTGGGATATTGGGTCAATATATCAAGGAAATAGAACATAAACCAATTATAAAAGCAGTGTTACAGGGAAAGGTAGCTGAGCAACAATAGATTTTTAGGGCTAGGATGGTGTAATGAGTTTCAATCGGGATCAAGGAATAATTAACAATTCCTTAAACCGGATAATTAAGGAATATGAAAGCAATAAATCGGGATTGGAGGGGAATTAAGGGTCCTTTAAACCATATATTAGAAGAAAACGTAAAACTGAATAACAACTCATAAAAGAGTGCACTTAAACACATTATGTAATAACATCCTTGTTATACCATTCAAACCTAGAAAAACATTCAAGTTTATGGAATAACTTAGAAAAGAACATGAACAATTTGAAATATACTTCACTAAAGTGGCTCAAGGCATGAATCCTGTAAAGAAATGCTTCTTATTATTTGTCCTATCTATCAACTGGAAAAGTACAGTAAACCCTCAAGTTGTAGATGAGTTCAACTATAGTAATATTCAGAAATCCACACTCAATACTTCAAATTATGAAGTATTTATACAAAAAATACTTCAAAATATCCTAAAACTAATTTAGGAATTATTCGAGGAAAATGAAATATCTTCATGCAAGAAGATACAGACAAATATCTAACTAATGCAAGTTGTCCCTACTTATTCAGCTTTGTTGTTTGCTTTCACTGATATTTTGTTGCTTTATCTCTTTTTCTGTTTAGTGTCTTTCATATGATACTCTTTAAACTATGTCTCTGCTTTACTTTTAATCTTTGAATGCTCTAGTTCGACATTGACTTCTCTTTTCCCTATTTTACTTTTACCTATCAAAGTAAATCATTCAGTTTATCCCAAGCCTCTTCATCTGGTAATTTGATTTTTACCATTCTTTTCTAGATTTCATTAGTTTTTATGTACTTTTAAAAAGTAGGCTTGTTTATAAAGAGATGTTTTACCTCACGCTGGAGGTAAAAGATATTCTCGAAAGTCTGATAGAGCACTTTTCTTGTAGGAATTCCTTTCATGGAGGAATTGTTGGAATGTTCTTTGGCCATTCTCTGATTTTCTTGTCATAAACTTCATGTTTCATCAACCTGTCATTTATCACCAAAGAATTAGGTAGACCTTTTTGCCTCAAAACCTTAAATTTCACCATGAACATGTCTACTGCCAGTTGCATATTTTGATGTTTCTCCTCAGGTTGCATCATCTAATTTCTTTGGGTGATTACTTTCTTCACTTCTAATATGGTCTTTGTTCTGTCAGTTATTCCAAGCTCATGTAATTCATACTTTTTTTTCGAATTTAGGAACTGGATTAGCCTAGAGGCTTCCTCTGGTTTCCTTCCAAGTTCTACTCTTACCTTTTGAATTGCCTCACTTGCTTCCTTGATCAAATCTATCCATTCAAACATAACTTCGATGGATGGCCAAATATCATTAACAGAGTTAATGATATTGGCCCATAATTGTTGCTTTGCTTGGGCTAGTGGCTCTTTCAGTGTCAATTCTTTCTCTAACTTCTATAACCTTTCATTCAATTTGTTTGACTTCTATGTTTCATCTTTATGCATGATTTGAACTAGCTTCTTTTCATCCTCTAGACTTTTTATTTGTTCTTTAAGTCTATTTATTTCATTTGTTTGGATGGACATATCCTGCATGGCTTTGATCAGTTTACCTGCTTCATCATTGGGATGAGTTGTTGTTGTTATTGATGTAGTAGCTGATGTAGATGGAACTGTTGTAGTAATTATAGGAATGGAAGTGAAAGTAACTACTTTCATGCTGACCTTCTTTTCCTGAACCAATTTGTCCATCTCATTCTCCATTTCTTTCCACTGATCTGTCAATTGAATGATGAGATTCCTCATTTCATATTTTTGGCCTTCATTTTCCAAAACTTATTTTGCTTGTGCATGTTCAGTAGGAGGTAATTTCAGCTGCTCTTCAATGCAACAATGTCCTCATTATTCTTTTTGATAATATCTTCAGCTGCTTTGATGTTCGTAGGAACATACCCAATCTCCATGACCAATTCTTCTAGTGTTTTGATTCTGTTATCCTTTGCTTGTGAGGATGCTTTCTCTAGTTTTAATTGTGCTTTGATATTATCTAGAGAATTTTGTAGTTTTTGTACACTCATAGCTTTGTTGGTCATAGTTGAGTATAACATTTCTCCTGCTTGCTTATGAAACTCAATTTGATCTATAGGATGAACATTCTTGGAAAAAACTTCAAATTCTATCTTTTTGTAATCTGTTGTTGTTTTTGGGCCTTGTATCAGTGGTTGTAGAAAGGCCATCTACATCTTTCTAGTTTTGTAGTCGAAAACTGAAAATAACCTATTCTGATCACTAACAGTCTATTTCATATATTGGGCATAGGTTTCAGCTTTCAATTCTTAATTTCTCAATTTGTTTTCTTTATATTTCTCCCATATGTCTTTTTCTTCATCCATTGGTTTGCTTGATGAAGAGACTTCAACACTATGTTGCTTCTAAATAATATGAGTATTAGAGGTTGAAGGATGATGAGTTTCCTTTGAAATTTCTAGAGGTACACTTTCTTTAATCATTGAGTGTGCATTGATGACTTCAATTATCTCAACTATCTCTTGTTACTCATTGACAGGATTTGGCTTGGGCTTCTTCCCATACATTAGTTTGAATTTAGTTTCATTAGTGGTTTGAGCTGAATATGAACATTATTCTCTTGGTCTCTTGGTCTCTTGTAATTACTATCTTGTAGGGCTAGAGTTTGTAGGATAGGACCAATTTCAACTGGTTTCTCCACCTCTTTCAAAGTACTCTCCAACCACTCTAACTGGTTGGAGTACTTCTCAATCTCTGGTTTGGAATCATGGACAAAAGTAGTTAATTTAAACTTGATTCTTAACTTTTTGATAACTCCTAAAGGATCATACTTCCATTTGAAAATATCATTGAACTTGAATTCCTGTAAACACATATCTTCTTGTTGACCAGCATTTCTATTGTTGATAATGAAAGGACCAATCTGGTTCTCGATTTTGAACTGTGTTTTCTTCTTGGTTGATAGAAAATTAACCTCATCTAAATTTAGGATCTTCCTCATATATTCTAGTGGAAATAACCTCGTGGGAAGGTATTTCAGAAGTTTGTAAGGAGTGAGTTGACATCCATACACCCTAAATTCAGTGTGGTTCTTGTACAAATACCAATCTCATGTTCTACTGTGCTCTGACAACTATAATATTTTCTTCATTTCTTCATTGATCCTAGGTTGACTTCTACTACTTAGGATGTTGCCAACTAGATGAATAAAGGAGTCAATGAAATCCTTGTAAGTGAAATCTGTGAATCTTTTCTGATTAGGGATGCCCAGAAGACAACTGATTGTGGGCTACCCTTAGTGTCCAGTTTTTGGAGCCTTACTACAAACCTTTCAGATTGGAGGTATAAGAACATATGAAACAAAATAGATGAATACTTGAACACACCTTCTTTAGGTAATTTAACTAACTGCTCATGGATAGAATCTGATAGGTATTGAGCAAAGTTAAATGTTATAGTTGGAGGCTAGTCTTGGCTAAAGATAGAGAGGAAAACCAGGATGGATTCATCTACATTCTCATCAATAAAGTATCCTAATATAAAAGACAACATGGTCACAATTTTCTTGGTTTGTTCTGGGAACATGGTAGCAGAGTAGGGTGGGTTTTTTTTAGGAATTTGAGTTGTTTCAGGGAGGAAGGTTTGGAAGATTTGAGACCTCTTAGGAAAGTCTAGCTTTAGATATGACTGGGTGAGGATTTCAATTGACAAAGGGGCTTCATCAAGCTTAGGTTGACTTTGCAACATCTGGTTTATTGATTCTAGAGTAATTGTGAACAAAATATCTTTGTTAGGGGTTCATAGGGCTCTTTCGCTGGGAAGATAATTAACAACACAAAGCCTGATGATTTCTGGAAATTGGAAGGTTTGTGGGAAGATATATTTGGGTAGGTTTGAATCCCATAGGTGGATATCATCAGCGTGGTCTATGAATTTAACATGGCTCCAGTAGTGGAGCTCAAGGTGGTTGAAATCAGTGACTATATCACCAATTTTGAAGTCTTTGTTAGCAAGGGTGTTACGTTTAACATCAACTATAGGTGGTTGTAGGCGATTGAAATTTAAAATACCCTCGAAGGCCATTTAGTTTTGTTTAGTTTAGAAGTTATTACTTTCTTGCTTAAGTATAGGTCTCGACACTTAGGAATACCTAGAAAATGAAGCTTTTGGTATGTAGAATGGTTCTGGAAGCAACTGAGGCTTTTTGGTAGTGAAATAGGCTTTAATAGTCTTTATAAATCTCCAAGCTAAGTCAGCACCGTCTCTTGGTGGTGAAAATCTTGATTTTTTGGAGTGAAGACCCTTGAAAGCAAATCGGCAAAGCTTTTTTGGTTCAAGAATAGGTCGGTAGAGGTTGTTTTTCGCAAATGTCAACAAAATAATGGTGAAAAGATGGTAAAAGGTAGGTTTATTGGTTTTAACCAATAGTGGTTAAACATATGGTGCGGGGTTAAATTCAAATGGTAGGGTGGTTTCATCATACAGTTCGGACGATGGACTGGCGGTTATCGCATGGTGAAAAGCGGGTTAGTGGTTTTGGATTGGAGGATGCGATACAATCTGGAGCTGCCACGTAGCAAGGGAGTGGGGTTACGAAACCACCCATTTCGCATCCTTTTGAAAACTTTAATTGTCGGGCATCAGGGGGTGCGAAATGGATTGGGGACCGTTGGATCTGAGGAATGAAGATCTGACAGATGGGAGAATAGGAGAGGTGAGTCAGGGATTTGATAGGCAAGGCCCGGGGATAAGTGATGTGATGGGTATTAAAATAGAAGTGGGGGACCCAGGTTAATTAGTGGGGGAATTAATGAAAAATGGGGTTGGGAAAATATATATGCAGGATTTAATAATACAGTAAGGAGTTAAAAAACAATATTGGGTAAAGTTTTTCAATGGGGCCTGATACATTTTAAAACATTTCAAACTTAGGTTAAGTGGGTTTTTACATGTTTAATTGAAAAGGGGAATTAGTAAAGGGGAATTTACTTTTCTAATGAAAATATGCTTTTTAACTAGGGAAAAGGGTTTTAGTAAGGGAAAATAAGTGAAGTAAGGGTAAAAGGTTTAAAATGAAGTGAAGGGATATTTTAACAAGGGAAAAATGAGTTTGGAAGGAAGTTGGTAATATGAAATGAGCCAATTCATGCTCTCCATGCCCTGTAAAAACTTCTTCTTCCTACCCATAATTTACCCTAACAGTTTTTCTTCATTTACTGGGTGCATTTGTGCTTGCTAACCCTTTTTTTTTCTTTGATAATCAACCTATCTAATTCTAATCTTATAACTTCCAATGGCTCTGATTAAATTGATGAGATCACCATTACTCTCTACCTAACTACTAATCTACCAAGATTAAACAGTTTGGCTAGATCTTTATTCTCTATCTATGGGCATGAAATTTAAAGCATGAATTAATCAAGATTAAACTGTTTGATCATGATGAATTGTGGCATTTTGACAAGCTGCACACAATCTTATTTGCAAAAAGTAAACTAAGAGTAGTGGCATTTGAATGTGCACACTTTGATGATTTATTTTTATCTCTTCTTGGTGGGGTTCATATTTTATCTTCATTTTTGATCCTTTTCTTTTAGTCCTTTGATTTTTCTTTTATGACTCACTCTCTTTACATTTTTTAATATGGGAAAACATTTTGCAGAAATCAAAAGTATGTACAATATTACAATACTTTACATAGTCATTTCAAAATTATGAAGCCTATTATTATAGGAACCTAACAATATCCTATAGATAACATAGATTACTTGATTAAAAAGGTGCACATATTAAATCATTAAACAAGCACATATCTATTATCTTTTATCTCCCTTCAAATCAATAACTAGGTACTTGCTAAGCTGCTTCACAATATCTTGGTACTAGATCATCCAACACTCATGGTATGAACATAATTTCCCCTTGGAGATGTTGTGAAGTTATATAGAGGGCAAATAAACCATTGCTGAACTCATGGTAGACATTTCTTATGTACCCTCCAGTTGAGAACACCATTGCAGGCACCATATGTTGAACTTAACATGAATTTTATGTCTTAGTCTCATGATCTATCTAGTTCAATATTTTGAGAGTGACTTCATCAATACTATTCATAACACTGCTCTCCCATTTGCATGTATATGACCTGATTTTCTCCTCCTAGGTAGTGTTTTTATTTTGGCTGTAGAGGAACATGAAGGAAGATTGAGAGTCGGTTTGTACATCACCGCTCAAATAACATACCTCTGTCCTAAAGTGTGAGTGATCACAAAAAATAATTTTGTTTCCATACCTTGTTAGAAAAGCGAAGGAGACAAAGCATGAATTCACACATAAAACACAAGTTGTTGCTCTTCTATTGATCACACAAAACATGATGCTTACAATGAACCGGATGAAGGGTATTTAACCTTTTCCAACTAGCGACTTTCCTAAAATATTTTGACATGCAACCGCAAAATAAAAGTCCTGTATCACTTAACTCGACTTGACTGAACACTCAAACACTCAACCCTCGACACTTAGTTAACTAACTCTCTAAGTTTAGCCAACTCCTAATGCAGGAGTAATTATCTTATTTTAACACTCCCCCTCAATTACGACCAAGATATGTCATCTCAAATTCTTTCATCATGGTTGCTTTAAATTCATCTATCTCAAAATCACTTGTAAAAATCATGTCATCAACATATAAGCAAAAAATCAAAATATGCCCATGCTCATTTACCTTTTTGTATAAGGTAGGTTCATTGTTGCTTCTAAAAAATCCATTCTTAATCAAGTAGCTATTGATTATGCTATATCAAGCACTAGGCGCTTGCTTTAGTCCATAGAGTGCTTTCTTCAACCTGTAAATTTTATCTTCTTTACCTTCAACTTCATATCCTGGAGGCCATTGCACACAAATTTCTTCTTCTAGATTTCCATTCAAGAATGTTGATTTCACATACATCTAATATATCTTCCACTTGTTGTGGCTATAAATTCTCTTACAGTAGCCAATCTGGCTATCGAAGCAAACATTTCTCCAAAATATATTCTCAGTTGCTGCGAGAATCCTTTTGCTACATGTTTTTCTTTAAATTTTTCAATTTCACCTTTCTCATTCAACTTTATCTTGGACACCCACTTTACACCAATGGTATTTTTGTCCTTTGCTAAATCAATCAAATCCCATGCATCATTCTTTTCAATAACTTCAATTTCTTCATCCATTTCTTGCACCCAATTTTCATCTTTGGTTTCTTCTTCAAACGGAGAAGTTTGGAATGACAATAATGCAAATTTTGAACTAACATCCAAATCATCATAAATATCTTTCAAACTTCTCATCCTTCTCTTACCTTTGCTTGATTCATCACCTAATTGATTACTGGGAGAATCTTGATCTTTTCATATGCTTGAAGATCCATGTTGCTCTGAAAATCTTGGAGTCCTTGTCAGTGTGTCTCTGTTTGGTGTCTTCGCCTGTGATTCTTTATGTTCCTTTTTTGCTACATCATCTTCTTCCATCAACGATACTTGTGCATCAATTCTTTTGTCTATAGTTCCATTCCATGGCTCTTTTTCTTTGAATTCATCTCTACTAATTATGGTCTTCTTTGTGACAAGGTTTTACAATTTGTGAGCATTTGATTGCTCACTATAACCAGTAAATATGCATTTTTCACGTTTATCATCCAATTTGCCTCTTCTCTCTTTAGGCACATGTGAATAAGCTACACATCAAAATACTTTAAGATGAGATTTGTTGCAATACATACATGACTATGCTTGTCCTAGTACTCTATTCATCACACTCTTAGTAGGAGATATATTGATCACATAAATAGCACATGAAATTGCTTCTTCCCAATACTCATTAGACAAGTTTCGTCCTTTCAACATGCTTCTTACCATGTTCATAATTGTCTTATTTCTATCTACTACACCATTCTTCTTCAATGTGCACCTAGTTGTAAACTATCTTTTGATTCCATGTTGTTTGCAGTAATCATGGAATGCTTTTGATTCATATTCTCCACCATGATCTAACCTCAATACCTTTATCTATCGATCATTTTGGTTCTCTACTAAGACTTTGAATTCCTTGAATTTTCTAAAAGTTTCAGACTTCTACTTCAAGAAGAAAACCCAAGTCTTTCTACTATAATCATCAATGAGAGTGAGGAAGTAACAACTTCCACCAATCGACTGTGTCCTCGTAGGTCCACACAAGCTTGTATGCCCTAGCTCAAGTGGTTTCTTTTCTCTGTATGCCACTCCCTTTGGAAAACTTTCATGGTGTTGCTTTCCCAAGATGCAACACTCACAAGTACTAGTAGGTTCTTTGACGGGAGGTAATCCTCTGACAATTTTTTTCTGTTGCAACAATCTTAGACCAAAAAAGTAAAGTGTCCAAATTGAAAGTGCCATAAACAATAATCATCAAAACATGCAATTGTGAAAGAACTCACCAGACCACTATAATTCATAATTAGAGGAAAGAGTTTGTTCCTCATCATATGCACCTTTGCTATAAGCTTCTTTCTTGGGGGCTTGTCATATATAACACATTCTTGACCTTGAAAGATAATTATGTATCCTTTCTGTGTCAATTGACTAACACTTAACAAATTATGTTTGAGACTAGGAACATAATATACCTCTAAGATTGTATTTGGATCCCCCTACTTGGTTAGAATGTTGACCACTCCTTTGCCATTTACTTCCACAGTCTTATCATGCCCCAAATTTACCTCTGTTTTGAAAGATTGATTGAAATTTGCAACCAAATTCTTGTTGTTTGTCATGTGGTTACTGCAACCACTGTCTAACGGCCACACCCTATCAGAAGGTTCATGCATTGTATGGCAAGCTAGGAACATGGAGTTTGTACTCTCTGTAGTGACATTAGCTCTCTGGTTCCCTTGATCAGCTATCCTCTTCCTGCAATCACGAGCATAGTGACCAAATTTATTGCAATAATAACATCTCACCTTTCATTTGTCAATTGATTATTGTTGAATATTTTGTAGTTGCTTTCACTTTCATGTTCATGCTCTTCTCAGCCATTTCTCTGACCACCATATCTTCCTCTTCATCCTCTGCCTCTTGATCTACTTTTGCCTCAACCTCTGTCTCTTGAAATAGAAACCTGCCTTTTGAAGGCGGTCTCTAAAGTAGAATCCTTATTTTTGTCTATCTTTGCCTCATGTGATAGAAGTGATCCCATCAACCAATCAACTTTCAATGATGTCAAATCCTTAACTTCTTCTATTGATGCTACCACAACATCAAATTTTGTGGACAAAGATCTGAGGATCTTCTCAACCATTGTTTGATATTTAATTTCTTCACCATAAATCTTTAATTGATTTATGACAGTTATGAACCAATTCATGAAATAATGGATGTCCTCTATCTGCTTCATCTGCAAACTTTCAAAATCTCTCCTAATATTCTGCAACTTAACAATATTGACTTTGGCCATACCTGTATAGTTTGTTGCCAAAGTATCCCATGCTACTTTCGCTGAAGACATGATCATAATCTTCTGGAACACTACTCAGTCCACTCCATGCTGGATAAGATGCAACGCTTGTGCATTCTTATTCTTGTCTTTATTCCATTGTTCCCTTTCTGTATTACTGGGAGCTTATGCTTTTTCTTCATCTTTAAGTTATGAAAGCCCAAACTCGACATAATCCAAAACATCATGTGCCTGCAACTTGGTCGCCATCTTAACGGCCCACATATCATAATATTTCCCTGTAAACGGCGGGAACTATGGATGGAAATTTGAGAAAGCCATCATTCTCCAAAAATTTTTCTTTATAAACCTTTTTTCAAAACTTATTTTTCCAAAAAAAAAAAAAAAAAAAAAAACAAACTTCCTCCAATAAAATCCTAATTTTGTATTTTTTTTTAATAAAAACAACCCTAAAAAAATATTTTTTTTTGAAAACCCTTTCATAAATAAAAATCTCTCCTATTTTAAAAAAAACTTATTAAGAAAAAATCTTTATAAAAGAAACCTTAATAATACACTCTTCATACATAATGGTATTTTAAAAGGCTTTATGAAAATACCTTTCACCAACACTTTGTTCTTTGACGTCATGTCTTTTTAAGAATTCAAGCTTTGGTACTACGTTAATGCGTCCACACTACCCTAACACTCTGTATCATTAGAATGGTAAGCGTTAAACACCATGCACCATACGGAACAATGCGTTAATGCTTTAACGCTTAAGGAATACACGGACCACGCGTGCATGCAAAGCAACGCAAGTCCCAGACGATTAACGCGCTATATGTTACGCTTGACAACATTATAACGCGATGTATATAACTATAGGATGCATTAATGCTCAAACAATGAGAAAAAATATAGATTTCTCCTCTCACACAAATTGCTGCTAATTTTTTCTCTCTTGCTTTGATACTAATTTGTTGGAAAAGTTGAGGAGAAAAAGCATGAATTCACACATAAAATACTAATTGCTTCTCTTCTATTGATCACACAAAACAAGATGCTTACAATGAACTAGATGAAGGGTATTTAACCTTTCCAACTAGCGAATTTTCTAAATATCTTAGCATGCAACCACACACAGAAACTCGTCTATCACTTAAATCGACTTGACTCAACACTCAAACACTCAACCCTCTTCACTTAGTTAAATGACTATCTAAATTTAGCCAACTCCTTTCATGCATGAGTAATTATCTTATTTTAAGATACCTTTGGGTTTTATGAACTTTTTCTACACCTACACTTAAGAAAGAAAAAATAATAAATATGCACAAATTAGTTTCATCATCATACTTAATTGCATGCGTACTCATTTAATGCAGTGATTAAGTGGTTGTTTACCAAAGATGAGAGAAGAACATCTCACATTAGCAGGCACATATTAGATCATTAAATAAGCGCATATGAACTTCTTTTTTCGCCTTACCATTCTAATATCAACGATATGAACTTCCTTTTTGGCCTTACCATTCGAACATCAATGCATATGAACTTCCTTTTCACCTTACCATTCGAACATCACTGTGGAATCGTAGCTTATTTATTTTCTTTAGGGACAATATTGGGTGTCATGTACCGAATGGTGAACTTGCCTAAAAGCTTCAAGTGAAATCCATTCCAAAGAAAAGTCTTAGCTAATTTAAGTTGTTTCTACAACAACAAACCTCCCAACTTGAATGTAGACCTTGAGGTCTGTTGATAGGTTAACATGGATACGACGTTGTGGAGTCGTAGCTTATTTCTTGTCTTTAGGGAAATGGCGTAGAGCTATTTTACTTTCTACAATATTGGGTGTCATGTACCGAATGGTGAACTTGCCTAAAATCTTCAAGTGAAATCCATTCCAAATAAGGTCTTAGCTAATTTAAATTATTGCTACAGCAACAAACCACCCAACTTGAATGCAGACCTTGAGGTCTTTGGATAGGTTAACATGGATATGACGTTGGGGATGGAGGGATGAAGAAAATCTTAGGCTAAAGGAATTATCAAGTGCATACCATCTTTGATTGTTTCCTGCGAGATATGAGGAAGTACTTGCAATGATAAATATCCTCTTAACCACCCAACCCTCAATTACCAAGTTATGATTGCATAGATAGCAAGACAAGCCAGAGCGAAGTCAGTAGTATATGAACGAGTACCTAGGTTCAGCATTGGAGTCTAGAGCCACCCAACCCTCAATTACTGAGTTGTGATTACATAGGTAGCAAGGAGAGCTAGAGCGAAGTCAGTAGTCTATGATCGAGTAACCAGGTTTAGCAGTAGAACAAAGTCAGTAGTCTATGAACAAGTACCCGGGTTCAGCATTAGACTCTAGAGCCACCCAACCCTCAACTACCGAGTTGTGATTGCATAGGTAGCAATGGAAGCTAGAGCGAAGTCAGTAGTATATGATTGAGTACCCAGGTTTAGCGTTGGAGTGTACAGGAGGCACGTCCGCTGCATGCGAACCACGTGTTTATCTCATAAATTTATTTATATCTAATTTAATTTATCGTTTATGTATATATATATCTATATATATATATATATATATTAATTTTTTTCCTTTATTAATTGATTTCAATGGGAATTATAAGAGAGTTTGTGGATGCATGACGCATGCATCTTATGTGCACACATGCTGTAAATAATTCCAAGGGATATTTCAAAAGCGAGGTTTCCAATGAATTTTGTGAGAATGGACCACGTTATTATTGCCAACCTAACTCCTTGTGGGTGAACACAGAAAGCATAAGATGTGAGAGAAGCTAAATTGAAGAAATCATACAAAATAGATGTACATTGAATGCAACAGAGATGAACAGATTCACAATGCTGGACAGGAGCAATAAAGTTGGATTAAATGTAAATCTACATCAAATTTGAAATCTAATCAGTCAGATACGTCATAAACAAAAATGGCATACAAATTTCCACCGGAAGTAAATATTCATTTAAATAATAACCCAAAGATTTTAAATCTAAATCTGCATCAAGTTTGAAATCTAATCAATCAGCGACATCATAAACATAAATGGCATACAAATTTCCACTGGAAATAAGATTCAGTTAAATAATAACCCAAACATTTTAACGGTAAAAGCTAACAGCAAAGGCAAGTCAACTTTGTCTCCCAAAATCAAGCTCCCTCTACGCAAAATTGGTAGGAAAAGTCGAAGTGCGTTGTGTATAAATGGAAGATTAGAAGAAAATAATATAAGAATCTTCATATTTGTTACAAGTTCAAATCGTTGGCTCTGTAGATGTACAATCTCACCCTCGTTGATGTAGAGATAGTGATGTTTTAATTTACCATAGATATGTAGTATATGTTAGCTCCATTAAGTTTTGCACAAATTGCTGTTTACAATTATGGAGTTGCAGTTTTTCCTTAACTTATGGAAACCAACTGGAGTAGTTTTCTTAAGTTAAGAAAATGCAACTGCAATTACTAAATTTATTATTAGGAGCTACTATAGTGGTCCATCACTTTGATTCGAGTTCTCTGCCTTGATTTGTGGGACATCTAACACATAGCTATTAGAAGCTTGATGGAAGCTTAGCTATATGTACATCTGTTTGGTCCCCAAGCTCCTCTCTCAACCCCCTTTAGTTTTACACCATCTAGCTGAGATAGCAGAGCTTGGAAGTGCCTTCAGAATTATTGTGTTCTTTTTCTTTTGCTTGGATTGTAGCTGGAGTGCTGAAGAAGAAGCAAGCAAGTGGACTGTGGCCTTCATCAAAACATCACCAATGGCTGGAGGTTACTCGTATCCCTGGGCATTAAGATTTAATGATTATTTGAGTTTATTCCGCATGAAGAATTGTTGTTGAAACTGTAGAATATCTAACATTTGGTATCGGAGTCGTGTTTTACCTCTGCCTTGGTGTGCGATTCAAATAGCATTAGAAATTTTATTTATGTTGAAGATTGCGCAACCATAAGAATCATGTAAAAGTACACGATCTACACATCCAACCTCTATTATCTCTACCTTGGTGTGTTCTCGCCGCCCTTTTTCTTTCTGTGCATCTGAACGTCCCTCAACCAGTGGCGACCCTGCATTACAAGAAAACAAACATACGCTTAATTATAACATATGCTCTCGTTATATTAGAAGTGTTCTCTAGATTTTTCATGTGAAATAATTTGAAGGAATTACAGCAAGGCGAGTTCAGAGCACGGTGCAGCGTTGAGGTTCTTCTTTGGCAACGCATATTATTATTTTATTTTACGACATGTATTGATCAGTTTCCGATATGTTTTGTTCATTTTTGGCAAATTGTGATCCATTTTTTTCCTTTGTGATATCTGGGGCTGCTGTTGGCGTTTTCTCTCTTATTATATTTTCAAATGTCAATTTTTGCATTTTGATATAATTTTTTAGCATGCAAATCGTGAAAAATATCTAGATCGTTTACGCTTCTAAATGTTATCCAAGTTTGCTTAGGAATTTTGCGATTATGATGTATCCATTGACTTCCTTGAGTTTTCATGGCTTATGATACTTAGCTTTGCTGGAGTGCACTAGGCAGACTCTCATTTCATATTGTATTAATGTACCTTTTGAAGCCTCATTGGCCATTTCTGACCACCAGTGGACATCAATAAAAAATAAAAATAAAAAAATTCGAATTAAATTAAATTTGCATATGCTTCCATGAAATTAGGATTTTGTAGACCAATTCCTGGTTCTCCAGATCCCATCAGTTTGTCTGCGATGCTGGTTTCGGTTGTGTTGTTTTTGGTCGAGCTGCGGTGTCTACACGGGAAATTAATTATGTAGCCTTTGGTTCATAGACGCCGTTTACCTGCAATCTGGGGCTGTTGCTATAACTCTTAACACTACCTTATTTTGCCAAGGATGTCTTCATTAAGGAACACTAAAATTTATTGACTCAAATAATCAAATACCATAATAATCTCAACCAGATTGGACATATTCACCGATGACATTGATTTGCACGCTGTATTATTCCAAGAACAGGTTTTTAACCCATCTGGACCAAACTGCCTGTCACTCACTGGTGCAAAGTTAATGTCGATTTATTGTTTGGCACACCATTCAAGATTTCCTACAAGATTAGAATCTCCCTCTCGGCATAGCAAGTTCCCCTTTCTTACAGTTCAATTAGTGGTCGATGGATGACAATTTGTTGTTTTTAATGTATAAATCATTATAAAATTGCCATACTTTAAATAACAAACCTGTGTGTTCAGAAGCATGACATTACTTTGAAGCTACAAGCTCGGTTGAATCTCACACTGTTTAGGCAAGGCCTTGTAGATGCCGAGTTGTCTTTTTAAGGATCATGATATACCATATCATGCAGTTGTAGAGGGAGTTAAGAAAGGTTATTGATATGAGTCATGTTAAAGGAAATGGTTTATGCATTCTTAAATATTTCAATATTTCGATATTTGAAATGGTTTAGTCTTTTATTTTGAATATTTCAAATTTGCAGTTTTTGTTTGAAAATTGTTTAGAGCCCATTTTGTAATTAATTTAAGAATTAGTCTTAAATAAATTATGGGACAGTTAGACTAAGGAATGTAAATTTGATTTTAATTTTATCATGTGACCAAAATAGCTTGTTTGCTGGTCAATTTTTGTTGTTTTATAAACTTAAGGACGGAGCCTGAAGTCAAGCCAACTAGCCTTCGAACTGCATTTGCTATGCAAGTGCAAAGTAGATCAACGCTGCTTCAGTCAATCTCCGGGTTAAGTTTATAAATTGAACAATCAAATTTGTAGTCATTTTCGGTAATGCTGACTGCTTTAACCTTGATTTTGAATTTGCTGGAAAATTATTACAGTTATATGGAGTTTATGTCATTTTGACTTACTCCTTTCAGTAAACATTATTTTTCTCTCTGGTTAAGTTTTTTTTATGCAACAAAATAATGTCTAGTGATCCATATAATTTTAATTCATTAGAGAATAGCCACAGCATCTTTAATTAAATAAAATTATATATTTTGTTTGATAAGATCACATAAACTTTATTTAGACATTAAATTGTAATTAATTACACTGAATATAATAAATTTTATCCCACAGGAATCTTTATTATATTTATGTAATTAATTAGGATAAAATTTCATAACCTACCCACAGGAGTTATGAATTAATACGTTTTATCATAAAGTTTTATTGAATCTGTTTGAATTAAAAATTTAGCCCACAGGCAATTTTTATGTCATTTGAGTCAATTCATGTTTAGCATGATTTACACTGAATATAATAAATGTTATCCCACAGGAATCTTTATTATATTTATGTAATTAATTAGGATAAAATTTCATAACCTACCCAGAAGAGTTATGAATTAATAAGTTTTATCATAAAGTTTTATTGAATCTGTTTGAATTAAAAATTTAGCCCACAGGCAATTTTTATGTCATTTGATTCAATTCTTTTTAGCATGATTTACATTGGTAAAACATGAAAGTTTATTAAGCCTCAATTTTAACATAAGCATGTGATTATTTATTTTGATGTAGTAGTACAACCTGCAAATTTCTCTCAAATTTGGTGTGACATTCCCGAACTTAAGGGAGATAACTACAAGATTTGGAAGGAGAGGATTCTCCTTCATTTAGGGTGGATGGACATAGATTATGCTATCAGGAAAGATGAACCATCGACACTCACTAATACCAGCACTGCAACAGACATCGCGCTTTATGAACGATGGGAGCGATCCAATCGTCTAAGCATGATGTTCATTAAGACTAAAATTTCAGCTGGTATTCGAGGTTCCGTTGATCAGCATGACAAGGTCCGAGACTTGTTGAAGGCCATTGATGAACAATTCGTCTCTTCAGACAAGGCACTAGCAAGCACCCTAATCATGAAGTTCTCATCCCTAATGCTCATCAGTGTGAAAGGTGTGCGCGAGCACATCATGCAGATGAGGGACACTATGGCTCAATTGAATAAACTCGAGGTTGAAATATCAGAGTCCTTCCTAGTGCACTACATCCTGAACACCCTTCCGCACAAATATGGACCTTTCAAAATCTCATACAACACACATAAGGATAAATGGTCAATTAATGAACTCATGACCATGTGTGTTCAAGAGGAAGAAAGACTGCTGACGGAACTGGGAGAGAGTGCAATGCTGGAAACGCGTGGAAAGGGCAAATCTCAAGCCAATCGGAAAGGGAAAGGTAAAGTACCTCACCAAGCCGATATTAAGAAGGTTTCCAATTGTTTTTTCTGTAAGAAGAAGGGACACATGAAGAAGGAATGCGCCAAATTTCAGAAATGGCTTGCAGACAAAGGGTTTGCGAAACCTAAGGAAGCCAGTGGGAAGTGAGCAAAGCATCTTATCAGGAAACAAGATGGGCTCGCATGTGGAAGCTATAAGAACATGTTATTTAACTTTAAGTAGTGGCTTTGTTTTGGAGTTAGAAAAGACCTTTTATGTTTCAAGTTTCTCTAGAAACTTGATCTCAGTTTCAAGGCTTGTACCTTTTTTGGATATTCCTTAAACTTTTCAGAAAAATCTTTCAGTCTATTCTATAAATCTGATTATGTTGGGAATGGTATTTTGTCTAATGGTCTTTACTGCATTAATTTACAAAACAAGGTGACATATGATTCAATGCATGTTCACACTGGCACTAAAAGATGATGGTTATTAACACTTCTTCATTAATGATTAATAACACATCTTCATTGATTCCCCTCTAGTGATGGTGAGCAATTCGTTTGCAAGCTCAAGAAGTCATTATATGGTTTAAAACAAACATCCCGCCAATGGTATTTGAAATTCCATAATGTAATTTCTTCTTTTGGTTTTGTAGAAAACATTATGGATCAATGTATATACCTGAAGGTTAGTGGGAGTAAATTTTTTTTCTTGTTTTATATGTGGATGATCTTTTGCTAGCAACCAATGATAAGGGTTTGCTACATGAGGTGAAACAATTCCTCTCTAAAATTTTTGATATGAAGGATATGGGTGAGGCATCTTATGTCATTGGCATTAAGATCCATAGAGACAGATTTCGAGGCATCTTGGGTCTGTCCCAGGAAACCTATATTAATAAAATTTTAGAGAGATTTCAGATGAAGGATTGTTCACCAAGTGTAGCTCCCATTGTGAAGGGTGATATGTTCAATTGAACCAATTCCCGAAGAACAACCTTGAAAGGGAACAAATGAAGAACATTCCATATGCTTTTGCTGTCGGAAGCCTAATGTATGCTCAAGTCTGCACAAGACCTGAGATTGCATTTGTGTAGGAATGTTGGGACGATATCAGAGTGATCCAGGTTTAGACCACTGGAGAGCTGCAAAGAAAGTTATGAGGTACCTTCAAGGAACCAAAGACTACATGCTTATGTATAGACGGATGAACAACTTGGAAGTCATTGCCTACTCAGATTCTGACTTCGCTGGATGTGTTGATTCATGCAAATCAACATCAGGATACATTTTTATGATAGCCGGTGGAGCTGTATCATGGAGGAGTGCCAAGCAGAACTTGATTGCCACTTCCACTATGGAAGCCGAGTTCGTCTCCTGTTTGGAGGCTACTTCACATGGTGTATGGGTTTGGAATTTCATTTATGGGCTTAGAATTATGGATTCTATATCTAAGTCATTGAGAATATATTGTGATAATTCAGTTGTTGTTTTTATAGCTAAAAAAGTGGGAGTCGAAATAAACACATCGACATTAAGTATTTAGCTATAAGGGAACATGTTAAAGAAAAGATAGTGGTCATTGAGCACGTTAGCACTGCGTTAATGATCGTTGATCCCTTGACTAAGGGCATGCCACCATTTAAATTCAAGGATCATGTATTGAATATGGGACTTGGTTCCATTATGAAGTTTTTCATTGTATGGACAATGTTATTTTGATGAAATTCTTAATTATTGTGATGTTTTTTTTCATATTTATGTGCACCTTAAGTTGATTTGAGAAAATTCATTTAAGAAGGACCAAGAATAAACATAAGTTTTATTCATTAAGAAATTGTTGCCTCATAAATTATAATAAGAATAAATACATAGTAATACATGGAAGATAATACTCGTCATTAGAGGACTTAACGCCATGATTCATGTATCTATTACTTAATAAAGATTATCAATGGTTTTTGAGACATTAAGTTTGGAAGTATGGACCAAGTGGGAGAATGTTAGCTCCATTAAGTTTTGCACAAATTCCTGCCTACAATTATGGAGTTGCAGTCTTTCCTTAACTTATGGAAACCAACTACAGTAGTTTCCTTATGTTAAGAAAAGGCAACTGCAATTACTAAATTTATTATTAGGAGCTACTATAGTGGTCCATCACTTTGATTCGAGTTCTCTGCCTTGATTTGTGGGACATCTAACACATAGCTATTAGAAGCTTGATGGAAGCTTAGCTATATGTACATCTGTTTGGTCCCTAAGTTCCTCTCTCAACCCCCTTCAGTTTTACACCATCTAGCTGAGATAGCAGAGCTTGGAAGTGCCTTCAGAATTATTGTGTTCTTTTTCTTTTGCTTGGATTGTAGCTGGAGTGTTGAAGAAGAAGCAAGGAAGTGGATTGTGGCCTTCATTAAAACATCACCAATGGCTGGAGGTAACTCGTATCCCTGGGAATTAAGATTTAATTATTCTTTGAGTTTATTCCGCATGAAGAATCGTTGTTGAAACTGTAGAATATCTAACAATATAATTTCGTTAGATATGTAGTATAATTTCGTTATTGATTTGGTTATTTGTTGAGTGGCACAAGAGAAGAATTCATATAGAGGGTATAATTGTTGTAGCGCATTGATTGTACCAGAGACAAAAACCAACAAAGATGACATATCATTAATAAATACCATCACGATTGTGTAAACTATTATTTCTTAAACAATAATAAATACCACCATGACGGCGTAAAATACTATTTCTTAACCAACATTTCAAAGAACGAGTCATACTGATGTATACATGGAATCTCACCAACAGGAATGATATAACAGTATCTAATACCATCACAATTGTGTAAAATACTATTTCTTAACCAACATTTCAAAGAATTCGGCATATTGATGTATACTTAAAATCTCTTGGGATTGTATAGGGTTTTTCCTTCATATACAAACTGCTAGTTATGATCAAGCTTAGGATGTAGGACAACATCATTCTTTTAACCCATTTATCATTGGATTACAATTTAATTAATATCGCAATACTACCATGCTACTAAAGCTCTACTTCTTTGGTGGCCTAGCTAATAAGATTCTAGAGTCTTTTATTTGTCCTCCACCCATAAATCATGTCCTTGCTAAGAACGTAAGGGCCTATACTTATCAAGTTAGGTAAGGGCCTCTATGGAGAAATATCTAGGTGAGTAGGTAAGGATAAGAAAATTCGTCGCAGATTTTGTCGCTTTTGACAAAGAAAGCATGGGTGACACTTCAAACAAAACAAAGAATTGCAAGGCGATTATAGTTAAATTAATTCAACTGTGTGCTATGGTGTTTATTCATTTGGAAAAGGTATTAATTAACTAATTACAAATTCCAAATAGTGGTGTCTATTCATTTGGAAAAGATATTAATTAACTAATTACAAACTCTAAATAATTATAACGCCATCACAAAATGAAAATATATTAATTAACTAATTATAAACTCTAAATATTTATATCATCATCGCATAGCACATACTGTTATCTGCTTTTTGTTTAATTCATAGTTGAATTGGTACTGTGTGATTTAAGAGGATATTTTCAAATTTCGCTAAACTAACATTTAGTGCAAACTTTTCATTTTTCTTTGGACATCACTTTTTTAATGCTATTAAAATGCCATGTGATCAAATACTTTTTGCGTGTAATGTCTATGAATTTCTTACGTTACTCATGAATTATTTTATACCTACTACTACCCTAGAGGAATATCTCAGTTGCAATCAGAAGCTACATTCCTTACAGAGCTAAGAAACTATGCATATCCAAGCAACATGAGGAACACATTACTAGATGCCAGCGTTCCTCAGCTGCCTTCTATCCAAGAGTGGGCAGGTATTCCTTCTGCCATGTAGACTTGTTTTTGTAATTTTTTGTCTTTTGTTTTTATGGTCTATAGAATGGAAGAGGAGTATGCCTAGTATGTTTTTTGTGAGGAAACATTGATTCAAGCCCTAATGGTTGGTAATAACCATAAACAATTTTAAATTAATTAACATATATTAACCAAATAAATAAATATGTTTTGTGTTTGAATTATTGCATGGCTTCTACATACAGATTTCATGAGTCAATTTTCAAAGCCTTTTCTATGTACAGACAGCTTCTTTTGCATAGTGAAAACCACAATGAAAAGCTTCCCCTTCCCTATAAGGACTTGCAATTGATTCGGTTCTAGCATCATTGGGTAGAGGAGCAACATAACAACACTCACCGAGGGAATGACCACTTATAGAGTTAGCTTTTGTTTTTTATTTTTAAAATGAATTGTTGATTACTAACAAATACTGAAAATAAAAGACCTTATAGTAAGGGAATTATGTCCCATTAGAGCTCCGTTAGCTAATAAAAAATTAAAAATACGGTTTCCAAAAAAATAGAAAATATGTTTGAGTTTACAGGAAAATAGAATTATTCAACATTTTCCCAAAAAAATAGTTAAAATTACAAAAATCACAAAAACTAATTAAAATTACAAAAATCAAAACCAAATAATTAGAGTTAATACTCCCCTTAAGTAAAGATTAATAATTACAAAATGGATAATGTAGAATTTATTTTAACATGTTTTTCAACTAAATTATAGAAACTATTTAAGCTATGATTTTGATATATAAAATTTTAAGCTATGATTTTGATCAATAAATTTTATATAGTATATTTTGAAATTTATATTAATTTTTTAAACCATTATTCATAATTTACATTTTTTTATTATAAATATAAAGAATAATGAAATTTAAATTTTAAAAATTCAAATATTTTAAATAATTTTTTTATTATATAAAATTGAGAGAATTACTTTGTAAAAATTATTTTAATGGGAACAATCAATTGGAAATTTTTATCATTTCCAAAGGGTATAGTTCATTTTGCAAAGATACTTGGGGAAAAATAAAATATCAAAAATTATCGACATAAAGTGGAATGTTAATTTACACATTAATATATAATTATATAATTATAAATTAATTTAATTACTAACTAACATATATTTATACTTTATAAATATTTTTTAATATATTCATAAAACCGAACTACGTAAATTCAAAAATTCAAATTTTTATTTAAATTATTTATATGATCATAAATATATAACAATTAATAATAAATAAAATAAATTTTAGAGGAAGAAGTTATTATTCACAAAATGCATTTTATAAAGTTATCATTTACCATATATATATAAAAAATAAAATTGTACCATACTAAATTTAACATTGGCAAATATCAAAGGTAATAAATTTAATTATACGAATGATTTACGGGCTTATTAATGTCACAGTCTTCCATATCCGCAAACAAATAAACCTTGGTTTAATACCTTTTTGGCATGCTTTCCCGATAATGTATCACTTTCATGGCGGAGGAGTAGTTCTAGGTCCCTCTGATACTTCTTGTTCTGGCATTTAATTGACTGAACCGGACACGGAAGAAGGGTCTGGAGTTTTTATACGCTTGGCAAATTTCGCACCGTAGGATCTATGTATGATGATCCAACAACTCGAGCGCCCAAGGTTTATCACCGTGTTGGATTTCTTGGTTTTTGTTGTTTGCGGTTTTCATTCAGCACTGAGCATATCCTTGTGTCTCGGCTTTGCAACCTAACTAAGGGTTTGAGGCAGCGGAGCGGTATCAGCTGGGTCTCCTCGTCCTAATGGGATATCTAAATAACCCACGTAACACAGCATAGATTTCATTCCTATAAAAACTCCTTCGTCGTGGCATTTTTTTTGTTTCGGGTTAATAACATAAATTTATTTCCGAGTAGGTAGTGTCACCACATTTTAAGCGCATGTAGCATTGCTGTTAATTAAAGATCATATGCAAAATATTGTTGCTGATACTCTTTCAATTTGCATGATTCATAGGTTATAACGTTCCCTTTCTACATTAATACCCCGTTGACACCTTCCTTACTTCCATCTGTGCAAACCATTAAAGATTGTTTTGGGTCACCTACTTTTAGCACGGGTGCAGTAGTAAGTAATTGTTTTAATTGCTCAAAGCTTTGCTGACATTCAGTTGTCCAATGGATGGTGTGTCTCTTTGTTTGTAATGAAGTCATAGGAAAAGCTATTTTCGAAAATCCTTTAATGAACCGATGGTAGTAACTGGCTAAGCCCAAAAAGGATTTAATACCAACAAAATTCTTTGGGTTAGTCCATTTCATAAAAGTTGTAATCTTTTCTGAATCCACTGCTATTCCCTTTTTTGATATAACATGACCCAGATACTTTATTTGGCTTTTGAAAAAGTTGCACCTGCTATACTTAGCGTATAGCTGATTGTCACATAGAATATGAAACGCTATTCTCAAGTGATTTTCATGCTTCTCTTGATTCTTCGAATAAATTAGTACGTCGTTAATAAAAATTAGTACCAACTTATCCAAAAATGGCCGAAAAATACCATGCATCGAACTCATAAAAGTAGCTGGAGCATTTGTAAGGGTGAATGGAAATACTACGAACTCGTAATGGCCGTAACGAGTTCGAAATGCAGTTTTACAAATATCTTCTTCCTTTATCCTACCATACCTTAAATCAATTTTTGAGAACACACTAGATACATGCACTTGATCAAATAGATCATCAATATGTGGTAAAGGGTATTTATTTTTAATAGTCAGTTCATTCAGCTGACAGTAATCAATGCATAGCCTCAAGGTTTTGTCCTTCTTTCGCACGAATAGTACGGGGGCTCCCTAAGGGGATACACTGGGGCAAATGCACCCTTTATCCAGAAGTTCCTGAAGCTACATTTTGAGTTATGTTAACTCGGGGATGCTCATGTGGTAAGGAGCTCTAGAAACAGGAGCTCCACTAAGGATTAATTCAATGTTGAAATCAATGTCACACTTAGGTGGAAATCCAGGAATGGATTCAGGAAACACATCAACGAAATCCTAAATTTTATGAATATTTTCCAAGGAAGTCATTTTACTCTTGGAATTTGTATATCCTACTTGGAAAGCATAAATCTGAAAACCCTTCCTAATGCATTTTCCCAGCTGGTTAGTAGTAATAGGACATAACCTAATATTTTTCTTGATTCCTTGTATTACCTTTCTCTGCCCCGACTCAGTGAGATAACTTACAAATTTCTCCTTACAATCAACTAGGGACCATCGTCCTTCCAACCAATCCATATCTATTAGTACATCGTATGAACCTAAAGGGAGTACATTGAGGTCGACATAGATTGGTTCTCCTGAAATTGTTATAGCGCAATGTTCTATATTTGCAGTTACCCTTCTTTTTGTCGCTGTGGCTGATTGAATTAACCAATGTTTTTTTAAATTTACTGCTTTGCAACTGACATTTCTCTACCACTTTAGGACTAATATAGCTTAGGCTAGCACCCGGATGAAACAAAATAGAGACATGTTGATCAGTAATCATACCTTCACTCTCAATCATGGTGGGTTGTTAGTCTGTTTGATGATCGTTCAAAGAAACATTAATTATGGGCATACTACATTTTCAACTGTGGATGATTCTTGCATATTTGAAAATTGTTATGTTCTCTCCCTATGTGGGAAATTTTTGTAGTAATGGGATTCTCCACATACCCAACATTGCAAGGGTTTTTTTGGCTGCTCATCATTAGCATGTTTATTAACTTCCTGCGACTGTCTATTTTTGGTGTAGACTGAAACCTTTCGCAGGTTCCTTGCTTGAAATTTATTGAAGGGTCTTTGCCATATATTCATTCCATTAGTAATCTTTGTCTGTCTACTTGGGGGTAAATTTATTCCCTTCCTGCCCAATGATCCTTTGGACCCCTCACTCTTCTGTTTCATTTCCTAATAACAGATACGGGATTTTCACACCACATCATCCATTTTTCTTGGGTAATCAAATTTTAGCTTTTCCTTCATAATGTTGGGTAGACTACTAATTAATCGTTGAATCTTATCCTTTTCTTCTTGCCTATATGGAACATATTATGATAGGCAAATAAATTTTTTCACATATTCATCCATGGTCAAGATTCCCAACCTTAAATCGTGGAACTGATTTTCTTGTTCATCATAATAACACTCAGTTAAATATTTATCCTTGAAATTCTTTTGAAACTCTTTCCATGTAACTTGTTCTTCGTCAATTTTTTTCACAGTTTTGATTTCTTCCCACCAAAGGGTGGCCTTACCTCTTAGTTGATAAACTGCCAATTGTGCTTTAAGTTTATAAGTGTAGTCATAAAACTGAAAGCACTTTCTCATATCAATTAGCCATGGTTCAACTGATTTGAACTCACCTCGTAATTCCACTTTTTGTCTTTCTGCCTTCCTCTAGTCGGAATCATTATCTGAATGTCCCTGTTCATATTCCCCATGTCGTTCTGTTGACTCTACATTATCTTCTCCATGATGGACCATTGGGGTCATCTCCCTATCCTCTGCACTAGGATCTGGTCCTTATTCATTCTATCAGTTGAATAGACCTTTAATGGTTTTTTCATGTTCCTGTGGCAATCATTCGTTATCCAACCTCAAGTTTTTCATCTCAGCACGTAAGTGTTGAATTGTTTCCAATAGGGCAGTATTGGTTTTTCGAGATTCTTCTTGCAATTGCATCCATATGTCCGGGTTGGTCTCTACATAAATTGCTTCTGGCTATTTCGATGGTCTGGGACTCCTCTGCATTTCTGCGCTTTGGGTGTTGATCTCTCTCTTTGTGTTCACATTCAAAATTACTCAGTTGTTTATTACTATATATATATATATATATATATATATATATATATATATATATATATATATATATATATATATATATATATCGGTGTGCAAACCTAAGCTCTATTACCCTTTGTAACACCTAACACATACATTAATTTTTTTTGTACCATACTAAATTTACCATTGGTAAATATCGAAGGCAATAAATTTAATTATACGAACGATTTATGGGCTCATTAGTGTCACAGTCCTCCATATCCGCATTGAATAAATCTTGGTTTAATACCCTTTTGGTATGAATTCTAGATAATGTATCTCTTTAATGGTAGAGGAATAGTTTGAGGTCCCACTGACACATTTTTCTGTCATTTAATTAAGTAACGGAAGAAGGGTCTATAGTTTTGATACGCTTGGAAAATTCTGCACTGTAGGATCTGGGTATGGTTATCCAAGGGCTCTAGCACTCTAGGTTTATCACAGTGTTCGATTTATGGGTTTTCGTTGTTTGCGGTTTTCGTTGGGCACTGAGCATATCCTTATGTCTCGGCTTTGAAACTTAATTAATGGTTTGATGTAGCGAAGTGATATCAGTTAGATCTCCTCGTTCCGATGGGGTATGGAAATAACCCAGGTAACACAACATAGATTTCATTCCTACAAAAATTCCTCCACACCTACTCGTCCATATGCCCCAAGGAGGACGAGGTAGGAAAGTCTGTGGTTTTATGGAGGTAATAACCAGGGCCAGCTACAACATTGTTTTCAGTTATATTCTACCTGCTATGAGCCACTAATAATTGTCACATGGTTTCCATATGCTAGAATTATTCTTCAATTTATTCTTCAATTTGGAGTTCCTCCAACTCAGGTAATGCTGAAACCCCTAAATGAATTACAAATTTCAATCGTTTAACCATTTTCCCACTATTGGATTTAAATCTGGTGTTTTTGCATTTGCAGGTAAGGTATAGGAAAACGCATTCTCGAAAGGTTTTTGGGTGCAAATGGTCTCCCTTAGACTGGTTTTCATCCTCTTCTTACAGGTTGGTCATACCATTTAACCTTTTGGCGAACCATCAAACTCATAATTTCTTTCAGACTTCAAGTAGCTATGAAAATGTTCGCCTTGTCGCATTTTTATGGTTTTGGTTTCTCTGGTTAGAGGGAAAGCCTTATGTGAAGGCTCAGGCCAGCATTAGATATGTAGATGTTATTTAAATGGGAAAGGGATTTTTTTTATTCTGTAGTGGAAAGGTTCCAAGAACCGGCATGATACAGACTTGCTGAGGGTTTAGTCCCGATTTTGTTATTTTCTTTCCAGGATCCGAATTTGCATATTTATATAAAATTTTATAATCTAAAACATCTTTTAATTGGCTGGCTTCTAGAACCATATTTGGTTTTTCTCAGTCAAAATGCTCAGATCTTTATTGTTATGGAAGCTAAAGATGAATGCATGGGGCGGTTAGCTCACAATTTTCCTTCTAGAATCGACCGAGAGCCATGAAGAACTCTTGCAATTCGTATCTTTTTTTTTGTAGCGTTAATGTTTTAAATTCTTTCCTATTCTACAAATGAAATGATTTAGTTCTTGACTGTCCATATATGAAGCCATCATTTATTTATTTGCGTTTAACCATAAGAGGTGGTGCTATTGTTGTATGTATGTAATTTTTATGATTCAAGTGGCATAAATCCTTTATAGAATTCTTACCGGAACATAATAACGCCTTTCCATTCTAGTATGAGCGCCGTTCTTGGTTATCATAATGTGTATAATATGTATCTCAATTGTGTATTATGTTTTAGTACAACAATGTTTTTATAGAAGAAACCATCCTCTCTAATGGACCTGGAATATTTGTAAGTCTTCTACACAACTCATATACTGTTACTCTGAATGAGTTTATTTTATTTTCATAGAAATGTTAAATCTGTAGACATTACATCATTAATATTTAACAATATATATAATACAACCGTATTCATCTAGCAACAGTTCCTGAAGTTAACTATCCATTATTAAGTAGACCTTTTCAGTTAGAATTGACTAAAACACAGGATTTGTTACTTATTTGTTCTTTGCTTTGCTTCTAACTGCATAAGTTCTTCCCCTTTTAGGAAGGACTCACCACCCAGCCCCGGATCTATAAATGATGTCCATATTTTCCCGCCGCGCTCTTCTTTCTCCCGATAGTCGAAGAAGTTTTTTGTAGTCAGTTGTCTTGGGCTTCAAGACCCATGATCCAGCCTCAAGTCATACCATTTTGACTGTATTCAATAGTTTTTCCACTGGTTTATTTCATCTAGCTCAAGGAAAAATATGAACAAACATGATTCATGCTCCCTTTTACTCTGCTCTTCTCCTATTTTTCCCAACCCCTAAGCTTCTCCCTCTTTTTTCTTTTGAAGGAACAAGATGAACAATTATTTTTAACTGTCTTGAGAGTTAATAACTATTTCTTTCAGTTCTTGACAAACTATTTTAACTCTTCATTAATGAATAATCAAGTAACAAAATATATTCTCGCTTTTATGTCAAACAAAATAAAACATTAAAATAATAAATAAAATTTGGTAACAAAGTAAATTTAGTAGAGTATAAAGTGTTATATCTATATCTATAAAAAAAAATAAAAAACATATAATATTTAATAGAACATATATAATGTTTAATTGTATTAAATACATTTGTGATATGATAATTAAATCAATAACTAAAATTGAAACTTATTCATTATAATTCAACAATATATATTTAATAATCACATTTTGGGTTATAAATTTATAAATATTAATTTATATATTATATTTAGATTTCTAAAATTTAAAATAACAATATAATCACTTGCTACAGCATAAGTGTTTGGACTAAAATTACTTTTCATACATTGAATATTTTTTAAGTAAATGTTCATTAATCAATTTCAAATTATAATCCATTTCTCTTACCATAAATTTTCGGCGTTAATGGAGATTATATTTAGGATTTATAGGAATAAAAAATGAAGTACAAAATCACCAATTTATTGTTACCATATATTTTTCATTAACTATTAAAAACATTTTTTTACCTAATAAATATTATGTTTTATATAATAATTTTATTTTATGATACCATGCATTATTATTTTTTATTTAGTTTTGGTTATAAAATATTTTTTATTTCATTTTTTAAGTTTTTAGTAAGTATATATTATATAATTTATTTTTTATTTTAATTATAAATGAATTATTTATTTTATTATTTTTAGTTTTTACTCATCCTTAATATTTATCTTGAATTGATATGTTTGGAAAAAACATTGTAATTTCTTGTGACAAATTCCTTATTGTGAATTAACAAAAATAAGAACATTAAAATTAATTGTAATTGTTTTTTATGTTTCGATATATTTTAAGAAAATTTTTCATTTTTATTATTATAATCATTAAATTATATATTTTTTATATATTTTTAAAAATGTTTACTTTTTAAATGGCTATGAAATATTAATAGGGATGTAAAAGTGTACGAATAAATTTTTTTGAAGGTTTAAATTATAATATTTGTTAAGCGTTTAAGGAGATAATTTATTTTGAAGGTTTAAATTATAATATTTGTTAAGCGTTTAAGGAGATGCTTTAAAAATGTTTACTTTTTAAATGGATGTTTACTTTTTAAATGGTTAGGAAATATTAATAGGGATTAAAAACTGTAGGACTTTAACAACGGATTTTTTTGACTACTTATTGGATAAGTTTTGACTAATATATTTTGAATCTATATATATATAATTAAAAAAAAAATTTGGCATAATTTAATTGGTTCATATTTTGAGGATCTTATTTCCAATTCCATAACACTTATATTAAAACATAATAAAAAAATTGTTATTTCAACTAAATTCTATATCACTCCACAAATTTATACAACTTCCATAACTATCAATGTTCTCAATTGTTCTTTCCACTTAATAAAATTTCCATGACTATCATTATTCTCAATTGTTCTTTCCACCTAACTCTATTAAGCTGTCCACCAACGCTATGACCGTAATTACCCTAATTATGTTGAATAATAAATTAATAAAAATGCATAACCATCATAAAAGTTTGTCATCCCCTCTAATACTTAATACGAGCTGGAGAATATCATGCCATTGTCCCGAGATTGTGGAAGCAAAGGGCTATTGTGAAGCATATCACTGAAATTATGCATGCACATCCAAAAGCGTTTACAAGCGAGATCCCAGATATAATTCTAATCTCATGAACCTAAAAACTAATTTAGCATCAATGAATTTGAATTTGGGTTTCTTTTGTTTTTTCTCATTATCGTTGGGATTCGATTTGATTCTGAACTCATGATCTAAGAAACTAATTTAGCATCACTAAATTTGTATTTAGGTTTGTTTTGATTGTTCTCATTAAGGAAATTAGCATTCAGAAAGTTTTAAATTTAATTTTGAACTCACGAACTTAGAAACTGAAGTAGCATCAACGAATATGCATTTGGGTTGTTTATATTCTAAACTCATGAACTCGGAAACTAAATTAGCATCAATGAATTTGCATTACGGTTTGCTTCGATTCTAAATTCATGAACTCTATAATAAATTAGCATCCATGAATTTACATTTTGGTTTGTTTTGATTTTTCTAATAAATGAAATTATCATTTAGAAGTTTGCATTTGCATTTGATGTGATCCTAAACTCATAAACTAAATTATTGTTAGTGAATTTCGTTTTTAGCTTGTTTTGAATCTCCTGATAAGTATTAACGATATGAGCATCGATTTGGGTTTGTTTTAATTCTTCTAATAAGGAAAATACCGTTGCATTTGAGTTTATTTCTATTCTAAGCTCATCAATGAGTTTTCTTTTTCTTGGGTTCTTCTCATCACTAAATTAGCTTGAGTTTCATTTGGATTTGTTTTGATTCTAAACCTGTGGCCTAAATTACCATCAGCAAGGTTGCATTTGGTTCATTTCGCTAAGGACCTAAATTACCATCAGTAAGGTTGCATTTGTTTCATTTCGCTAAGGTTGCATTGGGTTCATTTCACTTTTTTTTTTTTATAAACTAATTTAGCATCAAGAAGTTTGGATTTGAGATAGGTTTTTTTTTTTTTTTTTTAACAACTAAATTACGCTTGCTAAGTTTGTATTAGGGTTTGTTTTCATTCTTCTCTACTCTTAAATTGGCTTCATCATGTCCTACTTAAATCATATGACAATGTAATTATTTGAGGATGAAAAGGAAATAGATATTTTACCTACTATATTGAGATCACATGCCCGAGTATTTGAGGACAAAAAAAATTGGTTAGTTTAAATATTGCTATTTAAACGACATTTCTTATTTATCTCACTCTAACAAGCTAGACGGTGAAAACTGTGCAAATTCGAAGTATAAGATGCATACTTTGATGGAAGGATACAATATATGGACAATCGTGTCTAGAGATAAAGTGAAGATAGAGCCCCATTAAACCACAACTACTGTAATTCAAGATTGGGAGCGACGAGAAAAGAAAGCAAAGGTGTTTTTGCGGATGTCTGTTAAGGACAACATTATTCCACACATTAGAGAGTGAAAAACATCCAAGGAGGTGTAGGAAACTCTCAAAGGTTTTTTTAGATGAAGAATACAAACCAAATATTGTATTTAAAGCGTAAGCTTATTTCGATTAAGATGGAAGAAAATAAAACTAGTAGTAATTTTGTTTCTAGAATTAAGGATCTAAAAGATAAATTGGGTAACATTGGTTAAAAAATATCTAGTATAGATTTGGTTATCGTAACATTAAATGGAATTCTTGATGAATATCCAGTGTTTATTATTGGTTCTACAGCTAGAGAAAACACTCCTAGATTTGATGAGTTGGTAGGTATACTTATGTAGGAAGAATAATACACAACATTTTTGAATAAGAAATCTTCCAATTCAAATTTAGTGTTGATGGTTAAAGGGAGGAATTCCTACAAAGGAAAATAATGGGAGAAAAATAAAGGAAAAAATACATAGGAGAAATAATCTCAAGATACACCTTCACAAAGGTCAAATTCCGAATCAAGTAGAGATGATGTGTGTTATTACTATGGAAAATCTAGTCATTTTGCTAAGAATTTCAGGAAAAGAAGGTATTCTCAATTTCAAAAAAGACATCATATAGTGAATTATGTTGATAGAGATGAGCAAATCAGTCATGATTCTAGCAATCTTAAATTATTTTTGTCCATTGTTTCTTTATCATCATAAACTAGTGATGATAATGATTGGTTCACATATTAATGTGCATCATTCCACAGGTAATGCAAAAGGGATTAGTTTCATACATATCATGAAGTCAATAATTGTGCACATATTTATTTAGGAGATAACATCTCACATTAAATTAGAGGATATGGTTATATAAGTGTTACTATGCCTAATGGACAAGAAAAAAGAAATTCAAAATGTGATATATGTTGGGGGATTTAAAAAAAACTTAATACCAATCTCTACTATGACAAATCAACATTTAAAAGTTTAATTTGTGAAATAACATTGTTTGGTAAATGATATGCAAGACAACTACATGGTTGTTGGAAAAGGAGTCAAAGGTATGGACCCCTAAATCATAATGACCTAATGTTATTACAAAATAAAATGATGGTAGGACTCCAAAATATTAAGGGTGAACACTTTGAATGTGAAGGTTGTGCACTACGAAAGAAGCATAGGGAAGAATTTCATGTTCATGAAGATAGAATAAAACATGAAATCCTTAAACTAGTGCATACCAATGTATGTGGTTCTGTGCAAACTAGGTCACTTGGAGGAGCATATTAGTTTCTTATATTTATTAATGATAGAACTAGATACACTTGGGTGTAATTTATAAGAAATAAATGTGATGTGCTTGAATACTTTAGATAATTCAAGAGTATGGTTGAAAAGAAAATAAGAAAGAGCATTAAAATTCTTCGATCAGATAAAGGGGGTAAGTACACTTCAGCAGATTTTATCAAATACTACAAGAGAAATGAAACAATGCAACAATTTATACTACCACATACATCTACGCAAAATACAGTAGCTAAGAGAAAGAATATAACCTTAGTTGAATGTTCTCATAGTTTGTTTAAAGGTAAATGACTTTCTAATAGTTTTTGGGGTGAAGCCATTAATACAACAATATACCTCAAAAATAGAATTCCTACAAAATAAATTGAACACAAAACACCATTTAAATCATTTTATGGTTTTAAAGTGAAAGTTATTCATTTAAGTATATTTGGATGTAAGGAATTTGTTCATATTTATAAAGAATATGGGAGAAAATTAGATGCCAAAGCTATCAAATGCATTTTTATTTGATATTTTACTAACAAAAAATCATATAAAATGTATCATACAAGTACTCACAAGGTTTTTGAAAGTAGATATGTTATATTTCTTGACTATGTAGATAAGAAAATAAAAGAATATGAACATAATGTAAGGTATCCTCCTTATGACAACTTTAGAGGAGAAGAAAAACAAGTTGTGGAATCATACCAAGACCAAGAGACCATGGGATGTAGGAGCATTCAACCCAAGGAAAATCATTGTAGATCATAGACATAGGGGGTCATGCACTTTAGGAAATAGTTTTCCTAAGTATCAAATTAATACAATATTTAGGCCTTTAAGTGTGATTTAATTAGATAATGGGAGAATATGTAAATGCTCTCAAAACAAATAAATGAGAACATGAGAGGTGAATAAATGACAAAGAGTTAGAAGTCAAATCCAACTCTTAGACAGTTCTATGATTCAAGGAACAAGAGAGAGATTTTAGGAAATAATTAGAGTAGAAGTGGACCATTGAGATGATAAGAGGACTTTTCTGTTTAAAATAGAGAAAAATATGGAATGGATAAAGTCTCGAGGAGACTTATTTATCTACCACATATGTATGCATTTAGCGAGTTTTAGAGCTTTTGTTAGAGGATTGTTTGGATCCTTCAGTGATCCTTTCCAATGTATTCTTATAAATAGTGAACCTATGTGTTCAAGAGAGAGGAGGCCACAAATGTTGAGAATTAGGACTGTGTGAGATTGAGGTCTCTCGAATGTAATCTTGTGTTTTTACATTAATATATGCAAATTTTTCCTGAATTTGTTAGAGTGTATGAGACACATGTTATGTGATTTATTTTGGTGTGAAACCGTAGATTTTGTAATCATGGTTGCAGGCAAAGTTCTGAAGAGATACACAAAAGCATAAAATGGTTCAGAGGAATCATAAAGTGGGTCTTCGAATCCAAGTGAGGAAGCAAAGTGAAGCTCTGGAGAGGTAGTAGAGTGAGGATCCACTAAGGAGTAAAGCTCAGAGAAATGAGCAGTGCAGCGGAAGAAGTAAGCCCTTGAAGAAACTGGATGTAAAACCTGAAACATGGATAAATTGGAGAAAACATCGTAACATTCCAAGTAAAAGGGAACAAATGGAGAAGTGTAAAGTGATTCTCAACAATTGTTAGATCTCATAGATCAATGGCTGTGATTTGATCGAATTGGTGAGAGCCTTTTTAAATTATCGGAATGAGCCTTGGAGGTTCGCGAAGAGCGAGCAACAATTAATCGTGGATTTTCGGATCATGGCCAGATCAACGGTCACAATTTAAATCACAATCGGAAGTCGGAGGTGCAATGGTTAGCGATGGTGTTTAACGGAGTTGTGACATCGCCGATAGCAATATATCAGTGTTCAGCGTTTGGGATTATCAGCGATCGAAGATATCATCTAATCGGAGATTGGGCCTTAACGTAGTGTGGCACTGTGGAGTGGCTACAAGAAGTTGAACCGATGAAAAATATAGTTGCATGGTCTATAATATTTGAAGTTTGCATATTTGTTCGGGTGGCGTTTTCCTTTGTAAACGAAAAGGATATGTATTATGTGTGGATAGTGTATTTCTTGATTCTAAAGGAAAATCACATATCGGAAAGCAGTGGATATATGTTGATACATGACCAAGGGAAGATAACCGATAGCGATTGCGATGAGATTTAACCTTGGGGACTGCGCAAAGTCCCTACAAAGGTGGAAAGATATGGTTTGACAATATTTACTTTATTAATGGGTTTTATAAGAAATAATGCCTACAAAGGGTTTTATGTGTTAATACATATATTAACCAAGGTTTAAGAGGACTCATTATATATATGCAGCTATAGGCTTGAACTAAGGTTCTGAAGGGTTTTAATTACTGATAAAAGGATAAGAAATAAATACTTTAATGAAGGCTTAAATAAAGGCTTGAGGCCTGTTCAAAAGTTCCGGTAAGTGATTCAGGTGAGATGATTGGGTTCCAATACAAAGGAACTAGTGGTGAAGGGCCTTAACCATATATAAATATGATGTTTTGACTCCTTTATGAGTCAATTGTCTGGGACCTTTGTGTAATGCATTCTTATGCAATCTGTGGGTATGGGTGTGGGTATTACCTTACACCATTAGTGGTATCAGAGTAAAAGTTT
This sequence comes from Pinus tabuliformis, assembly GCA_031772625.1. Taxonomy (NCBI): domain Eukaryota; kingdom Viridiplantae; phylum Streptophyta; class Pinopsida; order Pinales; family Pinaceae; genus Pinus; species Pinus tabuliformis. The sequence goes on along the minus strand of CM062813.1, from coordinate 371,686,627 downwards.
GTTATCACAGTAGATCTATAAACACAACAGATTCGTATTAGAATAGAATTGAGGTTAGAGTAGAATTGTAAGTGAAATAGTTGGGGTTAGACAGAACATAAAAATTCTATGTGAAAGAATTAAAAGCCGAGATGATGTGTAGCAGTTCCAGTAGATGCTTGGAATAGGAAGGAACAAAGAATTCATTAAAGGAAAGAAAAAGCAAGATTTCTTAATGCAAGTTCTGAAGGAAAAAGGACTTGGAGACAAAATAGAGGAAAATCCATTCAAGTGTAGAAGAATGGGTGAAAAAAGATCATGTTGAGGTATTGAAGGAGAGGTAATATGTTATGTTATGTTTTAAATAGAGAATGTGTGTTTTTATGCTAATGCATAGGTGACAGTAAGAAAAGCCGTGAGAGGAGAACCAGATGTCCCATGCTTACCAAAAGACTGAGGGAGGAGAGCTTAGTGAAGTAAGATTACAGCAAGGAGGACTAGTTGTTACAGAGGCTTGTTACAAAGGAGCTCATGAAGGAAGAAGATAAGAAGATGACTACTAATAGTCATAGTAGAGGTTCAAAGAGAAGCCACAATAGAGGATATAAGAAAGAGGATGCCAAAACAAATGACAAGAAGATGAGTCAAGAGAAAATTGACCAAGAAGTTACAGAGTTAAAAGAACAACTCAATGCATTAAGGAGAATGTTTGAGGAAAGCCAGAGACTAGGTTGGGTCTTGAGGAAAAACCAGTGGAATGGCATGAAAATCAGAGAAGGCTACAACAAAAGCAAGTGAAGTGGCTGATGGGAAAACTCAAGGAGGTTGAGTTAGAAATGGGAGAATCCATTTGTGAACCAGAATAAGGAGAATTTATGGGAGAGACTGAAGATGAAGACTTGAATATTGAAACTTCAAGTGAGGCCAAAGGGTCACATGGTTTTAAAACTAACAATTTGTGTACGTATGTAGGTGAAACATGTAAAGAAGGACAATTGGTTGATATTGTCATAAAGGAGGAAGAAGACAAGCAGAATCCAAATTCTATTTTGGAAGAAGATGAGATAGATAGATCTCATATACAGCTGGAGAAAGATATCAAGCAACCAAGTGAAGGGCTTGAAGAGATTGAAGAGGAGACAATCGCAAAATTTCTAAATCATATGAAGGATTTAGAACAACAAGAAGATATGATGGTTGAACCATCTAGTGGGACCATAGAGTCTATTTCTTTTAAGATTGATAGTTTATTTGTGGATGCATAACAAATGCAGGAGAATATTAATGCAGATGGTGAAACAAGGATAGCTCTTGGAGAAGATAAACAACAAGGGACTGAAGGCAAACTTGAGGAAGAGACTATGTTAGCTAAAAACATAGTAAAGGATCATCAATTCACTATGATGATAGGCACAATGGAGATAGCCATGGAAACTGTTGAGATAGACAGTAGGGAAGAAGGAAATCTATTGAAAGATATTAAGAAGGAGGAACCCTATGCAAAGGATTTAACCTTGGGAAAAGGAACACTAACAAAGGACTATTTTGAAGAGGATGGACAATCTTTTGAAGATGTTGAAAGTTTGGAGGAGTACTCTAGGAGAACATAGTATAATGGAGAAGACCTCTTGAATGAGGGAATTAGTGATTTGCTACTGCAGAAAGACCTTGAAATTACAAGGGTCAGAAGAAGACAATGTTTTAATACTGTAACACAACATGTGAAGGATGAAGCTAGAAGAAGAGAGCATTGTGGTGAAGGGCTTGCTAAGTGTGAAGAGGAGATTAAATTGCTGGAGAAAGCTGCAGCTACAGTTTCTGAAGAAGAAGATGTATCTCAAGTAGCCACGGAGACAGGAAGATGTAGTAATTTGTTTATAGGTTCATTAAAAAGCATGAATGAGTATGAGTATGTGATCAAAGATATTGAACAGAGGTTGTTTGAAGATGGTAAGAAGACAGTAGGAATCAAACAATTTCAAAGTGAAGATAACTAGTAGTAGGTTAAAGGAGGATAAGTTCACTACTGTGAACCCAAGCAGGAAGACATCACTAGAAAAAATGGTGTGGAAGAGAAATTAACTGATAGTCTCATAAATTCTTCTGAGAATTTGAATCAGCATCCTGATGTGCTGACAAAGGAGAAGGAGAAAACAGAGCAGCAATCTAAATTGTTGGAAAAGGAAGATAAGGCACAACAGCCTTGTGTTTTTTATTTTAACAAATGTTTTGTGATTGTAGGTTTAGTTGCAGATGTTGGAGGAAATTTGGCACAGATGAGCAGTGAAATAAAGATGGAAGAAGAAGATCCCATGGAAAAATTTAATCCATGCAACTGAGATGTTAATTTGCTGAAGAAAGTGTTGAATAGTCAGGGTTCAATGATGAAAGAGGGTAAGGATGATAGGGAGGCAACAAGTAAAAGAGAAATCAACATAGCAGTCACAACAAGTGTTGAAGAAAGATTCAGCACAAAAGACAGCAATAGTAACATGAAACAAAAAGAAAGCGAAAGAAGTAAGGAGTAGAATATGGACCAGTCGAAAGATATGTCGGACATAGAAATTGAAGAAATGTGGGAGTTGATGATGAAGCAGTCCAAATGGAGGAAAATGGTAACAATAGCAAGCAAGATCAATAAGAAGTTGAACTTGATTGACAAGAAGAAGAAAATGGAACAAAAGATAGCAAAACTGCAGCAACAACAAAGGAATAGAGCACGTGGACAGTTACAGAACAAAGTATGGGATCCATGAAGACAAAGATCAGAAGACACATGATTAGGAGATCATGAATATTTTCTACTTTGGGAGTATGATGCAAGAGAATTCAGCCCAAGGAAAATCATTGTAAATAGTAGACATAGGGGGTAATGCATTTTAGGAAATAGTTTTCCTAAGTATCAAGTTAATGCAATATTTAGGCCTTTAGGTGTGATTTAATTAGATAATCGGAGAATATGTAAATGCTCTCAAAGAAAATAAACAAGAACATGAGTGGTGAATAAATGACAAAGAGTTAAAAGTCAAATCCAACACTTAGAGAGTTCCATGATTCAAGGAATAAGAGAGAGATTTTAGGAATTAATTAGAGTAGAAGTGGACCATCAAGCAGATAAGGGGATTTTTCTGTTTTAAAAAAGAGAAAAAGATGGAATGGATAAAGTCTCGAGGAGACTTATTTATCTGCCACATATGTGTGCATGTAGCGAGCTTTAGTGCTTTTGTTAGAGGATTGATTGAATCCTTCAGTGATCCTTTCCAATGTATTCTTATAAATAGTGAACCTGCCCGTTCAAGAGAGAGGAGGCCAAAAATGTTGAGAATCAAGGTTGTGTGAGACCGAGGTGTCTCGAATGTAATATTGTCTTTTTACATTAATATATGTAGAGTTTTCCTGCCTATGTTATAGCGTATGAAATGCGTGTTCTTTGACTGATTTTGGTGCGAAACCATAGATTTTGTAATTGTGGCTGCAGGGAGAGTTCTGAAGAGATACGCAGAGGCGTAAAATAATTCAGAGAAATCATAAAGTGGGTATTTGAATCCAATTAAGGAAGAAAAGTGAAGCTATGGAGAGGTAGCAAAGTGAGGATTCACTAAGGAGTAAAGCTCAGAGAAGTGAGCAGTGCAGCGGAAGAAGGAAGCCCTTGAAGAAACTGGAGGAAAAACCTGAAACATGGAGAAATTGAAGAAAACAGTGTAAAATTCCAAGTAAAAGGGAACAAATGGAGAAGTGTAAAGTGATGCCCAACAGCCGTTAGATCTCATAGATCAACGACTGTAGGTTAATCACATCGGTGGGAGCCCATTTAAATGATCGGAACGAGCCTTGGAGGTTTGCGAAGAGCAAGCAATGATTAATCATGGAGCATTGGATTGTGGCCAGATCAACAGTCACTATTTAAATCACAATTGGAAGTTGGAGGTGCAATGGTCAGCGGCAATGTTTAACAGAGCCGCGACATCGCCGATAGCGGTATATCGGTATTCGTAGTTTGGGATTATTGACAATCGGAGATATCATCTAATTAGAGATCAGCCCTTAACATAGTGCAGCATTGTCGAGCGGCTACAGGGAGCGGACCCGACGATAAATATAGTCGTGGGGTCTATAATATTTGATGTCCGCATATACGTTTGGGTGGTGTTTTCCTTTGTAAATGAAAAGGATATGTATTAGGTGTGGATAGTGTATTTTGTGATTAGAAAGGGAAATCACATATCGGAAAGTGGTGATATATGTTGATACATAACCAAAGAAAGATAGCCAATAGCGATTGTGATGAGCTTTAACCTCAGGGACTGTGCAAAGTCCGTACAAAGGTGGAAAGGTATGGTTTGACAATATTTTCTTTACTAATGGGTTTTATAAGAAATAACACCTGCGAAGGGGTTTATGTGTTAATACTTATATTAACAGAAGTTTAAGAGGACTGGTTATATATATGCGGCTATAGACTTGAACTAAGGTTCTGAAGGGTTTTAATTCCCGATAGATGGATAAGAAAGGAAGACTTTAATGAAGGCTTAAACAAATGATTGAGGCCTATTTAAAAGTTTCAGTAAGTGATTCAGGCGGGGTGATTGGGTTCCGATATAAAGGAGCTGGTGGTGAATGGCCTTAATGATATATAAATATGAAGTTATGACTCCTCTGTGAGTCAATTTCCTTGGACAATTGTGTTATGCATTCTTATGTAATCTATGGGTATGGGTGCAGGTAATACCCTGCACCAGCATGGATATTCCAAAATACATTTCAAGAACTCAAACTCCACAATGAAGTGATGAAGGCACTTCACAAAGAAGAAGAAGAAGGGAAGGTACTCCACAATGGAATGCACCACTCAGAAGGTAGACATGACAAATTCAAACCCCTATTAGGTATAACGATTATGCTTCAATACGTCAAGTGATGACTGTTGTTGAACCATTAGATTATGAAGAAGCTAAAAATCATAAAGAATTGATGAATGCTATGAAAGAATAATATGACCTCATAATGAAAAATAAAACTTGGGAATTAAAAAATTACCAAACATAAAGTTCCTATATAATGAAAGTGGTTATACAAGACAAAATTTAATGCAGATGCTAGCCTAGATAAATATAAGGCAAGGTTGGTTGCAAAAGGGTATTCTCAAAAAGAAGGTATAGAGGCAAGGTTGGTTGCAAAAGGGTATTCTCAAAAATAAGGTAAAGATTATGAAGAAACGAAAAGAAAATCTTATCTGTAAGCTAAAGAAAGCCTTATACAGATTAAAACAGGCACCCAAATCTTGGTATGAGAAAATAGATAAATTCTTCTTTCAACAACGATTTAGAAAAGAAAACAAAAATGATCCTAATTTGTATATTAAGTCAAATAGAAATACAAGTATAGCATTAATCTCTATATACGTTGATGATCTAATAATAACAGGGTGTATTGCTAAATTAATTAAATATATAAAAAGACAATTATCCCAAGAATTTGAGATGAAATGTCTTGGACAAACGCACTATTGTTTAGGTCTTGAAGTATTGAGAGATAACGAAAGGAATTTAATCACACAAAGGAAATAATAATATACAAATGAGGTAGTAAAAATGTTTTATATGAAATAATGTAAACATAATGAGTACTGCATTGGAGAAAAATATCAAATTCAGAAATGATGATGGAACACAAGAAGTCAATGGAGTGTTGCATTGAAAATTAGTGGGAAGTATGAATTATCTCACTACCACTAGACCATACATTGGTTATGAAGTCAACATACTCATTCAAATCATGGATAAGCCTCGTGAAAGCCTTTGGATAGCTACAAAAAGGGTGCTTCAAAATTTATAGGGAACTATAAATTTCGGTATTGAATATAATAATGATTGTGATGTTCAATTGACAGGCCATTATGATTCTGACTGGGCTAGAAATCGAGATGACAAGAAATCCACCATTAGTTATGTGTTCAATATAGGACCATGATACATATCATTGAGCAGTAATAAAGAACCAATTGTTTTCTTGTCATCAAAAGAATGAATGTATAAAGCATTATGTAGTGCAGCTATGAAGAAATACGACTGAGAAGGATACTTGAAGATGTTGCAGAAATACAAAAAGGCCCTACAGTAATCAAGTGTGACAACCAAAGCACCATCAAATTGGAAAAAAATATTGTATATCATCAACGGTCAAAGCATATAGATACACAACATCATTTTGTAAAGGAAAAAGTACAATAAAAGGCAATTGAATTATATATATTGTAATACAAATGAGAATGTGGCTGATATATTTACTACACCTCTTGAGAAGGCTAAATTTGAAATTTGGAGAAGTAAGTTATGTGTTGTAGAAAACCCAAATTATGTTGTAAGCCTCACTGAGACATAGACTAGCAGACATGTAAATTAAGAATCTGCTTGTGTCTTAAGTATTCTACTAGGGTTTATTTTGTGTGTTCGTAATATGGTTGGAATTGAGGACGGCTGTTTGGGAAACATTAATTCCAACCAACCTCATTAAATGCATTATGTAGGATCTCGTGGATTTTGGAGAATTGACCTAGCTTATTGAAGAAGCCATTGTCACTGACAATATAGATGGTCCAAAAGCTTCATCACCACGTATGAAAAACCTTCAATGGAAATGCAAAGATTGAGTTGCTCAGTTTTCACACTATGCTTCTTGATGAGAGTAAATAGAGGAAATTGAGTAACTTGTCAGTAGGTCCTTTTCTAGACAAGTGATAAGTCGAGTAAGACATATGTGTGTAGGGATCATTGGGCCTGTCACATAGGCCCATCCTCTGTGTGTCACATAATTCCACATTTATCAGTGTGACAATTTTCTGTAAAGATTCAAACCATATAGTGTCATTCTATTGTTTTTCAATTTTAGCTTTAGTCATATTTTTGTATTGATAAAAGCTGAATATATTCCACACTTATATGAAAGATATTTTTATAATATTTGTTTATAAATTTTTACTATCCTTTTTAACTTTAAATAGATTTTAAATCTTACTCATGGATTTCTTTACTTGAGCAGATGGGGATATGGGGATATTTTGTCCACCAAAATTAGTTGTGATTCCACTCCACAATCGTCATGGCATGATTGTGCTCAACAAAAATTTTAATTGATTCTTCACATCTATATACTATCAGCCTATTGTACCAATAATGAAATATTCATGAATATCTTGTTTTTATGCATTTTTGTCTACCAAAGTTGAATTCAAATCATGTTTAAGAAGTTCCATCTAAAACCATTATATTATATCCAATAGTAGGGGGGAATATGCATTCATCCTCAGCAATAACATCGTGTGTAGTGTTGGATATATTGACTCGGCCTTATAGATATGTTCCATCATATTATTCTCCTTATATTGCTAAGATGTATTGACTTTTTTTACCTTAAATTAATTTCATTTTCCTATTTTGAAATATTCTTTGAATTAAAGAATGAAGTCAACTATTTAAATTTTTTTAGATTTTTAGCCAAGCTTAGTGGTCTCCAATAATGTAGTTTTTATCTAAAATCACCCAACTTCACCATCATCTTTATTTTATTAATCTCATATACAATATAGTAGATGTAGGTAATAATTCCAAAATACCCCTAATTTATGATTATTAAGTTGTAAATAGGATTTTTTATAATACCATGGCTAATACAACATGTCCAAAGAAAACATAATTCATTTCACAAACAAATAGTTTATATATCGTATTCTAATTTCGTTTAATAGCAATTTTTTTTACGAAATTGAAAAGTAAAAAGTCCATAGATATTTTTAAAATAAATTTATGTTCTCTACCGTAACTATTATTAAAAATATTCTTTTCATATTTCATAAAAGGTAAATTCCTACCATCTATTTATTAATTATTGATAATTAATTACTAAAGATATAAAAATATAACTTTGAATAATAAATATAATTACATATGATTTTATTTTACTTATTTATATTATTTTTGGTAAAAAATATTTCACTTTTAATTAGTTATGAAAATTTTAAACGTTTTACTATAGGTTTGAAAAAAATATTAAAAGAATATTTTGAAAATTAAAAAATAAATTTTAATTTTTTAAATGTAATTTTGTTTTTTTCTAATTGGTTTATGGCTATTTTTATGTGGTTATGGCTATATATATATATATATATATATATATATATATATATATGCCAAGAGTCACAATGATTCTTGTTGCAGAATCCCATGTTATAGTTTCCCATCTTCATCTCTCGACATTGGATTATGTTCTACAAATACTGAAATAATAATCATTATTAAAAAATTTAAAGTTTACTTGAGTATTTTTATGTCATTAAGTTTTGTCCCTTTTTTTTCATTTAAAAATAAATTTCTAAACACAAATTATATAAACTTCATCAATTATATATGAACAATATTGTGATATCAATTTACTTTCAAAATATACTTGGAAAAAATAAACATATCCACAATAATTATAATATATTATTTTTATATATGCATCTAATAACATATAATGAATATGTTGGACAGATATACCAACTTACGAGGGCGATGAGCGCTAGGGTTTTCAACACTGAGCACCGCTGACGAAGGCTGCAGGTAGAGGCCTGACGAAGGTAAGAACGTTCAGATCTGCGAGCACAGCGGTCTCCGGCCTGCTGTCACGGGTGATCTCGGGAATACCAGCCGAAAACGGGAGCCTAAACCACAGAATACGCACTGCGCGGAATGGGGGAGCCAAGGGGGGGGGGGAGAGATCCCCTCCTTCAAAAACGTGGTAATGGGCGAGACTAGCAAAGGAGGAGGAGAACAACAAACGGAGAAGGAAGGTTATGCCCCAGTAATGGGTAATCTGTGGCAAAGAAGAATGAGAGGTAAATGCCTACCCCGGGCTCAAAAACAACCAAGGTATGTAATCCCCCATAACAAACTGGAAGAGTATAACAGCTATATGAAAGACCATGCCATTATATGCCGCTTTGTTGGGTATTGGCCGTCTGAGCGAGAGCTCCACAGATGGATTGATCAACGATGGCGACCAAAGGGACAGATAGATCTCAAACTCGGAGCCCAAGGTTTCTTCACAGCAATCTTCTCCAATCTGGAAGATAAGGACCGGATTTTTGAGGAGGGACCATATTTCTTGAATAATGCTGGTCTATTCATGAAATACTGGGAAGAGAGGTACAACCCAGAAAAGGAAAGAATGCTTGCGGCACCCGTCTGGGTCAGATTGTTTGGGCTTCCTGATGAGTTCTGGGACCCTGAAACTCTGGAAGGAATAGGAAATACGATTGGGAGCTTCGTCAAAATTGCTGAAGCCACGAAACGAGGTAAGTACAATGCTTATGCGAGAATCTGTGTTTATATAAATTTAGCAGAGCCCCTCCCAGAAACAGTAGAAGTAGAGTATCACGATGAAATCTGGAAGCAGCCAGTCGATTACGAGCATATACCCTTCCGCTGCCGCATCTGCCACGAATATGGCCATTTATACAGGCAATGTCCTTTGAACAAAGAGGAAGAATCTAAGAAAACCCAGGAGGATCATCAAAAAAAGGCTGAGAAAGGTTTTCAACAGGTAGTAAGGAAGAAACGACAGAACAGAGAAGCATCAAGAACGCAAACCCAGGAAAAACCGAGCAAAACAACTAACCAAAACAAATTCCAGGTCCTTCAGAGTGAAGATGAAGATTATGAAGTAAACCTAGAAGATGATGAAGACCCAGAAAATACTCCCATGGAAATAGCGGGAGAGGAGAAAGGAAAGGGAAATGAAACAAAAATGAACAAGGAAAACAGAGAAAAACCAGAGGAGGTACCAACAGAAACAGAACAGGAATCTAAGATGGAAGTGGAAATCCCGTCTGAAAACGAAGCAGAGGAAGAGAAAATTATGAGAAGATTGCTACAAGAATGGAAACACTTGGATAGCAGGTTCATACCTGAAAAACAAAAACAAATATATAAGGAAGCTTTCAAAAAATACAAAGAGAAAAAAGGAGAGCCCCCGGACAACCTCACCATATCGGAAAGTGAACAAGGGAATGAGGACAAAGAAATGACCAACTCTGGTAAAAATAGCAGGAAAAGAGGCCGAAAACCAATGAGCGAGACCATCCAGACAGTGGGGGAAATATTGATAAATTCCGGAAAAGTGATACCTCTATCAGAGGTATTCTTCCCCTCTTACAAAAGGTTTTAAATGATAGTGCTCTGCTGGAATATCAGAGGTTTGCATAGCAAAGGCAAACAGAGGTATCTAAAGGAAAAATTGAAGAAAGAGAGACCTAGTGTTATGATATTACAGGAAACAAAGATGTTGAACCAACAAATCGAAGAAATAATAGGAAAAGGCAAGTTACAGTATCAAGTAATGGGACAAGATGCAATTGGGTCTGCTGGAGGCATTGCAGTCCTATGGAACCCAAATGAAATCATCATAGAAAACTGGTCAAGTACGAGCGGCATCCTCACTGGGCTAGGCAGAATAGTAGGAACCAGTCATCAGGTGGTAATCTCAGGCGTCTATGGCCCCCCGTCCCCTGGGAAAAAGAAGCAGTTCATAAACAGTTTCAATTCGATCCGCAGACTTTACCCTGGAGTTGCTTGGATCATTGGGGGAGACTTTAATTTGATCAGATCCCTGGAAGAGAAGAAAGGAGGGACGAGGAAGTGGGATCCCCTCATGGACAACTTCAATGACATGATAGCTGAACTTAGGCTTGTTGACGTTCAGACCATTAACGGGGTCCACACGTGGAATAACAGAAGGGGAGGGAAGAATCAAATTGCATCCAGATTAGATAGATTTCTAATTTCTGAGGACATTATGAACAAAGATGTTTTTGTGGAGGCCAAAATCATCCCATCTCTGGGATCAGACCATTGGCCAATCAGATTAGAGATGGATATCAAGAAGATTCAGGGGAAACGACCTTTCAGATTCGAATCCTTTTGGCTGAGGGATCCTGACTTCATCAAGAAAATGGAGGAATGGTGGAAGCAATGTACCAGTAAGGGTAGATGTAGAATGCACACCTTCCAGCTTAAACTGAAAGAACTAAAAGACAGAATAAAAAAATGGAACAAAGAGGAATTTGGCAATATATTAGAAGATAAACAAAAACTGGAAGAGGAAATGACAGAGCTGCAACAGAAGATTATTCTGGAAGGCAGAACCGAGGACAGCATCAACAAGGAAGGAATAATCCTTGGAAGATTGGAAGAAAGACGAAAACAAGAAGAGATCCTATGGCGCCAGAAATCTAGGATAAAATGGTTAAGAGAGGGCGAGAAAAATACAAAATTCTTCCACCAATCAATGATCAAACACAGGCAAGGAAATAGAATCCTTTCGATCAAAGATAGGAACGCGAAAAGGGTGGTAGAGCAGAAGGAAATAGAGCAGGTCTTAATAGATTACCACAAAGAGATGCTAACCGAACCGCAAGTGGATAGATCGGGGGCCATCCAAGAGATCTGTTCTGCCATTCCTAACCTGGTCACTGAGGATCAAAACAAAGCCCTCATGAGGGCCGTGACCTTAGAAGAGCTGGAAGAGGTCGTGAAGAGTATGAAAAAAGGGACTGCACCTGGACCGGATGGCTACACAGTGGACTTCTACCAAGCAAGTTGGCATTTCCTGAGGAACGAGATTCTGGACATAGTAGAAGAATCAAGAATAAATCAAAAGGTATGGCAGGCTCTTAACTCAACCTTCTTTACCCTCATACCTAAGGGAGACAACTTAGAAGAAGCGAGTGGCTTCAGGCCTATAGCCCTCTGTAATGTCATCTACAAAATGATAACTTCTCTGATTGCCAAAAGACTAAAACCTCTCTTAGACAATCTTATCTCGGCTGAACAAACTGGGTTCGTGGAAGGACGGCAAATTCTTGATGGGCTGGTGGTAACTCAGGAGGTGATCCACTCCCTTAAGGTGAAAAAACAAAAAGGGATGCTGATTAAATTGGACTTATCCAAAGCTTATGATAGGCTTAATTGGAAATATTTAGAAACAGTTCTGGAGAAATTTGGTTTCCACCAAAGATGGATTGCATGGATTCATAATCTGATCTCCACCCCCCTCTTTTCTATTCTGGTTAATGGAAGCCCCTCAAAAACCTTTAATGCTTCCAGAGGCATCCGTCAGGGAGATCCTTTGTCCCCTTTCCTTTTCATTCTAGCCGCGGAAGGACTTGGTAGATTTATTAAACAAGAAAGGGCAGCAGATAGATTAAAAGGGCTGAAACTCTGGGGGAACAACCTTCCTTTAACTCACCAACAATTTGTTGATGACATTATGTTATATGGGGAACCAACGGTAAGAGAAGTTCGGCATCTTAAGAGAATCCTAGACTTATTTGCTGAGGCATCTGGGTTAGAAATTAACAGGGACAAGTCTTGCATCTTCATTTTCAATACAATGGAACAGATCAAATCTCACCTTATTGGAATTCTTGGATTCAAGAAAGGAGAATTACCTACCAAATATTTAGGTAATATTCTGGACCTCACCTCAAAAAAGGCAAAGAATTGGCAAGGCATCCTTGACAAACTAAACAACAAAATATCAAATTGGGCTTTCAGAGTTCTGAATATCGCTGGCAGAGTTGTTCTTGCCAAGTCAGTCCTTCAGGCGATCCCGATTTACCCATTAGCAAGTATGGCTGCTCCAGCTGGGGTTTGTGCCAAAATTAGGGAAATAATAAGGAAATTTATCTGGAGTGGTTCTGATCAGAAGAAAAAATGGGCCCTGGTTTCGTGGAAACAGCTGACAGAGAGAAAGGATAAAGGAGGTTTAGGTCTAAGGGACCCGGAAGTTCTTAATAAGGTGTTGGGAGCCAAATTATGGTGGAGATGGCTCAGTGGCGGAAACGACTTATGGAAAACAATATGGAGGACCAAATATAGAATGCCAAACTCCCCAGCTGACATCTTAAGACATCAGGAATTTCCCAAAGGCTCCTCTATTTGGGATCTTGCCTCCCAAAACAGAGATCTAATTAGCAAACATACTTTCTGGGAAATTAGAGGAGGCAGAGAAGCCAACTTCTGGGAAGATAGGTGGCAACAGCGAGAAAAATTAATGAACAATCAAGACCTCTTGCAGATACGGGGTAGAATTGAAAGAAACAGACCCAGTGTTAAAGACTATTGGAAAATAAATGAAATGGTTGAGGGATGGAGAGTCTGGGAAGACCCGACAGAGTGGGATCGGGAACTTTCCCCCGAGCTTCAGGATCATTACAAAAAAGAAATGAGCTCAAGGAAAATCAGAGAACGAAATGGGAAAGATATCCTCCGATGGGGATACACTATGAAAGGGATATTCACAACGAAAGAGGCCTACTTCTTAACGGATGTTCAAGACAGAATTGATAGGACCACGGATTGGAAAACCATCTGGGAAAGCCACTAGTGGCCTAAGGTATCCATCTTTGTATGGCTAGCTTCCAAAAACAAAATTCTGACATGGGATCGAATTCAAAAGAAAGGATTCATTGGCCCTTCTCGTTGCTATCTCTGCCAAAAGGATACTGAGACTAGGGACCATCTGCTGATCAACTGTTCCTACACAGAGCATCTCTGGAGGAGGACTAAACGACTCTTCAAAAAAACAAGGTTTCATATCAGAGATTTCACCGAATTGGTTTTCCAGTGGGATAAGGAAACATTTCAGTGCAGAGTTGTCCAGAGGGCTTGGAACCTCATCTCGCCCTTTATTCTATGGATGATCTGGAAGGAGCGAAACAGGAGGGTGTTTCAGAATTCTGGGAAGAATCCAGAGGATATTTGGAATCGGGTGATTGAAAGTATGCGCGAGACTATCCTGGTCGAAAAATGGGAAAATGAGGACTGGAAAACAAACTCGGAAGAACAGGAGATTTTAAACAAGTTAAATCTCAAAGTGGAAATGGTTCATTTCAAACGTTCGACCTCTCATGACATGCGAACTCAAAGTCCAGACAAATTCAGGTACCCGCGAGATCAGTTTATCAAGCTCAACTTCGACGGGGCCTCAAAGGGGAACCCGGGCGAAGCTGGCTTTGGGGGAATTTTCAGAGACTGCAACCACCAGGTAAGATGGATCTTTGCGGATTGGGGAGGGCAGATGACTAATAATGAGGCAGAGTTCTGGGCCCTGCACCAAGGTCTATGCATTGCCATTAGGAATGGCTATAACAACCTAGAAATTTCTGGGGACTCGAAGATGGCGGTTGACATGCTGAGAAGGCTCAGCAACGGGCAGGCATGGGAGAAAGTGGCCAAAAGCTGGCGCACCGCGGGCATTATTCAAGAAATTGCAGGCCTCATCAAGCGCATCAACTATAGACTCATCAGCCATGTTCGGCGCAAAGGCAATCAACCTGCGGATTGGCTAGCCAATTGGGGCTGTCGAGGACGTGGCAACACCATGGATAGCCAATGGAGAGCGGTGGAAGGTAATCAGGATTGGGAAGAGCTGGCAAACCTAATCAAATCCGATCATGACCATGCCACAAATGTTAATGAATGAATCAGTGAGCTGGACTAATACGGGGAGGTGGAGGCCTCGAGTAAAGGGAAGAAATTTGTTGGGGCATGGAAAAATCATCATGAAAGGGTGCAGAGAGAAGGATCGAGTCCTCGACTATAGTACAGTGACGGCGGATGGAGTGGGTGGGCGGGAGTACACTCCAGGTGAGGTAATTAATGGCCGAACGATGAAAGGTGCAGGCTGCGGCTCGCCTAACCTCACAACAGAAGGGAGGAATACCGATATGATGACAGGGAACAAGGGTTTACAGGAGTGCTACGGGCGGCACAGGACAACCGGATCAAACGGTTTCTCGAAGGAAAGAAGCCGGATATATTCCCTAAATCGGCTGAATGAAAAACCATCTTGCATATTTCTAAATTGGGTTAAGGGGGAGGTTCCTGTCAAGTATCATCAGAGAGCTGAGACTGTTCCAAGGAACCAGAGAATAAGGAACATCCGACCGTTGTTTACCATGGAAACTAGACAGCAGCGTAGGCAGGTGGAGGAAAACCAGAGTGTCGGGGTTGACAGCCGAAGCCGTAAAGATAAAGTCATTATGCAGCAGGACCCTCCTTTTACTGTTCTGGAAATTGAGGATGATTCGGGCGACGACCCAGCCCCAGATAATGGCAGCGATCGCAGATTACACGGAAATAACTCTCCGGGAGAAAGAAAGGAGCACCGGGAAGCGGATTTGAATAGTTTACAAGGCTCGAAGGTCCGGCGCTATGGCATGAGGAAGCGCAGCCCGCCAACTGATAAGGACCCTGACCGAGATGGCAAACGAATGAAAATCCAGAAGGGTAAAGGTAAGATGGAAGGGGAGACCTCCAGCGGGGATCAGGGGAAAAAACGGAAGAAAAAATAAACCGTCACCCACCGTATTCGCAGGGCGGAAAAGGCTTTTAACCGGAACGCTAAACCTGCTGTCCACAAGTTCATGCAGCACCTGGAAGAAGATTCGATCCAGGAACAATCTGATGAGGAGATGGGTGACTGGGAATTTCTTAACCCTGACCCGGGGCATACGCGTGGGCGCATGTCCTTATTCAAACAATCGCTCCACATCTACTGGGTTATGAAGGGCCTCCTGGCTAAAGCGCTGGAGCAGGTGGCGAAAGAAATGGTCAATCTGGCTAAAGGGGGTCCTGATATCCGCCGTGAGCTAGCTTTCCTGCGTGTAGCAATGACTGAACAGGATAAGAAGCTGGAAGCTATACAGCAGCAGCTGAATCGCGTCATCCCAGCCCCAGCGGAAGAAGCAGCTCAGCAACCTCCTGGCGGTAACGAATGATATGAAATATGTTTAAGAACTATAGAAATTTTTGTGGTTTTAGCTTTGAACCTGATATAGATAGTAGAAAGTATGCAGTTCAGAACAGTAGTTTTAGGCATAGTTCTAGTAAGGCTCATGATTGTATAGTTTATCTAGCTCAGACTAACAGACTGAGAGCCTTTTATTTTTGGGCTGCTTTCAAAAACTATCGATGGCACTGTTACACTAAAAAATGTCACCTTGACTACTTACAGTTAGTATGGCTCAAATCAACAGTCATGCTACCCTCTTAGGCAAGTCTTTATGCCTCTGTTATCCATCTCAAACTCAAAGAAGAGAGAAAGTCTTGTAAAAACTATGTTTATCTCTGGGGTCGCAGGTTCTCTCTAGCCTTACCTGCGGGGACGCAGGTCATGTTCACAAAAACTGCGTCCATGGACGCTCTGTATGTTAAAGGACAGGTGCGTCCTTCTGTAAAAGGCAAAATGCGCAAGTTTTATCTTGAAAAAGTTACTTGTGGTTACTTCTAGAACATTCTAGAGGTCGGTTTGATGAAATGGATGCGCCTCCAGTTGGTTCATGTATCTCTATTAAGAGGGGACTTATCCCATCAATAAGGGAGCCATCCCACCCATAGAGGGGGATGATCCCATTGATAGTGGACCTGAATAACCTCTTTACAACACTATAAATAAAGGCATTGAGCCAGAAGGAGAGGAGGTTGGAGCTATACATTTTCTTTGGGTAAATGCTGCAGGATTTAGGTCTTCCATTAGAACCTTTGTGAGGAGAGATTGTCTTTACATGATTCTACTTGGAAGTGGGTGAGCTTTGTCAAAGTAGAGGAAAACACTTGATGGACCCTGGGAGGAACTTGCACAACACCAAGGCCAGGTTGTAAGAGTTTCTTTGTTTCGTTATTAATACAAACTGGTTTATTTTTCTCAATAGCTTGTGTTAATGAGTTGTTTCATGTGTTCCTTGGTCTGCATGTTGAGTCTATGTTTTATTATATGAAATACAAGTGCTCGGTAATTGTTTGATTGTTTGTGGTTGCAGGAATTGACTTGAAGGAAGAGCTCATCCAGATTGGCAAGAACGGACTACAACAACAGCGTTTTGGAATAAGGTAAGCCTAAAAACTTGTACTTTTCATGTTGTAAAAGGTAGATTTAGAGAAAGATCACTCCATTTTGTCTTGTTTGTCGCTAGCGAGTTTAGACTCCTAGGGAGGTCAGTTGTGTCAGCCCAAATGACTTTTTCCGCCACGACAGGCACTCTGGCCCGGTTTCCCCTAGTGGGCGGGCAAAGACTGATTATGATATGATGTAATGTTTTTTAAACGAGTAATAGAATGAGAAACACCTCAGCTTACAAAAAAAATAAACATATAATGAATATGTTAATATTTTTTTATAATACTATTATGAAAAAATTAAGCAATACATCAATTACATTTATATACAAATTGCAGCAAATTTAAATAAGTATACTTAGTAAGAGTTCTTAATGCCCACACCATGATTATGTTTTCTATGTAAATGTTTTTTTATAGTACTTATATAAAAAATCAAGCAATACATCAATTACATTTATATAGAATTTACATGAAATTTAAATAAGTGAGTGCTTAATGGCCACCATTATTTGTGTTTTTTTCAATACTTTAATAAGTAGGAGTAAAAATGTATATGCGTAGATTTAATTTTATCATTTTACTTAATATTAATAACAAATCAGATAAAAAAATGTTAATAATAAATTAAAATGCTTATCAATTCAAACAATAAATAACTATGTAAATAAAACAACTATATTTTTAGTATTTATATTTTTCATTGTTAAAAGCAATTATTTTTTATAGAAAATACAAATACTAAGAAACAACGTAACATTTTTAGAATTATTTTTTAACAATATAATGAAGTAATCACATAATTAATATAATTTTTCATTAATAATAATTATTTAATCAAAATACTCATACCAATATAATCATGTATTTTTCTTATAATCTTATGTATTTAAGAAGAGTCTATTGGACATTATTTTCTTATCACTATAACCATGAACAAGGGTAGATTGGATGTATTTTCAAATTATAATATAACAATTAAATGGACATATGTTCCTAAGTATTCTATGATTATATACGTAAGTTATGGGATAGCTAGCACAATTTGTTAAAAAAAATAGTTTTCATAGAGGGAAAAACATAAGATGGATGGGGAAATTTAGTCTTTTCATGAAAATTGCAAATTGATATATAAAATGGAAAAAATAATTGCCAAATAAGGGGCAAGGAGTTGCATAAATTTTGGTGGATAGTAACCACTAGTAAGTTTATATATTTAGATAAATGGAAAATTAATTTCCAACTAAGGGTAAGGAGTTGCATAAATTTTGGTAGATAGTAACCACTATTAAGTTTATATATTTATATTTTTACTCCTACTTATTAAAGTGCTAAACTACACATAAATAATAGTGTGCAATAACTCTTGCTAAGTATGCTTATTTACATCTTGTTCCTATCTATTTCTTATCCAAATATTATTAAAAAATAGAGAGAAAGGAGAGAGATCCATTAAACACAACACCAAACACAATATATTTTATTGATCTCACGTACATTACATATATAAAAATACATGATATTTCTAGATCCGAGAATGGTGGATCTAGATTACTAAAAATAGCTAGTACACTTATTAACCTAGGAACTCACAAAATACAACTCAAGGCAACTTGGAAGTTATGGAAGCATCACTTCCAACACCCTTCCTTAATGCTTACATGTAGAAAATATTAAAAACCCATATTATAACAATAAATCAATATTTTTCAGATTTGTCTGATATGGTCATCATAGGCACCCACATCCACTTCGGAATCTTGCAAACAATGCTCTTTTACCACCACATCTTCTAGCTGTCACTTACCTCCATTTAAAACGTAACTGCATCTGACCATTGTTGATGAACTTTGTAGAATTGATGTTTCCCAGCCTCCCCTAGCGCAACCGTCAGTTTCGACAAATACCACTATATGTGAATCCACTGCCCTCCACAGTTTTCATCAGTGATCTAGGATAGCATTCTAGGTACAAAATTTCTTCAACAAACAATTCTACAACTTGACCTTGCATAAATAACTTGTACTGACACTCGCAGAGCATGACCGGTCACACTAGCTTGACCTTCTTAAGAACTACCTGTGACTAATGTCCCCAAGCATGATGGGTCGCATTAATCTGTTGAATAATTGGCCTTTGTGATTCTACATCACATGATTCAAAAAATATACCTATCTCTCAAAACAACACTATGTTTTTTTTTTTTTTATATAACTAAACCGCCATCATGAAAACAGATCTTAAAATCTAAATGAGATTTCTCCAAAAAAATTTCCCAAATATTCCAAAGAATGAAGCTTTAGAAATACTTTCTCAGGGAATACACAGAGAACAATTCAGCCCCACATTCCGCTTTACAACTTCCTGCAAAACCACATTCCACTTTGCAATTTCCAGCAATAGCACACCAGACAGAGAATAGCTGCAACTGTGATGAAACACTGCTCCAAACAAGCTCACACAATGTGCAATCAATTCGGCTTTGGTTTCGAAAGCATGCAGTTTTCGAGATAAACTGCTCTTCAATTCTGTGTAATTCCTTCCACAATTAGTGCTACGTCGTTTAGGTATCGTGCTGATACAATAGGCAGATTCAGTGAAAAACACTTGCAGTGCTGCAAGACATAATGTGATAACGTGAAATTCTCTGCAGCTTGCTATGGATGACATTCGAAAGTAAAGGGAGATTCACAAATGAAAGGATTCTCGTAACTATGGCAACAAGGAGACCCGATCAATGCTGCCAATGAATCAAATATTTTAACAAGCACTCTGTAAGATTAAATGGTCCCGTTGTCAGGCTTAATGGATTTGTGTACAACGAATCCCGAAATTCTGGTCTCTTCACACGGATCCACGATCCACAATCATGACAATGCCGCAACTATCTGCCTTTTAAAACACGATGCACAATTTCTTTTACGCCACTCCCTATCCCACATGCAATGATAGGCAGCGCTTTGTAGATCCATGGAATTGTTGATCCCTTTAAAAAATCGAGCAGAACTCTTATGATCCAATTTAGATTTAGAAAACTATAGCAAACCACACTCACACATACACATATTTATAAATAAGGGGAAATAAATCTCACAACATAACTTAATAGTAACACACTTATATTAATCTATCTATGTACAAAACAATAACACTGAAGATGCTCTCACATCTTCCTAGCTTTCCAGGGAGGCAATCAAGCCAAATCTAGCTCTAATACCATTTTAAAAAATAGAGAGAAAGGAGAGAGATCCATTAAACAAAACACCAAGCACAGAGTTCTTATTGATCTCACGGAAATTACATATATAAGAATACATGATCTTTCTAGATCCGAGAATGGTGGATCTAGATACTAAAAAAATAGCTAGTACACCTGTTAACCTAGAAACTCACACAATACAACTCAGGGCAACTTGGAAGTCATGGGAGCATTACTCCCAACAAATATTTGCTTAAATTTTGAAAGATTTTTAATTTTGGTTGGATTTCTTATGATTTTGAAAAATCACTCCATAAATATAGAAAATTGATAGCATAAATATTGCAATTGCATCCAAAAATTATTGCAAATCTTCATGTTTATAATCTAATGAAATGTTTGAAAATTAATTTTTGCAATAATATTGAAAAATAAATATTTGTTTCTCCAAGTTAAACGTTAAACATTATAAGTTGTAGTAGTCAATTTTAAATAAATAATCATCAATAAACAAACGAATTGCTAAAATCTTACCTTGGTAAAAACTAATAAATGTCTATTTCACCTCTCTTTCTTATCATTGTATTTATAAAAAAAAAAATAAACATATTTAAAAAATATAAATATAAATATATATATATATATATATATATATATATATATATATATATAAACTATGTTTTTTCCTATTAAACATATTTATTATAATACAAATTTTTTAATATTCTTAATTATAAAAATAAATATAATTAGAAAAAAATCAATCTCATTTTAGGATCACGTTAAGCGACGAAGAGTAATTGAAAATGCAAAATACCGCCACAATAACTAATTTTGGTTTTCAGTTACGTGATATGTGAAAGATTAGTGAGAAACAGAAAAGTACACGTCTATTCATGAAAAGTGTTGGGAGGTTGTCCATCCACTGATTTAGCTTTCTGTAACTAATTTTGGTTTTCAGTTACGTAATATGTGAAAGATTAGTGAGAAACAGAAAAGTTCACGTCTATTCATGAAAAATGTTGGGAGATTGTCTATCTACTGATTTAGCTTTCTGTAGTTTATCGTTCGAACATAATTATCATATATTATCATATGAACTCCAATATTTTATTTCAGAAAACTTTTGTATTTTTTAATACAAATTTCAAAGAGGTGGTTTATTTGATCATTAATATATATTTTTTAAGCATAAATTTAATGTGAGTAAGATTTGATATCAATTTGTTTTAGACTTAAAAAAATAATGTGTAATTTTTCATTATTTAAATTGTATTCTTAAATAAATTTCAATATATATTAATATTAATTAATATTAAAATATTTTATTTATATGATATTTTATGATATACAATATTTAAATATTTGATTTAAATTATTTTTCCTATATATAAATATATATATGAAGTTCATATTCACATAAATTAATTAATATAAATTTTCAAATAATTTATTTACATAACTTGTTAATATATTATTGAAAAATAAAAAATTAAAACATTGTAAATATTTTTTGAATTCTAATTACTTTACTTTACATGATATATAATAGAAATTTTTACAAAAGGTATAAAGAGAGGCAGATAGGATTATTAAATTGGAATTGTTGAATTTTTCTAGAAGAGTTAATTGGTTTGTAGAAAACCTAGTTTTCTTGAACTTTATCATTGTGCAATTACTTTTAAGAAACACATTGAATGTCTTATTTCATTTTAGAGTAAGTTAATTACCCAAAATCAAGAGGTTAAGTTAATTACCCAAAATCAAGAAACCTCTATAGATGGCCAAGCATATACGAAGAATACATCTCATTCATATGCATACCAAATCCATCTTTTCTTTTATCTAAGTAAAATTTCAAAAGCATGAACAGATGCCATTTCATATGCACAATAAACCCAACTTCTGAAATTTCAATGCTTGGATGCATCCCATTCATATGCTACAGTAAACCCATATTTTCCTTAAATTTCAACCCATTAACACATCCATTCATGAGCCATAATAGAACTAAAAAAACCAAAACCCAGCCCTGCAATGCCAAAGCATTATTCCCATTCAAAAGCAAAGAAGTAGCAAATATAAACGAAGTGCACTAATCTCCACTTGGCAGTGAGATTGGTATTCTATTGCAAACATGTAAAACAAATTTTGAATCTGAATGCAAACAGAGTCATTCCTACATGTTATTGATTAGCATCTTGTTTATTACTTGACTTTATAATGATTTGGCAGATGTGTTGATGAAAAAAGTGATACATTTAAATGAACAATGTGGTATTTTAGCTGACATTTGAAATGGAATCAACATGTATCTATTGTTGGGCATTAGACTTGGCACTGTTAAACAAATGAAAGTAGCCTTGAAACCATATCTGGAACAGAGCTATTCATCACGGGATTATCTGGAAGAAGCTTGAACTCAGTTTTATAGTGATTGCAAAGACGTACATTTTTAATTCCACAGAGAAGGACCAATGTTGACGAGACAGACAGGAAGGCCTACCATTTATGGATCACTTGGTAATTGCCAATTTCTAAAACAGTAATTGTAGAAAAGCGTGAAGTTGATTTCCAATAGTCAAGTTGAAGGGTGGAAAAATGTCCACTCTACTATTGGCATTTATAAATGCCGAGAAAAATAATGTGACAGACATCAATAAATATTGATCATTCATGTCAGAAACGAAGAGACATAATCAGGTAATAGTGACAGAAGAATGCAATACAATAACTAGAAGTTGCAAGGAAACTCATGCCATAAATGATAAAATAATATAAATATGACACTTATATGTATCAACAAGGGCTACTTAAAAAGTAAAATGTGCTGCAAAATTGTAGTGCTACTTAAAAAGTAAAATGTGCTGCAAAATTGTAGTGCGATTAGCTAAGTACAGAACCAACAAACAAGTGCAATGGAGGGACCATGCTAGTATTCTCTGTATGCTTCTTCTGTTGAGAGTTTGAATCCATCCATGTGCATCTTAGAATGTTGGCACGATCCCATGCTCCTTAGGCCTTCCCTAGGATTTTGATTCAAAAGGATGCACTGCAATAAAACAATTATTACTGAGTAATAGAAGAAATTCATGAGCATTAGACACATATTAAATGGCAGTCTTAAGTATTAGATAACCATGCATAACAAATTAGATAGTAGCTAAAAACTCAGCTTTCGTGATTAACTGAATTCTGCTACATTAGCTTAAAATTCCTAACAGTATATCATTTAAAGAGCCTAAGGAGGTGCCTTTAAAAAGAGGCAAAACTATAATTTCATCTTAATGATTTCCATTGATCCTTAATAGAATTCATTGTTGATACCTCATTATCCCCTTTATTGTTGACTAAAAGGATGAAAATTTAAAAAATCATTTGTTAGACATATGGCAAATGTAGTGCTAACTTGCTAAGTACCAATTAGACATGCATAATAAATTACAGATAATCTGCAAACTCTGAATAAAACTAAGTGACTAAATGCTGCCACATTAAATTTAAGAAACCTGACAAGTATCTCCTTTCAATTACCTTAGAACTTTAAGAATAGGGAAAACAAGGTTTTCCTCTGGTTATTTCTTACTCATCAATAAATGAATTCATTACCAAAATGTACTGGAAAGTGGAAATAAATAAATGAACCATGATGGAACTTAATTTACTTTATTGGCACTGAAACCCATACTATTTGGCATAAAGAAAGGTATTGGAAAACACATGTGGGTATGTTAAATTTTAGTACTAGCAAAAATATCAATTAGTGGGGCAGACATTATGAGAGGCCAAAATCTGACAAGGTCCCAGAGAAAGCAGTCACAACAATTAACAGGCACCGGATGGAAATCAAACAAAACAAAAAAGCCACAACATAAACTAATTTGGGAAGCAAATGAATATATGATAAATATGGTTGTTTTAATAAAAAAAGATAAATATGGTTGATCAGTCCAACAAACCAATAACAGATACCAGGAAATGAGAGGAATGATATAATAAATCATAGAACCAATGAGCATGAACAACTTTAACAAACATTCAAAATATGTAAGGTGTCAAAGGACAAGGATAACTGATCAGACCAACAATTCCATGAGACAGGATCTTGCAACAGGGGCATAGCAAATGATGATGAATATCGCTTGTCCTAGCAGCACATTAGAAGCTCTCAATTTAGTGTCTACTCATTCATGGCTATATCATCAATACCTGGTATGCATGGAGGTCTTTAGTCAGTTTTTCAATTCTTCTGTCGCAGTCAATATTTTTGTAAGGTTTAGAGTTGTAGCCACAAGTCAGGGTAATTCATGGAGTTCTTTCAAGTTTCAAGCACCTATGTATGTGACTATTTTTCTGATTAATGTCTATTAAAAAATGCTTTACTGATCTCTTGAATGAATATATTTGAGAGATGAATTTTGCAAGCCTAAGGAATTGAACTACGGTACAATGTAAAATATTACAAAAAAATTATACAAATGAGATAGCAATATAGATACAGAAATAAAATTCTATAGCAATATAGATATAGAATTTATCTCAGGTAAGAAATTACATAATAAGTGCATCATAGCAAAATGAAGAAGATAAATCATTCGAGAATTACCTATAATATTGAGTAGACGTGTGAAGGCTTTTGTAGAATGTGAATTATTCCATGAGTGGAGGAGGCATGGAGGTTTCTTTGTTGATGTGAATGACATACTTGCTAACACTCATAATGTATCATTTTTAGACCCTTCATTGAAGAATATAGGGCTCCAAAGACTTACCAAAACCATTTTAATTTTTACGATGTAGCTGAAGGAGTGGTTCTTGTCTCAGAAAGATGTTGCAACATTGTTTCATCAAGTTTCACAAAAGATAAATTCAAAGTTCATGGTATACAAGAAGAAAGAAAGAAGAAACTATAGCATATTACATTGAAGAAAGTGGAACATGCTCCATGGCAATCCAACAACCTGCAGAAGAGCTATGTGAAATAGAAAACACAACATTTAATTACTACCTTGAGTTAAACATCCTCATTTCATAAATATAGGAAGATGCTTATTAGCGGATGTAAGTATGACACTTGCTGAAAGCCCCATTTTGATATTTACTCTTTTCCCTTTTCGAGGTATCAGGAACTCCAAATACTTGCCAAAACCTGAGTGTTTCATCTGCTGCAACTGTGTACCCATCAGGGTTCTGAAGAGGTAAGGCATAAGAAGAATCATGAGTACAAATCCATTCATAAAGCGAAAGATGAATGCAGAAGTACTCATAAAAATAAATCAATTTCCATACATGTGCCAGATGAAGAACTTGACAAGTATGACCGGTAAGTTCAGTAATATTCACCATTGATCGGTATTTCCATAAGGTTAACTAGTTCTGAATAAATCCATGTGAACTCAGTAACTCATGTTCATGCCTATTCCAGAGTAATGAAAAAACATGGGAATGAGTGTCTATGGTATTTAAGCAGGCATCTATGTGAGTATTCCAAAACTTTATAGACCTATTTGCACTCCCTCCACCAGAGGCTAAAAGATTGCTTTGGAAGGGTCACCATGCCAAGGCCTTGACTGTTGCACTGTGTTCATCTAAGCGCTGGAGATATTGAGAGGTAGAATTATGGGATGCCATGCTCTAATCCCAAATGTACAGTAGATTGTCATTTCCCCCACTTGCAAGTTGTTGGCCAGAAAGAGACCATTTCAATCCACAAACCTCCTGGTCATGCGCTTTGTATGTTTCAACAATGTGCTCTCGCATACGAACATCATGATTGATTATGATCCCATCCCATCTTCCTGTTGTAAGAATAGTACCATTCCAAGCAAGGGCACCAACATGTACATGATGACCTTTCAATGCTCTTAACTTCAATTTTATCCATGTCAAAATTTGGAGATTTCCATTACATTAGAATGAAAAAACCTTGAAGAGATAAGGAGATTTTATTTACCCGTTTATCAGATGAAGAGTCCCATAGTTGTATAACATAATTATTCAACCCAATGGCAATGTGCTTCCCATCAGGTGCCCAACTAACACTAGTAACATGGCCTTCTTCATCGTCTACAATCAGAAGCTCTGATATAGAACTATTTGAAGCATCCCATAGGTATACAGTATTGCCAAGGGCTATGGACAACACATTGTCCAAACTCCATTCCAATAGGTTCAAGTAATAATCATCCACAATGTCT
This sequence comes from Pinus tabuliformis, assembly GCA_031772625.1. NCBI lineage: Eukaryota > Viridiplantae > Streptophyta > Pinopsida > Pinales > Pinaceae > Pinus > Pinus tabuliformis. Next base: position 371,660,318 of record CM062813.1, on the reverse strand, counting down.
GGTGCATCCAGAGTTCTATTTGTAGACTATAATCAACATGGATAAGTTAAAATATTAAGGAAAAAAAGGTAAATGGCCCAAGGACAATTGTTTTGAGATGGGCATATCCAGTGTACTAATAACAAAAGCCCCAAATACTATTCTGTTTGATTGGACCCCAAGGGTATATTTAGAATGCAAAAGCGGTTAAATACCAATGGCTAGGATTAAAGTTTCATTCAGGAAAGGTATTTTTCAATGCTGAAATAGTTTGTAAATATTTTTAAAAATTGGATTGGGGTGTGGTAGCAAATTCAACATTAAGTGAAAAAGTATAAGGAGACTGTAAACAATCCACCAAATGGACTATTACTGCATTAACAAACACAAGCCATTTTGTACAATCTAAAAGGGCTTAAGGGTTTGGGTTTCTTACACAAGTAAACATCAACGGAAGATCCGGTTCTCAAAGCATTATATATAATGGAATATGATAGTGACCCTTTTTCTGGCCTTCTTCGGCCGCCTTTCGCCCGGGAGGCTTCATGCTCGCACACATAAAGAAGAATATCGACTTCAAACACTGCAACGTTGTCCTGTGGCGGAACAAAATTGGATAACCCAGTTCTGGAAATAGGATCCGCCTAAGATTTCCCCAGTGGCAATCTGATCAGAGTTTTTGCATAATAGGGCCAGGTACTTTATGCGCACTCTACTTTATAACCCTTATACAATTTGCGTCCCACCTCTAAACCCTAGAAAATTTTGTTTTACCCACATTTAGTCATTTTTTTCCTGAGAATATACACATCAGTTTCTTCATATGCATACTCCGGATGCAAATCCTCATGGGGTACTTTCTCCACAGTAAAATAATTAGGACTGCCAAAAACGTTGATGGGCCTCTAGAGATCGTATTTGATAACCTAATAAAATTACAGTATTCACTCCAGAAAGGTCATTCATGGTGGAAATCAAAGGCTCCACATTATTCTCCACATAAACAACATCCGTGGCAACAATGAGATCAAATGGAGGCTTCAATACCTAAATCTGCTTCTCGTTGTTCCAATAGAGCTGAGAAATCTTCACTCTTCCAACGTCGGATCTTGAGAATATACACATCAGTTTCTTGGTACGCATACTCCGAATGCAAATCCTCATGGGGTATTTTCTCCACAGTGAAATAATTAGGACAAATCTGCCAAAAGGGCTAATGGGCTTCTGGAGATCGTATCTGATAACCTAATAGAATTACAGTATTCACTCTAGAAAGGGCATTCTTGGTCGAAATCAAAAGCTCCACAATGTTCTCCAAATAAACAACATCCGTGACAACAATGAAATCAAATGGAGGCTTTAGTACCTGAATATGCTTCTCGTTGTTCCAATAGAGCTGCGAAATCTTCACTCTTGCAACGTCGGATCCCGGTTTTCCGGCTGAGGCGAGGGAGGCCACGCCGTGTTTTTCTTCACGTTGCCTTTGAGGGTGAGCAGAATGGGGGCGATGTCGGTCAAGACCACGTCGAGGCCGAGTAGGGCCAGGCCAATTCCAGCGACGCCACAGCCAGTCCTGAGTTCGATTCCGCGTTTGTTCTTGAGAGCACTAACCTGAAATTTGAACAGAAGAACTATGAGCACTTGAGTGAACGATTTCTGAACAGTGAAATGAGGCTGTAAACAGGGTATATTCAATAACCGATGGCTGGGTCGTGCACAACAGATTGCATAGTAGAAATGAAACACATCATTGCAGCAGTTAGTGGAAGAGCATGAAAAAATTATTGCAGCAGAGCGTGGAAGAGAATGGGAACAACAAAGAGCGGAAACAAGAAGAACAAAAATGGTCGTGGAAGAAAATAGGAAGAGCAGAGAGCTGAAGAGGAGAAACAAAAATGGAGTTCCACAACAAATGTCAACCATATGGCACTTGAAGGGGCATGCCAGCTGTCAAGCAGAGAAACAAAGTGTAGACAAAAAGCTCACTCAAAGGAAGGCCTATCGGCCTAATTAAGTCATATAAACTATTCATTAAACACCCCTAACTTATTAACTCCAAATTAAACAAAGACATCTAAAATGAACCACATTTGGAATATAAAATGTAAAATAAATTTAAAAAATTACCACATTTGGAACATATATTAATACAATGTGAAATCTATGGCAGAGATCCCTTGCAGATGAACGGCATTAAGTATTCACAAGAAACTCCCAGTCTAATGATATTGCACAGTGCGCTTTGTGCAGTATCGTCGTACTCCTTAGCGGCATTAACGGGAATGTCTAGGATCGTCGCACTGACTCACTCACGTTTGCACCTAGCCTATTAAATCGGCAATGTCTAGGATCGTCGCACTGACTCACTCACGTTTGCACCTAGCCTATTAAATGTGATTGACAAAAAGGATTTTCGTAATGAGGTACCAACGAATGATTTTATCTCATCCACATAAAATCTACATTGTGGTAGATTTTCGAAACTATAGAATACATTCCGGGCACATGGTCCGGATTACTACCTACCAATCTACCGCATTTTTAACAAGGTAGAAGCCACATGCTGCTCTATATAATCAAGCCCCAGCCAAATAGACAACCAAGTTAGTTTTTCTTATCTGTTGCCAGCTAAAAAGATTCTCAGTTGTGGTGTTACGATAGAGCTGAGGAGATTATTAGCTGTGTACTTACAGAAGAAGAGTATCCAGGATGGTTAGATGTGGTTGCTGCTCAATGGAAGGCCTCAAGCGGGGGACCTGGAGCGCCGAGGAGGACATTATTCTGTCTCGATACATTCGGATTCATGGAGATGGCGGATGGAGAAAACTCCCTCAGAAAGCAGGTGAATCTCAACATTAAGTTTATAATACTAGTGTAATAATGCATTCTTAGATATGAAGTGATGGGCTAAATAAGGGGAGAGAATTTCTTTTGCAGGCCTTAAGCGATGTGGAAAGAGCTGTCGATTACGTTGGCTGAACTATCTTTGTCCTGACATTAGACGCGGAAATATTTCATCCGCTGAGGAGGAGCTCATTATTTTGATGCATCGGCTTCTTGGTAATAGGTATGTTTCGTGGCCATTCTTTCTTATTTTGATTGCAGATTCCGGTATCCAACGATTATGGAGAAGATTCAAGTGTTGGATGCCAGAAATTGCAATCCAAATTAGCTCAAGGTCAGGGTTGGGGAATTGTAAAATCACAACTACAAACTCAACCTTCTCTTGGAATTTATAAACTGAATCTACAATTGATCGAGTTAAGAATATCCTTTTAGGCACTAAATTTCATTGATTCTTCTCGAATAAACTTTCTAAATATAGGAAAAATAATTGAGAATTTGAAATATTAGCAAAATGATTGTGAATTTGAAATATTGACAAACAGTGACGTACGTTACCATGTATGCAGGTGGTCGCTGATAGCAGGGCGACTGCCTGGGCGGACAGACAACGAAATCAAGAACTACTGGAACACTCACTTGAGCAAGAAGCTGTCAGTCAACCAATCTCAAGCTAAAACCAGGCAAAATCTCAAAACAAGGTCAAAATCTCCTTCTATCCTACGAAATCAGGTGTTTGAAACCACCCCCACCAGAATAACAACTGAGGTGAAACTGTCACAAATGGCAAGCCCAGAAGGACGGAGTAGTTTTGGATGCAGTAATGGTAAAAGTTTCGATCACGCATTCCAACCGTGCGGTACTAGAGAAATTATGAGTGCTTCCAAGTCAGGATGCAACTTACTTTCGATCGATTCAATCAGTAGAGAAGATAATGTAGCTGTTGCGAATTGTGATGTTAATGTTGGTGAAACAGAATTTAGAAACTTTACCTGTTCGATCTCCACTTTACCGGATCAGCGACCCCCAAATTGCAAACATTTAGCGGGAGATGCAGATGTAGTAGGCGAGAGTTTATGTTATCTGAAGGAGCTATCGCCTCCCCACTGGAATCTGTTCTCTTCTCCATCCAGTCCGTGCACAGCCGTTGAATTGGAAGAGTATGAAGGTATGTGTTCTGACGACAGCTTTAAATTCGCCGAGGTGCAAGGAAATGAAGAAATCTACGATATCATCCAAGACGTAGATTGGATTCATGATCTGGATTATATATATCTGGAGTTAATGTTTTCATGAACTGGATTGTTGTATATAATCGTGTTAGTGAACCTTGAATTACGTATGCTCATCTCGAACATGAAGTTACACTTTTATGTAATGGTTCAAATTATTTGGAATAATTATTAGTATATATGTAAAATTGCGGTGTTGGAGTTTTGTGGAGAGATTTTTTACTAATAATTTTAAATAAAATTATTTAAAATTGATGGATCAATAGTTATTATAATTTAAATTGAGCTTGTAATTTGACTTAAGTTAAGATATAATATACAAATTATTTTAAGTGAATCTATACTACATATTTACCCTTTCCATTGGTTTGGATTAATGAACTGGATTATATATAATCGAGTTAATATTTACTGGTTTATGTATAATCGTGTTAATATTTTCAGGAAGTAAGTGAACCTTGAATTAAGTATGTTCATCTCGAAATGAAGTTACGCTCTTCTGTAATGGTTGAAACTTGATCCTATCCCAATGGTAATCATAGGTCAAACTTCCCAGGTTTTAGCAATGATTACATTTCTATTTTCGACCTCGCCGGCAAGGCCAGAAGACCTTTTCAATTGGAATGGGATGGCTAGTTATTCAATTATGTTCTTGGAATAATATAATAAATGGTAGAATTATTTGTACCATCCTATGTTATTAGAGTAGTAGAACTGTATGGTTTCAATAGTATAATTGTATGGTAGATCAATTTGACATTGAAAGGCTTGTTCACTCTATGTTCTTGGAATAATATAATAAATGGTGGAATTATTTGTGCCATCCTATGTCATTGGATAGAATCGTATGGTTTCAATACTATAATTGTATGTATATCAATTTGACATGGTAATTTGGAAACGAAGGGTTTACACTTTAAAGGATGTAGCTTTCACTCAAACTTTTTAATTTCATAACCTTGAACCTATCATAATCAATTTTCATATGATCTCGTTATTAAATATACAATGGTAGAGATTTATTATTTATTATTTTAACATCTTTTTAACTATGAGGTAATTTTATTCATTTCGTCGTGTAATTTTACAATTTAACATCAAAAAAATCTATAAAAAAATAATATAAAACCAATACAAAGTTATAGAGCATCTATTATACGTTTTTCTTATCACATCATTTTGATGTTAATTTTTTGTATAAGTTTATTTTTAATTTTTTGTATGTTTAATTTTGTCAATTTTTGTTTTTTCATTTATATGGTTATAAAAAGAATATTTACTGGTTTTCTCTATTTTTTTATTATTATTATTGGTGATTTTTTTTTATTAGTGAAATAACAGATTGAAAATTTCATATTTTAAAATTAAATTTGCCAAAGTTAGTATATAATCGTTAAAAGACAATCTTAATGTAAAAAATATTTTTAATAATAATTTTTTAAAATAATTATTAGCCATCTGAATTAGGGATGGTTGTGAAAATGAAGTCTTATGATGTATGAAGAAGTATTTGGTTCAAGTCCCTTCACTCACTTTGTGAAAATGGGTATACTTAAACATTTAGATGCTATAGAGGTAGCTTTTAGCATCCACCGTTGTTAGGAGTATGAGACCAACTTAATTATTGATTCATGTAGAAAAATAAATAAATAAAATAAATAATTATTCATATTACTTAATGTCAAATTTTTGTATGTTTAAATGTTTCCCATTTTCTAAAACTGTTAGATTTAATAATTGAAACAAAGGAAATTTTCATCCATCGCTAAGGTTCAATTTCCATTTAAACTGAACCTGAACTACTAGAGCACTTTGAGGTAGTGATCTAGTAACCTATACATATATAAATGGATAAACTGTTGCCAATTCCACAAGTTGCCAAAAATAATAAAAATATATTATCCTCATAGATTATAGAAAAAGTTAACAAGTGATTTTTATTCACTGACATGTGATTCAATGTTCAATACACATTTTTTATTAAAAAAAATAAAATAATTAGAAACAAAAATATATTATCCTCATAGATTATAGAAAAAGTTAACAAGTGATTTTTATTCACTGACATGTGATTCAATGTTCAGTATACATTTTTCATTAAAAAAAAAATGAAATAATTAGAAACAATCAACAAATAATGTAGATGTCCCTGGTCCAAGTTAACAAGTGATTTTTATTCACTGACATGTGATTCAATGTTCAGTATACATTTTTCATTAAAAAAAAATGAAATAATTAGAAACAATCAACAAGTAATGTAGATGTCCCTGGTCTTCTTCTCCTATTTTTTTAAATTATATAAAAAAATTCGATAACAAATTTAATATTTAATTAGGATTCTATAGGGCTTTCTATTTCCAACATTTTTTGCTCGTATTTATTTAAAGTGAAAATTAGAAATAACTTTGATAAATGACAATGTAATGCACAAATTAATTTTTTAATTTTTGGTTGTGTAAATTTTATGCCATTCATTTTATTTAAGGAAAATAAAAGTTTTAGAATAAATATTTAGAAATATAATATAAAATCAAATTTGTTAAAGTAAGATGTTAATGGACAAAAGATTTAATGAAAAATTCACTTATGTCAATCTTACCATATGGGTTGATAAAGATGAAGAGGTTTCACTTACTAAAATTTATATGTATAGAATATTGATCGAGCCTTATTGAGGACAGTTAAAATGAGATTAAGTGCTTAAATAAAATTTTGAAAATATATCTATCAAGGTTTTATGAAATCCTTAATTTCTCTCTTCTCGAGCTATATAAGGGTGTATTATAGAAAAAGTTGTTACACTTGTAAACAACATTTTGATGTGTCTGGTGTATCTTAGTGTCAAATTACAAAATTGTAGTTAGTATTTTTCATCGTTTGGATTGCAAGGCAACAACCTTTCAGACAATGATTGCGTGGATATCCTATCTAATTATCAAGCGTGAGCCAAATCTCGCAACACATTGATTTTGGGTTGTAGGTGTATTTACAATGCAGTCAAGTACACATGGTGGGAGAATTACTACTTCAATCCCCCCTATGTTGTTGGAAATGAGGGCACGAAGGAGGGTATAAACTAAAGAAATATGTATCCCTGATGTCTACAATCACTGCATTAAAGCATCATGCTACGTAGTGTCCATGTCAAGCGACTTTGCACTCTGCAATGTCCCACAAGGTATCCTTATTCATTACCAATGTTGTTTCGAAAACATCTCAGGAATGTATACAATATCTCATAGAGTTTTATTTCTGGCTTATTTTACAGCTACTAACCTTTTATGTTGAGATTTCTAAAAAAAGTGAATATGATGCAAATGGTTGAGGCTTATTGTTTTCCCTATAAAATACCATGTATCCCAAACTTTAATGTTTTGAATATGGCATGTTGGTCCTCTCTAACTATAGCTTCTTCAAACTCTTAGCAATTTCCTCATGGGTTAGGATCTTCTCTTTCTTCTCCCTTACCATGCAAAGGATCCATTCCATTGTTGCCTATAGAATTAGCCATTCGAGCCTCTCAACACACTGGAGTGTTATCGCTGGCAAGGGAAAAGGAGAAGAAGATGAACTCAGGGAATTCATCATGGATGGAGGTGGTTTCTTCATCTAATTCATGTGTAAGATCATCCTCTGTGAATACTTTGTGTTCTATCAACAATCTTCTGTAATAATTTTCAGGGTTTTAGATGCCAATGCAAGATTATTTCCCTGTTGTTGTCACTCACCATTGAATTTACATCTACTGCAAGCTCTGATCACGTGTTGCTAGTGTTAACAGGCCAGTAACATAGTATCACAAAGTGAAGCTCAAGGGATACATTTTTCATTGGTCAGTAGGAGTTTAGTGAATCTCTTTTATTCATTCATTAAGTTTATGCCATAGTGGGATCAAAATTGTTGTATGTCATGTTATTTTTTAGTTGTTAGATAAGTGAAAGTGTAGAACCTACACTTGAATAGAATAACATAGTTTAAATTAGTGGTTGTCGACGTTCTTTAGTGTTGAGAGAACATATCACTAATATAATTACATGAGTTTTTTATATATTGATGGGTCCTGTTATGATTGAATATTCAAGAGCATCAATTACATGTTATTTTATGACCTCCTTATATGTTAGACAAGTTAATCGTATAATTGAGTGTTGGATATGCTCATTACCTAGACAAATTACCTATATAACTTTCAAAATTGTAGTTTGATGCATTTTAACATATGGTAGCTAGTCCATAAAGCGGTTCATTATCAATATTTTCCTTCAAGATGTCATGAAGCGTCAATTCTACAAAGTTCATCAAAGATGATTAGAAGTTGTTATGTTTGAAATGGATTTACAGTGGTAGCTCGAGTGGTGGTGAAGAAAGTGTGGTGTCTATGAGATTCCAAAGTTGATGTGAGTGCAGATGAAGACCAGTAAGACAGATGTGATTTATATGTGAATTATATTCATCTTTGTAATTTTAAATTTGTAATGTAAGTGCTAAAGCGGGATTGGAAAAACTCTTACATTAGCAAACATGTAGAATTGATTTGTTGAGTGGTCAGTTTGTTGATATATTTTATCAACAAATGACATATTAGTTTATAAATCATTGGATGCCATAACCACCATATATATTTGATGTAATTATGTGATCTAGTGTATAATAGACAAATTATTTTGTGTGTTATCTATGCACCATGTCTTCTCCTCCAACTTCTAAATGTTATCTCCATATTTTGATAGAGAAAACATAGCCAGAAGTTAATAAATAAATAAATAACTCATTTAGTTATTCTAGAATAAGTTGTAATCCACTATTAATCCATATTTGAAACAATGGTTAAGATGGAAAATGTGAAACATCACAAATCTAGAACAAAAATATATATTAAATGGATGGTAAACATTGATAACCATCAATCCATGATAGTTATAAAATCACTTACCTTACACTACTTTTTTTATTAAAAAAGGCTATAACAATTTTTGACATAAATATCATCCCTCTACGATCCACCTATTAATTATTGATAGTTAAATTGAAATTATGGAAGCCCTATTCCAAAATGGACATGCATATGGCTGTAATGATATATGATAATCCACAAGTTGATGAAGATAAAGTTATTGACAAAATTAAAGAGAGAAATAGATTAAAAAAAATTAATTAAGTGAAATATTAATACTAAAAAAAACTCATTTAGATATTCTGGAAAAAGTTGTAATCCAATATTAATCCATATTTGAATCAATGGTCAAGATGGAAAATGTGAAACACAATAAATATATAACAAAAATATATATTAAATGGACAGTAAAGATTGATAACCATCAACCCATGATAGTCATAAAAGCGCTTACATTACACTAATTTTTTTTTATTAAAAAAGGCTACAAAAATGTTTGACATGAATATCAACCCTTTATATAGGCTAAATCTCTACGATCCACCTATTAATTATTTATACTTAATTTGAAATTATAGAATCCATATTCCAAAATGGACATGCATATGGCCATAAAGATTGATAGTTAATTTGAAATTATAGAATCCATATTCCAAAATGGACATGCATGTGGCCATAAAGATATATGGTAATCGACAAGTTGATGAAGATAAATTTATTGAAAAAATTAAACAGAGAAATAAATAAAAGAGAAAATAATTAAGCCCAACAAAAGTGTATCTAACTAAAGAGTCTTCAAGGAAGGTGTGAAAGAAATATTACTACTTTTTAATTGAATTTGTTGAATCCATGTTATATTCACATATTTGATTGGTACTTTTCCTTGTGATTTATGTTTTACAGGAAACACATGTACACACAAAATTCATTGGGGTATATGTGAGAAGGTTCGAGGTTCAAATTTCCTTGATTCACTTGTGTCTGTGGAAGGGGTACACCTAAGAACCTAGAGGTTATAGTGGTAGAAGTTGGAATCGACCTAGTGACAACAAGTTTGAGACCATACTAGTTGGAAATTCTTATAGATTAAAAAAAAAAGGTACAATTAAGTGTTTTTACCTTATGCAAAGGGGTTGGATCTAGTGACTAAAATGAAATAAAAATTCACAATGGTTTAATGTTAAATTTACATAAAGACATAACTTGAAGTCATGGGGCACCTTGAGGTAGTGATCTGATTTTCTATAAACACATAAATAAATCACCCATTGCTGATTCTACTAGTTCCCAAAAAAAATTGTCCTCTAAATTTTTAGAAAAATTAACAAGTGATATTTATTCACTAACATGTAAATTAATATTCAATATATATTTTTCAAAAAAAAAATTGAAAACAAATTTACACAATGGAGTCGTTTCCTGGCTCATTTTTTCCAATATTATAAAAAAAAGACATATTAATATTTATCCAGCATTTATATTCTTTCTATTTCCAACCATTCTTTTCCCGCTTATTTAGTTAAAATGAAAAAATAAAAATAAATGCGAGAAGAAACAATGAAATGCGCATATTATTTATAACTTGTTGGTGATGTGACCAAGCACCATTGAGGAAGTGAGATTAAGTGTTTAAATATCTTTTTCCAAAATATATCTATCAAAGTTTTCTCAAACCCTCAATTGATGTCTTTCTGTGTTAAAATAAATGGTTTGATCTAGAAAATACCTATATTAAGTTATGATAGTAAAAGTGGTTAGCTATTTATAATGTTATAACTGCAAAATATCTAAAAGTTAATGAAAGTAAGGAAAAAAAAATGTAATATTTAAGTTAATCTAAAATTAATTTATATTTTAAGAAATAATTAGGATAGGGAAGCTCTAAGGGTTAGTTTATTTTGTCTAGTTATTATTGCTAAGTACCTGACAAGCTACTAAGTTATGAGTCAAATCTCCTTGACGTTCTTGTCGTTAGGCCCTGCTTGTTTAAAAACAATTAACAAGATTCTTATCCATAAATATTCTCCCCAATTTTACAATAGAAATTTTTAACATATATAAATTTTGCTACAATAACATAAATGAAAACCACACATATACATACATACATACATATATATATATATATATATATATATATATATATAGGCACACATATAGATATACATATTGTTATAGACAATTTTGTGCTTTACAGCAACAAGCATGAATTGTCAATAATCCAAGGGATCCAAAGTTCCCTAAACATGATGTTCCTACCCCTAGAGGAACAAGGTCAGCAAACCAACAGCTCTCAGATCAGTTCTCCACCTGAAAACACTCAAAAACAAGCAATCCTGAAATCAAAGCAGGTGCTTCACTAGGGTTCTGCGCTGAAACTCAGTTGCTCCATGGTGTGCCTGCGTTGCAAAGCAAGTGGGACAAAGGCCACCTGCGCTGAGCGAGAAAGGACAAGTGGCACAGTGAGTCATTGCTTTGGAATCTTCCAAAAATGACACTTGGATCAGGTATTTCGCCTTGTAATGAGTCAGAGGCTTTGTTTCTCCAAGTGGAAGCAAGGTTCACCAAGTGGACTCAAGAACTAAAGATCAACTAAAGATTAACTGAAGAGAGAGAGGACACAAGGCAGCTACACATCAGTTGCAAGCTGACTCATCCTTTCTCAATTCATCTATATATTGAGCTCTCTCCTATGAGCTCAGGAGGCTGGAATTTTGTGCTAAGTAATGATATGCTGTTGGTTTCATTATCGAGTTATTGGGTGATTGTTTGAGAGAGGTGAAGAAGAGCAATTCTTTCTGCTGGGAGGTGTTGCTGGGTTGGAGCCTTCAATGGTTGTAATACTCTCAGAACCTTTATTTCTTCATTAATAAAAGCTATTGAGGTTCTTCTATGTGCTCTTGTTTCAATTATTTATTGTGATGATTGCATGTTTGGTTTACACTAATCCATGAACCTGTTATGATTGCATGCCTCTTGTAGTTTCCTTCTTTGTTATTTTGCAGGATCTCATTGTAGCTGGACGAGCAGAAGGACAAAGAGCTAGGAGCAAGCGGCCAAAGAGAAGAGTTTGGATTCGACATTAAACGCAAGGCAACGGTTAGTGCTTTCTCCATTCTCTTTTTCTTTCATAAAGAAGTAAACCTTAAGTAGTTTGTTTTACAGTTGTTGCTAAGGAACTGTCACCCTTAGAGTGGGATAGGGTCATCCGAGTCGGATACTTTTCCCTACAACAAACTGGCGACTCCGCTGGGGATCGTATCTGTTTGATTGTGTTTGTAGTATTTTTGCTATTCATTTCCTGAACCAAAGAGTACCAAATCGAAAAGCTTTTGACTATATCAAAAGCGAAGTAGAGGGCAACTACTCTGGCTCATTTCTGAGCAAGTTCATGATTTGAAGAGCTGATCTACAAAGATCCTTGTAAGCTCTTAGTGATAGCTTTGCACCTTCTAAATGATCCCTTTGAGTGTGCTTGACTGAATGTCTCTGATTTGAGCAAAAACCGTGCATTTTTGAGAAAATTATGACCCGGAAACTGTGAAAACGCAATTCTCGTTTTCCAAAGCAGGTAGTACACAGGCTACCTGCTTTGCAACGCAGGTCCTGAAGGGGCTACCTATGCTGAGAGCCAGTTTGGCTGTGCAGAGCCTGCGTTGGCCCAAATTTGCCTAGTGCATTTGGGGTTTCCTCCTTTCTCTTGCCTGTTTTCACTTAGTTTTGCTGCTAGGTGTCAGTCTTGTGCCTGTTTTGAAACCAATATTACTTGCCTTCATTCTGCCTCTGTTATATAACGAAATTGTACTTGTTCTTTGAATTTCTTACTCATTTACAATTTCCCATAACGAAGAGTAAACTAGTCATGCTTTTGGCCTCTTAAATCTGAACCTGTGTTAGGCGTTTTTGCTGGTCTAAGGAGTTAGCTTGTTTGCTATCCATAGCTGAGTAGTCATTTTACTTTCGTTAGTATGGTTTGATTTCATGTATTTCCAGTGATTAAGCAAGTGAATCTTAAGGTGTCTTTTGATTTTGGACAAACTTGTTTACTTTCACTTTAAATCGAAATCAAAGTTATATAACCACTTTCTTTTGTATCCATCAACATTAAGAAAGGGAAAAGAAAATACATGCATTGTGCATTTTGCATTTAAAAAAGTTTGCATGATGATTTAGGAGAAAGTGCATTAGTTTGTGCTGTATGAACTATGTGAAAAGAATTTGCCTTTCTTCTCCCTCAGTAGTTAAGATTTTCATCAGTTAAAAAAGATTTCAAAAAGCTTGCTTCTCATCTTAGGCTGCATTTAGGAATTTGTCATATACATCTCGTGGTGAACCTTGAAAGGCAAACTTTAAAAAGATCAACTTAAAATATACTGAATGAACCTAACAACGCATTTGAAACATAACGCAAACATCTAGAGGTCTAGGTAGAGACGTGTTCCGGCGTCGTTAAACATAGTGACTGTCGATCTCTACGAAGGTGGGTGATTCCTCCTAAGAGTCGGTGGCACTAATACGGACTTGTGCTCCCACGTACCGTCGAGTATATATTGGGAGACCCCTATAGGCAATTATCCTTTATCCATAGGAAACCGTGTCGGCCGCCCTACTGATCGCGATGTAGTGAACACAGCATTCACGAAGATCGACCACCCGTACCGTAAAACGTATTCTGTGGTTTCGCGAAAGGTTTGGCACACCCTCTGCCTAGATCTCCAGAGCAGTTTCTTTTGGCCCTTTTCAAACTCTATAACTGAAAAGGTCCAACCGAGCATTTGTCACTTCGGGCTCGTTAATACATCGAAGGAGACTAGAGTCATCTTTAGCTTTTTCTCGACTCTTAAAACATGAAAAAGCAAAGTTATGTTTAAAAGCGTCTAATAAAATTCATTCAAATCGGAAACACAAATTTTTCCCTTTATATTTTAGTTGATCGAGTAATCTGCAATCGTGGAAGAAAGTCAATTGAACATCCGTCGTTCTCGGAGGCTTACGAGTCAACCATCTTTGTCTCCGGAATCGAGAACAATCCGGACAAAGCGAGCTCGTCGAACCAGTTCAAAATCTCCTTTAAAAGTTAGAACAAGTGTTCCAACAACATCTGAGGTTCTGGTCACTCGAAACATTTCTGGAAACCCTGCCTCTATAGAAGAAGTTCAATCGCCACAGAAGGACAGTAATACTGATCCTAGTCTGGGGGCAAATACTTGTATAACTGAACCAGTTCCATCTGTAACCGGTCTAGAGAGTTTTGTTCCTCAAACATCCGTCGCGGTCGATACAACCCCTTCTTCGGCACCGGAAATATTTTACGGACCTGACGGTCTTCCTCTTCCACCTGGTCTGATTGCGATAGAGGAAATTATAGAAGAACCGCAAGTATCCACTCCAATTCAATTTGGAGTAGGGGTCACTCTATTTCCTGCTACAACAGAAGTTTGTCCATCACCAGTGGAAGTTCCTGTAGAATCACTAGGTGATCAATTGGATAGACTAAAAATGACTGAACAACCGTCAACATCTAGGACTGTGTCGAATGACACGGCGACGGCAGAATTACCTGCTGCCAATCCAACAATGTTCGTCGGCATACCATCTGTCCCAACTAGCTCGCAGTCGCTAGAAGGAGTCCACCAAGAGACTATCTCGACAGTATGGTCTGTTCCTGTTTGTTCCGGAGTAATCTCTGGTAACTCTCATGGTGAGACTCATCAAATTGACCCTTTTGGGAATCTAATTAGGCCATCCAGTCCTCCAGGACAATCAATTTCCTTGAGTTCTGGGTTGCTACCGTATGGGGGGCAGTACCCATACGAGAGTTCTCAACCTTATTCAAGTTATGGCGGAATTGCAACGAGTAGTTGGGTACCTATGCTATCCCAACCACCGAGAGTTGTATATTCTATGCAACAGTGTGTACCTGTGACAAACATCCCAACTACACCGGCTATTGTGACCGTGTCGCAAGTTCAAACAATGCCTGTTGTATGTCAACCTCAGATTGCTCAGGTTCTCATGCAACAACCCCTTGACCCTGCGACCCAACCACAATCACCTACTGGTGGGGCAGCACAAGTACAGTTGGGTACAACTACCCCACATCTTGGTCCAATGGTTCGTGTAGCGCAACAACCCATGGTGTCGCAACCGTGGATAATGCAATACCAACAGCCGCAATTCCAACAAGTGTACCAAGGTTCTGAACAACAAATATTTGCGAAGACTGGACAACCGTATATTCAAAATGGTCAAAATCAACCACTTTATAGTGGTCAAGTCCATCAACCATATTCATCATACCAACATCAACTCCATTATGCTGGTATGCAAAGACCAACTGTTCAGGCGATTCCATCGTATCCTGGTTACGCTTCACCTAACTTGAATCAACAGTTACCATTCGTGGCGACTTTAGAGTTGCCTGATTTACATCGGTTAACCAATGATCCAATTGCTTACGCCCCTTGGTGGCCAGTGATTCCACACAAACTTCCATCCAACATTCCTAAATTCAATGGAAATCCAGGTAAAGACCTGTCGAATCATGTGATGACATTTCATCTATGGTGTTCATCGAACACTTTAAATGACGATTCGATAAGGCTTCGCCTCTTTCAGAGGACATTGACAGGTCCAGCGGCAAAATGGTATATAGAATTGCCTAGAGCTTCGTTCGACAACTTTAGCTCCCTTGCCACGACATTTTTAACCCACTTTCAATTACCAATAAGGTATGAAACGGGAACAGAGATATTGACTAACTTCAAACAGACAACCGCAACTCATATATCAGATCATATACATGAGTGGCGACGTCGACGAAGAATGGTTAAAACATACGTTCCTGATCAGCTTTTAGCTGAGTGGTTTATAAAGTCGTTACTTCCGGCCATAACGGAAGATGTGGCAAAGGGAGGAGTCGTAACAGAAGAGCAGGTTATCGCTCGTGCACAATATTTGGACTTAGTATATACTCAGTCCGGCACGCTCTATGACAAAATACCAAACGCCCCTAGACCAGAGTTTTCAATCCCTCCTCCTCCTAAATCAAATAGTTACTCTCATGCCGGCGATGGCGTGATTGGCACGGAAAACGCGAATCCGAGAAAGGCCAATCCCAAGAAGGCCCGTAAAGATTCGAATCAAAATGCTCAAGAAGATATTATTGCTTCGGAAGTAAATGTCGTATCAGCAGATAAGGGCAAAGAAACCAATCAACCAGGAAGCAAGAAAAATCAAAGCAAAGGGAAGAAGAAGAAACAAGGAGAGTCATCTCCTCGAAAAACTTCTTCAAGCCCTCCTCGAGATAGGAAACCACCTTATGGGTGTCAGATATGTGATGAGGATCACTGGACGAGAGAATGTCCATACAAAGCTGATCTAAAAAGATTCTTAAAGAGTTCGCAAACTCCAGCCGTGTTAACTGATCCGTTTCCCGATCGAGGAAAAAATCTGGTTGGTAGTAGAAATGCTTCACCGTCGCAAGTGCTTATGTTATCGATATCGAAGCAACAGAATGATGCTTTGATTTCGACAAGGAACAAAGATTACGGGAATCCACAGGTGTCGAACGATAAAGGTAAAGATCAACCTAGCAGTTCGACAACAACTTCGGCAGAAGTTGTACCCCCCATCACACATGAATTAACAATAAAACCGCCAAAGGGAGTAGTACACAAGTTGACATTTAATCCTCGTGCCAGAGCGGCACAACATTATAATATAGTGGAAGATTTGGCGCAATCGCCGTCTTCTATGTCGACTCTTGAAGTACTACAAAATTGCCCATCCCAAAGGCAGGCATTGTTATCAGCAATTGGTGGGGTGGATCCTAAAGATTCCAATCTTGTATCCTTTGATCACAAAGGATATGATCCTCAGTTACCAGCTCAACTAGCTTTCCTCGTCCAAGTGAAAGCCCTCAACAAAACTGTTCATCGAACAATTATTGATGAGGGGGCATCGACATGTATTATGTCGATGAGTTGCTGGAAAAATTTAGGATCTCCAACCTTGTCGCGATGATCGACAACATTAAAAGCATTCGACAGAAGGACATATACACCTTACGGTATCCTTAGTAACTTGAAAGTTGAACTAGGGGGCAAAACAGTAGAAATAGATGTTGAAGTCATCGATGGAAATCTTGACTATAACATCCTACTGGGAAGACCATGGATTTATGCCATGGAAGCTGTTGTGTCGACCTATTTTAGGAAAATCGCATTCCCCTTCCAAGGAGGGATTACGATCATTGACCAACAAAATTTCCTCCATAATGGTTCACAAGTTACAGGAAGCATTCCTCTGATCCATGGAAGCGACCATTCGTTTCAAAATATCGGAGTAGGCCTACTAAAAGATCCTACATTAATGGGAACTTTCACCCTTCCGCCAACATTCATTGTGGGAGAAGTGGCGACAGTAGGAACCTGCAATATGATATCTTCCGCACAAAAGATGTCAGAAAACGATATCAGCATGGATCATGCAAAGGTTTTGTCCCCAAGCCCATTGGAAATATTGTAGCAATCAATTTTCTTGGCCTGGGGGGCAACCCCAAATCAACGCTCATCAAGCGTTTGGATAGATAGGTCTAGAGAATATGGCACCCCTTTAAGTCCTTGGTCGCGAGTGCATGGAACCAACAAAGGAATAATCCAATCAATGGTAATTGACGGGGCACCATGGAATGATTCCCACCATCGTTCCCTTCTCCCGGGTTGTGGGGAAGATACGCAAAATAACCTTTATCATCCTTCAGTTTTCAATTTTCTATCGAGTACTGTAAATACAGTGGGCAACGAGGATAGTTCTTATATCATGTCAATCTCGTTAAAAAATGAAATAAGGAGTCAACAGGACAGTTCTTTACGATGTCAACCTCGTTAAAAAATGAACTGCCCCTTAAGGTTTAGAGGGCAATATGCCTCGTCTGCATTATTATGCTGGGGGCATCCATAATCGAGCAGTTTTAGCAATGTTCATACTCGTTAAAAAATAAACGCAAGAATCGAGCAGTTTTTGTATAGAGTTCATGCTCGTTAAAAAATAAACATAAATTGTGAGCAATCTTTCCCTATAGTTCAAGCTCATTCAGAAAAAATGAACCGGTAAATAACCTTGAGAAATGTAACCTTTGAAAGCCATATTAAAACCCTTGGTCGTGTTTATATGCCGTCACCTCCATCCGTTCATTTGGCCAATCGTTCATCTCCATATGTTTGTTTACCCATTTTGAGGAACAGCTGCGAAGAGTGATTTCACTTAGCCATCCTTGTGACACTGCCATGATTGGAAAATTCCAACCTGTACCTGGAATCTGCTGCTATCCCTGTTCATCACTCGTTCCTCAAAAGACGAGTCTTCTTTGAGCTCTTTTCACTGACTCGTAAAATATGAAAAGTTTGCCGAGTTTTGGCCTTCCAACTCGTTAAAAGGACCGGAAGAGCTATCCCTCCTCTAGATTTTAATCTTTTTGGACCTGAGGGATTATTGCACAAAAAGATCGAGCGCTTGTTTTGTTCGGCTCGTTAAAGAAATCGAAAATTCATCCCTTCTGTATTGTTTTATACTTTTTCGGACTTAAGGGATTAAATGACGAAAAAGGAATTTTGGAGTTAACTTTCAGTACCTTTTCAGACTCTCTAAAAATGAAAAGGACCGAGTTTTCTTTGTCGTTAGACTCGTTAAAATGATTAAATAGCGACAAACTTGTCTTTAGACGAGAACGAGTTTCCCTATCGCTAGGCTCGTTAAAACATAGCGATGGGCTTGCCCGAAGGGCAGGTTATAGAACAAGCATATGTTATCCTCCTCAAGCTTGACAAAAATAAAGAGGTACTGGTCAGCAATGACTGGGGAAAAATTGGGAGAACCTCACAGCATTAATGGTAGCAAGTCGCTCTTGAACATGACACTTTGTCCTCCGTATCACATCGGGTTGGGTTGTTTCATTCACCGGTCTCATAACCATGGTCCTCGCCACACCATCCGCAATTGGGGTAATGCTACCAATCCATCACATCAGTGTCGTTATATGTTCAAGAGATGTGGTTCTGTAAAGAGTCAACCGTGTTCCACCCACTGCCATACATTATCCTTCATCCACTTCATGACCGCCACCCTGAATCATACATCACAGTTTGTTTTCACCTCATCACAATCACTAGGTCCGTTCCGTGTCACTGATGTGGGATTCATTAAGGCCCTCCTTTGACGGATTTCTCCTTGTCGACATCAGCTTATTATCCAAGGAGTTGATCTAGGAACACCCCCCTCGGTACTTTGAAACTTGCATGCCTCAATGGCAAGTTTCTCACTTCCGGCGACAGGTATACATCAATGACCTTCGACCAGAAGATTTTGCATGGTGGTCGACGCCAAGTCCTTTATTCCCACCATGTAGATTGTACTGCCGTACCTTGAGGGTCATCATCCTTATCGGTGATTCCTCTTGCGCTTGTTAACGGTTTACATCATTGACCGGTAATCAAGCGATGTCTTTCCATGTTCGACTTCAAGAAATTCTCACATGGATCGACTTGTACATCGAGTGAAGATCGGAAGAGATTGAAGACCCCGGATCTAGTTTCATCCATCCGGGCTGCGATATATATTCAGGACATAAAGACATTTGATATGTACATCATTACAGCAGATGATCATCCTTCTCAAAGGATGATAATGTCGGCAGAGAATTATCAGTCTACAATCAGACGATCCTCTGTTCTATGTACCAAAATGTATTTATAAAGCTGAGCATGGGAATGCCCGCCTCAGCCAGATCATGAAAAATGTATGAAAAATAATGTATTGTATTGTATCTTATTACAGGACACTTCTCAGCAGATTGAATGAACTTCGGATCCTCTCAATAAAGCATTTCACCTGATAAACGACCTCATACTTTAGGGGGCATCTGTTACAGACAATTTTGTGCCTTACAGCAACAAGCATGAATTGTCAATAATCCAAGGGATCCAAAGTTCCCTAAACATGATGTTCCTACCCCTAGAGGAACAAGGTCAACAAACCAACAGCTCTCAGATCAGTTCTCCACCTGAAAACACTCAAAAACAAGCAATCCTGAAATCAAAGCAGGTGCTCCACTAGGGTTCTGCGCTGAAACTCAGTTGCTCCATGGTGTGCCTGCGTTGCAAAGCAAGTGGGACAAAGGCCACCTGCGCTGAGCGAGAAAGGACAAGTGGCACAGTGAGTCATTGCTTTGGAATCTTCCAAAAATGACACTTGGATCAGGTATTTCGCCTTGTAATGAGTCAGAGGCTTTGTTTCTCCAAGTGGAAGCAAGGTTCACCAAGTGGACTCAAGAACTGAAGATCAACTAAAGATTAACTGAAGAGAGAGAGGACACAAGGCAGCTACACATCAGTTGCAAGCTGACTCATCCTTTCTCAATTCATCTATATATTGAGCTCTCTCCTATGAGCTCAGGAGGCTGGAATTTTGTGCTAAGTAATGATATGCTGTTGGTTTCATTATCGAGTTATTGGGTGATGGTTTGAGAGAGGTGAAGAAGAGCAATTCTTTCTGCTGGGAGGTGTTGCTGGGTTGGAGCCTTCAATGGTTGTAATACTCTCAGAACCTTTATTTCTTCATTAATAAAAGCTATTGAGGTTCTTCTATGTGCTCTTGTTTCAATTATTTATTGTGATGATTGCATGTTTGGTTTACACTAATCCATGAACCAGTTATGATTTCATGCCTCTTGTAGTTTCCTTCTTTGTTATTTTGCAGGATCTCATTGTAGCTAGACGAGGAGAAGGACAAAGAGCTAGGAGCAAGCGGCCAAAGAGAAGAGTTTGGATTCGACATTAAGCGCAAGGCAACGGTTAGTGCTTTCTCCATTCTCTTTTGCTTTCATAAAGAAGTAAACCTTAAGTAGTTTGTTTTACAGTTGTTGCTAAGGAACTGTCACCCTTAGAGTGGGATAGGGTCATCCGAGTCGGATACTTTTCCCTACAACACATATATATATACACATACATATATACATACACACACACACACACACACACACACACACACACACATATATATAAAAATTTAACGTAATTTTATAACATTTTTTAATTAAATTAAAAAAAAAAGTTATATCTATGTTTGAGGTAAACATCAACCATTTATTTAATTTTAATTCCTACCATCTACCCAGAAATTATTTATAGTTAAATTGAAATTTTGAAAGAACTATTCCAAACAGGTTGCACCCACGGGCGTAATAATTTAAGATAACAGATACATTGATGAATATGAAGTTCTTGAGAAAGCTAGAGGGAGAACTAGATAGAAGCAAACAAAATTAAGTGAATATTAGGAATAAAATTAATGCCAACTCCTTACCCAACCATGGTGTATCTAACTAGAGAGTCTTGCAGGAAAGGATGAGGGAAATATTTGTAATTTTTAATTGCATTTTTTGAATCATTGTTATGTTCATATATTTGATTTATACTTTGGTTTGTGATTTACATTATGATTTGCATGTAACACATGTTCATATAAAATTGATTGGGGTATGTGTAAGGAGGTTCGATGTTCAAATTCCCTTGATTCATGGATGCATGTGAATGGGATATATCTAAGTACCTAGTGATTATATTGTTAGCAATTGGTTTAACCCAGAATAAGTGAGCATGAGACAAACTCACTTGAAAATTTCTGTAAATACAAATATATATATATATGTTATTTAATATGTGATAATTATGTATAATTACATATTTTCTCTATGTGCAAAAAGATTGGACCTAATGATTGAAACAAAGAAAATTTTCAACTTAGGCCATGGTTGAATTTCTATAAAGGCTTAACTTAGAGCCATTGAGTTACCTTGAAGTACAGTACTTTGAGGTAGTGATCACAAATAAGTTGATTACCGATTGTAAATTGCACTAATTATACACTAAAAAAATTGTCCTTCTACATTTTGAAAATATTAAGTGATTTGTATTCACAGCATGTGACTCAATATTCAATATATTTTTCATAAAAAAATTAAAAACAATTTACACATATTGTGTTTTTTTTTTATAAAAAAAAATATGATGACAAACTAATATTTAAGTAACATTTTATACACCTTTTTATTTCTAAAAAATATTTTCCACTTATTTATTTAAAATGAAAAATACAAATAACTTTAAAAGAAAACATGAAATGTGCACTACTTTTTAGAATTTTCCGGTTGTGTATTTTCTTATAATATTGATTTTCTTTAGAAAAATATAAATTTTAAAACAAAATTTTGGAGATATAATATAAAATCAAATTGATGAAAATAATATGCTATCCGATGGAAAATTTAATGGAAAGTCCACTCACACGAACCTCATTAGATGGGATGGTAAAGATAAAGAGGTTTCACACACTAAAATTTGTATCTATATAATATTGACGAAACCCTATTGAAGACTAACTTAAAATTGAGACTGAGTGCTTAAATAATAATTTTCAAAATATCTCTATCAAGGTTTTATCAAATCCTAAATTAATTTGTTCTCGACACAAAATAAATGTCTTGATCTAGACAGTACATATATTGAGGTATGATAGCAAAAGTCGTTATCTGCATATTGCTATAGTTCTCTATCAGGGCTTTATCAAATCCTAAATTAATTTATTCTTAAGATAAAATATCTTCGTGTAGAAAGTAAATATATTGAGGGATGATAGCAAAAGTCGTTATCTACATATTGCTATAGTTAAAACATAGTTAAAAGTTAATAAATTTTAACACTAAATTAAAAAATTACAATAAAAAATACAATAGCTAACTCACTTAGTTATTCTTCAAAAAATATTAATCTAATACTAATTTATATTGATAAAAAAAAATGTTAGTATGATATTAATCTATATTTTGATCAATAGATAAGATGGAGAATGTAAAAGACCATAAAACTAAGAAACAATATATAATAAAGGGTGGGTAAGGATCGATAGCTATTAATTAATAATATTTATTAAAATAAGTATTTTAATATACATTTTACATTGTTAAAATTAAAAAAAATAAATGGTGGGTAAGAATCGATACCCATTAATTACTAATATTCATCAAAATACATATTTTAATATACATTTTACATTGTTAAAATTAAAAAAAAAATGAAATAATTATAATTTTATTTTAAATCGTTATTTTTATTTATTATAAAAATATATGATATATGAGTCAAATATATATCAATTTTAAAAGGCATGTAACAAGACTTTTAACTATGAAACTTTACCAAAATTTTATAATGGATATTGTTAACATGTAAATAGTCTTTGTTACAATACCATGGGTAAATACCATGATATATTAATACCACATGCTCAAAAAAATATAAGTAGTTTCATAGTGAATATATATACACACACAATCTAACTTAATTTTATAACAATTTTTTAATTAAATTGAAAAACAAAAAATCTATAGCTATGATTGACATAAATATCAACCCTTTATCTATTAATTTTTTATAATTAAACTCTGAAAGCCATATTCCAAAATGTACACAACTCTAATGCAATAATATATGATAATTGACATTGATAAAGATGAAGTGTTTGAAAACATTAGAAAGAAAACTAGATAAAGACAAACAAAACTAATTCAACCCTAGAAATAAAATGTATGCCATTCAATTACCTAATGTGGCTTATCTAACTAGAGAACACATGACGAAGATATTAGTAATTTTTAATTAGATTTTTGCATGCATGTCATGATCATATATTTGATTTATATTTTGGTTTGTGATATTATCTTTTACTTTTAACACATGTAGACAAAAAATTGATTATGGTATATACCGCTATAATCTCATCAATATGTCCTCTCCCGAGTTTCAAGAATAGTTGGGAGTGTTAATAGTTTTCAAAGGGATGAAACATTTCTTTAAAATTTGGTTGCAAGTATAAGAGAGGAATTTAGTTATGACATATTTAATTGGAATCTTATATAACATTTTAGTAACATAATTAGATTATCTTTTAATAAAATTCAATGTTCAATTTTTATATAGATTAATAAAAAATAAAAATTGAAACAAACAAAAAAACATATTAGTATTCCCAAATACTGAACATGAAAAAACACTTGAAAGTGCATCAAAATATTTCTCTTCACTCAAAACATAAGGAGAAATCAAAATCTTTACTATCCATAGGGAGATTACAATTTGTTTGTGCTACCAGGGACTTCAATATGTCAAATTATAATAAGGTTGTCAAAATTGCTTCATATTTCAAGAAACAATTACTTCTAATAAAGCACTAAATTCATGATTAGTAGCAATGAAATCGATGAATTTTCTTATTGGGATATCATTTTGCAAGTATCACTACTAGATAAACTTCTAGAAAGATTAGAAAGAAGTTGGTAGAGTCACTAAATAAAAATCATTTTATCTAATGGTTTTTATCTAGAGGCAGGTAGTGGAACATTATAACAATGTTATGGATGTGTGTATGGGTGGAAATGTGCCACCCAACAGTTTGAAGTGATTCAACCACGAAGAGAGGCCCAATTATACTCTTTCCTATTTTGGATAGCAAAAGAGATCGGCCGAATTATATCGCTCAAAAACCAACTTTGATGGGATTTAATGACGAGAAGTGATGTGTAATAAGATAAAAAAAAATAACCCAAAATAATCTTATGAACTGCAAATTGGAGGAACTATAATTCAATAAATAGGATTATTCCATATTCACTAAGGCATAATTCAGCCACTACTTTATAAAGAATTAAATAAAGTAAAAAAATTGCAATTTGGAAAGCAACATTACTCTAAATCCATGTGAAGGAATTTTTTCCTGAAGCATGGGAAGTCCACGCAGTATAAAACACACTGCAACGAATGGTGAACAAGATGTGTGATGGATCGTCTCATATTTGCATTAGAGATATGCAGAGGTGCAATGGAGATATGAAGGGTCGCAATGGAAACAAAAAAAATGTAGTTGCCAAGAAGTTATTTACAAACCCTTGACTTGTTTGCTAGTTCATCCCGAAAACGTTAGTTGTTTATCTTTGACTATTACGCATACATCAATGCTTTTGATAGAATTTTTTTAAGGAGGATTTAGGAAATTAAGTTATTGGTGCTTTTATTCACAAGTTGCTGGAAAAGCTATTAGGACTATTGAGAATAAAGTGTTTTATTCTTCTAAAGGAAGGGAAGATGTTAGAGAGGTAACTGCAATGGGTTGAAATGGTATTCAGAATTGTAATGGAGGATGAAGTTTTTTATCCTTCTAAATGAAGGGAAGATGTTAGAGAGGTAATTGTAATGGGTTGTAATGGAGGATAAGATAATGACGGGAAAGAGAGAATATGTCTACATGAAAACAAATTTATTGTTTTATAATTAAGATCTTGTGTAGATGGTTAAAATTTCAATTGGTTGGTTTCTCCAAAATATTGATTTTGTGTTTTTTGTTTATGTAATAAATTTCCACTAAATAATTTTGAAATGTGTCCCTAAGTTATTGTATAATAAATATTATTTGAATTTCTTTAATAAATTTTATCCACATTATGTTAAATATGGGAATTTTTATTGTGTGTTTGATTATATATGCATTGCACTTTGAAGCTTGACAATCAAAAGAACTAACCTAAGTTGGAGCATCTATGTCTCCCATTCTCTTGAAAAACCTTTATGGTTTCTTGCAATTCCATCATGATTCCTTGGGTGACACCTCAACTAATACCATAAGTTGAATATTTCAATGTTGGAGGAGGTTTTGTTCACCCATTCCCAAACCCTGTGTCACTCCTGTGTGAGACAACAATTGTTATAATCCCCTTTTAAAATAATACGGGATAATAGGATGACCCCTAACTTGAAGTTTAGTACTTAATTTTTTTACCTAATATATGTTTAGGAATCCATTCTTCCCACCACCTTTCTCTTCCCTCTCTTCAACAAGCATAGTCCATCGAGGACACCTCTTTTTCTTCAATGGAAAAATAAAATTGATACTCTACTCAAGATTGAAGAAGAAAGAGTCAAAGCCATAATAAAACTCATTGGGAATCAATAAGTGGTGAATAAATTATTTGAAAAACAAAAGGCTAATGCCATAGAGTTCATCCTATAGGAATTAGTCCTCAAATGGGGGAAATCCAACAAAATGAAGGTAATTAATTGAAAATTCTAGCGTATGTACTTGCGCCCTTTCCAGGTCTCTTAAAGAATGGGACATGGGATGTATGACATAAAAATACTTAAATGGAACTCATATTCCATCACCATCAATAGGACATTTCTAAAGAAATACTTTTCCTAGGCAAGAAGCAAATTTCATATTTATATTGTACCATAATTTTCTATAATTTTTTCTTCTACTTGTTTTCTTAATTTCATTTTTCCCTACAAATATGCACCTTCATTATTCACATTTTGGTATTTTACATATCTTTTATATTTATATATATATGTAATTATTTGAGCCTAGTATGCCAGTACATGATTATATTGCTACATGGTTTTGTAAAGGAATTCATAAGAGTGTTGAACTCGTAGAATCCTGAAATTATGCTATGACATCTTAGGTCATGGTGGTTTGAAATAAATATGTGTTACCGATTAAGAAATAAGAAAGGACCTTGTTATGTTTTTTTAATAGAATTAATGAGTGACTCTTTTTTTAGTTTGTTATGATCTTGAATGTAGCATTCATGTATCAATTTGAAAAAGTATTCAAAGATTCTTCATATTTATTCTTATAAACAAAAGTCATCTTGGCATATCTAAGAGGGTGCATTAGTAGACCTTGTATATATAATAGAATTCTCATTTAACATAAATCATCCTTGTGTATTTTAAATTCTACCAACAACTATGAGTTTCATTTAAAAGAAACTAGTACGTTATTCCAAAATTTTGCACAAAGAATATAAAGGGTAAAAAATAAAGAGGGAGGGATGTAGAAACTCAGACCTCAATGGAATGTAGATATCATTTTTTAGAATATGGATTCCAGCTAGTATAAAATAAAGGTTTATGATGTTAGGATGACTCCATCATGGTTATGGACTCTCGTGGGTAATGGAAAAACCCCAAGAGATCAAAAATATTTGGCAAGGGAAAAAAACATCCCACCCTAGGGTTTTTGATATGTCATTTATGCATAAGAACACTAATTCAAGGAAAAAATTCTAAACTCACAAGAGAAAAAACTAATGGAATGCTCTTCCAAACTTCTAAACATATGATTAGATCAAGGGGAAATTTTTGGGTCATTGCAATGGTTCAAACCTTCTTCTTCCAATGATAGAAACATAACACTTTATATAATACAAATTTTCGTGATAATATGTCCAATACATAGAGATTTATGGGATCTATCTAGCAAGTCACCAACTGTTGAACATTCAATAGAGCTAAGACAATTATGCAACATATTCATTTTAATGGGTACCTACCATTAAATGTTTCAGATTTTGTTTGATTTCAAACTGAATTGATAGTTCCGATATCTTCATTTTTAACATGTAACCATGTTCCCCTCGATGGAATTATTCAAAAAAAAAATATTTCTTTCCAAGAACTCTAATGTATAATCAAGATCAATTGTCAATTATGTCGTGTTGTGATTTCATATTTGACCAACTTTCAATCTATCATCCTAATCACTATTCTATATTCTTAGACTTTTCCTTACTATTTCTCGAGGCATTTACTCCTTGCTTCTCGGATTCACTATTGATCATTGATGTGTAGGGTTAATGGATTTTCCCCTATCAGAACCCTACTTAAGTGCATTAGGCATTTCAATGATCCTTTTGTCAAAATTTTTGCAAGTTGTCAACATAGATGGCCAACAAATATTTTTTTATCACATGTTCCTTTACTACCCAAAATGTTTATCATCTATTGTCTCCATCTATAAATTCCCACTAGCCATGTCTATGGTTATTGGATATGTTTATCATAAAGTTTCACCCCAGAAATATCATTTACCCATTGACAATTCATTTATCCAAGTCTACACTAACTACTCACAACTATGACTTGCAATGTTTACATTTGCAATCAATCCTTTACCACTCCAAACTAGTTATTCCATAATGTTCTTTACTTGATGATTTTCCACTTTTGTACATGTATGATGTATAGAGTTATTATTATTCAGTGATCTAATACTTATGAAGTTAATTATAACTAATGTGTAATGTCAAATTCAATGTTAATCATCCAAATGTATAGCTAGAAATTCTTTGACTATTAGAGTTTCCTTGGCAACACTCCACTCTTCCATATCCAATATCTTGATACTTGATGAATTGTTCTATTAATGAATGTTGTCCATACATGGACTACTATTGTCCTCTATGAAATCAACATCTTTTGTATCCTCTTTGTTTACCAAATCAAATCTTTTATTTACCAACATGTACATGCATGACTAAGTACTATATTGTGATATAAACTTCTCGATGAGAAATAATGGCTTTTATTTCCTGTGATGGTTATATTGCCTTAGTACATAGATGCATGTCCTTATGATGTCCCACTTTGTTGAAATCCTTATTCCCATTAATTTTAAAAGATATGACACCCACATCCCTTTCTCAATCTTAGGTGGCGTGTCTCAGTTATGTATCCATAGATAAGTATCTCCTTAATTCCTAATAATAAAAGTAAGAGATGTGG
The DNA here is from genome assembly GCA_031772625.1 of Pinus tabuliformis. NCBI lineage: Eukaryota > Viridiplantae > Streptophyta > Pinopsida > Pinales > Pinaceae > Pinus > Pinus tabuliformis. The sequence continues at coordinate 371,631,693 of CM062813.1, read as the reverse complement.
GCTTTGTATTGATCAAGTTCCCATACGGTTTGGAAACATGAGAACAATTGGACGTAACTTAGTTAGCATTAATTTAGGCCATATCCCATGCATGACGTATTCCCCTTGAATATTTAATGACTTCAAAAACACCTAAGGGGCTAGGGAAATTATGCTAAAAATATGTAAGGATGAAAATATTCATATTATCAAATCCTTCTACTTAGCCCGATGTAACATTTGAATAATTAAGAGGTGTCAAGGGAGTAATGTTCATCCAAGCTGAAAGTGTCAATGAAATATAAGATATGAACCTCAAATTATGTTGTGCTCTATAAGCTAGATCTCTAGCTTATAAATTTTCCATTATATTGTGTAGTATCTCATTCCTTTCCCCCTTGAGTGTTTGATTAGATTTGAGAATTTTCTAGATATTTCCACGTTTGTTAAATATGCACCCCCAACCCCCTCCCTGCGCCACGCCGCCCCCCCCCCCCCCCCCCCCCCCCCCCCCCCCCCCACACACAAAAAAAAAGAAAAAAAAAAAAACAAAACCACTATAGGAAGGCTACACCCAACCCAAATATTCTCTTTGGTAATCCCAAGGCTAAGCTCAAGTGGTGTTGATGGTGCTAGAACAATATTAGAAGAAATGGGAAGATGTAAAATGCCTATTATGCTCCTGTAAATTTGTGAACATGTTTTGGTAGATTTTCACCTTGACATAGACTAAAGGGTCCACCTTGTTAATTATAAGGGAAGGAAATGAGGGATTTTGTGCCCTAGAAATTAAGTCGAAAACCATTTTTTAGAGAGAATTTAGCTTATTATGAGTTCAACACATCTTTCATAGGGAAAATGATAGGCACCTAGGTCTAAAACATATTTCCTATTAGTGCATTTTACCTAAATAATTTCCAAGAGCTAACCATAGAAAAGAGGAAGTCCATGCTCAAAAGTTCTAAAGAATTTTTTTTAGAAATCATTAATTTAATCAATTTTTCATTAGGTGTAGCTTGAACCAATTGCGTAGCCTTCTTTCGAATATTGGAAAATTCCTTGGAAATGTTAAAACCTTATGATTTCTATTGATTAGGTCTAAATGCAAAGTCGCTTAGATGGCATGCCAAACAAGCAAAGAAATTGGGCATAAGGAATCTTAAGTAGAAAACTGAATATGGGAAATAAAAGGAGAGGGAAAATATGATGATGAAAGAGTGGGGGTGTAGATGGTGATACCTAGACCAACTATTATAGATTTGAATGATGGAGATGTTTCAACAAGTCAATGGATTGATAATTAGATCTTATAACTTCAAGCATGGAAATTTCCTACACGCAGAATTTGAATCCTTAGGTAACAATGCAACCCTTTGATAAGAGGGTGGTGGAATTCATTGGGCCAATCAAACCTATGATGAAGAGAATTTATGCATTATATATAATAAGCGCAACAATATACTTGACTAGATGGGTACAAATTGCACCGAAAGAAGATTATAGTCCAAAAACTACAAAAAAAAAAGTTTTTCTTCTAGCACATGGTCACTCAACTTGGCTATCCGAGGATACTAATAACAAACCCAGGAACTCACTTATGTAACAAGACCATTAAAGCAATGAAAACATAGTTCTAGGTTTACAACAAGAAGAGTACACCATATCATCTCTAGGAGAATCACATTATAGAGGCTTGAATAAAGTCATGTTGAATGATTTGAAAAATATCTATAATGTGAATAGGGATGATTGGGATATAAGGATTCCTACAATATTATGGAAATACCCTAAAAATTAAATAAGCTAACTAGGAAGACCCCATTTCCCCTGGTATATGGACATGAAGTAGTTATTTCAATGGAGTTCATAGTCCCTAGCCTTCGAATTATTTTGATGACATAGTTGATGGATTTTCTCATGGTGGAGGAAAGAATGATGGAGTTGCTATAATTATAAGAGGATTGATTCATAGTGGGTTTTAAGAAAAATGTACAAAAATCTCATGAAAAAGCATGGAATGATCACCATATAAAGTCGAAGCAGTTTTCGCCTTGCAATTCAGTTCTACTATATGAAAATAAGTTTCTAAAGCACCCTAGGAAATTTCAAATGCATTAGCTAGGACCATCTGTTATTAATTATTTCAAAGAGGTAGGAGATGTCCAACTGGAAAAGGTAAATATTGAAACTATGTTGGGACTCGTTAATGGATGTAAACTAAATTGTACCAAGACAGTTAGCCTACCCTTCATAATTGATTTGTGGTTTCTAAACAAAATATATTTATTTTAGTTTTTTATAGGTATGTCTATAGGAATCATGATTGTCCATGCAAGAGATGATGTTTAACAAACTTAGGTGTTAATGTTATGATAGTGTTGACACACAGTGCATATGTAAATATTGATTAGTTGGACAGATAGTGGTGGAAGTCTCCTAGAAATGGTAATACAACTGGTACTTGTTTAGGCACTGTAATAGGAGCTGAAAAAGGGGTCTAAAATGGAACAAAAAAACACATGCCACCTCTACAGACTGGACACAGTGGAGCTTTGTTAAGATCATATTTAGGAATATTAAAATCCAAATTTGATCAAGATAAATGGAAGTGACTAAGAAGCTTCTAACACGAATCTCAGCAAGTTCAAGTCCACAAAAATTGTCTTAAGTTCCTCAATAACCTTCCCAACTTAGACAATTCGAATGTGGAAAAATGATTTTGCAATTATTTCCATCATGCATAAAATATTTTGAAATCATTATTCTTAGGTAAGTGTGCAAATTAATTAAAATATCCATAGTATTTCCCCAATTTATCCTTAGTCATTTTTATCTTTTGTATTTTGTGAGCCAAGAATAATAGTGTACCATAGTATTGAGTGAGTTATAGAACCGATAGACTAGTTGTAATTTTTTAATGAATAGATCAATTGTAAGAGTCTTGACCAGAATCTATGTGGTAATATGGATTTGTTGTTAAGCCTTAAGAAAGTCAAGACAATGGGTGTTGGTCTTGTGCCACCTACATAAATAGTTGTAAAGCCCAAATCCCAAAAACACAAAAAAGAAAAATATTGGCTATCGGTAGCCCTTATTCTACCTATATCGATATAGAAAGGAGACATGTTGTGGATGGTGGATAAATTGAAGTAAAATGACAACAATGCCTAGGACTTCATGAAGTTTCTATAAATTTTAGAAGACAAATAAGCCAAGAGGATTGAAAAACTAGGCTAATCAATTGGCTTGAAGGTTTCTTAGTGGGCTGTAGCATTGGAAAAGTTCAGCATACTCAATGTTTTGGACATTTTGCACCTTGGAAGGAGTGAAAAGATCATTATTTCCACCAAATTATTTTTGAGTTATGTGAATGGAATATTTCTATGGCTAGATGATCCCACTAATATTCATATCCACCTAATTTATTAGATTACAGGGCTCCCCATCGAATACGAAGTTCCAAAGCCCATGTTTTACAAGAAAAATAACAAGATAGTGGCCAACGATGTTACTGCAAAATGTTCAACTATTCGTGGATAGTGTGGAGTGATGATATCCACTATAGATGATGGGGCTATGAGTTTCACCCCAAATATCATTACCTACATATTATTAAAGAAGTGCAAGAAAGATCAATGCCATACAAGTGTAGTTGTTACAGCTACAAAGCGTGTTGAAAGGGTTTAGATGAAGTGACGACCTTCTTGCTAAACCAATTTATGTAAGACTGTATTGAATCCCATGAAAAGAATGTATATTTTCACTGCTCCCACTTGTTATAGCCAGTATTTTCTCACTACCATCAATGATCAAAATTCCTCTTTTCATATTCATATTAGGGCCTCGGTCATAAATTTTTGTCATTCCACCTAGGTTCTCATTCAAAAAATTACTCATTGATGGTAGCCCTAGAAAAAACCTTACTCTCCCTAAAAAATTAGTACTTGTTGGCCCACCTTCATGTCTACTAACCATACATCAATCAGAAAATCTCATTTCATCATGTCATCATGTCATCATATCAGTCATGACACCATCAATTCTGGTTAGTCAAGGTTACCATTAGGTCCTAGGGTTTTCAAGGTCCAATAAAACACCATTTCCATTGCGTAATGTCATCAGGTCTCATAGTGATCAAATAACATCTCTTCACAATCTGAGGATGATTTGTAAATAGAAAATCTTGTTTCAACATGTAATTTTGATTTTAAATGTAAGATTTTTTATTTTTCACTATGTAATTTTATGTCTTTCAAATGTAATAACCACATGATTTCAAAGCTGTTAATTCAGAGTTACAAAATTCCAAAGGAACAAAAACTCAAAGGTCAAAGTGCCCTTAATGTATATCAATTGATCAATTTTTCAAATAAAAAGTCAAGTGTAAGCGTATAGTTTCCAAGAGTAAGGTGAATGAAAAAAGGAAGAAAGTTGGTCCCAAGGCCCAAATCATCAATTTCATGTAGTATAAAGGCCACCAAGACATCAAAAACCAATTCATTTTCACTCTCAAAGGTCTAGCTCACACCCCCCTGGTTCGAAAAGTTGATTTTCCATGTTTAAAGGCAAACATTTCCTTGGCGTTGCACTTAGTAGGGAGGCAGTGAACTTAGGAGGGAGGCGTTGCACTTAGAGCAGTGGTCGCTACCTTTTCTAACACAGGCGTTGTGCTTCTGGGAAAGGCGTTGTGCTTCTGGGAAAGGCGTTGTGCTTTTACCCAGTGAGCCCCTAGAGCACTAAAATGCCTCCAAATTCTCTCAAAGCTTCAAAAACAGTCTTTTTTCCTCCTCTACCATGTAAGTCACATAAATTTTCCACCTCTTTGCACTCCTAAACAACATTATTTTTTAGTGTTTTGGTTGCTAAGAAAAATTGGCACTTGGGAAAGTGATAAATCCATCCCTATCCCAAATTTTCTGCCCATAGACCCTACAACACCTTCCTACATCACTATTAAACCCATCGCTACCCCTACACTATCATTTCCTAGTCCCTGAACACTTTTCCCATAAAACCATAAGACCTAGGTTTCCAAAATTCCTAGGCAACCCCTACCATAAACTTGTGATTTAATTATCATTCCCAAATCCCTTGACATTTTCATCTCCTATCACCTCCCACAACAACATAATCCCTCCCCTCATCTCCTCAAATTTTTATAGCCCTATCCCTATTCCCTAGACCTTTTTCCACTTCCCATTCTCGCGTACCTTATCCTTAGGGTTTCTTAACCAAACAATATGGAGGAAGACATAGACTATGAGGAAGAGGAGGATACACAAGAAGAGGAGGATAGACAAGTAGAAGAGGAGAGAGAATAGAGGAGGTGAAGCAAAGGAGGCAAAATCCAAAGGCTGGAGCCCACTAATGAAAATGAACTCATGGCTTCACTAATGGTAGTCTCATGTTTTCAGTATGTAGGTTGCCTTGATTTTTGCAAGATAATTGAAATAGTTTAGTATCACCCTATTTTGAGCAGACTTTTTACATCAAACCTTAAATATAATCAAGTGAACCTAACAGGAGTGACCTTCACTTTATCTACTTCCATCATCGCTACTACCATAGTGATTCCAAACATGGGTGAGAGGTGGTTTAAATCAAAAGATTTGGACGATCATTATTATGAACCGTTCCTCAGACCATTGTATAGAATTGAGAGGAGGAGGGTCTTCCCTTGTAGCTACCTTCTTAATAGGTATGCCCCATGATGAAAATCATCATGAACTACTTCTCTTGTGAAGGAAGGTTCTCTAGGCTCTACACATACCATATCAGTTTTCTTATGCACTTCACAAGGGTCAAATTTCTCAATATCCCATACTATCTGTTCAGAAGCATAGACAAAATGGCCCACATTGTATAGGAGAGTGATTATGAATAGCAGATGAATAGCCTTTTCCATCACTCATTGATCAAGATCATTTTCCTTCATCACCTTAACCAGTTGCATATTTCAAGGGACAATTTCAATACCAATGACGTTTTCACTGCTCCACATGCTGAAGATATTCCTTCTTCATCTCATCCCACCGATCATCATGCTGAAGACATACCCCCTCCATCTCAAGACACTACATCTATTCCTCCATCAATTCAGCCTATACCACCACCATAACCATTGTCATCACTATTGCATGGTCATATATGGTCACCTAGCAGAGTTGAGGTCAACAAGCCTAAAGGGGCTGAAATAGGCATATTTACTAGAACATATCAGAAAGGGCATAGGCAGGTGTTTTCCCCACAGATTGTGGAGGGGCCTTGCCTTCTTAGTCAACGAAGCAGGTACATAAGTGTAAGGAAAATATCACGGAAGCAGATGAGCATGAGGAAGACATGCAAGAGGATGATGATCCTCATAGTGAGGAGGCAAATTTTGACCTAGTTGACTTGGATCAGCCAGATGAACATGAAACTTTCAGTTTGCTTGTAAAAGAGAAGGATGCCTAAATAATATAGCTTTAGACTAACTTAGAAAGAGCTAAGTTTGTCATTTCTTTTCTTTAGCAGGAAAACAAGCATCTAAAGACCAAAAATCTAATCAATGAGGTGAAACTCATTAAGGCTCAAAGAGAAGAAAATAAAGAAAAGGTCATGCTTGATGAAGCATATGGGAAGTATGGTGATTCTTATGAGGAAGAATACAAAATTGCAAGAAAGAGGCCCATGACTAAAGGGCTGAAAGAGTTCTAGAACTATAGAGGCAACAAGAGGTTGAACTTGACAATAAGCTCACTTTGAATGAGAAGTTTGCCACCATGACCAATAAGGACCGGGAATATTGGTTTGAAAGGGTAAATTAGAATGTTGAGAATCTCTTTAATAACTCAAAGAGGGACAATGAATTACAAATAAATATGGCCAAACATTACTTCAAGAAAAATAAAATTGCAAGGTCGAAGCTCCGAAAGGTAAAAACAAGACTTGAAACCCTAGCCAAGAAAAAAAAGGAAGACAAGGTTGAAATCCCTGTTGAGGCATCAGTAATTGCCTGACATACCTCATCAGTCCTCCACGGATCAAATTTTGAAGAATTTTGAGCAATTTTCAAAATTTTGGAGTTCTTTTGCATTTTTGGCAATTTTTGCACCAATCTACCATATGCGTAGTGCCCTAGGCGATGCGCTTTTCCTATAGGCCTCCAAATGCAAAATGGCCACCACCATTAGATTCAAAAGGTCAAATACAGTCAGGAAAACCACTTTTCTGAGCTTTTTTGGGTCAGCTGGGTATTCAAAGGGTCAAAAAGCACTCCGAATGTCATGTTTCTGGCCTGTTTTGGAGGTTAGCACTGTGATTTTGACTAGTCTTGGGAGAATCACCTTTTTGAGGATCAAAACTTGACCATTTTGGAAACTAAAGGTAGATCTGGAAACTACACATGACAATACTACCAATGTGCTATCCTGGCCTCAATTGCGACACGGGGAACCCCATAAAATGTGGAGATGAATTTGGTGTTGCGCTTAGGACTGTGGCATTGCACTTTTGACATAAATTTTCTGAGTTTCATCATTTTGTAATTTTTCTCAGTTTTTACAATTTCCCCTTGACAAATCATGTCTTTACCAATGTAATTGATGTCTGTAAATGTAATAATGATGTTTTAAAGTTACCTAGTGTAAATACATTAGGTGGAAACTCTTTTTGTGATGTAATGAATTAGTTTCCAAAAAGTGAGGGATGAGTCAGTGTGACCTCGCTAGAGTCTATGTTTCAATTCAAATTTTCATGGAACAACTCCTTAGCCCATGTATTCGACCCCTGAGGATGGGAGAAGTTGTTTCATGGCTATAACTATTATTTCTTTACTCATTTCACTGATTACATGTTGTGGTATTGATCAAAGACATTAGTGTAATCAGTATTTGGAAGAATTTAATCAATGAGTTGCAAATGTTTTGATGGAATACCTGTGGTATGGAATTTTGACATAGTTTCTTCTTATGTTGCATATGTTTGAATTTTTTTTACTCTCATGTTTCATTTCACTTCTATGGTATGTTTATTTTCAAGTTCATGAGAAGAATACATCTTACATGCTCTGCTTTGGGGAAGTATTCATAACTTGTCCATTTTCTTCAATTTAGAAAGAATACATGCTTGTCTTGCTCTTTCTAGCACTTCACCAGTTTGATCCATCTCACTCAAGAACCTTAAAGTGTTTGAGTGTCTACATCCCTTGCTCCATCATATGTCTACAATTATACCCTTATTTGGCCCTGACCTAGTCTCTCTAACCTAATCCACATTCAACAACCCAATTTCAAACAATCAAACCCTTATGTACATCATAACTAGCCTAAAACCCTAATTCATCCAACCCTCTTGGGTATGATTTTGTGGAGAGAGCCCTCTCTGGCTTGGTAGGGCTAGATACTATGTCAAAAGGTTCATTTTTGGTTACCTCATCTGGACTCTTCCTCAGCCTTGGATATTTGAAGGAGTGATAACACCACTTATAATTTTTATATCCCTCATGACTTGGCAACTACAAAAAGATTTTCTTTTCTTTCCACTAGAGAAGCTAGAATTCTTCACGCTAAGATTTGGGTCTCTTTGGAAAATTTTGAACAAATAGAAACATGTCAAAAATAATGACACATTCTATGTGCATATGGAGGCCATCAGCCACGTCTTTCGAAATGCACCTTGTATCACTATCCAAACTATTGAGCATTACAAATTTGTTGAAAGGTTCAATGCCACACAACATTCAATGTACATTCAAGCATGCGAATACCAAGACAAGCAGTCGCTATAATGTCGATATAAGATCAATTAGAAGGTTGTGTTGCAAATTGTAAATAAGTAGCCACCAAAATGATAGAAATCTAATCCAATGACACCATAGATACAACCTATAGGTAGTTGCTAGAAGAACTGTGCAACAAGTCACTACCAAAGTTTGTAGATGAATAACATCAAGAACAATCACAAGAAGAGTCTGAAAAGGAGGAGAAAATATTTTTAGGTATTAAAAGGTTGCAAAAGCATCAACCATCATGAAACAAACAAAATCAAAGAAAGAAGATAAATTCCTTGGAAGAAAATGAGTACAAAATCATTTTAATTGTCACAGGAGGAAAACCTCCTCCAAATGCAAAATGGCCACCACCATTAGATTCAAAAGGTCAAATACAGTCAGGAAAACCACTTTTCTGAGCTTTTTTGGGTCAGCTGGGTATTCAAAGGGTCAAAAAGCACTCCAAATGTCATGTTTCTGCCCTGTTTTGGAGGTTGGCACTGTGATTTTGACTAGTCTTGGGAGAATCACCTTTTTGAGGATCAAAACTTGACCATTTTGGAAACTAAAGGTAGATATGGAAACTACACATGACAATACTACCAATGTGCTATCCTGGCCTCAATTGCGACAAGGGGAACCCCATAAAATGTGGAGATGAATTTGGTGTTGCGCTTAGGACTGTGGCATTGCACTTTTGACATAAATTTTCTGAGTTTCATCATTTTGTAATTTTTCTCAGTTTTTACAATTTCACCTTGACAAATCATGTCTTTACCAACGTAATTGATGTCTGTAAATGTAATAATGATGTTTTAAAGTTACCTAGTGTAAATACATTAGGTGGAAACTCTTTTTGTGATGTAATGAATTAGTTTCCAAAAAGTGAGGGATGAGTCTGTGTGACCTCGCTAGAGTCTATGTTTCAATTCAAATTTTCATGGAACAACTCCTTAGCCCATGTATTCGACCCCTGAGGATGGGAGAAGTTGTCTCATGGATATAACTATTATTTCTTGACTCATTTCACTGATTACATGTTGTGGTATTGATCAAAGACATTAGTGTAATCAGTATTTGGAAGAATTTAATCAATGAGTTGCAAATGTTTTGATGGAATACCTGTGGTATGGAATTTTGACATAGTTTCTTCTTATGTTGCATATGTTTGAATGTTTTTTAATCTCATGTTTCATTTCACTTCTATGGTATGTTTATTTTCAAGTTCATGAGAAGAATACATCTTACATGCTCTGCTTTGGGGAAGTATTCATAACTTGTCCATTTTCTTCAATTTAGAAAGAATACATGCTTGTCTTGCTCTTTCTAGCACTTCACCAGTTTGATCCATCTCACTCAAGAACCTTAAAGTGTTTGAGTGTCTACATCCCTTGCTCCATCATATGTCTACAATTATACCCTTATTTGGCCCTGACCTAGTCTCTCTAACCTAATCCACATTCAACAACCCAATTTCAAACAATCAAACCCTTATGTACATCATAACTAGCCTAAAACCCTAATTCATCCAACCCTCTTGGGTATGATTTTGTGGAGAGAGCCCTCTTTGGCTTGGTAGGGCTAGATACTATGTCAAAAGGTTCATTTTTGGTTACCTCATCTGGACTCTTCCTCAGCCTTGGATATTTGAAGGAGTGATAACACCACTTATAATTTTTATATCCCTCATGACTTGGCAACTACAAAAAGATTTTCTTTTCTTTCCACTAGAGAAGCTAGAATTCTTCACGCTAAGATTTGGGTCTCTTTGGAAAATTTTGAACAAATAGAAACATGTCAAAAATAATGACACATTCTATGTGCATATGGAGGCCATCAGCCACGTCTTTCGAAATGCACCTTGTATCACTATCCAAACTATTGAGCATTACAAATTTGTTGAAAGGTTCAATGCCACACAACATTCAATGTACATTCAAGCATGCGAATACCAAGACAAGCAGTCGCTATAATGTCGATATAAGATCAATTAGAAGGTTGTGTTGCAAATTGTAAATAAGTAGCCACCAAAATGATAGAAATCTAATCCAATGACACCATAGATACAACCTATAGGTAGTTGCTAGAAGAACTGTGCAACAAGTCACTGCCAAAGTTTGTAGATGAATAACATCAAGAACAATCACAAGAAGAGTCTGAAAAGGAGGAGAAAATATTTTTAGGTATTAAAAGGTTGCAAAAGCATCAACCATCATGAAACAAACAAAATCAAAGAAAGAAGATAAAATCCTTGGAAGAAAATGAGTACAAAATCATTTTAATTGTCAGAGGAGGAAAACCTCCTCCAAATGCAAAATGGCCACCACCATTAGATTCGAAAGGTCAAATACAGTCAGGAAAACCACTTTTCTGAGCTTTTTTGCGTCAGCTGGGTATTCAAAGGGTCAAAAAGCACTCCAAATGTCATGTTTCTGCCCTGTTTTGGAGGTTGGCACTGTGATTTTGACTAGTCTTGGGAGAATCACCTTTTTGAGGATCAAAACTTGACCATTTTGGAAACTAAAGGTAGATCTGGAAACTACACATGACAATACTACCAATGTGCTATCCTGGCCTCAATTGCGACACGGGGAACCCCATAAAATGTGGAGATGAATTTGGTGTTGCGCTTAGGACTGTGGCATTGCACTTTTGACATAAATTTTCTGAGTTTCATCATTTTGTAATTTTTCTCAGTTTTTACAATTTCACCTTGACAAATCATGTCTTTACCAATGTAATTGATGTCTGTAAATGTAATAATGATGTTTTAAAGTTACCTAGTGTAAATACATTAGGTGGAAACTCTTTTTGTGATGTAATGAATTAGTTTCCAAAAAGTGAGGGATGAGTCAGTGTGACCTCGCTAGAGTTTATGTTTCAATTCAAATTTTCATGGAACAACTCCTTAGCCCATGTATTCGACCCCTGAGGATGGGAGAAGTTGTTTCATGGCTATAACTATTATTTCTTGACTCATTTCACTGATTACATGTTGTGGTATTGATCAAAGACATTAGTGTAATCAGTATTTGGAAGAATTTAATCAATGAGTTGCAAATGTTTTGATGGAATACCTGTGGTATGGAATTTTGACATAGTTTCTTCTTATGTTGCATATGTTTGAATGTTTTTTACTCTCATGTTTCATTTCACTTCTATGGTATGTTTATTTTCAAGTTCATGAGAAGAATACATCTTACATGCTCTGCTTTGGGGAAGTATTCATAACTTGTCCATTTTCTTCAATTTAGAAAGAATACATGCTTGTCTTGCTCTTTCTAGCACTTCACCAGTTTGATCCATCTCACTCAAGAACCTTAAAGTGTTTGAGTGTCTACATCCCTTGCTCCATCATATGTCTACAATTATACCCTTATTTGGCCCTGACCTAGTCTCTCTAACCTAATCCACATTCAACAACCCAATTTCAAACAATCAAACCCTTATGTACATCATAACTAGCCTAAAACCCTAATTCATCCAACCCTCTTGGGTATGATTTTGTGGAGAGAGCCCTCTCTGGCTTGGTAGGGCTAGATACTATGTCAAAAGATTCATTTTTGGTTACCTCATCTGGACTCTTCCTCAGCCTTGGATATTTGAAGGAGTGATAACACCACTTATAATTTTTATATCCCTCATGACTTGGCAACTACAAAAAGATTTTCTTTTCTTTCCACTAGAGAAGCTAGAATTCTTCACGCTAAGATTTGGGTCTCTTTGGAAAATTTTGAACAAATAGAAACATGTCAAAAATAATGACACATTCTATGTGCAGATGGAGGCCATCAGCCACGTCTTTCGAAATGCACCTTGTATCACTATCCAAACTATTGAGCATTACAAATTTGTTGAAAGGTTCAATGCCACACAACATTCAATGTACATTCAAGCATGCGAATACCAAGACAAGTAGTCGCTATAATGTCGATATAAGATCAATTAGAAGGTTGTGTTGCAAATTGTAAATAAGTAGCCACCAAAATGATAGAAATCTAATCTAATGACACCATAGATACAACCTATAGGTAGTTGCTAGAAGAACTGTGCAACAAGTCACTGCCAAAGTTTGTAGATGAATAACATCAAGAACATTCACAAGAAGAGTCTGAAAAGGAGGAGAAAATATTTTTAGGTAGTAAAAGGTTGCAAAAGCATCAACCATCATGAAACACACAAAATCAAAGAAAGAAGATAAAATCCTTGAAGAAATGAGTACAAAATCATTTTAATTGTCAGAGGAGGACTTGGATAGAATTGTTGAGAAAATTAAAGAGGTGGATGAATAAAGTGTTATGAAACTAGTTCACAAGAAGATAGAAAAGAAAGATAAACTCCTTAGAAATAAGCCTCTTCGAGGGGGCAACCTCTTTTACATTACACAAATGAACAATTCTTAGATGATACAAATGACAAGACCTCCTTTCTATATATAGGAGTCTAAGGGATCACAATATAATCAGAGCTGACATAACAATAATAATCTAAGGGCACGATAATAACAATAGTGGGCTTCTATGGGGCACAATAATAGCAATATGGGGACTACATGGGCACAACAATATAATAAGGGGGTTGTACTAATAAGAATAAGGGGTTACACTAGTAGTATAGGGACCTAACATGCCCCTCTCCTTCAAAAAGTGTTTTCCTCAATGCTTGAGTAGTTCCTGATGCTTTTGTACAAAATTCTTGTCCTCCCATGTGGAATCTTTAGCTGGTTAGTTCTTCCACTTGATGACATACTCTGAAATTGATTGATTTCGGAGCTGTCGGGTTCTTATTTCTGTGAATGCTCTAGGTTCCAATATGATTTTTCCTTCGTCATAAAGTTCTGGCAATATTGTTTGAACTGGGATCTTCTGCAACTTTTGAATGAGTGGCCACACTTCTTCATCATTTTTCCATTCTTCCCTTGTTTCGTGTATCCAATATGGTTGGATATTAGAAATAGCACAAAAGAAATTCTTCCACATTATCATCCTTTCATGTGTTATTCATTCCACCAATGACATTAAATTTATTGGATACTAACATTCAACAACACACATAGTCGTTATTCCACATTGATGTCATTTGTCATAGATACCATTGCATAGTTTGAGTTAGCTCTAAAAAAGTGTCACGTAGGAGTTGCAGTTCTAAGAACAAGCTAACTCAATGGAATTACCCCAACTGGCTAGCGACTATGGAAACTTACAGATTATGTGAGAACAACTATTTGAGGAGCGACAATAAGAAATTTATAGGGATGCAAATATTATACAAATGGTAGAATAAGTATAATACTTCCTCCCTAATGTTAATATGAACATTGACATACCTGTAGAAGGGAATTTGTTAAAAATCGATGAGATTGTTCAAAGCCTAAAATCTAAGGTGGAATGATTTCAACCATAGGAAAATCCAGCCAATGGACCACCAAAATAGCTGCAAAGGAGAAAAAGGAGAATGAAGCCTGTATAATATTTAATATTATATGAGGATTTAATGTGGAATGCATTAAATTATATAAGTAAGACTTAGATATATGGAGTAAGTTGTAGAATAATTCTTATTTAAAGGACTTTGGCACTCAAATTATGAATGAACAACAAAGGAGAGAAGTAATTCGTAGTATTATTCCCACTATTTCATTACTCAAACATTGATAGCCATGGTATACAGTACAACTTTAGGTCGAGAAATGAATAATCTAAGGGCAGACCAACAAGAGATGGCACAAATAATGAAATAACTCTGGGACGAATCTATTTATGTTACTGATAAAATTACTATAGTGCAAAGCATAGCCAAGCAAGTCATTGACAAAATCACATATTTTTCTTAACAATCATTCCTATTTATCTAGCACAACATATTCTCAATTAGTTAGAGGAAAAAAAAGTAGGTGGCGACAGAGAAATAAATTTTTAATAGTTCCTGTCAAAGGCCAAGTAGGTATTTCCTTCAATAAACATGAAATTAGATAAAAATGGATCAAACATGATCCCAAAATAATGTTGGGGTCCTATAGGATAAATGGTAACCAAAGGAGAAATTCAACAAAGTTTTTCTTTCTTGGTTAAGGGATGAAGGAATTTTTCCTAAGGCATGGAAAGACCATACAAAATACCACACAATAACAAGAATAATGACCAATATGCATGATGGAGCCACTTATATGTGCCATGGAGCTATAAATAGTTGTTATGGAGATAGGAAGCATCACAACAAAAATAAGAAATAACAAGAACTAAGTAGTTATTTTCATCCCAACGACTTGTTGCTAGTTCATCCTAACATATTTAATTGTTTATCTTTTACTATTACAAACAAATTAATGTTTTTGATATAATTTTTTTAGGAGATTTTAGTCAATTAAGTTATTAGTTATTTTATTGATAGGCTATTGGAAAAGTTGTGACTATTGAGAATAATTCTTTTTATCCTTCCAAACGAAGGGATGATGCTAGAGTTGTAATGGTAATGAGTTCTAATATAGGTTGGAATTATAAGGGAGGATGAAATAATGATGGGAAAGAGACATGATATTTGTATGTAAGCAAATGTATTATTGTATAATTAAGATCTTGTATAGATAGATAAAATATGAATAGGTTGGTTTCTCTAAAATACTGATTTCGTGTCTTTATATGTGTAATGAATTGCCATTGAATGCTTTTAAAATATGATTCTCTGCTTTAATGTATACTCAATATGCATTTGAATTTATTTCATAGAGTATATCGACATGTTGATGGTGTTGGACCTGCCATCATGTCAAGGGGATCTCCCAATTGAGAAGTCCCAACTAGACCTCAGACCATTTAGAGTAGTAGTCCCAGTAGTGGGTGGTAATTTAGTGCCTTGATCGCAGCAGTGTCCAAAGGTAGGTACGATAAATTTAGTAGGAAGAAAGTGTGTGACCTTGCAGTGAGTTAAGGGAGATGATTGGGGGTTCTAAAATACTGAGGGGAAAAGGAAGTGTGTCCCTTAGAAGCCTTTAATATTATGCAGCTTGAAAGGAACATGCGAGTGAAATGACATCACAAGATAGAAGTGGAATAGTCCACAAACCAAAGTGACGAGTTAATCTAACAACATGCCTTCAACAAGATTCATACAATTGCATAGAAAATAGTTCATACACAAATTAGTAAGTTAAACAACATACATTGCTAAAGTAACCAAAAAAATCCAACTACAATAAAAACATATACATGAAAATGTGTTGACTCAGTTACATTATTAAGTGAAAGTTCCATCCATACATACACCATTGACATCCACTGGCCCCAATAGTGGAACATTATAGTCAAGACCACCTTCTCCTCCAAAGGAGTGTACTCGCTCTATGCTATGGAGAAGCCAAGGATCATCACAATA
Source organism: Pinus tabuliformis (assembly GCA_031772625.1). NCBI lineage: Eukaryota > Viridiplantae > Streptophyta > Pinopsida > Pinales > Pinaceae > Pinus > Pinus tabuliformis. The sequence goes on along the minus strand of CM062813.1, from coordinate 371,615,594 downwards.
CTCCCAAGCGTTCTCTAAGCCTAAGCCTAGCCAAAATCTTGGCTCCCAGAATCCTGTTCTATGAGTTATGAATGTTGGGGATTGGATAATCCAGCGCTCCCCTTGTGTTTCATGACATGGACTAACCACCTCTCAAGGATCTGTTAACTCTGGGGATGCATCCGTTTACTAACACTTGCGGGTTTTTGTGTAATGGCAATCATGATCCCAGCAAGTGGTATCGGAGCCAAAGGTCTCGAGTTCGAATCACACCCGGCTCACGCTGGGGGGGAGATTGTTGGGGATTGGATAATCTAGCGCTCCCTGTGTGTTTCGTGACATGGACTAACCGCCTCTCGAGGATTCGTTAACACTGGAGATGCGTCTGTTTACTAACACCTGCGGGTTTTGGTGTAATGGCAATCGTGATCCTAACAATGAAGTTATATTTATAACAAAGTGCGGGGTTACACTTGACATTCCCCTTTGACTCTTTAACTACCCTCATCGCTCTTCAACTCCTTTACATTACATAGTGATTATTTAAATTCCCTTAATGACACTTGGAATTCCAATTATAATATATTTACAAACAATATATTTTCATGGCACTCAAATGGTAGCTTGAAATCGAAATCACTTCAAGTCAAACCAAGTAAAAAAACTGGGCAACTGCTAGGAAATATTGTGCAATCGTGGATCTCAGATGTGAGTGAATGTCAGTTCGATCTACACATTGCGTAGTCCCAACTGTCAATGAGGAGGTGATGCTAACTGGAACTGGGCAATGCATGGTTCACTCTGGCTTGTGCTAGTTGGTATTCCACATTGTGCAATCCCAGTGGCCAAGGCTCTAGGAATTGATCCTAGAATGGCGCAGTGCTTAGTTGGAGCCAATATCTAGGGGAATCTACGCAATTCTTAGGGCCAATGCAGAGCCTTGAGATCCAGAAATGTGTAGTGCATGTCGGGAAGAGCTACATCTGGGCTAAGGAAGCCCAGATCTATCCAACATCAACATGGAAATGAGAAGATATGAAAGTGTGAGTGAACGTTGGTGTAGATCTGAGTGAATGATGATGCATGTAATCATAACAAGTGTAGGAATCAATCAAACAGAAGAAAAATGAAGCTTGTCGAGAGAGTCATCGCAATGATGATTGTTAGCAAAAAGATGGTGTTATGCATGCGATACTTGGGAGATACAATGAGAAAAACAAAACAACACTTATACAACCTAGAAAAATTCAAAATGCTAGCATTCGCTAAATAAAATAGGTAAAAAAAAACTCTCACAAGCCAAGAAAACAAAAGCGACAGAAAAAACAGCAAAATACTAGAAAAGGTAGACTTACCTAGAAAATTTGCACAACTATGCCGAAGGTTCCTATATCTCCTCGAGAATGGAAGATCTCGAAGATCAAATGTGAAAATGAGCTCTGGCAGTAATCATTAAATATATTTTATCAATTTATGGTTTATGACTTGAAGGCCAAAAATCGAGGAAAAAGTGACATGTGGGGGTAGTTTAAAAAAATAGATCAATTGTAACTCTGACTTCTAAAAATAAATCCATATATTTTAGGGATGATTTTTCACTATTTTTTTCTCTTTTGGGAAACGCTTCCATGCATGCATGGAGGAATTGTAAAGTTCTGGGGAGAAATGGGAAACTCATTTGCATGTGCATTAAGAAACTGCTGAGGGAATGTTTATGCACAATTCCTGGGATGAGTGGCTCTGGCTACCTCTCAAGCTTTGTGCAGTTTCCCAGTTGAAGGCAGGATGCTAGATGGGTCAACATAATTCTACAAATGAAGCTCACTATTGGCTTAAACTACGCATTTCCTAGGAGAAACACTTGTTTCCCTCTAGGATTTCTCAAATCATCAAGGTAGTGCTAGAACCGAATTCCAACCAAGTGAAGAGTTCATCTTGTTGATAGACAACAAAACAAGTAAGCAAGCACAAGCTATAAAGAAAAATATAAACTCAAATGAAATCACAAGTACTTGGTCAATGTAAGATAAGTTGTTCGGATTTAGTGGAGAGGCTCCAAACATAAGCATAGAAAACGTTTTGGAGGGTGGTTACAATTGCTACAATATTGGCGACACATTGGTCTAAATCCCGCTCTTTGTATGGACCTTGTCTCATGTAAAACGATTCTAACTCTTTCGGAAATATTGTTTGATTCTTTTATTGTCATGGTTCCCTCACTAGCTTGAGTTAAAGATGTATTCCCTTTCATTCTCTTGATTTGTCAGCACACATACCAAGCCAAGCCAACTGAGTTTTTTCAATTGGGGATGAGGGATATATTGATGCACAAGTAATATATACTATTAAAGTTTAAGTTTCATCTCTAGTGTTGCTCCATTCCCAGCAGGCCTGGACAGTGTCCCTGTAGAGTCACTTGAGAAACACAAGAATTGCTCTGCTACTAGGGAGCCTGGAAAGTACCCCAGTGGAGTTACTTCACCTCCTTGCACCAGAATATTTTCTCTTCTTTCTCCTTTATCTTTCTTTTTTTCCAAAATAGTTGTAGATTGGCACTTATTTATTTCATTAGGAGGAAGAGGGATCCTGATTTATTGAGATCATAAGAGGTTCTCCCTTCAAAGAATGATGATATAAATATCTCTAACGTACTTCTTAATTTCCCCCCTCACCTTACTCTACTTGATTGAGTTCACAAGGGTTAACCGAATATAGAAAATTGATTAGAGTAGGTGGTACTAGTTAAAGTGCAAACATTATGACTTCACCAAGATTCACTTTGAAAGGAATGTATTTTACATCAGGGTACCATCGGCTGAAGGAAACACAAGATATTCATAAGGAGATGGAATTGAAACATAACCAAATGTTGATAGTTGTACAAGTCTTCTGTTATTTCACCATGCTTGTTTCAAATCATCGAACATGGTTTCATTGGAGACTAATCCTATGGGTGCATAACAAGAAAACAAGCAAAGGAAAGTAGTAAAATGAAAGCAAAAACAAGTAAGAAAAATCAAAACAAGAAAATAAACACTATTCCTACTCCTTAATTAAACAGTGCATGGGCCTTCTCACGTGAAGGCATGGATGACAAGAAGGATATTTAGGGAAACCAACAAGTAAGAAAGATAAAACAATGAAAACCAACATGCTCAATAATTGAATGCATTCATAGAAAAGAAAAGAGTAAAATCACATGACAGTCACTCTGCAGATGTATCATGGTGTTGTATCACACTCTTCAGAGACGAAAAGAATATATACCCTTTCCATCTCAATAAATAGGAAAACATGCAAAAATAATAAAACTTTTGTTTCACAACATGAATTGCTACGTATGACTCCTCCAATGCATGAGCGATAGGATCATGTGATTCTGGGAGAGGATGTGAAATTTGTAAACTAGATTGATTTTCAATGCGAACAAGAGAGTGATGAGGAGCCTGCGATTATTATATATATTTTATATAGGGAGTGGAATTGAGCTTAGGTTTGCAAGAACGTGACATAACCATCAGCTCGGGCTAAAGTGCTATGACAACGTGAGACTGTCTCATCAAAATATGTATCATGAAAGACTGATGGCTCACAAATATCAATAGTAAGTGAACCAAAATCATGGTCAAATGAATTAGTAAAAATATCACAATAGCCACGATCAGAAAATTCGAGATGTATATGGGCATCCTGATGATCTAACAAATCATACAGAGGGGTTGATGAGAAACATAAATTTTCACCCTCTGGATTTCTAGAAATGAAAGATGACAGATTGGGTAGATTTTGAAATAAATGTTTTGTCCTCTTCGTAATCTAATGACAGACTGACATCCTGAGTGTTCTGTGAATGACAGGAAGTAGAAACATCTAGGTATGAACTTTCACAGGAAAAATCAAAAATAGCAGAATCATAGAAGATGTCATGATAGAGTGGATGATGTGTGGACAAAAGGTGGTCATCCTTCACCATAGGTTCTTCTTTAGATTCCCACAAATACTCATAAAAAATGATAGTGTAGGTTGGTTTCTCAACACCAACTCCATCGACAACTTGATCCTTGTGAAAATAACATGTGGAATCCAGAATAGATGAACAAAAGACAATGAAATTCAGAGGATGAAAGGAACCAAAGAATCGAGGTTGAGAAAACAAGATCGTGTGAAAACCATCAGAGTTTCAGTCCAAATCTATGCACATATCCTAAGCAAGTGTGTTGGGAGGAGGTGACAGTGCAACAGATTGGTTCACAATTTCTCCCACCATGTCCTGCGTAGGTAGAGATATTTCATGAGAAGAGGACAGAGAGTCACTTGTGAAGAAAACCTTGTCCGTCTTAGATTTGGAAGCTCTAACACCACAGTACGGTGGGAGGGGTTCGTAGGATTCTAATTCATGTGGATTTCCAGATACGTGATGAAGATACTGAAATCTTTCTGTTATAAATTTCCAATCGACTTCATCTTCAGGGATTTGAAAATAAAGATTACGGAAGCATTCCCAAAGTTTCACAATATATTCATGAAGTGCTTTTCATAGCTCTAAATGTTCTTTATTAAGTGATTTATGGTCATAACGGAAGAAAGAATTACCTAACTCTCTGATTGTGTGATTAAAATAGTGAATAGAGGTTGTGGGCAATGTGAGACACCATTTATTAACATGCCTTTTGAACATGTAAGCGCACAACCCACAGGAAATGTCATCAGAGGGAACATCATTCCTCTCACTAAAGCCCAAAAAGGAAACTCTGTGTCTTAACAAGGCCATTTCACCTTCGCCATCATATTTGATTCGTGACAAGTCATCAATGACATCCTCCGACACTTTGAATCATGTGCATGAGAAAAACATGTCAGAGTTGACACTGTGATGTAAGTCATGAATTATGGGTAGAGATTCAAAACAGACTTTGAGAGATCAGGTTGTCATCTATCCCTCCTTCTATTACCCAAAATGCTGACAGTGCTGGTCATACCAACATGTTAATGGGGTATCCCTAGTAAGAATTCCCAACAAGACCTCAGACCGTTTGGAGTATGTATCCCAACATTGGGTGGTAATGTAGTGCCTTGACTACGATAGTGTGTAGAGGTAAGTATGCTAGTTTTGGCTGGAATAAAGTGTGTGACCTTGTAGAGAGTCAAGGGAGATGCATGGGGGTTCTAACACATAGAGGGGGAAAGGACGTGTGCCCCTTAGAAGCATGTAATAGTACATAACCTGAAAGGAATAAATGAGAAGAATGAGATCACAAGCTCGAAGTGAAATAGTCGAGAGAAAAAAGTGAGGGGTTAATCCAACAAAACGCCTTCAACAAGGTTCATAGAATTGCATACAAAATGTTTCATATAGAAATGTGTAACTAAAACAACATACATTTCTAAAGAAACTAGAATAGTCCAACTACAATAACAACATATGCATGAAAACATGTTAGATCAGTTATATTATTAAGTGAAAGTTCCATCCATACATAAACCATTGACAACCACTATTCTCAATAGTGGAATATTATAGTCAAAACTGCATGCTCCTCTAATGGAGTGTAGAGTCTCTCTTTACACTGTGGAGAAACCAAGGCTTGTCACAACACTCCCAAGTCTTCTCTAATCCTAAGCCTAGCCAAATGCTTGGCTCCCAAAATCCTATTCTATGAGTTATGAGGTTCTATTTCTAATAAAGGGTGGAGTTACCCTTGACATTCGCCTTTGACTATTTGACTACCCTCATGACTCTTCAAATCCTTTACAAACAAATCTTTGCATTACATAGTCATTCTTCACATTCCACTAATGACACTTGGAAATTCACTTACAATATATTTACAAATAATATACAATTTCCACCTATACCATGTGGGGAAAAAAGGCTTGAGTTAGTTGAACAACACAAACACCATCACCGAAAATCTTGGGGAAATACCAACTCAGCAACATTCTCTTGATGGTCTTCGGTGATGAACTTATACCAAGAATTGTACTATGCTATGGTTTCCCCATACTATTTGGTGATGTCTTCAGGAAGCAAACTCTTGCTTCCATGGCTTCTGGGTATATGCTTCTCGAACCTTTGCCCAAATCATGTTAAAGCATGTGCATTATTGTCCTCGGTGTGGTTGGACCATCGATGTACCTCTGAATGTTTTCTATGCCTAACTGCAAGCCATCATTGGTGGCCCCTCACGTCAATGGCTCCATGTACCTATCGATCTCCAGTTAGACTTGGTTATTCTCAATGGCTTGGCTAATGGGATGATACTTATTGAAGGGATCCTATGTGTCCTCACAGTCAAATCCAACACTTGAACAATCGTGCATAGGAAGTGTCAATGCTACTGATGATCGAAGGAAGTTTCTCATAGTTCCGGATCAACATTTGGATGCATGCTTTGTCCAACTCTACCTACAGCTTCATGATCTTATGTAAGTAAGTGGGGTTCATTTGTATCTCATTGTAGATTCCTGTACATGTGAAATAGGAACATGTATGTCTTTGAGGGTTTGGGAAATCTTCAAGTATTATTGCTGAAAACATATAGATGGACAACTGCGTTGTCCACAGTCACAAATCCATCATAAATTTTTTGCATGGTGGTCTCAAGAGCCAATACTTCAGCGAGTATCACTTTCCTCGTCTGTAGCATAGCGGATACTATGGATTTTTATTCTCTCTACATCGCATCTTCTCTACACTCACGTGCAAGTCATCATTGGTGGCCCCTTAGATCAACTATTCCATTTACCTGTCAACCTCCAACCAGAATTGGTTCTTCTCAATGGCTTGGGTGGGGGAACCGATTGAAGGGATCTTGTGTGTCCTCGCCATGACATTCAGACTCTTTAAAAACCATGCATAAGAAGCCTCAATGCTACTGATGAGAGGGGATAGTTGCTCATAGTTTTAGATCAACATATCGATGCATGCTTTGTCCAACTCTACCTATGGCTTCATGATATTATGCAAGTAAAGTGGGGCTCCCTTGTATATCATTGTTCATTCTTGTATGTGTGAAATAACAACATGTATTTCTTTGAGAGTTTGCGCAATATTCATCCATTGTTGTTGAAAACCATATAGATGAATAACTTCCTTGTGCACGGTGACAAATTTGTCATAAATTTTTTGTGTGGTGGTCTCATGAGTCGATACTTCAGCAAGTATCACTTTCCTCATCTCTGCCACAGTGGATCATACAAATTGTTCTCGTCTCTACCTGACCTCTCAAAAGTCCTTTTCGAGCTAATCATTCTTTTCTAATAAGAAATTGACGCTTCATTTCGTGGCTTTTTCATAAGCCTTAGAGACATCGGCCATGGAAGCTAGATGTTTTCTAACATCTGACCCAATCACCTTTTCCTCCATATGTATAGGTGATGTGTGATGATCTAGGAGATGCTTTCTTCATGCTTGTACAATCATCTATTGTGACTCGTGAAATGAAAGATTGTACACATCCATCAATAGATCATCATCAAGGAGGAAAACCTCTACGTGGTCGCTCAAGACTAGTTCTAATTCTGGAGGTTGTGGAGTTAGAGGGGCGAGCTCGCATGTTCTTGACATGAGGTTGCTATCTTGCTCCTATGGCTCCAGTTCCAACTCCATGTTCGTTGCTTCAACCATTTTCTCAATCTTTTGAGCAAGTTCCCGAACTTGCACCTGCTCACCCTCTTCTTCATCTACTAGATGTTCTCACTCCTCCACCTATATAGGCACAATTTCTTCTGTCATTGTGTCATACCCTTCTTCCTGTGTCTGCTTCTTCTTCTCTTCCCTCTCTCTCCTTCTTAGCTCCTGCTCTTATTTCAGATTTTTCTCTATTTCCTACAAGTTCCTTTCTGCATCCTCCAACCTTTACTTCTCTCTCTTCCTTCGTTCTACTCTCTTTATGTGATGTTGCCTCTTTGCCTCTACTTCCAAAGCTACTCTCTCAATGAGAGGATCTTTTCTAAACTTGTAGGTTTGATCAACCTCTGGTTTCTTATAAATCTTCCTCTTTCTTTTGCCCTACACTCCTTTGTTTCTCACAGCTAGTGTTGTTGTTGCTTCCCGTGGTGCTCCTACCTACAGAGAAAATTTCCATTCTATAGCCATGTTGACTGGTTAATTGAGCTTAGAGGAGCTATAACATTATCTCTAAGGATCTTCCTCTGCTAAATGAAATATCCCATGGAGCCATAGATAATACACCTTCGAATAGTGGTACTTTCATATGCAGTGGGGATCATATTGATTATAGTCCTTGGTGCTGAACTCAAAATTTTCTAAGTCCATGTCCTTGACATCCACATCCTTCAAGCTATGAATCTTGTAAAATCCAATCCACAAAGGAAGAGCAAGCCATGGTGCCTTCTTCCTCCTCTATATTTCTACTGATAAACCTGTGGAGATGTGATATACAACCTCTTGCATGACCAACTTATCTATGGAAAACCTTGGAAACACATGCAGAGGCTTCTTTCCACCAAACATCCTGATAAAGGTGCCACTGGGCTAGGCATACTGATCTGCAATGTTAAGTAATGTCTGCATCACTTCCTAGGACATGTAAGGTGGATCTTGCTCAAGTACCAACATGTAAACTAGGATGATGAAATGGTCAAATAGCCTCGCCATGACTCGTCGGTAGCTGCACTCATAAATAAAATTCCAATAAATGTTCACACCATTCTCTGATGGTGTCCATGTCCAACCCATGCTAGGAAAATAATTTTGGGGACATATTGCATCAAGTAGGTTTGTAGACATATAGAATCTCACTTTCTCATCTTTTGGAGAATTACAGGCATTAGTCACATGCAATTTCAGCTGAAGAGCCAACAAATGAAAACAATTGAATGGCCTTCCTTCATTCGCCAACTGGTCCAACACAACCACCTAATTCTAGGGAAATGTCCCCATTCTCTCCTAAGCATACAAGCAGCATGCAAAGACGATGAAGAGTTGGTAGGCTTTTCTGTGTGACTTAGTCTTATAAACAAGATTGGGTGTCAACCTAAACTTCGACGAGTCTTTCACCCAATGCTTCATGATGTATCTAGTGTTCACATTGTTTTTGGGGGTAAGAAAAGTGCATCCATGTAGTTCACCAGTTGTGGTAAGTGAAACATATGATGATAGTTTTATGTCCTGATGGTAGCAAGTTGTGGTCCACTAGAACTGCTCAATGTCATCTTCTTAGGATTGGTATGTGAGACAATCTAGTGAATGATGTATGCACATGGGAAGGCAGGGTGCCTCCACGCAACCTTATAAAATCCTAACTTGTGGATGTTGAAATAGACCTCCCGATATTCTAGATCTTCCTTGAAGTTTCCTCTGATGATATCCTTAATTTCCTGACATGTTATCTTTACATCCTTCTCTATGAACAATTGTTTGTTTGCAGAGATTGGTAAGTTCATTGACACCTGTTCAACTACATCCCTAGTGTTGTTCTTGACAATATCATTTGATGCAACACTCTTGGAAGCCATGTTACCTGTACTGCTGAGAAGCTGCTCAACAACTGTTGTACCTAGAGACAGAGATGACACTCATGTAATGTAGATGTTAGCTTAAAATCAAAATCACTTCAAGACATACCAAGCAACTGCTAGGACATAATGCACAATCCTAGCTCTCAGAGGTGACTGACTGTCGACTGGATCTGTGCATTACAAAGTCCCAGCTATCAATAAGGAGTTGATGATAACTAGAACTGTGCAATGTGCAGTTCATTCTAGCTTGTCCTAGCTGGGACTACGCATTGTGCAATCCTAGTGGCCAAGGCTTTAGAACTGTCTCCTGGAACAATGTAGTGCTTAGTTTGAGCTAGTCTCTCGTAGCCTCTATTCAATTCCCAGAGCCAAGGAAAAGCCTTGAGATCCAAAAATGTGCAGTGCATGCCAGGAAGAGCTAGATCCAGGCCAAGCAAGCTCAGATCTACCCAAGTGTAACATGGAAATGTGTAGATATGAATGTGTGAGTGATGGTTGGTGTAGATCTGAGTGAATGATGATGCAACAATCAAAACAAGCGCAGGAATCAACCAAGAAGAAGAACATTGAAGCTTATTTTTGGGTAATTTAATTGAATATTAAATTACTTACATTTATATGTCAATTCGAGTATGTGAGCTTGCGACGTACACTACATCGTATGTGCTAGGAGATTAAATTTCAATATTTATGCATAAATTAAATGATTTGGAAACTTAAAAATTAAATTAGATTCTCTAATATAGACTATGAAAGCACTAAATTTTTGGAAAGGAAATTAATGTAAACTAGAAAAAAAAAACATAAAGATTATTCATTTAAGAAAACATGAGATTTTATCCTATGAAAGCATGGAGATTTTGTTCTAAAACTTGCAAACTGTAGTCTATGGAATCATGAACATTTTAATCTAAGAAATCATAAAAATTTAATTTACGGAAAGCATGAGTTTTTAATCTATGTAAAACAAACTTTTCATGAGAAAATGAAATAAATTAAAGCATCTATGCTATTCCCAAAGATCTCAAGGGGGCCTTCCTGAGGACTTTAAGGTGTTGAAAACTTAGATCAAGAGAAGAGATTTAAATAACCAATTTCATTCAGAGTTGTACCATATTAACAAAATTACATTCAATGAAAAAATAGAGTTCTTCTCCTTCAATAAGAAGCACCAAATACAAATTAAGATCATCCTTGACATCTCTAATCATCCCTCCTCTTATGAAAGAGACTGCAATTTATATAATTTTGAGACAATTAACAAACTCAGAATTTTCTTACTTCAGTTCTCGTCATGAGATCAAATCAAATAAAATTTCATGGATTTTTGGATCAAAGATTAGCCCAGAACTGCTTAAAATGATCTCTATGCCACATATTTTCTAAAGAACACCCCATTTAGGCCTTTTGTTAACTGTGCATTAAATGAAAAGTTCAAAAATTATATATCCATGTAAACTGCAAAATAAGGCTCCAAAGAACTTCAAAAACCTCTCAAATGTTGATGAATTTGAGAAACAAAACCCTTTCACATTGTAACTAGGCCCGTGCTGAACAAAACCCATGCTTTTGTTTTCCAAAATGCACTTTCATTTTCTCAAAAATGCTTTTGAAGTTGACTGGTCAAAATTGCTGCACTTTTCCCTTGATTTGATGTTGGAGGTCCACACGTGTGAGCTGGGTGGAATTTGATCGATGAAAATTCATACTGGAACTTCTAGAAACCAATTCTAAGTGTCAGATTTCCTTCTAGTCTGGTGCTACTACCTCAATCATGGAGATAACTATGAAAACTTGATAGAACTACAACAACTTGAACTTGCCAAACTTTCATTAGTAAAGCCATGAAAAATTCTTCTTAATCCATTAAAAATAGTGGAAATAATAGTAATACTCCATGTACATGGGAATTTGGTGCTTTTATGATGAAATGGGGTTAAAAATGATGATAATGGGTGAATGGAATGATGTGAAAATGGATGGTTACATCAACAAAATCATGACGAGTTGGAGGCCCAACAGTTATAGAGATACTCACCATAATGATGACTGTTACGAAACCTAGGAAAGGTAATGCAAGACTAAAAAAAAAACCTTCTACAAGCTAAAACAAATCAAAACACAAGTGGTCATTCAATAAAATGGGTAAAACAACACTCTCACAAGCCAAGGAAAAAAAGTGACAGAAAAAGAACCAAAAGACTAGAAAAGAAAGACTTACTAGGAAAATTTGTGATGACTGTGCCAAAGGTTCCTAGATCTCCTTAGGAAGTCCAGAGCTCTAATATTGAATGTGTAAATGAGCTACGACAACGTCTATTAAATAGATTTGATTGATTTACGGTTTATGAAGTGAAAGCGAAAAATGTAGGAAAAAATAAACACATGGAAGTAGTTTCCAAAAATAGATCAAGTGTAACTCCAACTCCTAAAAATAGATCCCAAATTTTTAGCGATGATTTTTTTATTTTTGGTTTTTTCCTTTTAAAGAAAGGCTAACATGCATGCACAGAGAAATTGCGCAATTACGAGGAGAACTGGGCAACTCACGAGCACATGCATCGGGTAGTTGCTGAGGGAATGCTTCTACGCAATTCCTGGGTTGAGTGGCGCTGGGTGCCTCTCATGCACTGCAAAGTTTCCTAGCTGAAGGAAACCTTCTATTTGGGTCTACAAAATTCTAGAGACGAAGCTTATTGTTCGTTGGAACAGCTCATTTCCTAGGAGAAAGGTTTGTTTCCCTCTAGGATTACGCAGATCATGAAGGTAATGCTAGAACTGAATTGTAACCAAGTGAAGAGGTCAGCTTATGGTTAGACAAAAAAAAAAGTAAGAAAATGTAAGCTATAAAGAAAAATATAAAACAGAAATGAAAGCATAAGTACCTGGACAGGTAAGATAAGCTCATGGGATTTAGTAGGGAGACTCTAAAGTGAAGTGTAGGGAAACTTTTGGAGGGTGGTTGCAGTTGCTATAGCACCACACTATGTTGAATGTGGGAATTTTTAATGTGTGTTTCATTAGATATGCATTTCACTTTGAATCTTGATGATCAAAGGAACTAGCCTAAGTTGGAGCATCTTTATCACCCATTCTCTTGCAAAACATGTACAAGTTCTTTCAATTCCATTATGATTACCTAGGTGAGACCTCACTTGCTAGAAGGTGTTTAATATTTAAATGTCTAAGTGTTCTTTGTTCACCCATTCTTGAACCCTGGGTCACTCTCGTGAGCACCAACATTTGGCATAATCCCCTTTCGAAGCATTAAGGGATAATAGGGTGACCCGCAACTTGAATTTTAGTACTAGCAATTTGACTAGCACAGTCCATCAAGGAAAATTCTTTCACTTCAATGGGAAAATCAAATTAGTACTCTACCCAAGTTTGAAGAAATAACATACAAAGACATAAGAAATTTCATTGGCCATAAAAAAGTGGTGAAGATTTTCTTTGACAAACTAAATTCTAATGTTAAAGAGTTCATCCTAGAGAAATCAATCCTCAAATGTGGGAAATCCACTAAGGAGAAGGGAAAGCATTCAAAATTCTACCATATGTAGTGAGACCCTTTCCAAATCTCTTAAAGATTGGGATATGGGATATACAATCTACATAACATTAAATGGGACTCATATCCTCTCACCGCCGATAGGAAATTTCCAAATAAATATATTTTCCTAGGAAGGAACCATATCTATATTGTACCATACCTTTCTACAATTTACTTTTCTAGTTGTTTTCTTAATTTTGTTTTTGTTAATTTCATTTTTCCCCGCAAATATGCAATTTCACTCTTTTAATTGTTTTCTTTTACATCTCTTAAATATATCTATATTATGTAATGATTTGAGCCAAATATGCCACCACTTGATTCTCTTGGTACATGGTTTTGTAAAGGAATTCATAGGATTGTTGAATACACAGAATCCTTAAATTGTTCTCTGACATTTTAGGTTATGGTGGTGTGAAATAAAGATGTGTTCTTGATTAGGATAGAACAAAGGGTCTTGTTATATTTTGTTTCATAGAATGAGTCAGTAAATTTTTCCTTTCACTTTGTCAAGATATGATAAGTAGCATTGATGTATCAAGTCAAAAAAGTATTCAAAGATTCTTCATATTGCTTCTTCTACATAGAAGTCAAATTTCGATATCTAAAAGGGTGAATTAGTCGACATTGTCTAGATAATCCAATTCTCATTTAAAATACATCATCCTTTTGTATTTTAAATTCTACCAACACTTATGAGTTGCATTTAAAATAAATTAGTCTCTTTTTCCAAAATATCACACAAAGAATATAAAGAGTGAAAAAGAAAGAGGGAGGGATGTAGGCACTTAGGCCTGAATGAAATGTGGATATGTACTTTTGGACTATGGATGCCTACTAGTATAGAAGAAATGTTTACGATGTTGGGATGACTCCATCATTTTTATGGACACTGATGGCTAATGAAACAACACTAAAAGATAAAAAATATTTGGAAATGGAAAACAATAAAGCCCACCCCAAGATTTTTTATATGTCACTTGTGCATAGGAGCACTAATTCAAGGAAATCATTCTAAATTCATAAGAGAAAACACTAATGGAATTATATTCCGAACTTCTAACAATAACATTAGATCAAGGTTAAAAATTTAGGTCATTTCAATGGTTCAAACATTCTTTTTCCAATGACAGAAACATAACATTTTATTTAATACAAATTTTCACCATAATAAGTCCATTACATAGAGACTCGTGGGATCTATCTAGAAATTCAACAATTGTTGAGACTTCAACAAACCTAAGAAAATTATGTAACATCTTAACTTTCATGGGTACCTACTTTTGAATGCTCTGGCTTCTGGTTGATTTTGAACAAACTTGAGAGTTTTCATCTCTTCATTGTTAACGTGTAACCATATTCCCTCCATCGAATTGTTCACAATTTTTTTAATTTATGTCTCTAAGCACTCTAACGTAGAATCAACTTGAGTTGTCCATTCCTTCAAATTGGGATTATATATTTGACTAATCTTCCATATATGATCCTAACGACTATTCCATATTCTTTTAGTCTTCCTTAGTCATGTTCAAGACATTGACTCTTTGATTCTTTGATTCATTGTTGATCATCAATGTGTAGGGTTAATGGATTTTCCCCTACTATAACTCTCTTGAAGTGCATTATTAGTTCCAATGATCTCTTTATGAAAATATTTTCAAATTGTCAACATGGATGACTAGCAAAGATTTTGGTATTAAGTTTTCCTTTGTTAATTTTTCAAGTGCAATAGATACAACCATAATTTTTAGAAATACCGATAATTACTTCTAATGATATACATATTCTCTTAAAAATTTAATTTATCAGTAAGAAATTACAATTTAGAAATTCTATCATAGAAACATAAGGATACTAGGGATCATAATGCACAAACAGAACACAAGCTTTACCCTTGAAAAACCCACTTGGGTGAAAATGCAACAACCTTTTACTTAGAGAAATTCGTCAATTCAATCAGAGATACATCTAATGCATCTAGTCAACTATTAGGTTAAAAAATACCAATAATTCTTATGGTCAAATCTTGTCCAGAAACCTCAAGTCAATCCTCCAATTTTCCCTACAACTTGGGCTGATCTGATCTTGCCTAGGCCAACAATTTACCTCCCAAAAATTTGGCCTCCTAGTCTGCCAAGAAATTTAGTCTACTTAGAACATGCTGCTAAAAAGGCTTCCCAGAAATTCACATGCAAGTTAGAGAGAGATGTGAGCCAGCCAGAAAGAGAGAGAGAGAGAGAGAGGGAGGAAGATGATATTTGTCATTCTTTTCATCTTCTTTGTCCTTGTCGTCCTTCACTTGGATTCCCAAAAACTATATTTCTTTTGAGAGGTCAAATGGAGCCTCTCTTGAGGAGGTTGAATAATTTCATATAGTGGTCTACCTTTGAAAATAAATGTGTCTCCTCACTGGGGCCAACTATACTTGAGGGAGGCCCTTTGTCACAATATTACATTGCATTTCAATTTACCCAACTTAAAAATATTAAATAATTTTAGTATTAATATTAAATAATTTTAATATTAAGTAATAGTGTTAATATTAATGTTAATGAACTATTATTATGACTAATGTAACACCCAAACTCCATTTCCAAAAATAGATTATGAATAACTATAAACAAGTCAAGAAACCATTAAATATACATTGAGAGGGAGATTATCCCAAAAATTATTTTTCTTTAAAATATGGTTTATAATATCAAGGTTTACAATATAGGATTCATAATACTATAGTTTAATAATATATATATACACACACACACACACACACACATATATATATATATATACTTATTTATAACTATATTAATAATATATTCTTGGTCAATCCTATGTTTATCGTATTTGACAATAGCCAACCTTAGTTACTTGTAGTGAGTTTTCATTAACGTGTCTCAACTATATTTAACTATAGTCAACTATGGATTTATAATATTAAGGTTTTTAATATTTGGGAATAATATTAGGGTTTATATTAAAGTTTATAGAATACGGGGTATAAAATATAGAGTTTATAGCATTGGGGTTTAATATTTGTGTTTATGAATTTAATATGAGTGTTTATAGTATTGTGTTTATAATATAATGTGTTTAATATATATATATATATATATATATATGGGGCTTATAATATTGGATTTAATATTAGGTTTTATATTATAGGGTTTATAATATAGGGTTTATTGTTTTTGGTTTTATAATATTCGGTTTAATATTAGGGTTTACAATATTGGGTTTATAATATAAGGTGTTTAATATATAGGGTTTATAATATAATATTAATACTTGACAATGATCAAATTTGATCAACATCACAATGCAATATTACAAAATTGGTCAACCATATTTACTTGTGTGGTTGACTATGTTTGATTATGTTTGACAATCAATACCCGTAAAATTCTATCAAACATAGATGTTGGATCCATCTTATTGGTAGCTGATGGGATCAAAGCGTACATAATACCCTCTCCATTGGAAATTTCTCTGGAAGAGATTTCCAACGATATGTGGAATTCCAATCATGGACTCATGGATCAAAAGATATGGTCTACTAAAGTTCAAAGATTGAAGCCTTAGGAAGGAATATCAGAAGTCTGATTTATCGTAGATCACATAGCAGAGGCCCAAGGATATCAACGATCACACATCGATGACATCAGGAATATCGGTAATTGAAACCTTGAAGATCAGCCATATCAGCGATCACGTATCAGAGGTCGGGCATACCAGCACATCACAACATCTCATTTTGGTGTATTGGTAACATAAGATTGACACATCGTTGCATTAACAATCAAAGGTTTAGAGACATCGAAGATTGACATATTGGTGCATTGGAATGTTAGAGATCGATGGATTGCAATATTAAAACTTTCCAAATGGTGAATCTCATAAATTTTGCGATATGGGTGAAGCACCAATAGCGTTAAAATCCATTGGGAATTCCAAAAGATAATTGACAAAAGATTTCATCACAAAACCAAAGGTGGGCGAGCCCTTTTCTCTCTTTTCTAAAAGGACACATGGCAGCATATGGTTTGCTCGAATAAGGACACATGGAAGCATGTGATTGGCTCCAATAACGACAAATGGCAATGTTTGGTTAGTTTCGATAAGGGACAAGTAGCATATGACATCAACATGACATGGCGGTACAAAGGGACATGTGGCAGGTAGTTTTGGAGTTTTGAGGGGGAATAATAGGGCATATATGGGTGACACGTGTCACCACTGAAGAGTCACCATGTGGTGATGATGACATCATATTGAAAGTCCATGATTAGAGGATTCAGGACATCAAAACTTTATAAAAGTAGGCAATTGAAAGGGCCAATCTGGGGGCTTCCAATGTGGTTGGTGGCTAGTCATGGAGCCCAAGGAATAAAGGGTGTAATGTAATAACACGAGAAGAAAGGCCCCTAGCTAGGAACAAAACTATTATGCTCTTAACCTTCAAAATGGTACCCAATACAGAATATGCGAAGAAAAGATACCCAGAACACAGAATAGCAATGCTTTTATTATTTAGAGTAATGTTCACTTGCCTCTTCGAGGGGGCAACCTTCAATAGAGCATAGCTCGATTACAAAATAAGACACGATACTCCTCGCAGGGAGTCTCTATCCTTTATATATGACTCATACATGCAATACCACGGGCCAATACCGTGGGTTTTATTAATACCATCTATCTAATACTACGACCCATTTGCAACTAACTGTGGTCCCGTCATTAATTGCGGGTTAACCACTTACAAATATTAATATGGGCTTTATTGACTCTTGACTGTGACGTGATCCCATGACATAAATAAGGGGGTTAGGGTGGGACCCTAACATGCCCTCCCCCTTAAGACTAGCCTTGTCCTCAAGGCTGAAGCTGCGGAAACTGTTGAAGAATAGTGGCTGGTTCCCAAGTTGCATCTTTCGGAGAGGTGTCTTTCCATTTGACGAGGACTTCCTTAATCATGCGGCCGCGCAGGTGTTTGTCTCTTGTGTCTAGAACCTGTTCGGGTTGAAGCCAAATTGAACCTTCTTCGTCCAATTCAGGTAGAATGGTTTGAACTCGGCAATTGTTCCCAATCACTTTCTTGAGGCACGATACATGGACAACTGGATGGATTTTTGCAGTAGGTGGTAAAGCCAACTTGTAAGCCACTTCTCCAATGCGCTGAAGTACTTGGTATGGTCCGTAGAATTTTGGAGATAGGTTCTGACAACCCTTGTCTTTGAGTGATGTTTGCTTATATGGTTGCAGCCTCAAAAATACCTGATCCCCTTCTTGAAATTGGCGCTCTGAGCGATGCTGGTCTACCTGTTGCTTCATGCGGTTCTGAGCTTCATGAAGATTCTCTTTAAGATGGGCGAGCATGGTTGCGCGGTGTTGTAGGAGTTGATCCACGGCTTGTACTTTGGAGCATGCCTTGAGATAAGAGGTACGGGAAGGCAGAAGTTGACCATATACTGCTTCATAGGGAGTCATTTTGGTGGTGGCATGATAGTTGGTGTTATACCACAATTCAGCCAAAGGTAACCACTGTACCCAAAGGTGTTGCTTTTCTGAAGTGAAACACCTAAGGTAGGTTTCTAGACATTTGTTGACGGCTTCAGTTTGACCATCCGTTTGGGGATCATAGGAAGTACTGAGTTTTAGTTGAGTGCCTTGTATCCTGAAGAGTTCCTGCCAAAAATTACTGGTGAAGATCGGATCGCGATCAGACACAATAGAAGTGGGCATGCCATGCAATTTGAAAATCTGATCCATGAAATATTGATCGACCAAAGTTGGTGTAAATGGGTGGTGTATGGCGCAGAAATGAGCATACTTCGCTAGTTGGTCCACAACCACCATGATGACTGACTTGTTCCTGGACTTTGGAAGACCTGTAATGAAATCCATAGAAACTTCCGTCCAAATTGATGTCAGAATGGGCAATGGTTGTAATGTGCCTGGTGTGTTGATGGTTTCCCCTTTGTGCCGTTGATAGATATCGCATTCTGCTACAAAAGTAAGGATGTCCTTTTTCATGCCTGTCCAAAAGAATGATCTTCTGGTGCGAGCATACGTCTTCTGAAAGCCCCAATGTCTTGCAATGGGCGATGAGTGCAATTCTGCCAAAATGCGACCTTTGAGGGTGGATGTTGGGGATATTATGACTCTGTCCTTATAGTGAAGAATATCATCCTGCCACGCGTAGCCGTTGGTGGAATTTGGATCTACCTACAATTTAGAAATGAGTTGGGATAGCCCGGGGTGTGAAAACCATTCCTTGCGAGCCTCTTCAATCCATTTTGGAATGGGGAGGGAAATTGCTAGAAGAGTACTTTCTTCCTCAAATTGGCAAGATAATGCATCTGCTACACTATTGTCTTTCCCTTTCTTGTAAATGATCTCATAATCATATCCCAACATCTTGGCGAGCCATTTATTTTGTTGTGGGGAGGATAGGCGTTGCTCCAAAAAATATTTAAGACTGTGATGATCTGTGCAGATTTGGAAACGTTGCCCCAATAAGTAAGGTCGTCAGGTCTCGACTGCATGTAAGATGGCCATCATTTCTTTTTTGTAGGTAGATTGGCCCAGATTCCTCCCACATAGTTGTTGGCTTGTGAAGGCCAAAGGTCGCCCTTCCTGCATTAAGACCGCCCCAATACCGGTCCCCGAAGCATCACATTCAATGACAAAGGATTTGGTGAAGTCAGGTAGTTCTAAGACTGGAGTGGAACACATGGCGTTTTTGAGAGCGGTAAATGCCTATTGTGCTTCCTCATCCCAGAAGAAGGAATTTTTCTTTAGGTGTTGAGTGAGGGGCTTCGCTACGCGGCCATAGTTGCGGACAAATTTACGATAACAGCCTTTGAGACCCAAAAGTTCTCTCAAGCTCTTCAAGGTCTTAGGTTGAGGCCATTCTTGCATTACCTGGATCTTTTTGGGGTCCACCTTGACACCTTCACGCCCCATAATGTGGCCCAAATACTCAACTTCTTCCATGCCAAATGAACACTTGGACATCTTGACAAATAATTTATGCTTGCGGAGCAGGTGTAAAAGTAGATCTACATGCTGAAGATGTGCAGCCCAAGTGCCACTATAGATGAGGATGTCATCGAAGAAGACAAGGACAAATTTCTTGAGATATGGTTTGAGAATGTGATTCATAAGACTTTGAAAAGTAGAGGGGGCATTACAAAGACCAAATGGCATGACCAGGAACTCATAATGTCCTTCATGAGTTCGGAAAGCAGTCTTGGGAATGTCGACTTCCTTCATGCGAATTTGGTGGTACCCTGAGTGAAGATCCAGCTTAGTGAAGAATTGAGCCCCATTGAGTTCGTCCAGCAAATCGTCAACCATGAGAATGGGAAATTTATCTTTGACTGTCAACTTATTGAGGGCCCTGAAGTCGGGACACATCCGCCACTCCCCCATCTTTCTTGAGCACCATGACCACTGGGGATGAATAAGGACTAATGCTGGGATGAATGACACCTGCTTCCAAAAGTTCCTTGATGATTTTTTCTGTTTCATTCTTTTGGATGAACGGATATCTGTATGGCTGCACATTTGGGGGTTTGGGCCCCTGGAACCAAGTTGATGCTATGATCTTGTTCCCCTCCAGAGGGTGGAATCTCATGAGGCTTGTCAAAGACCAGGAGATGGTTATTTAAAATCTGTTGCATCTCAGGATGAATTAGCAGAGACTTGGTTTCGATGACCTGGATGGCATTAAATTGAGCTACCACTCCATGATTGCCCTTTTTTAACAACTTTTCTATCCGATGCGAGCCGATGATAGAGGGGGCTCCCGCCTGGAGTCCACGGAGGGTATGTGTGTAGTTGTTCTGCTTAAAACTCATATATAACTCCTGAAAATCCATTGTGATTGGTCCAAGAGTGCGGAGCCATTCAGTGTCGAGGACAATGTTGCAACCCCCCATGTGTATGGCAAACATGTGGGTTTTCAACTGATAATCCCCCATTTGAAGTTTGACATTTTCACAGCGGCCTTCACATTTCATTGTGCCCCCGTCCGCAATTTGGACTTGGAAGTTAGAAACTGCTCGTACAAAACAATCCACTGCTTCTACGATTTTTTGATGGATGAAATTATGGGTACTTCCACTATCAATCAAGACTACTACTGGGTGATGTTTAAGAAAACCCCTGATTTTGAGAGTTTGAGGGGAAGAAATCCCTACCAACGCATGCAGCGAAATAACTGGTTCGTCAAAGACATTCTCCTTTGGGTTGTCTTCTTCTAGCGCCTCATGTTCCTCAAGTTGTGGATCTTCCTCTGTTGAGCTATAGTCAGTGGCATCTATTTGAAAAAATTTGGGCTCCTTGCATTTATGACCTGAGGAGTATTTTTCATCACAATAGTAACATAGTCCTTGCTTCCTTCTTTCAGCCATTTCCACAGGTGACACCTTTTGGACCTTAAGTGTTTGAGTCGTGTTGTGAGCCTGTGGGGGACGACCTTTAGCGGGGAAATTTGGGCGGCTGTATTGGGCTGCTAATGCACGTTCCACGTTACGGGCTACCTTGCAAGCCTATATCCAAGTGGGAGAGTGGTGCAGTAAGACTTGAGCTTCGATGGCTTCTTTAAGACCACTGATAAAACATTCCGTGTAGAACACATTTGAGAGACCCCAAGTGCGGAAGGCTAAGGCTTCAAAAGTTGTAATATATTTATCCACTGTACCTCTCTGTCGGAGCTTAGTAAGACGACCCAAAAAAGAGTCCTCCTGTTCAAAGCGGTCTCGAAGAGCTTTTGTAAATTGGGTCCAAGTCGTAAAAGGTCCATTGCAACGTTGATGCCATTCCCACCATTTCCACCGTTCATTGTCCAAGTACATGCTCCCCAACATAAGCTTAGTCGCATCATCTAAGATATGATTCAGTTTGAAATACTGCTCCAATTGTGCTATCCATGTGGATGGGTGAGAACCGTCAAATTTATGCATATCCAACTTGGGAGGTCGCTGACTGGGTGGTGGGTGGGTGTGCCAGACGTGAGGAGAGTGGCTAGACTCACCCTCATTGTATTCATTGTCATTATACTCCTCCTCGTGGGCTTGCTCCTTGCCCTTCGGGATTAATTGCTGGACCTAGAGACGTAGTCTGGTAAGCTTCTTATTGATGGATTAGACAGATTCTTCAAGTTTGTCCATTCCTTCATTGGCCATTGCTTGAGCTCTAGTTTCTACCATACACCAACCTGATGAAAAATTGGGACCCCCTAAAAATTTTCACTAATAATTGAATGGTACCACCGTGCTCAGCTCGTCGTCCTGATTCTGATGGGCTATATCACCAATAAGTGCCCTAGAAGATCTCAGACTCATTTTTTTTTTTGAAAACTCCGAACGGTGTTTTACTCCTTCCTGATCAATACTGCAGTCGCCAAATCCTCAAAATGTCAATGCGGCCAAAAGTCCTGCGAAAATTATACCTCGGTATAGGAACCCTTCACAACAACTTCGGTCTGGTGGATCTGAGAGATCTGAATGGCGGATCAGATAGCTCTAGGCGGCGGAACAGACTGCTGCTACGGATCGACTGGCTCTAATATATCGAAAGGATTGATCTGCGAACTCGAGACTGCGGGACTGATGTCGGTTGCTGCTGCACCCCGTTGCACCAGTGGATCTGGAATAGATGATGTGCGATCCCCCGATAGAAAAGGGAACTATGGTCTTGAGGAGTTTCAGGTGCTACAGATCGCAATATACATAAGGGTCTGGTAGTAGTGCTCGGCCCAATGTTTCAGGGCTCTAACTAAGGAGGATCGACTGTACCCTTAGCCATACAACCCGACTACCCTATCGTACGGGCGAGTAATCTCTCCGAGTGCTATTCTTGGTGTATTGTAGCCACAAGACGGCCCATAGTTTATCTATGGCGAGGTTTCAAGGGAGCCTAGGGGCTTCCGATATACCCAGAGGGTACGTGGAAGACAGTCCGTGCACGGTTCTCTCTAATGCGCTACTACTCGAAGGGCTACCCACAGGGGTTACAAGGGAGTCCAACAGACGTGACCACCTCTTGTATTTCCTGCGTGCATGCCTCCCCAAATCCGCAGGTTTATGCGCTCAACGACAAATCCCGTGGTTCAAAGACGCCCAAACACGTCTCTAGCCAAATTTTTTTTTGCTAAGAATTGGAGATCCCACCGGCCCTGGAAAGTGCTTTGATACCACTTGTTATGCTCTTAACCTACAAAATGATACCCAATACAGAATATGCGAAGAAAAGATACCCAGAACACAGAATAGCAATGATTTTATTATTCAGAGAGTAATGTTCACTTGCCTCTTCGAGGGGGCAACCTCCAGTAGAGCAGAGCTCGATTACAAAATAAGACACGATACTCCTTGCAGGGAGTCTCTATCCTTTATATATGACTCATACACACAATACCATGGGCCAATACCATGGGTTTTATTAATACCATCTATCTAATGCTACGACCCATTTGCAACTAACTGTGGTCCCGTCATTAATTGCGGGTTAACCACTTACAAATATTAATATGGGCTTTATTGACTCTTGACTATGACGTGATCCCATGACATAAATAAGGGGGTTAGGGTGGGACCATAACAAAAACTCCCTAGTTCCTTAAGGCTAAGCCTCTAGTCGCCGCACCCAATCCCATAGAGGAAAATAGAAAGGGGCTAAGCAAAAAGGGCCAAGGACATCAGAACTAGATGTTTTCATAATTCATTTTAAGAATAAAGTTTCAATAAGGAAAATATTTGATAAAGAATTATGGTGAAAAATATCTGAGAAGGAAATACACAAAGTTAATGCTGTAAGGGTCAATAGCCGAAGAATAAATGAGCATAGAGAAGTTGGTCGCTGGAATAAATGGCAATTGTCAAACAACTCTGAGACAAGGAAACAAGGACAACGATTCATAGAAAGGCCATGTCTGAGTATATAGAAGCCATGTTGAAGTACTGTGAAACCACGAATAAGCATGGAGAGCATCAGTGATAGGAGTGTTGTTCACAGAGAGGACTGTGGGCAATTGGAATGTGCCGGTGAACTGAGAATTCATTCTTGTATGGAGAACCTGTAAAAGTTCCCATTCTCATGGTTAATGGAGAGCTAGATACAAAGATAGACACAACAAAACATGGAAGAGCCATGTTGAGATAAAGTGCGTAGTTTGAACATAGGACAATCTGGCAACATTGATTAGGGCGTAGCAGAGGAACAAAACCCAGGAGCTGAGACGAGAAAAGAGGGGGGGAGAAGCATAGTTTCTAGTGAGAGCTAAGTGGAAAAAGCACTGTGTGATTGCACTACTCTGTAAGGTTGAGAGAGAGCCTATTTAGCAGAAAAATCCTAGGAGTCCCTATGTAGAGGGAAGAGACCCCAAGTGTTGCATACATGTGTGTAAGGTTGAAGCGCATGTGCGATGTGAGGAAAGGTGTAAGTTTCATGTGCTGTGAGAAACATAGAAATTTTATGTGCAGAGAAAGGAGGCTGAGAGTTGTGTATGTTCTATGGAGAGAAATAGGTTGAGAGTAGAGTGCATGCGAATGAAGAGAAGAGAACATAGGGCTCCCTGAATGGTGAAAAGTGACTGTTGTAGAGCATATCAGTGGGTTGTTGCAGAGTGTTCTTGAGTGAGAAGAGAACGAAGCTTTTATCACGTAGAGTGGCTACCAAATTATATAGAACATACAGCTCCTATTTGAGTGTGGGTTGCTGCTTTCATATAGGAAGTTGGTGCTTCCATATCTAGTGGGTTCTTGAGAAGCCTTAGGGGTTGGTGCCTCCTGCAACTTGGTGCTTGCATAAATCCAAGGAGCTGCAAGAGTGTGCTTGCAACAAATGTGTGAGGTTCGGTTCTACACCATGCTGCTTTTGGTAAGTTTGATAGTTGTCTACAAACATATGGATTTGGTGCTTCTTTCTAGTCAGTGCTAGCAAATAATCAAAGGGACTCGGTGCCTCCTGCGAGTGGGTCCTCACAAAAAATATTGATGTAATAGAGTAGGCGGTCTTATTTTCCATCAATAACAACAATAATCTTATTGGTTTTTTCCTGAAAGGGTTCCCACATGAAAAGCATTGTGTCTCATGTGTATGATACTCATGGTGTGTATGCTTGTATGTTGATTTCATGTTGATACCATATTACATATTGCTGTTGATTATATGGATGGATGCCAAACTTGAATAAGAAAAGTAAATAGGCATAAAAGTTTAAAATTAGACTTAATATTGATTCACCCCCCAGTATTACAATTATTTCCAACAATTGTTATTAGAACCAAGTTCCTTCAGGAATAGCTTAATTTCTAGAAGGTGGATCAAAGGGAAAAAATGGCTAATAAAGTTTGGGTAACAGTAGAAGGCATCCTATTCGTAAATAAATCAGATAATGGTTTTGATCCAGATTTAAGATGGAACGCAACAAATTACAGAGATAACCATATACACAAAGATGCAGCGGAAATAATACTTCATTTCATTAATGGAAAATACTAACATATGCTTACAAACAGAAATGGCAATAAACTAGCTAGGGTGATGGTAGCTTATCTCTGAGAAGAGATGTGATGGCTACATGCCTCTGAACTGTTCTGAACTGTATTACAATGAGGCTCGAAGGCCTATTTATTGTTGAGAAACAATGGAAAACCCTTCACATACCGAAACCTAACCCTAGAAGATGAAACGCCAAATTGTGGGCCCCGTTTGGGTAAATTGGTACATCAATTTCCCGGGGTCGTAACTTTGGCATACGATCTCCGTTTGACGCGTACGATACCTCGTTCGAAAGATCTATCCGAGTACTACCACTTCGGGGGGGAGGCAACATAGGGTTCGGTCGCCCCAGAATTCCAAAAAAACGTCGTTTAGGGCCTCAAAACGGCTCCGGAAGTTCAGGACCCGAAAAACTGCTAAAAATAGTAAACCGTGCTACAATTAAGGAAACTGAAAATGCTGAGAAAGACAATGGTGGGGGTCCAGGTGGACCTGGCAGGTGGCCACCAATATCCACCTGGATCATTCCTCCCCCCTTAGGAAGCAATGGTCCCCATTGCGTTGAGCTCCTCCATGAGATGAGGAAACCTCTGCTGAACTTGTTCCCTGGTGAGCCACTTGCCCTGCTGAAGGAGTTGGCCTGCTTTGACAACTCGATACAGTTGGATATGCTGTTGGCAAGTGTTCTTGATCTGTGCGTCCATGATCCGATCAGTTGCAGCTTGTTCCATGCAATCTGGATTTAATTCTGTGGGTTTGAGCTGTTCTGCAATGTCGGATGTGTCTAGCAATGGTGGAAAGTATGGCCGAAGGCGGTCCACATTGAACATTGGGTGCAGGCCAAGGAATGGGGGAATGCTGAGCTCAAATGCATTGTCTCCCATCGCCTTAGTAATGGTGTAAGGACCATATCGAAGTGGTCTCAATTTCCGATAGGCTCCAGTAAGGCGTTCCTTTTGCAAATGCAACCAGACTTTGTCGCCCACCTGAAACTTGTGTGGCACCCGGTGTTGATCATGTCGCTGCTTGTACTTGGCATTTGATTTCTCAAGAATGTCATGGACCTGCTGGCGAATATGTTGGATGCGCTCAATGAAGCTGGTGGCCTTATCTGTTTCGGACTGGACATGAGCTGAATTCATGTGAGTAGCTGCAAGTGGCATGGCCACATCAATGGGGCATAGTGGCTGGAATCCTAAACCCACCTGAAAAGGGCTATGGCCAGTGGAGCTGTGAACAGCTCGGTTGTAGCTGTGCTGAACATAGGGGAGGCTCTCGTCCCATGTGCGTGGATGCTTTGAGTTATACATGCGTAGAATGTGCACAATCATCCTGTTGACAACCTCTGTCTGGCCATCAGTTTGAGGATGGAAGGTTGTGGACTTCGTGAGTTTGGTGTCCAGCATTGACCAGAGACTGGACCAAAATGTGCTGAGAAACCAACTGTCCCGATCTGAGATGATAGACTGTGGGATCCCAAAGTGCACCCACACTCGTTCAAAGAAGAGTTTAGCAGTGGCTTCTGCTGTGATATTCTTCTTGCAGGCCATCATAATGGCCATCTTTGAGAACCTGTCGACGACCACAAAAACACAATCATTTCCATGCTTAGAGGAAGGAAGGCCTGACATGTAATCCATGGAGATGGATTCCCAAGGTCGACTAGGGGTAGGCAACGGGGTATAGAGGCCTTGCTTCTTAATGGTCGGTTTGGCAATGGCACAGGCAGTACATGATCGGATGTACTTCCCAACATCCTATCGAAGATTCGGCCAATAGAAATAGTTTTGCAGTACTGCCACTGTTTTCTCGACCCCGAAATGCCCAGCAGCCCGACTGTAGTGTGCTTCCCAAATCATCTTGGCACGCTCGCTTGAAGGAACACAAAGGTGATTGAGGTGGCATAATAGGGCATCCTGGAGGTGAAAATCTGCAACCTGCCGACCCTCCAAGAGTGTCTGGTATGTGTGGTCGAATTCTGGGTCGCTTTTGTAGAGAAGTGGCCAATCAGAAGTCTCGTGCCCGCAAGAGTTGAGCACGGTGGTTAGCGCCATGATCGGTGGTCGACTGAGGCAATCTGCAACATTATTGGTGCTGCCCTTTTTATACTTGATATTCAAGTGAAACTGTTGCAGGTATGTAGACCACTTCTGATGGCGATCATTCTGCAATTTCCCTTGGGTCTGTATGAATTGCAGAGGTCGGTGGTCTGTGTGGATGACCGTTTCCTTCCCCAAAATGTAATGCTTCCATTGTCGGCAGGCCTGTACAATGGAATACATCTCTTTATCATAAGTGGGGTACTTCCGGACTGTGTCTGAAAGTGTTTCACTGTGATATGCCACTGGATGTCCATGTTGAGTAAGGACTGCCCCAATAGCATAGTCAGAGGCATCTGTCTCGACCTCAAATGGTTGTTGTAAATCTGGTAACGCGAGCACTGGTGCCGTGCAGAGGCAATCCTTCAACTCCCTGAATGCCTTCTGTTGAGATTCAGACCAAAAGAATTTTGCTTTCTCCCCGCCCTTGGTGACTTGACTCAAGGGCCAAGAAATATGAGAAAATCCCAACACAAACCTGCGGTAGAAGTTGGCAAGACCTAGAAAGCTGCGGAGCTCTGTTAGAGTGGTTGGAGAGGGCCAATCCCGAATGACTTGGACCTTGGCTGGATCGACATGCACCCCCTGTTCATCAATGATGTATCCCAGATACTGGACCTCGGTCATGCCAAAAGTGCATTTCTCCAAATTGGCACATAGCTTGTGTTGCCGCAGTGTTTGGAGAACCTGTCGGATGTGGTGGAGGTTCTCTTCTGAACTCTGGCTGAAGATCAGAATGTCATCCAAGTATACTACTACAAAGGAGTTGGTGAATGGCCGCAAGATGTCATCCATTAGCCTCATAAAGGTTGCAGGAGCATTCGTCAATCCGAAAGGCATGACCAACCATTCGAAGAGGCCCTCCTTGGATTTGAAGGCAGTCTTCCACACATCTGAGGGTTCAATTGGTACCTGGTGATATCCTGACTTCAGATCGATCTTGCTGAAATATTTCGCCCCCTTTAGTTGGTCTAGGAGGTCATCAATCCGCGGGATCGGGTACCTATTACGGACAGTGATCTTGTTCAGCGCCCGATAGTCAATACAGAGTCTCCACGTCCCATCCTTCTTCTGTACCAACACTATCGGGCTCCCACAGGGCGAAGAACTCGGACGGATGTGACCTTTCTATAGGAGCTCCTGAATCTGCCTCTTGATTTCATTGTTCTCCAGAACGGAGCACCGATAAATTGGTCCATTGGGTAGCGGCGCACCTGGGGTCAGATCAATGGAGTGCTTGACTTGACAGTGCAGAGGAACCCTTGCCGGGGAGGTGAAGATGTCTTTGTACTCCTCCACAATCTTGTCCATTTGTAGCTGCCGTGCAGAGGGACCTCGTTTGGAGGCCGCGGCCACTGTCTTCTTCTTCCCTTGAGGGCGTATCATCAGGAAAACAAATTTCCTGGTTTTGGAAATGATCTTACTGCATTGTTTTGCAGTAATCAAAGAGATGGCGACAGGTGGTGGTACCTCTGGTATCCTGAACAACTTATTTCCCAATGTAATAATAACAGCACGGGGCCTTGATTCATACACAGCATGTCGCTTCCACAAGTATGGTTGTCCTAGTAATACATCACAAACTTCAAGGGGAGCAATGTCACACAATACCTCATCCGTGAAGGGCTTGATGTTGTATGGAAGGCGACACTGCTGGCTCACGCGAAGATCTCGCCCTTGGTAAAGCCACCCAATGGTGTATGGTTGTGGATGTGCTATGGTCGGTAAGCCCAACCGCTTCACGACCTCTGCCAAAATGAGGTTCTTTTGACTCCCGCTATCAACAATGAACTGTATCAGGGAGCCCTTGACCCACATCTGGGAGTGGAAGAGACGCTCCTCCTCCTCTGGATCTTCGGGTTCATTTTTCTGGATCTTTGCGGTAGCAACAGTGGCGCTGGGATCCGCATCAATGATCTGCTTCCCTTTTTCATACCCCTTATCGGGTTCTGACTCAGAGTCGGAACATGCATCTGATTCTGAAACCTTTAGCTCAGCCACCAGTGACTGTTTGGCCCGACACTCACTTGTGTTGTGATTGGAGCTCTTATGGAACTCGCACCATTTTCTAGTGTCCTTTCTCGGCTTCGCGGCGTTGCTCTTTGCTTGCAGCTTCAGCTGGTTGTCTTGGGCTGTCCCGCCTTGGCTTTGTCCTTTGTTCTGTGGTTTAGGGGCTCCTTTCCCCTGCTTTGGATTCGCAGATCCAAAGTCTCGCTTCTTTTGTTTAAACTTCTGCTCGACTTTGACGGCATACCGGTATGCTGCGCCGAGCGAGGGGATGTTTAGGAACCGTATTTCTTCCTGGATGTACTTGTGCAGGCAGCCACGGTATTTGAGTATCAAATGTTGCTCCGAATCCTTGATACCCAACTTTGTGCGAAGGGTATGGAAAAGATTGGTGAACTCTGGCACATCTTGGTCCCTTCCCTGCCGCAGCGTGGTCCACTTTATGTATTCATCCTCATAGCTTCCGACAGGGTAGTACTGCTCCTTGATGGCATCCCAGAACGAATCCCAGGTGGGTGCGGCTGAAAATAGTGAGCCAGTACTTTCATCCTTCTGCTCGCAGTAGGTTTCCCACCAATCCTTGACGTGGGGGGCTGCTTTGAGAAGAGCAAAAACAATCTTTTCCTGACTCGAAAATTCATGAACAGAAAAATAACCCTCTAGCAGATTTAACCATTTATCTACGGCATCGGCGTCTATCTGACCCTCGAATATGGGGATTTCAAAATTAACTTGTACCTTAAAGGGTGTGGCGTTTCCAGAGGAGCTGCTGGAAGCCCATGCGCCGCTTCTGGGTAGCCGCTGAAGGATCTGCGCAAAGTTGTCCATCATCGCGTTCCGTTGTCGCTCGAGCGCTTCTTCGAGCAAGATTTTGATGGGATCTCCTGCCCCCTCGTCTTTCTTCTCGTCCGCCATGGGAGGCCGTCGGGATTTGCGAGGCTGGTCTTGCAAAGGTTCAACCAGTTCAAGCCCTAACTCCTTATATCCCGACCTCGTTGGGGACATGCAAAGAAAAACAGAGAAAAAGCAGACCGCTCTGATACCACTGATCCAGATTTAAGCAGGAACGCAACAAATTACAGAGATAACCATATACACAAAGATGCGGCGGAAATAATACTTCATTTCATTAATGGAAAATACTGACATATGCTTACAAACAGAAATGGCAATAAACTAGCTAGGGCGATGGTAGCTTATCTCTGAGAGGAGATGTGATGGCTACATGCCTCTGAACTGTTCTGAACTGTATTACAATGAGGCTCGAAGGCCTATTTATTGTTGAGAAACAATGGAAACCCTTCACATACCGAAACCTAACCCTAGAAGATGAAACGCCAAATTGTGGGCCCCGTTTGGGTAAATTGGTACATCAATTTCCCGGGGTCGTAACTTTGGCATACGATCTCCGTTTGACACGTACGATAGCTCGTTCGAAAGATCTATCCGAGTACTACCACTTTGGGGGGGAGGCAACATAGGGCTCGGTCGCCCCAGAATTCCAAAAAAAACGTCGTTTAGGTCCTCAAAACGGCTCCGGAAGTTCAGGACCCGAAAAACTGCTAAAAATAGTAAACCGTGCTACAATTAAGGAAACTGAAAATGCTGAGAAAGGCAATGGTGGGGGTCCAGGTGGACCTGGCAGGTGGCCACCAATATCCACCTGGATCAGGTTTCCACTATGAAGTCTAGAAGGTTAGAATAGTGGCCAATTTTGTGCTTTGGGACGATGATATGCATATCTCTGTTCAAAGTAGAGAAAAGAATGAGCATAATGAAAAAGCAAAGGAGGTCGTCATGAAAGGGTTGTCTAAGCCATGTGTTGATAAATTAAGGAATTGTAAGTCACAACAAAAGTTTTGGATAGACCGCAATGTATGCATGATGAGGATCATCATGTGGCTCAAAAAGAGGTTAAGGAGCCTTTCTTCCCTAGAAATGAACTAGAACATGGATAAGTTTCTGCTCATCACACACTTGTTGATGATGAATAAGTCTCATAAGAGAGACCATGCTACTTAGAGGGTATGCTATGGATTTTTGATAAATTAAAAAAGATAAGTCACTCATTATCTAGATCTACATGTGTATCACTTGAAGGTAGAGATAGCCATGCATCTAGCAATTGCAATGAAGATAAACCCACTTTAGTAGCAATAGTAAATGATGAATCCTAAGAGGAAGAAGAGAGATTCCTCATGTCTTCATCCATAGGAGAGAACGTGAATACCCCAGGTAGTGATAAAGAAGGTATAACCTTATACTTATGGAAGACTCCATGGACATAGAGATGGGATTAGATCTATGCGATAACTCAACTAGCACGTATGGTAGTGAAGACAAGGATCTAAGTGAAAGGATATTTTTTAGAAAGAATTTGATCTCTGCTCTAAAGGAGATCAAAGACTTATCAGAGGAAAATCTCAAGCAAGAGGAGAAATTGAAAATTTGTGCGCTTGAGAATGCAATGTTGACAAAAGAATTAGTTGATCTAATGCTCAATAAGAACAAGCTAGTAGACTGAATGGGAAGTTAACCAATCAACTATTTGAGAAGGAAGCTTACTATGAGAGATGTCAAAATGAAGTACTCTCACTTAGACATGACTTAGAAAAGTCAAATAAAGAATTTTCTCAATATCATAAGCTTGAGGGGAGCACAAAGAACTTAGATGAGAGTCTTGTTAAGAGAAGATCCCCACTCATCAATGTTAGTTTGGGTTTTAAGAAAAAACCAAGCTCCAAGATTATGAAGGCTGAATAGTTTACTTCCCTTGTAAAGGGAGTTCAAGATTCCAACAACAACAAATAAGGAAGGGTTGTTGGACAGAAACAATAGTAACAAAAGAAGGAAATGTAGCGGGAGAAGGCTAAGAAGCAGCAATAGGTAGTGCAACAGAAGAGGTCAGGGAAGTTGCAAGGGAAAGTGCAAGGCTATAATGCAACTGTCTTGGGAGGCACATGAAGAGCCAACAGAGGTTATTTCCTACTCAAGTACAATTCCTACAAAGAAAAGGTAACCTCTTTCAACAAAAGCCTCTTCATGGATATTGTTTTTTGTGCAATAATTTTGGCTAGAAATCCATACATTTTAGATGGAATCCAATGAAACAAGATGTGTTGGGTAGAAGAAGGCATGTTGAAAAAATAATTTTCAAAAAGAGTAACTCCTCTGCCTCATTCTTAGGCCAAATCAAATGCTACATTTGTGGAAAATTGGACACAAGGAAGTGTGATTCAAGCATGGGAAGTCAAGGCATATATTCCAGACGATGGGAGGAAATGAAGCAAAGAATGTCTTCAGTGCTCTTTGTCAAAAGAGAAAGATGAAAATAGGAGGAAGAAATAATTAGAATGATCCTCTTAACAATGTGATGGACCTATCTATAAGGAAAAAAGGCATCAAAAGGATTTGGGTGAAGAAAGAGGAGTTAAAAGAGAAGGTTCTTGTACCCATATGGAGCCAAGAAGAAGCCTAAATAGGGGCAAAGATGAAGCTAGAGAGAAATGCTTCTATCAAGACGTGGTTATTGAAGGTCTAGAAGGAGGAGAATGATTTACTTAGGGGGAGTATATCCTTTGTGTCTCTTCAATAAATATAGAGAATGTCCTCAAGGGAGGCCAAATATGTTAGATGTCAAAAATCAAAAGGAATAAACAAAAAGGTTCATTTGATTGTGAAGGTATGGTTTTGATTTCTTATTGATTACAAGAATAAAATGGTTTATTTTGAATATATAAGCATTGAAAAGGAGGAGTGCATCCAACATGATAAGTACACAACAATATCTTAATAATGTTGTGGGAAGAAGATGGGCTATAATGGAAGTGTGGAATGACATGAAGCTCACAGTTAAGTTAGGTCAACAGGATCAATCCCCATGTAGAGGCGAGAAAGTTTTTGCAAGAGATCAAAGAGAATTGGCTAAGGGGGATATGCTTTCTTAACAAGTAGTAGGAAACAATGGTAAGCCTCAGAAAGGGGGATTTTGAGTGAATTAAAGGTTTGCATCTTTGGTGAAATACCCTTATTTCATTTAAGGTGTAAGTTTGACTATGCATTGCAGTCTTGTGTTAATGAAACACAATTGGTGTAATATTTTCATGTCCCTTAGCCCTCAATTGGTATCACTATGTCAATTGGTTGTGTTGGGATCATGTTGAGTAACCTTCTGTGCAAATGGTCATTTCTTTTTGAGAAAATAAATATTAGAGATTGTGTGGTACATTGTTCCATTTGTATCATTTCTTTTGGTGAAATTGGTATTAGGTATGAAGCAGTCCCTACTATAAAGATATGATATCAAGGGAAGAAGTGGAGATGCTCAAGAACGTTAGCATATTCTCAAAGGCAACAACATCAGTGAAGAAGTGTGAGCTGAAATTCATCATCATTAATTGGTATTTGCAGCATCAACAATACCATGAGTAATTTAATGGGTATCAATATTTTTGATACAAAAGATGCATTAGTGGGGAGAGTGCTAAGAAAGAAACCATAAGGTGTCCAAAACTATAAGGACAAATAAGGGGAAGTATATGTTTAGGGGGAGCATATCACATATGCCTAATTTATGGAGTAGCATCAACGATAGTCCTTGAAGAGATGTCTGTGAAGTAGAATAGACTTCTCAACATCTAGAATTCAGTCTTCACGTCCAACTGATTGCATGGGGAGAGAAAGGCAACTTATAGCCTCTTTCCACTGATGTTAAAGAGGGAGAGAATTTGTGGAGAAGAGGTGATGGCATATGCAGAAGAAGGAAGGCCAATGATGTCTCATGCAATGAGATATGTGGAAGCATCATGAGGTTTGGTCATCACATGAAGAGAAGGATGGAGTGTTTCCATGAGTGCAAAAGGGGGAGATTTTTAGATAGTTAACATTTTCTAGATGGATAGTGGCCTAGTGAAGGCATTTGCAAGTGTTGGCATTGATGTCAACAGTCAGGCTAGGGAGATGTGTTGGGCAGTTGGCATTGCCTAATTGTTGGCAGGAGCATTTCCTAACTATTGGAACTAGTGTTGGTATTGATGTCAACCAGACTATCTTGGATTCTTGTTGCAGCAAATGTTGGTAGTGATGGATTAGGAGGAATCTCATGATAGCTAATGGTTTCAAGTAGAGAATCATGATAACAACAGGCTTAGTGGAAAATCCATAAAATAATGAACTACTGTGCTGGTAAGGATGGAATCTAAAGGTAGTTACAGGCTTCTTGTAGAGAATCATCACAGTAGAAGGCTTATTGGAGAATCCATAAACTAAATATTACAGTGATGGACCAGGAGGAAGTCCATGGTAGTGTCAGGCTTCATGCAAAGGACCAGCATAGCAGGCGTGATTTCAGATTTCTAGAGAGTCAAGGAGAAAAAGAGTGGCAGAGAACTTGGAGCCATCTTAGATGTAGTTGATGGGCTCAAAGCCGACATGAAACCCTCTTCATTGGAAAGTGATCTAGAAGTGATTTCCAATGATATGTGGAAGTACAACAATGGATTCCTAGATCAAAAGATATGGCCTACAAAAGTTCAAGGATTGAAGCCTTAGGAAGGAATATCGGAGGTCTGATTTATCGAAGATCGCATATTAGAGTTCTAGATATATTTGTGATCAAACAAGAGCGACATTAGGCATATTGGCAATCGAAACCCTGAATATCAGCCACATCGGCGAGTGCATATTGGAGGTCTGGCATACCAGCGCATCACAACATTGTAGTTTTGTGTATCGATAATCGAAGATGAACACATTGCTGTATCAAAAATTGGAGGTCCAGAGACATCAAAGATCAAAAAATTGGCACATTGGAATGTCAGCTATCGATGGATCACATTATCAGAACTTTCCAAGTGGTGAACCTTTTAAATGTTGTGATATGGGTGAAGCGCTAATAACGTTAAAAGTCATCGAGAATGCCAAAAGAGAATCAAAAAAGGATTTCATCGCAAAACCAAAGATTGCCAAGCCGTTTTCTCTGTCCTTTAAAAGGACATGTGGTGGCATATGATTGGCTCTGATAAGGACACATGGGAGCATGTGATTGGGTCCGATAAGAACACATGGCAATGTCTAGTTGGCCCCAATAAGGGGCAAGTGGCAGTTGATATCATCATGACATGGCAGTACGAAAGGACACGCCACAACAAGTTTTAGAGTTTTTATGGGACCTAATGGGCTATATTTGGGTGACACATGTCACCACTAAGGATTTTCCACGTGGTAGTGATGATGTCATATCAGAATTCGGTGATTGGAGGATTGAGGATACCAGAACTTTATAACAATTGGAAATTAAAAAAGGCCGATAAGGGAGCTTCCGATGTGGTTGGTGCTTGGTCATGGATCTAAGAATATTAAGGAAGCAGAGCAATAACATGAGGAGAAAGGCCCTTGGGCATGAACAAAGTTCCCTAGCATATTAAGACTAAGCCTCAAGTAACTGTAGCCAATCCCATGGATGAAAATTGAAAGGGGATAAGAAAATGGGTCAAGGACATCAGAACTCGTTATTTTCATAATGTCTTTTAAGAATATAATTTTGATAAGGAAAATCTCCGATACTATGGTGTAAAAGCTATGATAAGGTAGTAAAAAGAGTTGATGATGTAAGGTTCAGTAGTTTAAGAGTAAATGAGGGCAGAGGAGTCGGTCATTGTAATAAATAGTGATTGTAAAAGAACTCTGAGACAAGGAAACAAGGAAAATGGTCCACAGAAAGGCCATGCCTAAGTATAGAGAATTCATGCCGAAGTACTGTGAAACCATGAATAAGCATGGAGAGCCTTAGTGATAGGAGTGTTATTCATAGAGAGGATTGTGGTTGGTTGGAGTGTGCGAGTGAACTAAGAATTCATTCTCAGTATGGAGAAATTGTCAAACTGCCCATTGTCATGGTTAATGTGGAGGCATAGAGCAAGACAAAAGAAACAACAACCTGAAAGATCTGTGCCAAGGTACTTTGCATAGTGTGAACATAGGACAATGTGGCAGCATCGATAGAGGGGTAGTAGAGGAATAAAACCTAGGAGCTCAGATTACAAAAGTTGGGAGCAACAACATAGCTTCAAGTGAGAGCTAAGTGGAAAACGCTCTATGTGAGTGCACTATTGTGTAAGACTGAGAGTAAGTTTATTCTAAATAAAAAGGTCCAATGTTCTTATGATGAGGGAAGAGACTTAGATTGTTATGCACCAATGTGTAAGGTTGAAGTGCCTATGCACTGTGAGGAAAGGTGGAAGTTCCTTGTGCTGTGAGAAAGGCGAA
Source organism: Pinus tabuliformis (assembly GCA_031772625.1). Taxonomy (NCBI): domain Eukaryota; kingdom Viridiplantae; phylum Streptophyta; class Pinopsida; order Pinales; family Pinaceae; genus Pinus; species Pinus tabuliformis. Next base: position 371,578,697 of record CM062813.1, on the reverse strand, counting down.
AAGTGCCTATGTAGATAAAGGAGGCCTAGAGATGTGTGTGTGTTATGGAAAGAAAGAGGCCGAGAGTTGTGTGCATGCCAATGAAGAGAAGAGAACAAAGCGTTGTTTTGATGATGATAAGTTACTTTTGTTGAGTATATCAGTGGGATATTGCAGAGTGTTGGAAAGTGACGAGATTGAGCAGACAAAAAACTTGTTATCAAGTAGAATGGATTCCAAACTATAGAGAATATGCAGTTCCTATTTGAGTGTGGATTGGTGCCTTCATATAGGAAGTTGGTGCTTCCATCTCTAGTGGGTGCTTGAGAAAGCTTGGGGGTTGTTGCCTCCTGCAAGTTGGTGCTTGAAGAAATCCAAGGAGTGGCAAGTTGGTGCTTGCTACAAATCTATGAGGTCAGTGCTTCACGTGGTGCTTTTGGTAAGTTGGACATGTGTCTACAAATAGAGGGAGTTTTTTCTTACTTCTAGTCACTGCTAGAAAACAATCAAAGGGAGTTGGTGCTTCTTGTGAGTGGGTGCTCACAAAACAAATTGATGTAATAGACTAGGTGATGTTATTTTACATTAATAAAAACAAGAAGCTTGGTGGTTTTTTCCTAAAAGGGTTTTTATGTGAAAAGTCTTGTGTCTCATGTATATGATAGTCATGGTGTGTATGCTTGTATGTTGATTTCATGTTCCTGCCATATTACATATTGTTGTTGAATATATGGATGGGTGCCAAGCTGGAATAAGAAACGTAAATAGGAATAAAATTTTAAAATTAGTCTTCACATTGATTCACCTCCCCTCTCAATATTATCATTGTTTCGAACAAAAATGTGTTTGTCATAGTATGTGTCCTAATGTGGTTTAATTAAGGGAAGAAAAAAGCATTTTTGAGGCTATTTCTATGCAGGGGATTTATGGAGACAACTAGGAGAGGATTTAGGAGGTTTTTCCACCTCCTTAACTCCCTAAAATTGGCATGGGATCACAATGTCCTCTCTCAGTAGTTCGAATTCATTGGGAGCAGAGGGACTCCTTTTCCAAGTGAAGTTCAAGGGGGATGAGATCCACCATTTTCTACATTGAGGAGGGAATCACTCCTACTTTCAAGGGAGTTTCTTTAGCTACCCTTTTGTATAAATAAACAAGAAGAAAAGCTCATTAGGATTCAAGGTTTTTGTCTCAATAGGTGTAACTATTGAGCTTGAAGCTTGATATTGTTACTTTGAACTTTTATGTGGTGTATTAGACATTCACATTTCAATAATAAGAAGTTGGATTTTAAGTTGCATCTGAGTTAGTTTCAGAAAACTAAGACCCTTGGGTTTGGGCCCAACCTAGAGGCTTTAGTTCCTCTTTTTGTACTTATGTTTCTTCTTGATTCTAATAAATTCATTGTTTCTTGCATTTTAGTAGAGATTAATCTATAAAAACCTCTGGTTTTAGCCTCCACATCAGCTCTCTTATGGGAGAGTGAGTGAAAGGATTCCCAACCACAGTCCAAAAATATTGTGTTTATGATTTCTTGGAAGTAGATTAGTGTTAGTTATACTGTTTTACATTTTATTTATATAGCTTAGAAGTGAAGTAAGTGATTAGATCAATTTTATGGCATAAATTAGATGTTATTTAAATTCAAATAATCTTTTCCATCATAATTTATCTCATTTATTTAATCATAAATAGATGCATGCATTTGATTGATTGAAGGGTTGTGTTGATCTACAAGGAAGGGCACCTTTACCACTTCCACCATTAGCTCCGTGATATTCTCTGTTAACCCCCAAATTCTATCTAAAAACCCTATTTTATAAGTCATTTTTCCTAGAATATCGAGAGCACTTATCCTAGTGCAAGATAGGCCTCTGAGAAGTCTTGAGCTTGTCTAGGGGCTCAAACCAACCTCCCTCCATTTTCTTAAACTTCCATCCACCTCTCCATAGCCTCAATACATCATTTTCACCTTCAAAATCTACTGAGATGCCCTCCAGTAGCATTACATACCCTCCTATAGCTTTACGGGCCTCATGTAGCAACCGCCAATAGAAAACGTCTACAACCACTTTCCTCCATTAGTTTTGAACCCCACTACAGCTTTGAGTTAGTCTAGATGAATAATGACCTGAAGCTGTGATTTTACGATCCAGGGAAGCTCCTAAGCCACTCCAAGCATTCATTTCCTTCACCAAAAAAACAAAGTAGAGTTACCTTTTTTATCACAAGAATGATGAAAGTAGGATATTGATTTACAAGCAATTGTGAACTAGGCAGATTGTATATGCAATTATGATTGGTAGTTTTATGAATTATGCAAGAAAAAATATTTTCCTTTCTACAAGTAGATTTGGTAGTTTGATTGATTTTACAAAGATAAAATAACTTTCTTTATAAAAGTAGTTTAGCCTATATCCTTTCATGAATTGATGAGTTAGAAACTACAAGTTCAGTCAATGTCATTTCCACTTTCATAGCTAGAGGTAATTTCCATAGCAAGATTTCATTCTAATTCAGTGGGAGGAATGGTCTCTTAAAATTTTTTTATCTAATGTCATTACTAAGAGTGGCATGGTTGGAATCTTATCTCTTGTGCATATATCATTGTCACCTCTAAGATTGTAACAACCTCGGGTTGATAATTTGAGCTGCGAAGCCCTTGGGAGTTGCAACATTGTTGGTGCAATACCAGGGGTCACCATTTTTTGATGTCCTTTACGAGGAGGTTTCTAAGTAAATGTTGTTTCTACTTATGTATTGGTTTTTTTTTTGCATATAGTTTTAGAAAAATAAAAAAAAATATTCCTTCATGCCTCATATTAGTAGGGGTAATCAAGGAAAATTCTTGCCAAAAACCCTCACACCCTCAAACATTCAACCTTCACTCTTCTTCTGTGACTATGAGATTCCCTCTCTAACTGCAACGGAGTTAGCAGACACTCTAGGTGAAAAACCTAAATTTTTTGAAGTACCTATTGGGGAAAAAGAAGAACCCACTTCACCTACCAAACCTATGGCTAAAAATATGGGAAATGAGCTTTTCTCGATCACAGAGACCAATGGAGAGGCTAGAATGAAGAACGTAAGCCCTATTTACCTTCCACATTTCCATGGATTAATCTATGAGGATCTTGACACCTTCATGTTTGAATTTATTATGGTCTGTAGGACCTATTACTATCCATTTGATGAGGAAAAGTTGAATGTATTCCCATATACCCTTAAAGATGCATCATTTCGCTAGTTTATGGGTCTGCCTTGGGATAGCATCACTACCTCGGCCCAAATGCAACAAGCCTTAATTAGCAAGTACAGGGATTATTTTAGTTACAAAGAAACCAAGGAATAAATATTTAGGATGACTCTTGGACCTATTGAATCCCTAGAAGACTATGACGAGATATTTCAACTCAGTTATAGCAGGTCCAATTTCACCCTTGATCCTGAGTCACTCAAGTTAGTTCTTCTACGAGGGATCACAGAGGATATGTTGGAAACCCTCAACATGCTATGTGGAGGAAATATCTATTATTTAGCCTCTGATGACATCAAAAATGTGTTTTAAGAATCACTCTAAGGCTTCCAGGAAGAAGGGTAGGGGTAGTCAAGGCTTGGTCAGTTACTCTCCCTCCATAACATCCATTAAGAATGTAATAGGTAACATGTTGGATGATTTCAAGAGAGAAATGTTGCATACCATTGCATTTCAAATGGATACCATGCAAATCAAAAGAAAATAGGAGGAAGCAGAAAGGGCACTAGCCATTTTTATGCACCAAAAGACATGATAAGAATGAGTGCCCATTGAATGTCATAGGTGTCTTCCTAGTTTGTGAAGAAAATCATGCAAAAGATAAATTCCCTTGTTTTCCTAGATTAAAAGTTGTATATCAAGGGGCAGAAGGTGGGTCAGATCAAATTTTATTCATTAATCAAAGAAGGCCTCAAGGACCTCGGTCCTATCAACAAGGTATGCAAGTTGGACACTACTCTTATTATAATCCAAATCAAAATGCACCTTTTCAACCTTGTTACTATTCCACTCATCTATCCTGGTCCACACTTTGTTCTTACCCTTATGCTCCTCCATATCCTCCTCAACCTGCCAACCCGCTTTTCAACCATATCCACCCCAATCTTCTCAATGAGGAAACCCCTCACAAGGGTGGAGGCCTCAAGTTAATGAGCCTCCTTCTTTAGTTCCTCCACCCCAACCTCAACCAAAACTCACAAATCCTACTCCACTTAAGCAACCTCAAATTCCTACTCAACCAAATCCAAACCCAAACAACAAGCAAGCACAACAATTCTACCCTAGAGAGACATCTTATACTGCTTATGATGTAGAAATATAGGAGATCAAACTTCGGTCTAAGAGAGTGCTTCTAGATAACTACCCAGCTTCTTGAAATGAAGAGCTAGAATAAGAGAAGGAAGAGATTGTTCCTCGAGTCAATCCATCTCCTTTTCCAAAGAGGTAGATCCACCCTAGCCAACACAACATAAAAAAAGTTTCAATTTATGGAAGAATTGAAGAATTTTCGTGTTAAGATACCCCTTCTCTAAGCTATTAAAGATGATCCCATCTATAATAATCTCATCAATGAGAAGTGTTTCAAAAATTTAGGGAGAATAAAAAGAGACACCGCCACCATAAATATTGTTGGGAAATTATTTGATTTCATGCTTGGGAGGGTGATCTCCCCAAAATATCTACACCCCCAAAGCCTAGTAGTAGATATGCACATTGATGGCCTTATAGTCCCTAATAGCCTGATTGATCTTGGGGCTGCAATAAATGTGATGGCTAAAGAAACCATGCTAAAGCTAAATCTCCAAGGGGCAGCTTTGAGAAAGACCACCACAATGTTGCAGCTTGCAGACAGGTCCATAGTAGCTCTCGAGGGAGTTGTTGAAGATGTTATGGTCTCCATTAAATCTTGGCAGTATCCTACTAATTTCCTACTTCCCCAACCCAAAAGCAAGCTTAACGACTATCCTCTCATATTGGGAAGACTGTGGTTAGCCTCTTCTAATGATTACATTAGTTGTAGGGTTGGGAACATGACCATTAAGAATGGAAATTTGTCAAAACAAATGGTATTGTATCCTCCTTTTCAGCCTTCTATTGGGATTGACCTACCCTTGTGGTTAGAAGAAGAGGAATAAGATGAACTGTATCACACCACCGCCTACACAATATGCAATCTAGATACTATTACTAGATGGGGGGAACTTGGCGAAAATTGCCTCATTGATCATATCCTTTAGACTCAACCTCCCGTTCACATACCAATTGATGAGTTCATGCAAGAATATGGGAATAGTCCTTGGACTGACTTATGCCTTATTGACTCAATTCTATATCATGTCAATTGTAGATCTTGGCCTATCGAGAACCTTAAATATGAACCCTTCTCTCTTCGCCAAATAAGAAGAAAAATCTTGCAAAGTGTTGAGACAAAACCCCGATGCTTTTTCTTGGGATTACAAAGAAATCAAAGGTGTGCATCCCTCAGCCGGTACTCTACAATATTTACATCAAGGATGAATAGAAGCCTATGAACCAATCCCAAATAAGGATGAACTCAACTATGAAAGAGGAACTACAAAAACTATTGGATGCAGCGTTCATATACCCCATCTCAGATAATGAGTGGGTGTCACCTATTTTTTTAGTTGCTAAGAAGAATTGGAAGTGGAAATTTTTTTTTTACTACCAGGAACTTAACAAGGCCACAGAGAAAGACCATTTTCCTTTTCCCTTCATTGACCAAGTCCTAGATGGCCTTGTAGGGAATAAATTATTCTCCTTCGTGGATGGATTTAGTGGATAGAACCAAATCCATATTAGACCTGAAGGCAAAGATAATACCACATTCACATGTCCTTGGGGTACCTTTTCTTATAAAGTTATTCCATTTGGTTTGTGAAATGCCCCCGCTACTCTCCAGAAGGCAATTTTGAGCATTTTTTCTGAATTAGTTCATGAATCTGTTGAAATATACATGGATGATTTCACTCCTTATGGATGTGACTTCCATGAAACTCTCTCAAATCTATGCAAGGTCTTGAAGAAATTCATTGAAATGAATCTCTCTCTAATCCTTGAGAAAGGTGAGTTCTTGATGAATGAGGGGACTTTCCTTGGTCATTCCATATACAATGAAGCGATACAGGTAGATCAGAACAAAATTTCCATCATAAAAAGGGTACCCACCCCTCAAAAGTAAAGTGATGTCAGGAGTTTCTTGGGACTAGCTGGATAATATAGGAGATTCATCAAAGACTTTAGTAAAGTGGCTTCTCATATTTTTGGTTTATTTGCCAAAAATTCAGATTTCTATTGGACTAGTAATGGTCAAGAGGCCCTTGAAGTGTTGAAAGAAAAGTTGACCACTACACCCATCCTAAGGGATCCCAACTGGGCATTACCTTTCTATATCCATATTGATGCATCAGATAAACATGTAGGCAGAGCCTTGGGAAAAGTAGAGGTAAAGTTTCCTTATGTTGTTTATTTCATTAGTAAGAATTTGTCTAAAGTTGAGTTGAATTACATTGTCATTGAAAAGGAACTCTTATCTATAGTACATTCTTTAAACAAATTCAGGCACTATATCATTGGGTAACAAACTTTTGTTCATACTAATCACGCAACCATTAAATATTTGATGAAAAATATTGATGTAAGCACTAGGATAATTAGATTCTTTTTATTGTGATAGCAGTTTGATTTGATTATTATTGACAAAATTGGGAAAGAAAATGTGGTTGTATATTTTTTGTCTAGGTTAACCTTACCTGCAGGTAAGGAAGATATGGAGGATGATCAACTTCTAGATGAGAACCTCTTTTCATCTCGATGATTTCTTCTTCGTTTGGGGACACAAAAAACAACTTGGTTGCTAGGAGATTCCCTCCTAATCTATCATCCAAGGTGAAATGAAAGATTGTCAGGAAAAGCTATGATTTCACTTGGATTGGGGGAAATCTTTTTAGATTGAGACTAAATGATATCTTGAGTAGATGTGTAAGAGAAGAGAAGGCCTTTGACATCATCTCAGCATGTCATGATGGACCATGTGGAGGGAAATTTCCTACAAAAAGGACAACCTTTAAAGTTTTATAGGTTGGTTACTATTGGCCCACTTTATATCAAGATGGAAGGAGATAGACCACTATATCTGATCAATGTGAAAGAATGGGAAAACACACACCCAGGAATGAAATTCCCCTATAACCTCAAGTGGCGTTAGGGACATCTAACTAGTGGGGCATGGATTTCATTCGACTAATTGATCGGCCACCAGTACAAAATAAGTATATCATTGTCTGCACTGATTAGTAGAAAAAGTGCGCTGAGACAAAGGTAGTCATAGAAGAAACTAAGTAGGAAGTGGAAGAATTTTTAAGAGAACATACTCTACAAGTTTGGGTATCCAAGAGAGGTATTCACTGATTAAAGAGCACAATTCACATCCAATTTGATTGAAGATCTCATGAGGCAACACCATATCAAGGACAACACATCCACTACCTATCACCCTAAAGAAAATGGGCAAGTAGAAGCTATCACAAACAAAGCATTGGAGAGACTCCTCACCAAGGTTGTTAGCACCAATAGGAAATATTGGGTAGAGAGACTAGTAGAGGCAACTTGGGCCTACAACACCACTTGAAAAACTATCATTGGATTCACTTGAAAAACTAACATTGGACTTGGTTTATGGGAAGAAGGCTTTTATTTCTATTGAGTTTGAATACAACACTTTGAGAATGATAGCTTAGTTGGACTAAGATGTCACCACAACACAACAAGAAATGTTTCTGCAACTGAATGGATTAGATGAGTTCAAAATGCAAGATATCCTACACACTAAAGTCATGCAAATACAAATAAAGGTCTAACATGAAAATAATATCAAGGAAAATAATGTTCAAGAGGGGGGTTGGACCTTGTTATACGATTCTAGGTTCAAAGATTTTAAAGAAAGCTAATGACAAGATGGTTGGGTCCATACCTAGTAGAGAAGTATCATGAAAATGGATTTGTCCATATTAGAACCATTGATGAGGAAGGCATTCACTTACTTGTAAATGGTTATAGGTTGAAGATATGTAGGAGACCTATGTCCAAGGAATAATTTATCAATTCATTCAGCAAAGAATTAAATGTGATTAGGAGTTTCGTAGTTTGCAGTCCATAACATTCCTAAAATTTTGAAAATAACAAAAATAAAAATACAAATGCCTAGATGAAAACCTCTGTGTGGCATCTGAGGCCGACTCCAGGGTTTAAAACCTCTGTAAGACATCCCAGGAGTAAAAAATAATAAAGATCCCTAGGCGAAAACCTCCTCTAAGGCACCTAGGGCAGAGGTTGAAAAACTCCTCCGAGGAATCCTATGTGTCTCAAGAAAAAAAATAAAAATAAAAGAAGAATAAGAAAGAAGCGTATATCATGTATATTAACCCTTCTCTTATTTTGCAAGATTGTACAATGGCATATTTCATGTCTACAGGCAAAAAACGACAAGCTATATCTATCCATCCATCCATACACCTCATATCCATCCTCTCCATTCATATTCATATCTCTCTCCAGCATCCCATCATCAAGAAATTCAAATTTCACTTCCTCTCTGTGATGTTATGGGAAGGACATGTTTTGCTATAAGAGGTCATGTAATTCTACAGGAGGAGCCTTTGGAGCTACAAGAGGGATATCTAAGGAGGAGAACATCTAAAAATATGACTCTGAGAAATGATAAAGAGGTTCCTCCTATGATTTTTCCATCATCCATCCATCAACTATCCACTCCATTTCACCAATAATTTGTTCAAATTTTCCACTCCGTCCTACCTTAAAAAAAAGGAAGACAACAACTGCTATTTTCTATTTTCATTGTGTATACACTACTCGTCATGAATACAACCATGTCCTAATGGCTTGTCATCATCTCGCTCATCTCCCTCATTCAAATTGAAGACTTCAAGGGGGTATCAAAATAATGTTATAGGAAGAAGCTCCTCCTGTAGCAGCTAGTGCATCCACAACAAGAATCACTGATATCAAATTTTTTTCCACCACCAGAAGTGATAATATAGCCTTGTTGAAAATATGAAGAGACACATCATTCTCAGGCATACTTTCCACAAGCAGTAGCATCTTGGACATTAGAGATGCACCTGCACACAAACAACAGAAGAAAGAGTGAAGGTATCATCAAGATTGAAGACATGCACAAGAAACAAGTCAAAGAAGTCAACTCCCTTTATTATAATGATATATGGTCCATCTCTAGCATGAAAACCTTTGCATCAGTTTGATCCATAGGTAGGCTCAGCTATGGAAACCATAACATCCTCCATATGCATAAGATGACTAAAATGCGTTATGAGCAAGAAAATGTGTTTTAATAGGCTAGAGGTGGCTAGTGAACTTGGACACCCTTGACTAGTAAAGTCAAGTGTGAGTTAAGTCACCGACGCAACGTGGAAATTTGAACTCAAAACAAGTTGGTGTCCTCAAAGAGTAGGGTGATAATAATGAAGAGAGAGAAATGATTACAGTTAATGGGCGCAATGGTCCAAAAGAGGAAACTTGTGTAAATTCCAATTCACTAGAGAACTCTAATATTTTAACCAAAAGAGGATATTATATGTTGGGCTCAACTTCATTTGCACCATCACTCTTTCCAAAAAGTGGTAGAGGAAGGATGATCGAGTGCAACAGATAACCTAGGGTGCCACCGAGGAGCTTCAAATCCTATCTATAGGTGCTACAAGGGAAAGCCATAGGCAAGCCTACAATTTCTATAGGAGGGCCAAGAGGAGCTACAAGAGGACTTGGGATGAGAAAAATGAGTTCTTGATATTGTCTCAAAACCTTCATACAAACCAAAAATTGCTTTGACAAAAAGTAAGTGACACCCTCTTTCCTCGTTTCTACATCCAATTGCATGGGAAGTCTGAGTATGTTAGCCTCACTCTGACATTAAAAATAATAATAAGTCCAAAAATGTTAAATTAATTAAATCATGAAAGTTGGATTTAATTCCTAACTTTCTAGATTGGGTTTGTTCCTCAAAGTTAGGAGTCTGTTTAGGTCTAGTTGGTTGAGACACTCTCTCCAACTAGTTAGGCATGTAAATTAGTGTGTGGTTCAGGTATTTGCTCAACGAAATTGTCCAAGATAGACATACTATCTTCAGAAAAATTTCCTCATGTATTTATATTTGTCTCATAAACATTATTTGTATAGAGAGTGTGAGGAATTCAATATAGTGAGGCTCTCAGGCCTTTTCTGCCATGTCTGGTTCGCGTATGTCTATGATATTTGATTTGTGTTTATTTTAATATTTTCTTTAATGTGGTATGACAGCCAAGTTCTTTCGTGAAATAAGTGTTGGTAAGTGGGACATGATGCTGTGTGAAAAAGTTGTAAAGTATTGTATGAAGACAACAGTGACCAAGATGCTAAGAGCCACACTCCTGCTAGAAGCATGAGCTTGTGCGTGGAGCATCCTTTGAGGAGCCTGAAGTAAAGCTGAAGCTTTGTGAACAATGTTGAGGGTTGATCTTATGCATATATGCCATGAAGAACTGTAATGCATAAAACTTTGCTGCCAGTAAACTCTTTCTGGCATATGAATTGTTGCATGTGAAGTCTGTTGAGATTGCAACAAGATGATGGAGCTTAGTGAAAAGAGTCGCCTTCACTAAGTGGGCCCGCAGGCTATTTTTGGCACAAGTCTATTTTTAGACTATGTCTATTTTTAGACATATGGATCATGTCTATGGATTGCAGGTTGCTGTTTATGGATGATTGATCAAGTTGGAAAAAATAGATGGAATTCTATTTTTTATGAAAGTGTGAGTGATCACAGTGTGAGTGATCAATGTCTATTTTTAGACTGGCTGTCAAAAATAGAAAAGTCAAATATTATTATCTCACAATAATATTTGGACTATAAACTTAATCTTATTCTCTTGGAGTACTTGAGTTTGAGCTACAAAGGTGGCACATGTAGCTGTCAGAAGGAAATACACTTTTCTTATGAGTCAGTTGAGTTGTTGCATGCATGACTTCAGTTAGAACTCAATCAGTTGAGGTTGGTGGAGTTGATTGTGGAGTTGATGGAGTTGTGTTTAGTTTAGCTTTGTTAAACTGGTTGTATTTAGTCTAATTGGCAAATAGACTAGAGATGAGTTGGGTGAATTAGTTATTAATTAATTCACAAGTTATTATCCCATAATACAACTAATTAATACATTAGTTAACTCAGTTGCATGTCAGTGCATGTTCAGTTCAACAGGGACAGGTGGTAGAGAATCAGATTGCTATCAGTTGTGACTATAGTTGTGCACCAGATCTTGCACAATCAAGGGATTGAGTATGCCAATGAGTTTTCTCACGTATTTTCCCACATTATAGCTTGTGCTCACGTCCAACAAAGTGTGAGTGACTATTTTGCAGGTGAAAAATGAGTTTGGTAAGCCATTCTCATCAGTTCTTGAGCAGGTATTGAGCAGTGGAGGCAGGCAAGCAGTGGAAGAGATTTAGAGATCAGATCTGAGTTGTATTGTGTCTAACAGAGGTGGATATACTTGTGAGAAGTATTATGCTGTGTAATGTTACATGACTCAATCATTAATATACAGATAGTTGGGGTTTTTAGCGAGATGCTTTCCCCGGGATACATACTGTGTTAATGTGTGAATGCTCTTGATGTTTTATTGTTATTGATGCTGCTATATTGATGATCAACGTAGAGGAGCTTATGTATTGTGTATGCTTTCCGCAATAGTACATGATCAGGATAATCTCCATTGAATTTGTGTTCAATTATTCAAAATTTCTACATGGTATCAGAGCTGCTTGATTTGTAGAAGAGATTTTTACAGGATATCAAACGAGGATTGATCATCAGATCTACTATTCAGAAAGTGTTTACATTCTATTTCTTCAGGCAGAGTCTGTAATCGGGCCAGGTAGCCTCTGGATTCATCCTTCCTTTGGAAGGTGAGATATCCGGTGAATGCCCATACAGTCAATCTATGTACGAGAAATATTGCGTTCTCACGAATTCTAGATCGGAAGCGGTTGAGTTGGAGCTTGTGGAAATTTGAATTTGCAACAGTGTTGTTGAAAATGTCTTTCAATGGATTGAAAATGTTATTCCAAAGCAAGAGCAACCTGGCGCTCAAGGATAAACTCAGAAACAATAAAGGTGAGAATGGATCTTCATCAAAGGTATCTGATGAAGAGAATTGCGCTTTGGCTACCAAAGCAAAGAAGGGGAAGAAAAAGAAAGCTTCTCAGTCCGGTGCGAAACGCAAGAAGCAGGATATGCCCAAGGTGAAATGTTTTCACTATCACCAGCACGGACACTATGCCACAAATTGTCCCCAGAAGAAGAAGAACAAGCAAGCTGCTGGATCTGCAGGGGGAGAGGCCTTAGTTTCTCAGTTTGAGCTTGATTTTTCATTGATCGCATGCTTGGTTTCAAGTGTGATGGGATTAGTGTGGTTCTTGGACAGTGGTGCGTCTTTTCACATGACGGGAGATAGAGATTTGTTCTCTGATCTGGAGGACAAAGATCTTGGAGTGCACATCGAGATGGGTGATGATGGTAGATACAGTGCGACCGGTATCGGTACCTTTTCCTTTGAGAGGGAGTCTGGTAAACCCTTGGTATTGACAGAAGTCATGCATGTTCCAGGATTGAAGAAGAATCTCATCTCAGTGGCGATGTTAGAAGACAAGGGGTATGATGTTTTTTTTAGCGAGGGAAAGGCCTTCATGCGCAGCAAGACAACTGGTGAGACCCAAAAGATAGGGGTTCGAGTGAGGAACCTTTATCAGTTGCATGTAGATGGATGCGCAGCAATGGCAGGCAAGGCAAAAGGATTGGTGAGCCGGGATGATGGCGAGTTGTGGCACAGGAGATTGGGTCACCTTCACCATGGAGCCTTGAAGATACTGCAGCAGATCACTACAGGGTTTCCTAAAGGCACACTTGCACAGTCAGATCAGTGCAAGGGGTGTACTTTGGGGAAGTTTGTGAAAGCCACCTTTCACGAGAAGGATAGTCGCGCCACGACGATCCTTGAGAGAATTCACACAGACGTGTGTGGACCTTTCTCAGCTGCTTCGACAACAAAACGCAGGTATTATGTGATTTTTGTTGATGATTTCTCTCGTAAGTGCTGGATCTTCTTCATGCCGAAGAAGAGCAAGACATATTCGAAGTTCTGTGAATTCAAAGCACTGGTCGAGAAGGAGTCGGGGAAGAAGGTGAAGGCTCTAAGGAGCGATAATGGTGGTGAATACATCTCGGACAAGTTCAAGGATTTCTGCAAGACAAAAGGGATTCGTAGAGAGCTCATAGCTCCCCATAACCCACAGCAGAACGGGGTAGCTAAGCAGAAGAACAGAATGATTATGGGTTCTGCATGGGCAATGTTGCATGATCAGGCCTACCCCTTCACTTGTGGGCGGAAGCATGCAATACAACAGTTTATGTGCAGAACCGTTGTCCTCATAGGATACTTGGCATGAGTACACCTGAGGAGACTTATTTTGGTAAGAAGCCTGATCTTTCTCATTTGAGGATTTTTGGTGCTAACGTTTACATGCATATGACGAAGAATGCCAGGAAGAAGTTGGAGTCGACCGCAGAGGTTGGGATATTTGAGGGGTACACTGATACGCCCCACATCTATCGTGTGTATTTGCCAGACAATGGTAAACTGTTGTGCGACGAGATATAAAATTTCAGGAGGAGAAAGCCATGAAGTGTTCACCTGAGAGGGAGCTACACTTGCATGCAGATGAAGAGCTATTAGTTCCTAAGGATGAGCTTCAGGACGTGGATCAGCCAGAGGATGAGGTTCATGGAGTGGAAGAGACCACTCATGCAGCGCCAACCATTAGAGGGCGAAAGCGCTTGACAGAAGCTGAGCGACTGGCTCAAGATGCAGAGAAAGTTGTAGGACCACCTACAGCCCAACGCAGGAAGAGACAGTCACCTGATCGGTACACTAGATACATGGCTCTTATGAGCAAGTGTGTTGTGACTGAGCCATCCTCTTTCGAGGAAGCTGTGGAGGATCCCGCATGGGTAGACGCCATGGTGGAAGAGTATGATTCTATTGTCAGAAACAGTGCATGGGAGATTGTTCCTAGACTGGAAGGGAAATCAATGGTGGGTTCGAGATGGATCTACAAAGTTAAGCAGGCAGCTAACGGGAGTGTGAAGAAGTACAAGGCAAGATTTGTTGCCCGAGGCTTTTCACCGATTGAGGGGATCGATTATGATGAGACCTTCGCACCTGTCGCAAGGTATTCTTCCATACAGACGATTCTTGCTCTCTCAGCACAGATGGGATGGCACATTCAACAGATGGATGTGAAGGTTGCGTTCCTCAACGGAGTCATTGAGGAGGAGGTGTACATTGAGCAACCCGAAGGCTTTGAAGTCTTCTGCAGTGAGTCGCATGTGTGCAAGCTCAAGAGAGCACTATATGGGTTGAAGCAAGCACCACGTGCTTGGTACACAAGGATAGACAATTATTTCACAGGACTTGGATTCTCCAAGAGCGAGGCGGATCTGAACCTATACCAGATTGTGGTGGAGGGTAAGTTGCTTATCATTGTACTACATGTTGATGATTTGATTCTAACGGTTGATGAGCTGTTGATACTGTCATGCAAGAAGGATCTTGCTACAGAGTTTGAGATGAATTATTTGGGCCTCCTTCACTATTTCCTGGGATTGGAAATATGGCAGCGTAGTGGTGGACTGTTTGTTTCTTAGGGCAAGTATGCTCGGGAGATACTGGAGAAGTTCAACATGCATGGCTGCAAGCCTGTTGATACTCCTCTTCTTGGAGGTTGGAGGAAGGAGGATGCCACTTCGGGAGAAGAAATGGATGCCACTGTTTATCGACAGTTGGTGGGGTCGCTGATGTATTTGGTCAATACACGACCTGATATATGCTATGCAGTTAACCAGCTTTCACAAGCTATGGTTAAGCCTACCAAGCTCTTCTGGAAGGCGGGCAAGCATGTATTGCGCTACTTGAGAGGCACATCGGGATATGGTTTGTGGTACAGACAGGAGGATTAGGTGAAGCTATGTGGCTTCACGGATGCAGATTGGGCAGGGAGCCCAACAGACAGAAAGAGCACATCAGGAGGGGTCTTCAGTATTGGATCGATAGTAGTTTCTTGGTACAGCAAGAAACAGAGATCTGTGGCACTCAGTTCAGCGGAGGCCGAGTATATGGCAGCAAGTTTGGCTGCATGCGAGGGTATATGGATGAGGAAGATCCTAGTTGGTTTGTTTGGTTCTCATTTGGATCTTACTGTGATTTACTGTGATAACCAGAGTTGCATTAAACTCTCGGCTAATCCTGTATTTCATGATAGATCTAAACATATTGACATCAAGTACCATCATATCAGGGATTGTGTGCAACGGAGGATCATGTTACTTTCGTACATTCCAACAGAGGATCAGGATGTTGATATTCTGACGAAGGCTCTCACCAGGAGCAAATTCGAGTACCACCGAGGCAGGATAGGGGTTGCTAATAATCCATATCTTGTTGTGAGGGAGTGTTGAGATTGCAACAAGATGATGGAGCTTAGTGAAAAGAGTCGCCTTCACTAAGTGGGCCCGGAGGCTATTTTTGGCGCAAGTCTATTTTTAGACTATGTCTATTTTTAGACATATGGATCATGTCTATGGATTGCAGGTTGTTTTTTATGGATGATTGATCAAGTTGGAAAAAATAGATGGAATTCTATTTTTGATGAAAGTGTGAGTGATCACAGTGTGAGTGATCAAAGTCTATTTTTAGACTGGCTGTCAAAAATATAAAAGTCAAATATTATTATCTCACAATAATATTTGGACTATAAACTTAATCTTATTCTCTTGGAGTACTTCAGTTTGAGCTACAGAGGTGGCACATGCAGCTGTCAGAAGGAAATACGCTTTTCTTATGAGTCAGTTGAGTTGTTGCATGCATGACTTCAGTTAGAACTCAATCAGTTGAGTTTGGTGGAGTTGATTGTGGAGTTGATGGAGTTGTGTCCAGTTTAGCTTTGTTAAACTGGTTGTATTTAGTCTAACTGGCAACTAGACTAGAGATGAGTTGGGTGAATTAGTTATTAATTAATTCACAATTTATTATCTCATAATATAACTAATGAATACATCAGCTAACTCAGTTGCATGTCAGTGCATGTTCAGTTCAACAGGGACAGGTGGTAGAGAATCAGATTGCTATCAGTTGTGACTATAGTTGTGCACCAGATCTTGCACAATCAAGGGATTGAGTATGCCAATGAGTTTGCTCAAGTATTTGCCCACATTATAGCTTGTTCTCATGTCCAACAAAGTGTGAGTGACTATTTTGCAAGTGAAAAACGAGTTTGGTAAGCCATTCTCATCAGTTCTTGAGCTGGTATTGAGCAGTGGAGGCAGGCAAGCAATGGAAGAGATTTGGAGATCAGATCTGAGCTGTATTGTGTGTAACAGAGGTGGATATACTTGTGAGAAGTATTATGCTGTGTAATGTTACATGACTCAATCATTAATATACAGATAGTTGTGGTTTTTAGCGAGATGCTTTCCCCGGGATACATAATGTGTTAATGCGTGAAAGCTCTTGATGTTTTATTGTTATTGATGCTGCTATATTGATGATCAACGTAGAGGAGCTTATGTATTGTGTATGTTATCCGCAATAGTACATGATCAGGATAATCTCCATTGAATATGTGTTAAATTATTCAAAATTTCTACAAAGTCTACATGGAGGCCACAATTGTGATTGATCGAGAATTGTTAGAAAGAAGATATTTTTGGGATGGAATTGCTCAAGTTCTTTCAATTGGTGTTTTGAAAGGGCCACCTGTTGGGAAAAACAGGATCCATCAATAAGAAATTCTAAGAAAGATTTAATGTAAGACACATAGGCTTCACAAATTCAACACGACAACCATATGAATAAGTCTCTTTCAAAGTGACATAGTTATGGATGAAACGAAAACTATTAGCTCAAAATGGTTACTCGAGCCCAAAAACCCAAAAATAACATGAAAAAACAAGCCAAAAAGAAGTACTTTATTCCAGAAGGAAGTTTTTTTTTTAGGGTAAATTTTCAACATTTTTTTTAAATGGAAGTAAAAACCATTTTTTTAAATGGATAAAAAAACACCTTAAAGAAATTGTTTATTGTGGAATAACAAAAAAAAATTGGGTTACAATTTTGACATTTTTTAGCAATGGAGTTAAAGAGAATATATTCAGACTTTGAAAAACTGTAAAATTCCAACAATTTTGGACATAATGTTAAAGATAAAATATCACGTCTCGAATCCTGATAATTCCGACTATTTCCATCCATGTTGTTAAAGATAATATATCTTGATTCTAAAAAGCCTTGGAATTGTAATTATTTCTGACTATAGCATTAAAGATAAAATATCATGACTTAGAAAAACATTAAAATCTTGACAATGTTTCAAACATGCAATTAAAACCAAAGATTATGACTACAAAAAAATTTCAAGTTTTCAAAATATTTTGAACATGACATTATGAAAAAAATTATGACAAAAAATTTCAAAATGAATACTCAAGAGTAATTTATTTTTTAAAATGCAAAATATATAGTGATTTTAAAATCTTAATCGAAGACAACTCGATATATTACAACAAAAATTTATAAATCAAACATCAAATTGACACGTGGTGTAGGTGAACTCGACTTGTTGTAATGAAAACTTAAAGACCAACCATGAAATTGATACATTGTGAGGACAGATACGATTCATTATAACGCAAATTTTAAAATCAATTATGAAATTGCTCATAATGAAACCGGGTTGTTAGATGAGCATCGACATAGACTCTGTAGAAAGAAAATGAAAATAAAAAAATAAACGTATAAAGAAATAAAAATGAAAAATACAAAAGAAAACAAAAATTCAGATATTGAAAAAAAACAAAAAAAAGACAAAAAAACAATATAATTTTTTTTTTTATTTTAATATTGATAAAAAGAAAAAACATCGAAAAACAAAACACAAAAAAAAGTAGTAAATAGAAAGCAAATTTTAAATATTGAAAAAAAAAAACAAATAATGAAAAAGAAAAAAAACAATAAAAAATAAAAAAAACAAAAAGCAATACAAAAGAAAAAAGAATTAAAATATTATAAAAAATTAAAAACAGTGAAAAAAACTCAAAAAATTCCAATATAGGGAAAAAAACAACAAATTATATATATATATATATATATATATATATATATATATATATAATAACAAGAAATAGAATTTTAAAATATGGCAAAAAAATCAACTATTATAAAAAAAACCAAAAGAACCTAAAAAAAGATGTAAAAAATAACATAAAATAAATTTATAAATATAAAAAATTATATATATATATATATATATATATATATATATATATATATATCATAAAATAAGAAAAAATAAAAACATTTTTTTAAAATAAAAAAATACATAACTAAAAAATTAAATTGAATTAAAAAAAAACAAACAAAAACAAAACAAAACAATTAAAAATTAAAATTAAAATAAAACAATTAAAAAAATTAAAATAAATAAAAAACATTAAAAAATAAAATCCAAATAAAACAATAAATAAGTAAATCAAAAATATAATGAAGAAATAAAATAAAAAATAAAAAAAATACGCCACTCCTCGAGCAGGGTTAGCTGCGGGTGCGACTAGGGAGGTAGCTGCATGCAGATTTCCTCCCCGCCTGTGCCTACGACCAATGGAAATCGGCCAGCCAGCCCGTGCGGGGAGGTGGGCTGCACGAATTTGCCAGCAACCCCTGAGGCGTGGTTGGCTGCAAGTGCAGGCGAGAAGGTGGTTTGCACACAACCAGCTCCCCGCCCGCGCCCATGGCCAACCTTGCTCGAGGGTGGCCAGAATTTTGTTTTTTATAATTCTTTTTTTACTAATTTTTTATTAATTTATTATTTTTTTCACCTTTTTTAAATATTTTTTTTTACTTTTGTCTGTTTTAAATATTTCTTCAATTTTTTTTAATTTTTTTAATTTTGATTTGTTCTTTTTTTCTTTTTTCTAATTTAAATATTTTTATTTTTTTCATTTTATTTTATTTTTCATTTATTCCATTAATTTTTTTTTATTTTTATAATTTTTATGATTTTTTTGTTTATTAATTTAGCATTTTATAATATAATTTTTTCCTTTAATTTAAATAATTTTTTTATTTTATTTTTTTAATTTTGTTTAAGTTTTTTTTTAATTATTATTATGTAATTGAGGTTTTTTTTTTTTAACTTAAAAATGGTTATGGATGTATTTTTTTATTAATATTCGAATTTTTATTTAAATTTTATCGTTTTTTTGAAATATTTTTTTTGTTTTATTTATTTTTTAATATTTTTATTTGTTTGTTATTTCTTATTATTTTTTAATATTTTTATTTATTTCTTATTTCTTATATTTTTGTTTAATTTTTTTTTTGTATTTTTACGATGAAATTTTCTTTTATTTTTACATTGTTATGGGTATTTTTTATAGATTTTTTATAAATTTTTTATTTTTTGAATTTTTTGGTTTTTTTTTAATTAAAAAAATATCCACACTTAATATATTACAAATTTTAAAATGTAAAAAATAAGCCCTTTAAACAAAAAGGGTTGATGTTGCATCACCTCTTTTCAAATGAACATGAAAATCACTAACATTTAAATATGGTGTTCATACTCGGTAGACAAAAAAAATGGAAATGTCAAAAATCAATCTTCTAAAAAAGAGTTGATTGTCTCAACACTTTTCAAAATTAGCATGAAAATCACTAACATCTAAAAAAATGTTCATACTTGATACATCAGAAAATTTAGACTGCCAAAAATATGCTAAAAAAATTATTTTACTCTGAAATCACCACTTTTCAAAATCAGGTAATTTTTTGTTACCTCAAAGAAGCAGATACAAGAACATGTTCATTAAGGTGTGAATCCAGAACTTAAATCCAGAACTTATTTCTGGACATTGATCGTTGTTCAACCAGTGATATAAGACGATGCTCCGGGAGAGATCGAAATACAAATTGGAATGGTTTGAGCAGATTTACTTGCAGAAATGGGGTAAGACCATTTGTTTTTTGAAATTTTATAGTAGAGTTTTGATTGCTGGAAGATTATAGCGCACACAATCTTGAATCTAGGCTTGAATGTGATCGAGAAATGATGCTTCATTGTGTCAGTCTTCCGCTTCAACATAGTCATTACGCTGGTTATCATGAACCAGACCAACATCAGCCCATCTAGGGAAGAGTCAAAGTTCTTCCTCTGTATAGATTTCCCAACCGTATTTCCACAATGCGTCACATTATACTAAACCTCACCAACAACATCCATCAACATCCATCCTCTATTTATTCAAAATGATACTTGTGTTCGTTGGGGAATATTTTTTGGGCGGAATTCGGCTTCAGAGCGAGAGAATCATTCTCTTGGAAGAAGCCACTACATCTGGAGGTGAGTATCCCAAGTCGTTTATGCAAAGAATATTTATGGCCTGTTATCAATCTAGTTGAATATTTCCTCAAGGAGTAGCGACTTTTGTTTATTTCTCAGAAATAGTTATTGCAGATTCGTGAAAAAACAATTCTGTTTTGGATTGATCGTCTCTATTTGTAGAAGCATTGGGTGTAGTAGTCCATCTTGTTCATCCTCTGAGTAATATATTAAAAGTGCAACGTTGGACGATTTGAGTGTATGACAATAAATCCTTGGGCAGGCGTTCTTTTTCATCACCAAAACTAAATTGAGACATTTGACAATCTAATGTTCCATTCCTCAATCGAAGTGAAGTGAATTCGTGAAGGAGTGTGGGTGTTTGAAGAGGAATGTGGGTGTTTGAAGAGGAGACATCATCTGATGCATGATGAAGATTCTTAATGAGCCACTGTTGTGCCCAAAGAATTTCTGTTGGTAGCTTACGGATCTGTAGCACAGCCCAACCTTGATAGAGAACATTTACGCGATGAAGGTGTGGTGAATATGTAAAGGAATATGCTCAACAAATAAAAACTCCGTGGAGTGCGAGGCTCTACTTCGATTAGATGTAAGTTTCAGTTTATCTCGTGCCTGGGAATATTTTCTTTGCATTCATTCATGCAAATAATTTTCCATGTGGTTTTTCCACTCATTGTTTTTAAGAATAAGACTCAGCTAGATAATTACATGAAAATTTTCCCTATGGTTTTCCACTCACCGTCTCTAATAATAAGGCTCAGCTAGATGATTACATGAAATTGAAAAAGTAAATTCATAAAATGAGTAACGTGGACTTTTAACCTCCCGGTATGTAAATATTATATGGTTGTCTTCACCTGCATAATTTTTGTGGAATATTTTATTATTCCATTACAACTTAAGGTATGGTGGATGTTTGAACACAAAGTTTGAAGTGATGTTTTCACTTTTTTATAAAGTGATATTAAGGTAAAGTTTTTGGAGGGATAAAGTGTATTAAAATTTTTCTATTAGATATACAAGTTATATTATGTAAATTTGGCGTGATAAGTGAATATTTTTTTAATTGAAATTTATTTTGTATTTTGAATTAATGTTTTTACTTTCAGGAGGTTGAGTTAATGTACATTTAATTTTGAAGATAAATTTTTCCAAGGGGTTGCCAACTTGATATTATCATTTTTTGTAATAAGATTAATGTTTTTAAAGTTTTTTCGGAAAGATAAGATGCATTAAAATTTTACTTTCGAGTGATAAGGAGTCATTGTCCAAATTTAACACAATGTTAAAAGTCCTTGATGTATAAGTGCTTGTGTATTAAAATGAGAATGAAAATGAAAATGAGAGGAATGTAGTGAGGCTATTAGGCCGTTTCTGCAATGTTTATGTCTTTGATAATTTAGTGTGATTATTTTGTACCTAGGATCAAGAATCATGCGTCATCACAAACGTACTCATGGTGTACCTAAGATCCCCTTATTCAATTTTAGGCGGATCTAGGATACAATCACCAAAAAATGATATCTATAATGGTCAAATGATCAGTGGAAGGTTTTTTTGAAGTTGGTTGTGGTTGAGAGAAGATAAAATAGTTTGGTTGATATCCATTCCATCACCCTTCTTCCTCACTACTACCAAGCACTTTACCATTGTTTCACCACTTAGATTGTTTGAACTATTTTTTGAATTCCACACCTACATAGAATCAAAAAGTAATAGAGAAGAAATGGGGGGAGGATTTAACAGAAGGGAACCCTTAAACACCAACAAAATTTACCAACACCCTTTTGTAGTTGACATATTTAGAAGACAATAGTGCATTAGGGTAATTTTGAGATCTAAATAGGGCCTCCTAAGAAAAATGTATGACCAAAATAGACTTTATAAGAACAAATAGGATACAGGATGATGATGTCAACCATGGGGGATGATTCACCTTTTTTGGAGTAAAAATGTAAAAATATTAAAAAATAATAAAATAATAAAACTATTTTTTCAACTTATCTCCCTAATGTTTTACTCAAATTTCGAGCGAGAGTACTCATTGGATGCAAAATTTAATACCTCATCCAAACAGTACACATATTGCATACTTTCTATGGACCCCTACTATAAGAAAAATGAGAAATACATGAAAAATGTGATTGTAATCACATTTTTTTTATCTATTTCTCATCTTTCATGTAGCAGGTACCAACGAAAGTATGTTGCATGGGTACTCCTTGGATGAGGAATCAAATTCTTCATCCAACGAGTGTTTCTACTCGAAATTTGAGTAAAACCATACAGAGATAAGTTGAAAATACGAGTTGAAAAAATAGTTTTTCCATTTTTCCCTCTAAAATTTGATGATGTAATCTAATATTATTTTATTATTTCCACTATTATTTTATGATTTCCTAAGGATGCCCATTTTAGACTTCAAAATTCCCCTAAAGGGTTGGGTTTCTTTGAGTTTCTAAAGGGGTATGATGATGATATTGAACATGATTTTTCCATTGAATTACACTTTGAAGAGGAAGACAGTGCCGCTACTGTTATAAGATAGTTGGCCATATCGCTCAGCCCTGGAAACATAAGCAGAGTGACCACGTTTCCTCTAAGAATTAGGTGGGGTAAAGAAGACAAGCAGGTAAGTGTAACATCTAGGAAAAAATTCTTCCTTTAAAAAGAGAAACATGTAGAAGACAAGAATGGAGTGAAAATAAAAAGTCTACCTTACCCTTGGGATGAGGTAGTTTACCATATCCTTAAATATATATTTTGTGAAGTGAGATTAAGTGTGGTTTATAACTACCACTTCAGGTTGCTCCAAGAGCTGAGATTTAAGGCACAATTACCCCTTCCTCAAAGACTTCGTGTCGCCCATTTCCTCCTACAATCAGTCATGAAGATGAGTCAGAAGTTAAGGGAAGGAAAGCACCAGCATTTAACTCACCATGGCCTCATTAAGTTGATAATGGTGGATGCTCTAAACCACTTGATAATCCTTGTAATATGGAAAAATTGTGTATACATGGAAAGGGAGCCTTTCGTAAAAACCCAAGCCCTTATACCACGAGAGACTCCATCCTGTAATGTTCGAGGAAGAGAAGGAAAAATAGTGGAAGAAGAAGGAGAAAAGATAGAGGAGGAAGAGGCAACAAGAACATAAGAGGAAGAGAGAAAAGAGAAAGAAAAAGAGGCAACAAAGACAGAGGAAGGAGAAGAAAAGATGAAAGGATAAGATGGGGAGGAGAAGAAACAGTAAGCCCTGAGGAGACTTCTCAACCCCAAGGAGCAGAAGATATTGAATAGGAAGTCGCTGCAACATTAGATACATTAGGCACTCTTGTTAGGACCAAGTCAAATGTATTTCATAACGATGAAGAGTAGTAGAATAAGACAAGGAAAGACACAAATTCCTAGAAAGGTTCCTATAAGTATTGATGAGTTACCAAGAAAAAATGAAGAAATATGACCTAGTGAAGGAAATATTGAGGAGGTCACTCTTCCTAAAACTAAAAAAATGTCACCTATAACACCTGTGAGTAGGCCTACCACTAGGTCTATCACCTTCAAGAATCCAAGGACACAATATGCCTTTGAGAAAGAAGAAAAAGAGAATCTAAAGGAGGATAAAGGGCTTGCCACATGAGAGCCAGGGTTTACTACAAGAGGGGCAGAGTTTGCAACAAGTAGGATAGAGGAAGCTACACGAGCACAAGAAAGTGTTATAAATATGTGATATTACTTTATTTACCCTATTGACTCTGCTTCTTGTCATAAGGGATGTCAAAGGTGGAGGAGCGAAACTTGGTGAGAGTGGAACTCTCTTGAAGGGTTCATCTATCTCACACTCCTTCATCTCGAGCCCACTAGCATGTAACACATGTTAGATTATCCATCATTGGATTAGTGGTTTTTTGATCTAACGATTGTTGTGGAAACGAGGTGGTTAAGGGGTAACCACTCCTACCCTGACCTTGTTGTTGTTTGCTCTCATTCTCAGCATTGCTAGTGAAATTCTACAACTATCCTAGGTTTTCTTCCTTGAGCGATGGCTTCTGTTAGCCTTGAGAACATACAATGAAGGTTGTATGTTTTTATTTCCTTTTTCATACATGCGTCCTTTCAAATATGACTGGTTAACTTCAACTATTGTATTTTCCTGAGCATCTATGGCTAGACTCGCATGGAGAAACATCGAATCAATTATTGGGTTTTGGCACTTTGTCTACCCAGGTAAGGGTATTTTAGTGTTTGTCCCTTTTACTT
Source organism: Pinus tabuliformis (assembly GCA_031772625.1). Lineage (NCBI taxonomy): Eukaryota > Viridiplantae > Streptophyta > Pinopsida > Pinales > Pinaceae > Pinus > Pinus tabuliformis. The sequence goes on along the minus strand of CM062813.1, from coordinate 371,553,886 downwards.
TTATGGGTATCGAAGCCAAGTTTGTAATCCTAGATCTCTTTATTTGAGTGAAACTTTTACCACACTCGTAAGGAATTAAATTTACGCTATAATGAATTCCTTTGTTATTTTCTTTCTATGTTTTCTAATCCTCAAATGCTAATACTAATTCTGGAATGTATGTCATTAGTGAAAGTTAGGATTTGTCCACCCTTACTCAACAATTTGGGCACATTTATATAAAAAGTATTTGAATTCATTTCCTCTAGCTAATTCACTTTTTGATATGGGTTTGCACTTCTACCAAGTTCTGTCGCCAATCACACTATTTGGCCGAGGACTCCCTTTAATGTTTGAAGTTTAGTTTTGTAGTTTTTAATTTTCAAGCACCCATAGATTTAGGAAACTTATATCTGTGGCCTAATAGTCACAACCTGCTTATAATTATCTCATTTTGTTACAATTTATTCGCACTTTATTGTTGAAAAATGTATCCCCTCGAACAAAGTTTTAAAAATTACAGTTTTAGTACAAATTCTCTGGCTTTTTGGTATCACTGTGTGTAATAGAATTCTATTGATCTATTATAAGGGTCTAAATAAATGGTTTTTGTGAACACTTATTTTATTAAACCTAGACCATAGGGTTATTCCATACTTTCCAGTTCTAAGTTATTCCATACTTTCCAGTTCTAAGTTGTATCATTAAGAAGATATTTTTTATTTATATGGTTACAAAATGTTTTAATTAAACTCTTGTTTTCAGCCCAAACCTGGGGTCTGTAATATTTTTCGTTGATACCACTAATTCCATCCCAATGATGTGATATGTCTTCGTTAATAGAGGTTTTTTTTTTTTTTTTTACAGAATTTTATTTCTTGTGTCTATTAAAAAGGGATACAATGCCTTTTTTATTGTTGAGATCTATATTTATATGTTGGCAATATCTTTTCTATATTGTTGATTTCCCAACTTTTATATATGTATATATAAATTCCACGTACTTTTCAGCACCAACTGTGAAATTAACCTTATTACTCCCTGCCCTCCAGGAATGGACTATAGTAATCGTTCGCGACGGATATAGCATTAGTTGACCTGCTTTTAGTCCCCGGTCATCAGCGATTAACCAAAGTTTTATTCCCGATCCTGATTTTTCATCTTATTTGGCCTCTTTCCAAAAGACCGAAGCTAGACGTCAAAAACCGAGGCGAAAAGAATAGGTTATATTTTTGTTTGTCTGATATTTTCAAATTGTCAGTCCCTGCAACCTAAACTAATGCTAGCATTACTGGACAGCATTAAATGTTATCTCAGCATCCACAGACATCTTGGTATATACCAAGCAGGTCTAATCATATTGGCAGGTGTGCATGCAGGCGCGACAGGTGTGCATGCATGGGGAGGTGTCATGTTCTGGCGGTGGTCTTCTGTGTTTTAAACCCGATCTTCTGTTTACGAAGGGTTCATAAAAGCAATGATTCATCTCATCCCTTACTTGCGAACCAGAAGCAAACGCCATTGCTGGAACTTACTCCTTTAGATTACCGTGCGCTTGCTGGAACTTACTCCTTCAGATTACCGCCCTGAGCGCACGGAAGGATCTGAGCGAACGCCATTGCTGCAAACAACCCGGGAAAATTTAAGTAAGTCTATTACAACAGAAAATTTAAGTAAGTCTATTACAGCAGATTTTAATTACAGCGAGCCTAGTAATGACTTAAATCAAACCTGTTGTATTTACTCTGTTTTCCAAAATTTTCACTGAAATCTAAATTTCAAGAAAGACCTCTGTACATTTACATAGCATACGTTCACGTCCCGTAAGTAGCAGGTTGACCATAAAACATAAAGAGTAGCCATAGAGGCAGCATTACACCCCTATTTTTATACAAAACCCTGCAAGTAGAGATGTATGCTCTGCGTCAATTTTAGACGTTTCAATCCAGCTAAACATTCAATAATTAGGTGTGGCAGAGTGAAGGATATTTGGTTACAGTAAATAAGTTTAACAAAATTAGAGTGTGAATTAATACCTCAGGTGTAGCGCTGGTGATCATAGGACACGTTGAATGGCTTGTTCAAACATTGAACTGCAATGAAATTGCTTCCACTCAACACAAACAATATTATGAAAGCACAGGCTGATCCTCTGCTATCTCTCATAATTTTACTGCCTGGATTTGTACCAAAAGTGATGCTCAGTTTGCATCCCCATACATACAATGACAACTTTGAAGAATACTTTCCTCTACTGCAAAGTATAGCTTCCACCAAAAGGAGGAGCGATGCATCTAATCTGCAAGAGCCCGTGAAGTTAACACGACTGAGTTTAGACTCAAGCTATATTAAGGGATTTCATCATAATAATTCATACATAGCCACAGCTGTGAGGAACAGAGGAAAATAGCACAAAGAACACTAAGTGTCAACAGGCAAAAGTATCACTCGTCAGACATCGAACCAGAAAACAAGTTAGTTAACGAGAAGAATCATTTTAGACATAAGTAAAAATTAACAAAGAAAAATTTTACAATCTGGGTTGTTGTTTAACGTTTCGGTGTCGCCATAATCACCGCAAGAGCATATTAAAACCTGTTAATTCTAAACTTTTCTGCACAATCCCAAAACTTTACCTCTGTGAGCCAGAGCAGGGAGGATACCTTGGTTTTCGTGGCCACTATTGCCTTGCCTCGATGTCATCCATTGATGAATGGAAGAAATCTGCGAGAAAACCCTACATTCAACCAAGCAAATGTAAATTACTTTGGCGTTATCTCAACCTGAAACTGCATTAAGGTGTTGTAAGCTACTGGATATATGCCTGGAATTGGATCTGGAACTATAGCATTTTCAGGACCGGCAACGGGCCTCCCAACCTGGACATTTGGTATGCATGCACCCCAGATCCCGAAGAAGCCATTTGAGATACATGGCTGTGTTGAGGCTTTTTTATAAAATAGGTGTATCAGTTTTACGAAATAATTTATTTAAAAATTAGACGTGCAATTTGCATGCCAGGTCAAGTCGACTGGGTGCTTGCTTCCATTGACAAAATTGGCTTGTCTCCTAGAAATATCGCATGTGTAGGAGGACGATTTTCACCCACATTTACGTCGGGAGCCATCGAAACCCTAACCATGAACATCATGACGAGGAAAAGAACATGGGCACTATAAAGGAGTATGCGAGCAAGTTTAGCTACTTAGAACTAGGAGCATCCCCCCCTTTTTTTTTCTCAATTATTCCGTTGTTATTTTAATTCAATTATTTCATCAATAATACATATGCCGTTCAACACCATTATTATTTTAAATAATACGATAAAAAAAATGATATAAAATCCAAAAAGATAATTAAATAAAATTTACTCCACTCCAAGAACATACGCTTATTCGATATATTAATTTTAATTAATCATTTAACCTCTATAACCATAATACTATATGTAAGCAGAAACCTTGTCACATTTTATTAAGCTACTTTAAACATTTGATTAAAAATATAAAGTAAAAAGGAAAACATGCCGCATCTTGAAAACATAAAAGAATCGAGTAAAGCACGGAATCTCCTGTCATTTTTTGTTTGTAAGATACGCATTACTTAGTCAATGAGGCATGGTATTATTCAGTTGTTCAGATTAATCAAAAGTTACTAGTAGCGTCCACAAAGAGAAACATGGGTCAGCCGAGCGATCCAGATCGATATGCATTGTGCCCGCAGGAACAAGTTCAGGCAGATTTTGGGGACGTACGGGATGCTCCTTCGATGCCTCTGGTAAAGGACCAATCACACTTGCTAGCAAGCACCAGTACTTTGCCAAGTTTATATTTCCTGATTTTTTAATAAGCAAAGTTATTAGGCTGCTGAGTATTTGCTTTGTAGTTGTGTTTAAGGCGGCCTGGAACATGTAGAAGTTGATATGACTTTCGTGCTAAGATCAAGTTTTGGCTGGCTACCCTTGCCTATATATAGAGTCTAACCTGTGATATACAAGCATGAAATAAGCTCAACTGCAATTCCTTCCTTGTGTTGCGCTGCTTTGTAGTTGTGTTTAATTAGCTGTCGGTGGCCGTTGCAATGGGGGCAAGAACATTGGCAGTTTCGGTTTATGTTACATCAACACTAGCTTTAATATTTAATCTCTATGTTCAAGGTAAGGTGGTAATCCCTCGACTGTATTTTATGTACGTATCATATTTGTTTGTTTTGGTGAGTACCTATCATCAATAAATAATTGTTTGCTTTGCTAAGTGCAGGAGCTACTGGTGCGACGGGCAATCATGGATTCTTAACGTGCCTGCAGGAACAAGTTCAGGTAGATTTTGGGGACGTACGGGATGCTCCGGATGCTCCTTTGATGCCTCTGGTAAAGGACCAATCACACTTGCTAGCAAGCACCAGTACTTTGCCAAGTTTATATTTCCTGATTTTTAATAAGCAAAGTTATTAGGCTGCTCATGCGGAGTTAAGAGCTTGTGGCACCTGCTGTGGCAAATGCAATTGTGTTCCACCTGGAACATCTGGAAACGACATCCCAATAAACATATATTAATTCTCTCACATATATATTCTCTAAATTAAGAACATAATTCTCTCGCATATATATTCTCTAAATTAAAAACACAATCCCTCTGATTGAGTTTTAATTTCATCATCTCTCATTCATTTTTCTGCTCAACATTCATCACATCTCATTCTCAACCTATAAATTCAATATTAAAAGCATTTCACTATGCCTATGTGCTATCATTATCGTTGGCGGCAATCATTTATGGTGGGTGGAATACATGAACTCAGATAGAGTTGCGTAGGCAGAGGCAGCTGGAGCTACAGTTGACTTAGTTTTACTGGAGTCCCCTGGAGGACGCACCAGAGGAAGCAGCAGAGGCATTGGCCCCAAAGGAAGCACTCCCAGCAATAATCCCTTACATCCCATTGCATCCAAGCTGGTCGTTCAACTATGGATTATGGCAGGGACTAGCTGCCTCACAGCCCTCCTTGTTGAAATATTGTTGGGCTTGTTGTTTTGTCTTTGTATAGGGTAATTGTTTTAACTATGTTATATATATATTTATATATATGTGTGTGTGTGTGTGTGTTTTGTTTACCTAGTGAGTGTGCTTCTTTACTGCCCTTGAATATTTTGTATGTATATATGTTACTTAGGGTTAATGATATTTGCGTAAACACTTATTTAGATTAAGGTTACACTAGATGTAACCCATAATGTTCATTCTAGAACTTCTTCACATGCACTAAGTATTTATTTCGATTTAACATATGAATACAAATTTGATTAATTTTATCACAGGGATCATTCTTCTTCTATTTGCATATAATCTCTTCAATGTTTCTCTTTGAGATAGTTTATAACTATGTATTTTAACTAATCTCTTTACACGGTTCTTAGTAAAATTCTTACTTTGAAAATATATATCTTATTTTTTTTTTAATTATTACCAATACCGTAGAGGGTAGGTGGGACCTAGTCTCTAGTAGGGACCTATCATTGGCCCTTCTATCGTGGTAAGATATATTTATTTACAGGGATCTTGATTTGGACTTCTAGTCCAATGGTGAGAACTAACATATTTCTACAATGTATTTACTATTATTAACATCTTAAACCCAGACTTGTATTGTAGCATAAGGAAAAAAATGTCTTCTCCTTTCCACAAAGATCCTTAAGTGAAGATTTACCATTAAAAATTTGCACAGATCTTCATTATGTTAAATTCATAAAGAGCCTCAAAGGAGATCTTCATCAATCATTGTTTGTAAAAACGATTTGTAAAAACATTTTTCATAAATTACTACCATTTACAACAATACTTCTATTACGAGAAAAACATTAATACCTAGAAATACTTATATGTTAGGACGCAAGTTGTCAAGGAATTCACAAGGGAGAAAGTTCACCCCTCCCAACCAATGAGAATGGTAACCACTGGTTCTCCCTTGGAGAGTTTTTCACACTGAGAACAATTGCTTGATAGTGACCTAGCAAGGTGTGTCAAGTGGCATCAAGAATGTAAAAGTATAGTCCAAAAAATCGTAGACTCAATAAGTCTGGCTTATGGATTCCACTGGCCAAAACCACCTCAAAAATACCCTAACTTACAATTTCCTACCTTAAGTTAACAACATCTTGTTCAAGGTAATAATTTCCTCCTCTTCCTTCTTAGTTGCCTGAGGTGCTCTCATACCCTTGCCTTTGGCAACTAGGATGATAGAACTTTCCCTGGCTTTGTTTCCCAAGTGAGATTATATTTCTCTAGGGAAGGAAGTAACTAACTTCCAGCTATCAAGTGAGTGAAATTTTTTTCATTTAATGTCATTTTCCGGTAAATTGGAAGGCTGGCCATAACCACCTTTATATAAGATTACAATAAATTTAAACATTAAAATTTTCAAATAATCTTGTTTTCAAGATCGATATTCAAATTATATTTAATATTGAAATAATTATATTTAATATTGAAATACTCACCGTATTGAATTATTAGATGTGAAATCTGTGGAGCAGAAAACGAAGTATAAGTTTCTATCATACTAGAATATAAAAAGCACATCTCGATGCAAAGACCAACACTATAGAGAATTCAATCTCTTAGCTGCGATTCAATTGTATACACGGTTATTCAATTCAACCATCTTCCATGGGAGATTTTGTCACCTATAGTAACTCTTCCACAAAGGTTATTGATGTGTGATTTTTGTTTTTCTAAACGAATACCAATTTGATTTTCGTCATATTTTTGTCTTTTATTTAGCTGAGGTGTGCCTAAATTAGTGTTAGTGAAGATTTCATATTGATGTTACCAGAGGTTTTGTTTGGATATTTGTATTATTTTTTAAGTACTTTTGATCATTCTCCAGAGGAGATTGATCTTAGAAAAGGAATCTACAAATGCTATGCCGTGTTTACCGTTGAGCGTTGAATTGACCTTACCAACACGTCATTCGCATTGATAATGTGAAAGATGCATATCACTAACGAAATGAATTCCCTGCCACAAAATAAATTCAATAATCTGACAGAATACCAAATGAATTCCTTATGATAAAATGAATTGAATAATCTGAAAAAATCGGGGCATATTGATTTTTAGGGATTGAAGTGATCAGTGCTTCTACACATTCTCAAAATGGCTGTCACGTACTTCAGCGTTGCTGACCACGCACACCTACATTATTTGCCCGCTAATTACTCCGTTTGGTCACGGGTGCCTCAGCGTTATCGACGCTACACTCTGCAGAGGTTGCGGTTGTCCACACAAGTAACGTGATCGGGCTTCTTTCCTCACACAAAAATTACACTCAATCCATGTAATTTTTAAAATTTTCGTTGATTCATTTTTAATTAAATATTAATAAATGACTTTATATTAAAAAATGAATCTCTTCAATTTTTTCTAAATTTCATTTATTACACCACCTCTCTTTTTATCCATCAACCGAATCTCCCCATGTAAAAGTTTAGTAAATCATAAAAGAAACTAATTAGACACTCATTCCTATTTACCTATTTTATAAATATTATCTTTCATCATTCTATATCTCTCTTCCTGTAATCTGCCTAACACTCCACAGGATTTGTATATCCTTTATTCTGCGGCTGGGAATGATTAATCTTGTGTATCGTTCATTCTAAATGTGAGAATAATTATACAGTTGATGTACTTTAATTACTTTACGATTTAATTTATTTTGCAAATTTGAAATCAAAATTGTTCATTTCAAAAATATAAATTTAAAATAATATAGTTATTTTATATTTTAAAATTTCTGATTTTCAAAATTAGACCAAAAAAAAAAAAAAACATAGGTTTTAAACCTATAATATGATTCAACCTGTACCAACTAAAGTTCCCGACATATCCCAACCACCAAAATTTAAATAGATTTGATAAAAGAATGAAAATGACCCAACGTGATGGCAAGGATGAATGTTCAATGTTTCTTTCGCAATATCAGATTGTCTCTGATTCAGTTGAACAGTGCCGTCCAATGGCATTTCTTTCACATTAATTCCTCCGTTTTATGGCTGAGCGTAACCATCTGTACAGACCAACATTGTTGGCCATTCGATTTACTTAGTGCTCATTAACTCTCCGCATCACTAAAATGAATGTTGTATTTTATTCTATTTACTGAATGGCCAGTCTTTTACTTCAAGTCAGACTGTGATGTCCTTCGGCTTTTATACAATTTAATAGGAAGGTTCTAACGTTTTTTCCATTTGTAAATTTTGATTGCTTCTATTATATTCTATTTAATAAAGGGGTATTTTCTCATTATAGCATATATTTTAATGTACTTCAGGATTTATACAATTTAATATAACTATTGTAATATTTTTTCATCAATAAAATTTTCGACGATATCCTATAGATGTTATTATATTTTATTAGTTTCTTAAATTTATAATTCTTAGTATTTTTTTTAAATATTTGTCTTTATCTTTTAAAGAGGATGCTATATGAGACTTTGATTGGTGGGTTAGGGGAGACACTTGATTATATTCATAAGTATACTAGTTTAAGAGATTCATAAGACGACGATATTTAGAACTAGTTTATTATATGAGTGTTTGATAGGTGGATTAAGAGAGACACTTGATTAGATTCATAAGTATACTAGTTTAAGAGATTTAGAAGACAAGAAATTATTTTGAACTAGTTTAAGGGAGGTAGAATACAAGAAGCTATTTCAAGGCTCAGAAAGAAAATTGTATACTGAAAATTGGGCCTCGAAGGCTAGATAGAAAGACAACTTGATCACTCTAAGCATGGCAATATCTGAAAATATACTCATTTAAGAGAGGCAAAAGACAGGAAGGTTCCTAGAGATTAAAAATGCAGATTAGATATGGTAAATCTTGCTCAAAGACCAAATAGAAAGACAAATTGACCTATAATTAATAAACTGAAAACATAATAATAGTCCAAAAGATAAGAGGAGGGATCCAAGTCTATTGCTGCATCCTAGATTGGTTCATTGCTGCAGCCAAGTGAATACCAATAATAAGGAAGATATAAATGTGCTCCTCAATGTGCTCACTCTATAGTCCAACTTAGTCAGGTATCCATGGAGATGGTCCATGGACAGAGAAAAGTCTTCTCTATTTTTGTTCTTATCTAATAAGATATTTCCTAACAAAATACTTCATATATCAATGTGGTCAACCATGCACATGTATTAATTGTATCATCAAAATATGTAGCCTAAACACCCAATATGCCATATCTACTAGTACTTTGAGAGAAAATATCACTTGTGGATTATTTCCTTCCCATGAGAATTCTTGAATAGGAGGTGGCGTGATCTCGAAAACGTCTTACAATGACTACATTGAATGTCTATAAACGATGTACCTTCTTCAAATTTCTCAGGGCAAATGTAAATCCTTACTTCTTGACGACAGAATGCGGCTGTGGTTACATGAAGAATGCAATTTTTAATGATTGTAGTGGTTAATATCTTAATATTTTCGAAATTGCTATCATGTGTCTGATAATTATCATCCAAGGAACGCACACCGGTATTTTTTGGGCATTCCATTTTCGCTCCAAGGACATTGATTCCTTCGTTTGATGGCTGAGCATAACCATCAGTAGAGACTCCAGACCCACATTGATGGCTAAGCCTAACCACCAGTATAGACCCACATTATTGGCCATTTGATTTCATTGGAGGTTTCTACATTTTTCCACACAATTAATGTGATTCCTCGCATTATATTCTATATATTGAATGGGTAGTCTTTTAATATATGTCAGATTGTAATATCTATTTTAATGTAGATAAAGAATCTGAAGTTCCTTTTATTTATAAAATTTTGTTTGTAGTATTACAACTTAGATGGTGACATCTTACTACTATTATACAATTTATTAAAAAAAAATAATTCTTCTCCATTGTAAAATGATTTTATTATATCTCTTTTACTTATTGAATCCAAAATCATTAGCACAACTTCAATTGCTATTTCATCTTACAATAAGATAGCAAAACCTGCTTCATGCAATTAGCCTTTTTCTCCTCAACTTCTTGATGTATGATGTTTTATTTGGAGTCTTATGCAACTTGGGCCTCTAATACCATGACAACGAATGAAGAGAGATCATGGAGCAAAGGTTTTTATTTTCAATATTACAAATCAGTTAAATAAGATTGTATTGGACCTATCAACATTAAATGACTAGAGTGAAACTCAATTAAACTTAACTAACTAAAATTGACTTGGAACACTTGGAGTAATAATGATGACACTTAACAAGTGGCTAGATCAGATACTCCCATAGGAATAAGGAGTTCCATGTTAATATGATGCATCACTCTGTGTCGTTGGATGTACGTTGGCACAGGAAGGGCCAAGTCACTTATTCCTAATGTCGCCAAAAAATTCACTAGATAATTGTAGTTCGAATAGGGGAAATGAATAAAGAAAATAAATATTCAGTTATACATTGACCAAGAAAGATTCATAACTAACTAGAAATTGAAACCAAACACATAAATAAACACACATGATTTACATGGTAAAACCTTGACAGGGTGTCAAGGAAACATCCACGGGGCAAGGGATTGGAATCTCTATTAATTCAACAATGATTCTCCACGATTACATTTCTTGGGAATTCACTAGTTTTATACAAGCCTCCTCCGTTACATAACTACTATTTCGGTATAAAACTAACTAGTTGAATTTTTACCCAAATTTACATAATTTGTTGTCAAACTTCCAACAAACTCCACCTTGACAACAATTTTCCTAATCCCTTGCCCATGCACATTCATCATATTTTTTGCAAGCCAAGAGAAGCTAAACACCATCACAGCTTCTATACTGGAATTGGCTTTGTGAATATGTCTGCACAATTCTCTCACGTATGGACCTTTTGAAGAGCTACTTTTCCGCCATTGATCACATGTCTCAGAAAATGATACCTTACATCAATGTGCTTGGTTCTGCTGTGATAAGAAGGATTTGTAGCCAAGTGAATAGAACTTTGACTATCACAAAGTACATTCACTTTCTCCTGTGTCCTTCCAATCTCATCGAGTAGACCCTTTAACCAGATTGCTTCTTTACTAGCTTCTGAAGCAACTATATAGTCAGCTTCGCTAGTGGACAACACAATTGTTTCTTGAAGCTTTGACATCCAACTAATTGCTCCACCTGCAAGAGTGAAGAAATAACCTGTAGTAGATCTTCTTTTGTCCAAATCACCTGCATAGTTAGCATCTACATATCTGCAGACTGATCCTTCACTACCATTAAAGATGACGCAATGGTCACTTGTGCCTATTAGATATCAAAGCACCCATTTCACTGCTTGCCAATGATCTTTACCTGCAATTTCCATGAACCTGTTGACAACTCCAACTGCATGTGAAATGTCAGGTCTTGTATATACCATCGCATACATTAAGTTTCCTACAACATTTGCATATGGTACATGAGATATATACTTCTTTTCTTCATCAGTTCTAGGACTCAAAACTCAAGAAACCTTAAAATGGGAAGCTAGTGGAACATTAACAGGCTTCACATTGCTCATAGAGAACTTTTCAAATACTTTCTCCACATACTTTTGTTATGATAACCAAAGCTTACCATATTTCCTGTCTCTGTGTATCTCCATGCCCAAGATATGTTTTGTTGCTCCAAGATATTTGATATCAAACATCCTAGAGAGCTGAGCCTTTAACCTGTTGATCTCTTCCATGATTTTGCTTGCAATAAGCATATCGTCAACATACAAAGCTAAGATAATGAATATGCCATTGAAACTTCTGAAGTATACATAATGATCATACTCACTACTTATAGATTTCTGTCTCACCATGAAGGAATCAAACTTCTTGTACCGTTGTATGGGAGATTGCCTCAGACCATACAATGATTTCCTGAGCTTGCAAACTAATCTTCTGCTGCAACCTTGTACAAAACCTTCTGGTTGTTCCATATATATCTCTTCATTCAAGTCACCATGTAGAAAAGTTGTTTTAACATCTAATTGTTCTAACTCAAGATTAAGTAACGCAGTTAGTGCCAACACAGTATAAATAGAAACAAGTTTTACAACCAGAGAAAAAATCTTATGAAAGTCTATGCCTTAAACCTGAGAGTACTCTTTTTCTAACATTCTCGCCTTATACCTTTCGATACTTCCATCAACTTTCCATTTCAATTTGAAGACCCACTTACATCAAACAACACTTCTCCCTTCAAGAAGCTCTACAATATCCCAGGTATTGTTCTTGGCTAAGGAATCCATTTCTTCTTCCATAGTCGTTTTCCATTTTTCGCTATATGTATCATCTACTGCTTCCTGATAACAAGAAGGTTCCCCATCTTCAGTGATCAAAGAAAAAGATGAAGCAGAGTCTTCATACCTTTTGGGAGTTTTTCTTTCCCTTGTAGACCTTCTTAGAGTGGTTGGTTGCTGAATTGGTTCAGAAACTTGAATTGGTTCAGAAACTTGAACTGGTTCATAAGCTTCAATAGCTTCCTTTGTGTCTTCAACACCTTTTTCTCCAGAAGTCTCTCCTTCCTTTTGACTGTCACTGAAAGGTCTAGCCTCTAACTAAACTCGTTGAATTCGGGATACTTATTCCTATTCAATTCTTTCAACATTTGATTTTAAAAGAGAAGATTCATCAAATGTTACATCTCTACTAATGACTATCTTCCGCAATGTAGGATCCCAAACCTGTATCCTTTCACTGCATAGTCATAACCAACAGAGACATAACATTTTGATTTTGGATCTAATTTTGAACACTGATTTTTAGGAATAAGAGAATAAGCATCACAACCAAATATCCTCAAATGTGAATAATCACAAGACTGACCTGTCTAAACTTCTTCAGGAATTTTACAATTAATTTCTACTGATGGTGATTTGTTAATTAAATAACAAGCAGTAGATCCTGCTTCTGCCCACAACTCCTTTTGCAACTTAGCATTGTTGATCATGCTTCTGGCTCATTCCATAAGAGTCTGATTCATACACTCAGCAACACCATTTTGTTGAGGAGTATAAATAGCAGTTTTTTGTCTAATAATTCCCTCATCCTTACAGTATTGCTCAAATTCAATTGAAGTGAACTCACCACCATTGTAAATTCTTAAACATTTAATAGATTTACTTGTTCTTTTCTCTACCATTGCTTTAAATTGTTTAAAGACATTGAATACATCATCTTTCTTTTTTAGCATAAAGACCCAAACTTTATGGGATAAATCATCAATAAACATTAAAAAATATAGAGCACTTCCATATGACACAACAGGGGATGGTCCCCATAGATCAGAATGAATATAGTCTAAAATATATTTACTATTATGATTTCCAACTTTAAATCTCTGTTTACACTTTTTTCCATACACACAATGTTTACAGAAATCTAACTTCAAGGATTTCAGATCGGGAAGAGATTTACGTTTCATCAGTATTTGAAGACCTTTCTCGCTCATATGACCTAATCACTGATGTCATAGACGAGTACCTGCTTCTTCCTTTTCTAACGCAACCATTGCTTCACTGACCTGAGTACCTCCTTTTAACCTGTAAATATTTTTGAACTTTTCTGCTTTCATAACCAGTAGGGATCCTTTAAAGACTTTCAAGACGCCATCCTGCCCTGTAAACTTATAACCATCTGAATCCAAAACTCCCAAAGAAATCAATTTTTTCTTCAAATCAAGTACATGTCTAACACTAGTTAATGTTCTTACTATGTTATCATACATCCTAATCTTGATATTCCTCATCCCAACAGTCTGACATGACACCTTATTACCCATAAACACAGAACTACCATTTACATTTTCGTACGATGTAAACCAATTTCTGTGTGGACACATGTGATGAGAAGCACCAAATTCTAACAACAAGATATCTAAACTCTAAGAGACAATACATTCAGGTGAAGTTTCATCTATCATACATAATTCTTCAGCAGATAAAACTTCGTCTATCATACCTGAATTGACCTGATTCGCTTCCTTCTGCGGGTTATCGGATTCTTTTCATTTCCAATAGTCTTTCTTCAAGTGTCCAATTTTATTGTAGTTCCAACATTTTTCCTTACACTTATTTCCCTTTGATTTAGATCTGGAAGACTCCATTAGCTTTGCTCCTCTTTCCCTTGAGCATCCTCTAGCTACCATGGCTTTTGATGCAGTTGTTTCAATACTGGATTTTCTTTGTACTTCTTCAGATAGGAGAGCTCCCACAACTGATTCAAAGTTCAAAGAATCAACAGTGCTCAAGCTGATTGAAGTTATGAAGTGATCCCATGATTCACGCAAAGAACACAACAAGGTTATGGCTTTATCTTCTTCCTAAATTTTAACTTCCATATCTGTTAATTGACATATGAGTGTATTAAAAGCATTCAAATGTTCTACAACTTTTGAACCTTCTTTCATTCGAGGACTGTACAACTGTCTTTTCAAATAAATTCTATTGGTTAATGACTTTGTCATATAGAGTTTCTCCAATTTTTCCCAGAATCCTGGAGCTGTACTCTCTTCAACAATGTTGAAGAGAACCTCATCTGCTAGGCATAACCTGATCATACTGAGAGCTCAGGCATTGAAGTTCTCCCAGTTTGAATCAGTCATGGTTGCAGGTTTCTTAGTTTCCCCATCCAATGACTTGTGCAATCCTTGTTGCATAAGCAGATCCCTAACCTTCAGTTTCCAAAGAGAAAAGTTGCTCTTGCCGGTGAATTTCTCCACCTCGATTTTTGCATTCGACATCTTGGCCATTTTTTTTCTTCTTAGGATTTCAATCTTTCAATAAGGGTTTATATTTTTTTTGTTTCCCTTTCTCAAAAAAAAAACTTTTGATGAAAACAAATTCCCCAAATTCAATAGATTTTTATTTCAAATCCTTTTTTTTTGTTCATCAATTTAATGGAAGAAACCCTTTTAGTTATTTTTTTCTTCAATTTAAATGAAATCTTTCCTTTAATTTAAACAAATCTGCCCTTTTGTTTTTCACAAATTTCTGGAAAAAATTTCTCTCAAAATTTAACAAAAAAAATACCTTGATTTTCCACACAGGTTCTTCACGCACAGGTTTGGCAGCAACTTCCTGAGCCATGCAAAATTCCTCTTCACATTCTGCTCATATGGATAATATTGGTAGCACGCTGGACAGAGCAACAACCTCCCTTCTCACACAGGTTCTAGACCGAAGTGGCAACACTTCACGCAGAGCGGCTTACTCAGACAGACTTGACGCAGTGATGGCTTTGGTTTGTTTTTAACACGCAGTACTTAGGTGAAGTCCTCCTTTCTTCAACGTAGACTCCTCACCACATAGTCCAGTTGGCAATGACAGAGGGGTTTCATACACAGAGGCAACACTTCAACTCCAGCCTTCACGCAGGCAAAGGCAGGGATTTCTCTGGTCATGCAGAAGCAACACCAGAATCATGCCACTCAGCCCCAACAGTAGGTTCCCTGCTCCTTACGCAGAGTCAGAGTCAACAACAGCCTTTATGCAGGAAAAGGCAGGGACTCCCACGCAGAGATAGGCAGCGTACTCCTCAAATGCACAACAAATTTCTTGCTCCTTAAGCAGAGACAACAGCGGCTTCCTGGCCTTCACGTAGAGACAATACACAAAAGAGCATTTGGAAACAGCTCCACGTAGGCAGATGGCTTTCATTCATGCATTAAAGCCCACACATGCCTCTTTTTCGCTCCCCATGCCACGCAACAATGTCCTTTCTGCCACTCAACAGCAAGTCTTCCTCTCTTACACGCAGGCAGCAACACGCAGTACATGCAGGGCGCAACAATGGTGGTTTGACAATGTCTATTACACGTAGAGGTATCTGGTCACATGTATCTAGTCACACAACGCTCATACAAGTGGTCTTGCATGTAGCACAGTCCTCCTTCAACCTTTGGCAATATGCCACACTGTTCTCTTAACACACAACAACTCAACTTAAATGCATCCACACAAAGGACTCAAACTCAACTCATTTTCTTCGATACGATTTTTAGTTCAAATAGGGGAAATGAATAAAGAAAATAAACATTTAGTTATACATTGTCCAAGAAAGATTCATAACTAACTGGAAAACTGAAACCAAGCACACAAATAAACAAACAGGATTTACATGGTAAAACCTTGACAGGGTGTCAAGGAAACATCCACGGGGCAAGAGATTGGAATCTCTATTAATTCAACAATGATTCTCCACGATTACATTTCTCGAGCATTCACTAGTTTTATACAAGGCTCCTCCGTTACATAACTACTATTTCGGTATAAAACTAACTAGTTACATTTTTACCCAAATTTACATAATTCATTGTCAAACTTCCAACAATAATCACAGTTATTTCCTTCCTATGAAAAAATATCAATCAATGCCTACATGTAGGATATTCAGGTTTACTAGAAGGGATGTTTGTGTTGGTTAAGTCTTAACACTTTTCCAAATCCTATACAGACACACGGCTAGGTAATTCACTTGCAAAAACTTTCAAATGGATAGCTTGGTGTCTTTTACAGGAGCATTACTCTGGAGTAGGAATTCAGTTATGCATAACTAACTGAAGTAACATTCCTAGAAATCTATTATTGAGGGCGCTTGTGCCATTTTTCAACATCTCTTTTGGTTCTCGTTCAATGAATAACTTGTGGGGGTAGATGAAGCACAAATTTGTGAAAAGATGACTACGGATATTAAATCATTGATACATGTTAGCAACCAATTTATATTAGTAAAAAAATCGGAAATGCCATGCGGAGTGTGGAGCTCTGCATAATGGAAATGTGGGGATTAAATTTCATGGGAAGTCTCTTAGAACTCATAATTGGACAAGGAGACCATGCATGGAATTATTGTGTAGAATCTAGAGGCCTCTACATACCTCCCCTTCTTTTTTGACTGGCGGTGAGATATCTCCTTATGCTGCAATTTTTCATAAAAAACATAGTAATTATACCGACTAACTCCGGTGACTCCACTTTTTTTACCATCTATGGTAGTTGATCTGATTGGGTTGGTATTACTATCTCTTCGATGAGTTTAAACTCGCCATTGTGTTGAGATATTAATATTATTATCGGTTAAGTGTCATCTCATCTTATTTTATTTTCTGCTTGGTGTCATAGACAATTCAATTTTACTTCAGTTCTACTCCATAGGTGTTGAGTTCTACTTCAGTAATTTATTATTGATATTCACAATGTAATATATTTAGCCATTTAAAATATTGAGAAGAGAAATCGCTGCTACACTTTTTGGTTTTATTCTTTTTCATAGTATTGGAGCCCCAGATTGCATAAGACACCAAAGAGAGTTGCGCTTCAAATTTTTTGGCTTGCAAAAAAAAGGCATGAGAGGGAGAGAAGAAAAATGCAATTGTGCACCTTTAAGAAAGAATCAGTGCGTCATACACGAAACTCAACTAAAAATAAACCTGTGCACAAAGTCATAAAATTATGAATTTGTAGAGCTCTTAAAAGTTGTGCACCCCATGCATTGAAGGACCACTCACATTTGTGCGTCAAAAGGATGTCCGAGTTGGATGCACGAGTTAACGAAGTCCACCCAAGAATTTGTTCCAAGCCAAAGATTCATATTCTTTTAATTCACGAATACATGTGAAAGGAGTATTTGTTGTTTATCGAATCTCAAAAAGGTTCACAACAATAATTCATAAAACACTTTATTCATGAAAGGTGTTATTCATGAAAGGTTTTAATTCATGGTTAAAAAAAAAACAGAAAGGATTTCCGTCATTTTAATTTTAATTTTAAAAGAGATATTTTAAAAGGAAAGGGGCTTCATCTATGTTTAAAAGTAGAGTTGTTCTTTGAATTTTTTTTTTTTTTAAAGGGTTTATTAAAAAAAATAAGAAAGGGATTTTTTTTTTAAGAAGAGGGTTAACATTTTTAAAGGAGATTTTTTTTTTTTTAAAAGAATTAGAAAAGGTGCGTAAAGTTATATTTGAAGAAATGGCTTCTTCCAACACTTTGCCACAGATCCCAACTCTTTCTGGCAAAAATTACAAGTTTTGGTTTTTCAAAATGAAGACATTCCTGCAAGCCCAAGAGTGTTGGGATACACTTCAAAATACCTATGTAGAGCCGGCCCAAGAAGCATGGGCAGCCATGTCCAATAATCAGAGGAATGCAACTACTAAACTCATAAGGAAAGAATACAAAGCCAAATGTTGGATAAAAAACTCATTTGACGACTCTATTTTTGACAAGATAATTGGTGCATCTACAACACATGAAGCCTGGGAAATCTTGAAAGTTGCGTATCAAGTTAACAATACAGTGAAGACAATTAAATTAGAGACATTGGGATCACAATTCAAAACCCTAAAGATGAATGACACAAAAAATGTGGATCAATTCATGACTAGAGTCGTGGGAATAGTCAATTAGATTAAGCTCATCGGTGCAACCATTTCATATTAGAAAATTGTTCAAAAATTCCTTCGAAGTCTACCCTATAAATATGACATGATTAAAACAAGCATTCTGGAATCCAAATATTTTACAATTTTCTCGGTAGAAAAGTTAATTGGATCCCTTTTGGCACAAGAAACAAGACTCAACTTGGCAAAATATTCTATAGAACAAGCTTTCAAAGCACAACTTTATTTTCGCAGAGGCAAAGGCAAAGGATATAGAGGCAGAAACAAGTGAGGCAGAGGTCGAAGTAGAGGCAAATATGAACATCATCATGAAACATACCAGACTCCACAAAGCCAAACTTAGAGAAGCAAACCATAGATGAAATCTAATGTCCAATATTATTACTGCAAGAAATTCAGACGTTATGAACATGAATGTAGAAAGAGACAACCATATCACCAAAGAGGTAGTGTCCATCTCTACAACAATGAAGGAGAATCCTCTGAAACAATGTTTCTTTTATGCCATGTTTCTGAAGACACTCACAACCAGGATCTTTAGTTGTTGGAGAGTGGCTGCAACAATCATATGACAGGTAATAAAAATCTGCTTTCTTATCTTGATGCTTCCATAACATCAAAAATTACTCTTGGAGATCACTCTTGCATTAAAGTTGAAGCAAAAGGTATTTTCCCTATTCTTATCAAACAGATTCAATAGAAATACATACCTGACGTTTATTATGTTCCACATCTAAATCATAACCTCATTAGTGTAGGACAACTAATGGAACATGTTTATGATGTAATATTCCAATGGAATACATGTTATATCTATGACAAATTTCCCAATAGAAGACTACTGGCAAAGGTTGAAAAAACCGATAATATGATGTTTCCTTTGACTCTTAGAAGTCGAAATCTATCAAAGTCTTTAGTCCACAATGAAAATTTTGTTAGGATATTCTGACACATAGGAAATAGTTAAGTACAACTTGGTCTAGTATAGAGTTAGGTATAGAGTTAGGTAAAGTGTGTTTCTTTACCATTGTACATTTTGTAACTTACAATCCGATGGTCACGATATGTAGTGATCCGACGGTTCATTCTCTCCTCGGTATTACCGACTTGATCCGTGGCTTGACGCCCGATTGGTCCATGATTTCTATTTAAAGCGCATGGAGGGTCATTTGTAGGGTAATCCGTGCATGAGAGAAGCATATGTAAATTTTCATTCTTTTATTAATAAATTGCCTGAAGTGGCCGCGTTGGCTCAGGCCGTGGACTGTTTCCCTCTTTGAGGGTTTTAACCACATCAAAAATACTGGTGTATTGATCTGCGATCTAGTTGTGAGCGGTGTCCTTTGGTGTTCTGTCTGAGGAACTTACCCTGTAAATTCCTAAATGGTATCAGAGCTATTTGAAGGCCGCGTCCGTTGGTGATCCAAATCTGAAGCTGGTAGAGCTGCATCCGACTGCTGTTTCCTAGATTTGCTGCTTCTGACTGCTTTCGGGCCGAGAGGACTGCTCTGTTTTGTTGGGAGCATCTGTTCCAGTGAGGAACTCCTTTCGTATCGCGCAAAAAGGTTTCCGGTAGCCCTAGCTGCGTCATTTTTAAGATCTGGAGGTATATAGTGTTTATTTGCAGTTTACTATTATTTTCTCTCTGTTTATTTCGGTTTCAGTTTATTTAGCTTTTTTATTACCGGATCTATACCTTTCATTTCTGTGTATGCTCTTTGCCCTGCGATTCTGTGCGATCTGGGAAAATCAGAAACAGAAAGGAAGGATTTTTCTCATGCGTATGCTCTTTTCCCTGCGCCTTAGGGTGATCTCGGAAAATCAGAAACATTGAGGAAAATATTTAGTTTCCGGCCAAAGCTAACTTTGAACCGCAAGGTTCATTTTTGAAAATATTTAGTTTTTTGGCTAAAGCTAACTTCGAGCCGTAAGGTTCGTTTTCTTTGCATGTCCGTGTTGGGTTTTGTGTTTTTTGTTTTGTAGGGAAAAAGAGCCTTCTCAAAGCAAGCATGCAACCCAAAGCATCAACCCCCCCCCCCCGTCTCTCCCCCTCTCTCTCTCCCTCTCTCAAATTTTTTGTATAGCTCAATTGGTTCAAAGCTATTCTAAGAGAGTAGAGCTCTTGGGTTCAAGTCTCCATTTTTTGGGCGGATTTTTTCATTTCGGCACATTCCTACACTTCATCGGCGACCTCATCAACTTTTTTCAAAAAGCCATAACTTCTTCATCCGGAAGCCGTTTTGAGAGCCGTTTTTTTAAACCAACCTAATTTTTTGAGATATATCCATTAGAACACTTATTTTCAACATCTTTAGCTTCAGTTTCTGTTGAAATGGAAAGTCAATACCAAGTTACCCTTGACAACACCAACTACTTCCAATGGTTGTCCTACATTAAGGATTTACTTAGAAGTAAAGGTCTCTACCGAATAGCCTCAGGCCAAGAAAAGAAACCAAAGGATGAAGATAAGGCTGCTAAATGGGAAAATAGGCAAGATCAAGCACGTGGATTGATAGGGATGTCTATTTCTCCAGATCTTAGATTCCATATTGCAGAACTTGATACTCCTAATGAAGCAATGAAACAAATCAAGAAATTTTTTGGGATTAAAAATGAACTTAGAGCCCATCAACTTGAAAATGAGTTGCTTACGTTGGACCCTAATAATTTTTCTTGCATTGAAGATTTCTTGTCCAAATTCAAGACCCTTAGATATCTTTTGGAAGTTGTTAAAGTTAAGAAAGAATATAGTAACCTTATCTATTCCATTCTTACTAAATTGGGACCAGCCTACTCTGTGTTTGTTTCCACCTTCCATTCTACAAGAGAAGCCTTCATTTCTCAAGGAAAAGACTACAATCCCCCTTCCTTTGACTCTTTTTGTGATTCTTTAATAAGAGAACAAGAAAAACTCTTACACCTTGGTCTTCTTAATCTTGGAAACTCTTCCAAGAAAGCGTTAGCCGCCCAGCAGCAACCAAATTCAAAGAATCCTAAGAAGTCATATCCTAAAAAGAATGGTCCTAAACCAAACAAGGGTCCTAAGCAATTTCAGCCCCAAAATGAAAAATCATTTCAACAAAATGATAAGACAAATAAAAACAAAGGGAAGAAGACTGATAGACATTGCAATGTTTGTAATCAAGATGGCCACTTAGAATCAAAATGCTTTAAGAAGATGGAAGCCTTGGAAGCAGCAATGAAGAAGCATAACATCCATTTGGGGCAATCTTCAACTTCAACTTCATCTTCAGGAATGGCACTTTCTGCATGTGGTTGTCAAGCATCTCGGTCTGGCTATGCATTAAATGTATCTTCTTCTTCTCATTCTCATGAGTGTCTCTGTTGGAGAGGTAAATCCCCTCTACGGATAGAGGCGATCCCTACTAGCCCAGGATGGGTCTAGCAACAATCAATCAATGCTAGTGTGCAAGTTACTAATTGCAAATAAAAGGGAGGCAATGAACACCTACTTGGATTCCAACGCTATTGTTTGATGAAGAGGTGTCGTTCTTGCTCCTTCGCTTTGGCCGGTCACGATCTTCCACGATCCCCGTAGATAGATACCTGCACACACGAAGAGAAATGCAAACAGAAGCGTGAAATCTAGTAAACGCAATTATACATTAGTCAAAAAGGATGTAATTCACATCAACCATTACAAAGACAAATGAGAATGGAACCATAACAGTAGTCATCTATTATTAATCAATAACAGAGAAAGGTACAACAAAAGTTCTGACGCTGAGTCCTTCTCTAGAGGGTCCAGCCAGCAAGTCTCTTAAGCATTCACCCTTGGAGGTAGATTCTCCCAAGACAAAACTCTCTCTCACACAAGCAATACTCACAACCTTCTTTAAGCTTCCTCTAGAGAATCCACACTTGTCACACCAACTACCTACTAGCAGCAGCAATCTAAGCACTATGAATTCCACACTATCCCAACTAGCTGCTCATGGCAATGGTAGAGGCTTAAATAGGAGAAGGAGTCTCCATGAATGGTGGGAGGATGGGCTTATCTCCAAGGAAGGTGGCTCAAATGACAAACAGACATGCCATAGAAGTTAGGGCGACATTCACAAGGCCAACAACCAGGTCTGGAGTCATCTGAAAGGCTGGCTGTTAGAACAAACTCGCACAAACAGGATCAACGCGGGTGCATAACTGGACTGGTGCGCTGACATCGCATATTAAGAATAGAGCGGGCTATGTCAGCGCGACTTAACACAAGCATAGGATGTGTTGGGTCATGAAATTTGACCACCGCGGAAAACCCGTGTTTTTCCGCGCTGGCAGTTCATAAGTTACACTATCAGCCGCCAGTCAGCACGGTTATTTTAATAACAGTCGCGCTGATGAAATAAACTTTGGCAAAGTGGGTCATTTGGCCAGTTCAGAGAGCATGAGCATGGTTATTTTGAATTCATGATACAGTAGGGAGACTGACAAGGAGACAGTGACAGATTACTTCGTAACAGGTGCCCCCTAAAGCATGAAGCCCGAGAGAGTGGGAGGGGTGAAATTCTTTACGAAACTACTGAACTGGAACTCCACCAGGAAGGACCTGCACATATGTGAAACTGATATCTTGATTACATGTAGTCTAGGCATGGGCGCAACGATCCAAAAGACATATGAAGAAGGTTTGTGGTATGGACGCAGCCACCCAGCTGAAGATACCATGATGATAAGAATGTATGGTCGCAGCCATCCCAAAGACTCAGGTATGGGCGCAGCCATCCATCAATGAGTCATGTAATAATAATCCACAAAATCATAGCCTGGTTCGTAACAGACAAAAACCAGGGTCTTGCGTTCCATCCCAACCCGAACAAAGTACAAGTCCAAGCATGTGAATACATGAGCTGAAGTCGAACATGCATGAACATCGTCTGATTACCAGCCAATAATGAAAACTGTTAACAGACGTGAGAGGTACCACCGATAATGACAATGGTCCTCAAGGTACTTATAGGTACAATCCGCGGCGTGTGAATCAATGAGCTGGTGTCGAACACCCGCAGAATCATCCGAGCGAAGGCCAATGATGAAAACCTCACGTCGAACGCGAAGAACCTGCCATTGAGGCATGCAGGCTCTAAGGCACTTTCCTGGATAATGAGCTGAAGTCAACAGGAAGTAACCTTGATCGAAGGTGGGCCATGATGTTTCCCACATCATCGACACGAGACACAGAAGAATAAAATGTTTTGTGTGAGACATCAGAGGGAGGTGGTAAGCTTGCAGAGGCCAACTTCTCTTGAACATATCGGCGGCACGACAGCGGATTTGGCAGTATCCGACATCAAATGAGCAGAGGTCATGGTGACAAGGCAATGATCAGATGAGAGGTCAAATAGGATAACCCGAACCCATGGAGGCTAGTGTAAACCAAGATGAGAAATCCCCACCCAGACACGAATGCAGACGAGTGCCATGTTCAAGAGCGACATACTACCGACACAACCATTATTACAGTTTCATTTTCCCCACCATTTCTGGCAGGTACCCCGATTATTTTTGGAGGACAAGCTTGACGACGATAGCATATTCTTGGGAAGGTGTCATTTCGACGATGTCTGATGTCATTAAGTTTTAACGAGCTTGACAAAGGAAGAACTCGGCGTCTTTTCTTGTTTAGAGAGTCTGAAAAGACAACAGAAAAGAAAACTCCAGGGGGGTCCTTTTTCGTAAAGTTGTGTCTCACGAGCCCGAAAAAGTATAAAACAATGCTCGAAAGAACCGCCCAACCATTATGATCGAGGAGTACTTTTCGTGAATAGTGACTTCGACACGAAAAAGTAAAAAAGCGGTCCGAAGTACGTCCTTTTGGGGCCAATAACGAGTGTGAAACGACAAACACCCGGCAATCCTTTTAAGTTAAACGGTCGAAAAAAGAGCTTTAAAAGCGACCGCCTCTCGTTCCGTTTAATGAGTCAAGAGGGAACCCGGCAATCTTTTCTTGCTTTACGTCGGAAAAGAGCTTGAAGACGACGTTTTTTGGGACAAAGTGTTCATAGAACCGTTGCGACCACGCCGGTTACTAGAACCTGCACAAGAACACCACCCGCGTAAGCCTATTCGACATGTTAAAAAACATAGTAAAACATGCATAAAAGCATAATATAGTGACATTAGTGCTAAATCCATGGTAAAAACATGACAAAAACCCACATTTATAAAAAACCATAGTCAATTACAAATTTTTTACCATAAATAGGGGGTAAAAGTCATTTTTTACCATGTTACCATTTTGAGTTGTGAAGAACGTTATGGAGCTGCGAGGTTGACGGAGTGATTTCCATCCCGTGCGGACACCGTTCATCTGGCAGCTTGGTCCAGGTAGGTTCTCCTCTCCCTGCACTTCATTTCAAGCCTTTTTTGCATCATTTCCATGGTGGGATTGGGCCATTTGGGCGAATTTTTTCAGCGTTGATGCGTTCTCAGTTAGCGCGGATTTCCGCATCGGGTCTGCGCTGACCGATTAAATTTACACACACCACATCTCGGGTCAGCGCGGAAAACACGTGTGCTTCCGCGCTGACCCAAGGAAAAAACAACGGGGTGCCATGATCAGCGCGACTATTTTAAAAACAGGCGCGGTGACGCCGTGAAATTTTGTTTTTAAGAAATTGAACGTACAAACTCCAACGATTAGTGCCCTAATATTTTTTCATGGTCATGCAGGACGCAATGGCATTTGTTTGGCAAGAGAGGGCTCATGATAATGAAGACATAGCAGCTTATGCCAATGCAGATTGCCGAAATGCAATGCGGGCATGCGGATTCTTAAAATTTTTCCTCACTCCGCGCCTGAGGGCGCAACCTGATCTCCTCGAGCTCTTAATTAGAGCTTGGAACCCAGTAGATGGAAAATTCACGATCCGTGGCCGTGACATCGAGTTCGATTACACGGACATTTATTTTTTGACTGGGTTGTCACGCCGGGGTGAGATGCCCATTCTGGAGGGGCAACGGCCCAGCGGTGAGACCCTTGACCAGCTCATGGCTTGATGTGCCCACGGGCCGTTAAAACATGGAGTGGGGAGGTGGGTATTCAAACGGTGGATGACATCGTTCTTCACACCATACTTTTCATGGTGACATGGGCAACGGGTTGCTTGGCCAATCATGAGGCCTCAAAGACCCATTTACTATTAGCTCTCGAGTGCTTACAGCCCACCATATTCAATTGGGCAGCAACAGTAACAAACAGCATGAAGAGGCAACTGAGCAACTGTCGATGCGGAGAGTCGAAGTAGTTCGGTTATCGGTCGCTCTTACTTCCGCTCATGCTGGAGCGGGTGCTGGCCTTACAGCTACAGGACATGGTCGTGGACCCACCCAGGGGTCCCCGGGAGACGAGGGCTAGTTGATGGGGCCATGTCATGCCGCATGGAGGTGGCGGCCGCCCAGTTGCATGGGGTGTTTATTTTCGAGAGTGGATGGATCGACAGGTCATTTTCGTAGAGGACTGGCCATATGCCGGTATCGACTTCCGCGGTGATCCCGACATGCCACTGCCCGCCGGAGAGCATTGGGACGATGGAGGTATGACACTTGATCTCTTTTTAATTTTTATCTTTTGTAATGTTTTTTAATTTTTCATGTACATGTCTTGATGAATGCATTGATGTGCAGATGTCGTACCCGTGAGACCCCTTGGTCTAGCCCCAGAGGCACGGAGAGAGGGACAGGACGCTAGAGCCCTAGCCTTGGCTCCTCCAGGAGTCAACACACCGAAGATTGTGCTACAGAACCTTGAGGGTTTGCTGGCGGGAGTGCCAGATTACCACAGGATCGAGGAGGTCCCCATAGCATCTCAGATCCACACAGTGGGGGTGGAACCCAGGGTGCACCGCCTTTTGAGGCGGGTGCCACGGGCAGTCGTGTGCTATAGAGAGCACAACCCAGCATAGTAGACATCTAGGTTTTATTTCCATTGATGTTTTTTTTGAGAGACACATGTCTCAGATGTACTGAGGACATCGGCCTTACTTTAGACATATATACTTATTTTTGAGCGCCTTAGTGCACCACACGATATATATATACCGATTTTGGATGGATCTTTTACATATGATGATGTTTTATACGCTATGCAAATGTCTAACACAAATGTGATCTAATTGTATCAGTTGCACAACATGCGATCCACATATTTTCAATTTTTATGCAAGCTTAAAAGCACACATGCAAACACACATGCAAACTATGCTTGGAAAATAATTTATTTACATATGCTTATTCTATGGTCTTATTATGCTTTCTATGTCTTCTTGTATGATGTTTATCTATTACGCAAATGTTTGTATAACACATGGTTTGCCAATGCATCAGTTAACGTGTTTAATCGTCTCGGAATGTGTTGATATGTGATGTAATCAAAATTCCTTTCTAACAATCTTACATGTAAATACAACCTTAGAATGCGTTGGTCTCTGACGGAATATCGCCCGTTGAGTTGATGGACGACAAGTTGAGAGTCTAGGTTCACCACCAATGCACGAATGCCGAGATCAACTACTTCGGCAAGTAATTCAATTACAACACTGTATTCAGCAACATTGTTGGTGGTACGACCCAAGCACACGCCTTGAAGATCTAGCAACTCGCCGTGAGGATCGTAGATCGCCCACACCGCAGAAGAGAAATTGCAAGTGCTATGGCAGGCGCCATCAGCGAAACCAACATAAGGTGTACTAGACATCTGCACAAGAAGCATAAAACACAATAAGAGGCAAACACACCTTCACACCAGAGCAAAACAAGAAATCATGCACACATAACACACTGGCTAAGAACACATGTATGTACAAACTAGGTGCACGAAATCATGCATAGTATTTTTTCAAATAGAGCCCATTGCGGGGCTTGTCGAGAGGATTTCCTTCGTAGTCGATTAGCTCATATGCCCCCTTTTGCAAAACTCTCTTCATGATATTGGGGCCTAGCCACATGGATTCGAGTGTACCTGCCCCCAGCTTATCCTTAGCTTGATCATAGAGCAATACTAGATCTCCCTCAACAAAGGAATGAGGTTGAATGGTATTGTCGAAGTGAGCCTTAACCCTCTTCTTCTGTGCTTCAATAGCTAGAGAGGCTAAGCGACGAGTCTCGTCCAGCCATTCTAAATAAAGAAGTCGTTCCTCCACCGGAGTGGTGTTGGGAAGCAACTCGACAGCTAACTTTAACGAAGGAATCTCACATTCAACAGGAAGGGTGGCCTGTAGTCCATAAACAAGCTGAAAAGGAGTGAAACCGGTGGCGTCCTTCACGGAGGTCCGATAGGCCCATAAGGCGGGGAAAAGCATCAGATGCCAGTTAGACTTGTGCGTACCCACAGTACGTTGGAGCATTGTGATCAAAACTTTGTTCACAGCTTCAACTTGGCCGCTGGATTGAGGGTAATACGGCGTCGAACTATCTTGACGCAAGCCTAGCTGGGTCGTTAGTTCTGTCATCATGTGATTACGGAAATGTTTTCTGTGATACATGACGATAGCCTGGGGGACTCCGAACCGAGTAATGACATGATTAAACAAAAACTGTGCCGCTGTGTAACCGTCTTCATTCAATGTAGGCATCGCTTTGGCCCATTTGGTGAAATAATCCACGGCAACGATGATATACCCATGCCCCCCGGCCGAACGAGGGTTACAGGACGTATAATCGATGCCCGATTTGGCAAACGAACCTACGGTAACAACAGGGTGCAGTGGTGCAGGAGGTGAATGCATTTTTCGGTGGTAGATCTGACATTCATGACACGCACGGACGGCAAGGATGCAATCCTTGAAGATAGAAGGCCAGAAATAACCAGCACGGAGGATTTTCTGGGCGGTGGAATATCCGAACATGTGGCCGCCACAAGCACCAGAGTGGCAGGCATTCAACACCTGCACAGCCTCCTCGAGAGTCAAATATCGGTGGAGAACAGAATCAACACCGAGGCGGTACAGGGTATCGCCAATAATGCGATAAGGTTGGGATTGTTGACGAATCCTCCGTCGAGCATCTTTCGATACATGGGGACGGAAGGAAGGCGTCTGCAAATATACGATGATGTCCCCATACCAAGGGTCGAGGGTGCTGATTAGAAACAATGTTTCATCCAGGATATGCTCTTCTGAACGAGATGGTGCAGAAGGGGATGGCAAAGAAGTTAAGAACAGAGAAATTTTGCAAAGACCAGAGATTTCTTAGACTTGGCAGCAGTAAATTCCAAGTCAAACTCTTGTAGGATTACTATCCATTTCGAGTAGTTGCCCCCCAATAGCTGACGCGACAAGATGTAGGTCATTGGGTTGCAGTCGGAAATCACGGTCGTAGTGCGCAACAGGATATAGTGCCGGAATCGTTGGACGGCGCAGACAGCTGCCAATGCCAACTTCTCGACATAAGCGTAGCGAGTTTCCGTATCCAAGAGATTGCGACTAAGGTAATAGATAACGTGCTCGTTGCCATCATCATCATCCTGCACCAGAACCATGCCGATGGTGGTGTCAGCGGCAACTAGATAGAGAGTACAATCACGGTGGTAGTTCGGAGGTCTTAAGAGTGGGGCCGAGACAAGGAGGTCCTTGAGTCGCTCGAAAGACTCCTGGGCGATGGCATCCCAACGAAAGGGTGTGTCTCACTTTAATAACTGTGTGGAACCCTTACCCACCTCGGCATAATTCGGAATGAATCGTCTAAGGAAATTCGCTTTGCCCTGCAAGCTCTGCAATTGCTGAAAAGAGGCAAGGGGAGGAAGATTCAAGATGGCCTCAACTTTGAGGGGATCCAGACGGATGCCTTCTCAAGAGACGATGAACCTGAGCAGTCGGCCTGATTCTACGCAGAAGACACACTTATGAGGATTAAGCCTAATGCGGTAGTGTCGAAAGCGGAGAAAAATCTCGCGAAGATGGGAGGGGTGGTCCTGACGTTTAGCTGAATGAGCTGGGAGGTCATCCAGATAAGGTTGTACAATGTGATGAATGTCGTGAAAGGCATAAGACATTGCACGTTGAAATGTAGCGCCAACATTCTTTAGACCGAAAGGAAGCTTCTTATAGGCGAAGGTGCCCCAAGGACAAATAAAAGCCGTCTTATGCTGGTTCGTGGGTGCAATGTTGATTTGGTTATAGCTAGAGAAGCCATCCATAAACGAGTAAATTTCACTTCCTACGCACTCATCAATAAGCTGATCGATGAAGGGCGTAGGGAATTTATCCTTCGGACAGGCACGCTTGGTATCACGGTAGTCAACACAGACCCAGATAGTGCCCTGCTTTTTATTCACAGGGACTATATTAGACACCCAATCTGTAAGGGGAATGGGGTAAATGAAACCAGCTTTAAGAAGCTTTTCGACTTCGGCCTTGATGGCTGCAGCCTTTCGGGGGTGCACAGGGCGTAAGCACTGACGAACAGGCTTAGCACCTGGGTATGTAGGTATTTCGTGCACCACTATACTAGGATCGATGCCAGGCATTTCCTCATAGGACCATGCGAAGAAATCACGAAATTCACGAAATATAGCAGTGTAGAGTTGAACTTCCTCTGGAGTGCAAGTGACTCCAATATGAATGTGCTCGACAATCCCTGGTTTGACAGAGATGTCGATCGGTTGGGTTTGCGTGATATTTCCCATATTGCCCTCTGAAGACACTTGATAAAGCTAGATGGGTGTTTGGAGGGGCGGGGATGGGACACACGAAGCAAACCGCTCGAGACATGCGGTCATTTCCTGATGGGAGGGAGAAACGAAGAGCGGTGGTGGTGATCTGACCAAGGGAGCTCTTCGAGAGACATTGTCTCTATGATGGCTTCGTCGGAAGGAAATATTTCCTTCAATGGATCCGAAGTAGCCTCATCTCCCAGCCAAGGGAAATGAACATATGAATCGGGAACACTGCTTAGGAGAGCAGGTTCATCAGGGGGAGCCGATGCAGCAACAATCTCGATGTAGTTGAGTTCGGCAGGACTCAAGGGCATCATATCACCCCAAGAGTCTTCCTGATTAGAAGGAGGAAGAACCCACGGATCAGAGCGTACAGAGATCATGTTAATAGGGGCGAGATTCGGAGGTGGGAGGGGAAAGACTCCCATTAAAGTGGGATTTTTGAAAAGTCCGGCACCCACGCTCTTGAGTGACTTAGAGGTATGCTCCACGAATGGCACATTACCTTCAGAAGAAGAGGCGAAGAAGGAGAGTTGGTCCACCGTGACAATCTTCCCCTGGTGAGGGAAACGAATGACGCAGAACAGGGAGGAAGCCAAGGCTTGCATGGCGTATGTCCAGCTCCATCTGAGCAGGAGGTTGTAGGTAAGATTGGCGTCAACAACTTTGACCTCCACTTCTACAGTCTTCCCTTCCAAAGAGATGGGCAAGCGTTGGAGGATACCGTAAGGACGGGACTCTCTTCCATCAAAAGCTTCTAACGTCGTAGGGGATTGACTCAAAGTAGGGGAACCAATCGCCTTCCAGCAAGCAATGGACATGATGTAGGTTGAGGCACCTTCATCAATAACCGTACGATGAATCGTTCTGCTACTGATGATGACCTGTATAAGGAAAGCGACTTGGTGAGGCAGTCTATATGTAAAACCCTTGAGATCAAAAGAAATAAAATCTGAATCTGTCAGGTCGATGCCACCAATAGCTGATAGCAAGGACTTCCTCTGGGAGGGGCAGCTCTAGAGGACTTCTAGAGCGGACATAGCAGACGGAGCCTGAGCTAAGTCCTCAACAATGCTATAGTGCTGGGTAGCACGAGCATTAGGGTTGTAAGATGACTTCCTGAGTACACCTTTTGGAGGGGGTCGGGGGATCGTCTCAGTGCTGGGACTTTCGATGTGGAGAGGACCAGAACTAGACGGAGGAGCACTGGAGGGAACCTCTGGCTCTTTCCCGGCACGAGATGGATAGTCTTTCGCTCGAGTTGAAACATGGATGGGAATCGTTCCAGCCATGAACACTTGAGAACCGAACGAGGAAGAGGGTTGAGACGGGTCTGCCACCATTTGAGTCTGCTGGGAAGGGAAAGGCTCTTTAAGCACGGCAGGAGTCCCAGGAGCACCTTTCAATAATCAACTAACTTCGGACCACCTTGGACAGTCCTTAGTGTAGTGATCCTCATCACAGATGAGACAAGGATACTTAGGTTTTCGTTTAGCTCCTTCCTCGGGTGGAGGCTTAGGGGAATCTTACTTGGGCTGTCCAGATTTATCTTTAGCTTTCCCTTTCGTTTTCCCCTTTGAGGATTTATCCGCCGCGGTGGACTGAACGGCGTTTACCTCAGAGGTACTTCCAGGATTAGATTGGCCCTGAGGAGCATTTCCATTAGAAGCGTTCTGTTTTTGCTTCCCAGGGTTCGCGGCCGATTTCTTCGATGACGAATTTACAGAGCCAATGACTCCATCAACAGATGGTTTGGGCGGAGCCTTGGGCTGTCCAGGCCTCGAGGCGTCTGGCAAATAATCATATAGAGTACCTGACTGAGAGTATACTAAGTCTAGGTACTGAGCTCGCGCGATCGCTTGCTCTTCAGTTACACAAGCTCCCATGGCGATGTCTCGCGCAATCGCAGGGACAAAGGAAGTTGTGAACCAATCGGTCAGGAGTTGATCAGGAATCCAGAATTTGATCAAGCGACGACATCTTCTCCATTCATGTATATGATCAGATATATGGGCGCTGTGTCTTGTTTGAGAGACGTGAGGAGATGTGTCCCCGTTTCGTACCAAATGGGTAAATGAAAATGAGTTAAGAACGCCATAGCCAGCGAGTTGAAATCTTGAAACGTGCCGCGATTCAGCTCAATGTACCACTTAGCGGCCGAGCCGGTGAGAGTTCTTTGAAAGAGGCGGAGCCGGATAGAGTCATCAAGCCATGAGTTCGATGAACACCAGAGGTGATAGGGCATGACATGGGCTTGAGGATCTTCACCCGCTTTGCCATCAAATTTTGGACAATCACTGGGTATTTTAGTCGGAACTGGTGGCCAATACGGATTATGCAGAATGGGATCATTCGTCAACTTGGACACATTCAGAAGTTCCAACGTCGCTAAGAACGACAACTGAGGGTTAAAGGACATTTGTGGCTGTGGAAGCGGGGCGGTACCAGGGTTCCAACCAGGTGGTGGTTGCCCCCATGGACTCTGTCCAGATGGACCCGGCCCAAAAGGGCCTGGCCCATAAGGGCCTTGCCCGTAGGGGTTCTGTCCATACGGATTCTGCCCATATGCAGACAGTTGTCCCTGGGTCTGCCCCCCAGCACCCCATGTATTAGCAACTTGACCCGCAGGTGCGGTATACTGATAATTTTGGTAAGGAGTGACCTGCATCTGTTGATAATTTTGATAAGGGGTAAACTGAGTTTGCCACTGGGGTTGCTGGTAGCCATACATTTGCTGGGCTCCATGCTGAGCCTGATAAGGAGGCTGCGTTTGGTAGGAAGGTTGGGTCCGTGGCCTGCCTTGCATTTGATAACCCGTTTGAGTTTGGGGCCCAGAATAATGTCCTTGAACTGGTTGGGCTTGGATCATCTGGCCGGAAGGTTGGCCTGGTTGAGTTTGGGATAGACCTGTTTGCCCAGAAGGACGTACTTGCTGGGTGCCAGGTTGTCCTTGAGCAAGCAAGGGTTGTCCTTGCAGAACAGATGGCCGAGCAGGCTGGACGACTGGTTGACCTTGCGGTTGGCCGGCCTGTCCAGATGGATGATTAGGGCGGACAGTGGGTTGGCCTTGCTGCATAGAAGGCTGGCCCGTTTGTCCGGAGGGTTGTACTGGCTGAGCAGTGGGTTGGCCCTGCTGTACAT
Source organism: Pinus tabuliformis (assembly GCA_031772625.1). Lineage (NCBI taxonomy): Eukaryota > Viridiplantae > Streptophyta > Pinopsida > Pinales > Pinaceae > Pinus > Pinus tabuliformis. The sequence goes on along the minus strand of CM062813.1, from coordinate 371,520,659 downwards.
AGGGTTGCCCCCCTTGCCCAGAAGGTTGCATGGACTGGGCAGTGGGCTGGCCCTGCCGTACGTAGGGTTGCCCCCCTTGCCCAGAAGGATGACTAGACTGAGCAGTGGGTTGGCCCTGCTGCATGTAGGGTTGCCCCCCTTGCCCAGAAGGATACCCCTGTTGGACTGCTCGTTGACCTTGAGGAATATAATTTTGCCCAGCTTGTCTAGCGGGATAACCCTACTGGAAACCAGGTTGGCCTTGTTGGATATAAGGTTGTCCTGGTTGTCCATACGGGTAACCTTGCTTGGTACCAGGTTTCCCCGGATAACCAGAAGGTTGACTCTGATAGGAAAAATATGGACCACCAATGGCCGAAGGTTGTCCCGGGTAGGGTTGTCCTTGTGGGCCCCCAGATTGTCCTGGGTAAGACTTGCCATAAAGTGGTTTCCCTTGGGGGGCTTGCACATAAGGTGGCTGGCCTAGATTAGGTGGTCCTTGAGGCTGTCCAGGAATTGCCTGGCCCCCATGAAAAGAATGAGTACTAGCGTCCTAAGTAATGGATAATGGTACCGAGACTTCAACAAAAGGTTGAAGAGGCGTGGTTTGAGTAAACTGGAGGTACTGGCCGGTAGAATCATAATAAAAGTGTGGACTCTCTGTATTTGGGTCCACAATGGGTTGCCCATGGGAATCATACGGCCCCCCTCCTGGAACAGGACCAGAAGAGGGTTGAGCACCTTGTACAGGGTTGATGACTCCAGACGAAAGTTCCGACTGGCCATTACTCACTTGACCATGAGAAGGACTAGCCCCAGGGTTCGTAAATGAAGACGCTGTCACAACACTGATGACCAGAGTTGAGTATGCTACACAAACAGTTGGAATCGTGGGAACTGAGGTAACACGTGTATTATGGGGTTGTGAAACAAAAGGTTCCGTGGTGGAAATGACACTAGAATCCCATATAGTCGTAGAAGGACTCCTGGCAGCTATTGTATCCCTCATCGACTGATACCGTGGGGGGAGTGGGGAAGTAGCTGGAATGGGAGTGTCAATATTCGACACCACGGGTGTCTCACCTGCGCTGGGAGATGTCTCATCCATGTGGGAAGTGGACATCGGAGACGACATACCGGGAGGGGTAACAGGAATATCGTCCTCGTCGGGCTCCCAGATAGGGTTCCAATATTCTTCGTAATCTTTGTCGCCCGGGGCGCGTACATTGATAGGCTGGATACTCGGGATAACAGGAAGAGTATCGCTTACAACTGGTACCTCAGGAGCAACAGAAGATGGAGAACCTTGATCACTTGGGCCGGGAGTTGACGGGTCAGCCAGGATGATAAACCCCACACAAAAACCTAAAGGAAACTAACGATAAAGACCCTACTCAAGCTAACGCACACAAGAACTAACCAGGTAATTTTATCGTGGCTGAATAAATTTTTAAGACACGGGAACTAAACTTGGCCTTTTCATGTTTCAAGAGTCGAGAAAAGGACGAAAATATGACTCTAGTCTCCTTCGAATGTTTAATGAGCACGAAGTGACAAGATGCTCACTGGCACCTTTTCTTTTAGGGAGTCCGAAAAGGATCAAAAGTGACTGCTCTGGAGATTCTAGGCAAAGGGTTTACCAAGCAATCCGTAAAACTACTTATACACCTTGGCAATCGTGTGAGAACCAAGGACTTTTCGTACTGCAGTCAATCTTCCCGAATGTTGTGTTCGGTGCGTTACAGTTCGCAGGGCGGCAAACTCGGCTTCCTATGGATCAAGGATAAAAGCGTACCTAACTCTCCCTATATACGCGACGGTACATGGGAGCACAGTCCGTGTTAGACCAATATCGAGTCACAGAAGGAGGAATCACCCAACCGTAATGTGAAACAATAGTGACTATGTTTAAAGACGCCAGAACACGTCTTTAACCTAGACCTCTAGATGTTTGCGTTAAGTTCCAATGCGTTTTTAGGTTTATTTAGTTTATTTTATGGTTGATCTTGAATTAAGTTTCGGTTTCAGGCCTTATCGTGTGATCTCTCACAATTACCTAGATGCAAACTACATGCCAAAGAATACCATTTCGTTCGATGAATTCTAACTATGAGAGGGTTAAGAGTGTTCGATCAAACAAAATGAACTCAATCAATCAAACAATCTAATGCAGCTAATGACAAAGAAATGAAATTTTTCTTTTCAGAACACAAATCAACGAAATGCTCTTCTTTTCATTAACTATTGAATGCAAAAGAAATTAGTTTGATTTCCTTTTCAATGGCACTGTGCACTTAAAATGAATTTTTAGAGACAACAACACCGAGTAAAGAGAAAAAAAATCACTCAATGACAAACACAACAAGCGTGAAAAGAGATGATTGAACCCAAGCAACTGTGATCTGTGTCTGGGTAGTGAAACAATCCGAGGACTGGTTCAACGACAATCACCTCAAACAACCAAGTAAAGAAAGAAAAAAAAAAGGAAGGTTTCCGCAATAGCAAAGGCAAGCAGCAACGAATCTTTGTGAACGAGTGATAAAACAAGGTCAATCCAATGAAAACAGGATGATGGCACTAGGTCACGGGACACAAAAACAAGATTCGTTCGACAAGACTTCGCAAGCAAGTGCTTCACAATTCAAACAATAAACATCAAGTCATAAACCAAGTAGAAAGAGCAGGAGATAGTCAAACCAACAGGCTCAGGAGGCAAAATTGAAACAAATTCAATTCTACAAGATCAGCGCGGGTAACACTCAGCAACAATGCGCTGACCAGAGGTCACGCGTAGCAAAAAAGCGTTGTCGGCGCGAAAGCACACGACTTAAGCGTGCTGGTTCGATTTCAGAACCGTCACGACTGTTTGACGTAAAAGCGCGATGACCACGAAGTCAAAGAGACAGCTGTGCGCTGTCAGCGCGACTGTTTTGATATAAACCGCGCTGAGGCTAAAAAACAGGCAGAAACAAGCCAAAAACTCCCAAACCAAGGCAAGAACTCTTTAAAAAATTAATACACCTCCCAGACTAAACTAGGAAGTCTAAAAGCAGAGAACTAGTCCCCGAATTTTGAAAAGAGAGTAACAATCAAACTCAAAAACAAGAATGAACAAAAAGAGACAAAGGCCAGCTCCCCAGCGGACTCGCCAAATTGCTGGAGAGGTAAATCCCCTCTATGGATAGAGGCGATCCCTACTAGCCCAGGATGGGTCTAGCAACAATCAATCAATGCTACTGTGCAAGTTCCTAATTGCAAATAAAAGAGAGGCAATGAACACCTACTTGGATTCCAACGCTATTGTTTGATGAAGAGGTGTCGTTCTCGCTCCTTCACTTTGGCCAGTCACGATCTTCCACGATCCCCGTAGATAGATACCTGCACACACGAAGAGAAATGAAAACACAAGTGTAAAATCTAGTAAATGCAATTATACACCAGTCAGAAAGGATGTAATTCACATCAACCATTACAAAGACAAATGAGAATGGAACCATAACAGTAGTCATCTATTATTAATCAATAACAGAGAAAGGTACAACCAAAGTTCTGACGTTGATTCCTTCTCTAGAGGGTCCAGCCAACAAGTCCCTTAAGCATTCACCCTTGGAGGTAGATTCTCCCAAGACAAAACTCTCTCTCACACAATCAATACTCACAACCTTCTTTAAGCTTCCTCTAGCAAATCCACACTTGTCACACCAACTACCTACTAGCAGCAATAATCTAAGCACTTTGAATTCCACACTATCCAAACTAGCTGCTCATGGCAATGGTAGAGGCTTAAATAGGAGAAGGAGTCTCCATGAATGGTGGGAGGATGGGCTTACCTCCAAGGAAGGTGGCTCAAATGACGAACAGACATGCCATAGAAGGTAGGGCGACATTCACAAGGCCAACAACCAGGTCCGGAGTCATCTGGAAGGCTGGCTGTTAGAACAAACTTGCCCAAACAGGATCAGCGCGGGTGCATAACTGGACTGGTGCGCTAACGTCGCATCTTAACAACAGAGCAGGATGTGTCAGTGCGACTTAATACAAGCATAGGTTGCGCTGGGTCATGAAATTCGACCAGCGCGGAAAACCCGTGTGCTTCCGCACTGGCAGCGCATTAGTTACACTATCAGCCGCCAGTCAGCGCGGTTATTTTAATAACAGTCGCGCTGATGAAATAAACTTTGGCAAAGTGGGTCATTTGGCGAGTTCAGAGAGCATGAGCATGGTTATTTTGAATTCGTGATACAGTAGGGAGACTGACAAGGAGACAGTGACAAATTACTGCGTAACAGTCTCATTGATTTTGGAGCCTCTTATCACATGGCCAAAAACAAAGCCATGTTTTCTTCTTTAAATGATTGTAACACCAAAAATATATATGTTGGTGATGATAGATCTCTTAGTGTTGTAGGGACTGGAACTGTTCATCTAGACAATGGTCAGTTTAATGATGTATTATGTGTTCCAACCTTATCCTACAACCTTCTATCTGTATATCAGATAACTCATTCACGTGAAGGTGAAATCGTTGAATTTTCACCTCATGATGTTGTAATCAAGGACCTAAGAGATCCTAAAAAGATTTTAGCTACTGGCATTGCTGATGATTCTACAAGGTTGTATAAGTTTCACAACTTTGGGTCATCAAATCTTCCCTCAGTATTTGTTGCTCGTAACGATGAAGTGAGCAAACTTTGGCATGAGCGATTTGGTCACTTAAACTATCGCTCCCTTCACCACCTATGTAAAGAAAATATGGTGACAGGTCTTCCTATGGTATCTTGCAGAGATGGTGTTTGTTCCGTATGTGTACTCGGAAAACATCATTGGGACAGTTTTGAAAAACGTGCCTCTTGGCACGCCTCAGCCTCTTTACAGCTTGTGCATAGTGATTTATGTGGTCCACTTCCTATTGTTTCATTCTCTGGCTGCAAGTATTTCTTAACTTTCATTGATGATTTCTCCAGACGCACTTGGGAATACTTCTTAAAACTCAAGAGTGAAGTATTTAACACATTCTTAGCCTTCAAAGCCTTTGTTGAAAAACAATCTTGACATCAAATTCTTAAGCTAATATCTGACAATGGCGGAGAATATGTTAAAAACACATTCATCAACTTTTGCACTGAGAATGGAATACAAATGCAACATACTGTTCCATATACTCCACAACAAAATGGTGTAGCTGAAAGGAAGAAACGCACCTTAAAGGAAATGGCTAATTGTATGCTACAATCTAAAGGACTTGGTCTTAGTTTTTGGGCAGAAGCAATTAACTGTGCAAATTACATAATAAATCACACTCCTACTAAGGCTTTAAATAATATCACTCCAGAAGAAGCATGCAGCTCAATCAAACCAGATGTAAGTCACTTTCGTGTTTTTGGAAGTGAAGCGTGGGCCCATATTCCAGATGAAAAGCATAAAGCTTTAGAACGTAAGAGTGAAAAGTGTACTTTTGTTGGATATTCTGAAGATTTCAAAGGCTATAGACTTATTCCATTTAAGTCCAAAAATGTTATCATTAGAAGAGATGTAAAATTTGATGAAAATATATCGGCCTGCGAGCCTAGTCCGGCGGTTGTGCCACCTCTCCCTATCTCTTCTACTTTTGAAAAAATTTCTTCTTCAGATGATGAAAGTGAGGATGACAATCCTCCCCCACCATCTCAGGATCCTCCTTCATCTCCTCACCTTCCAAAATGGGTTCGTGCTACTCGAGATGCAGCAGGTGATCTTGCTGGTGATCCTACAGATCAGTGACGTACAAGTTCTCAGTTCGAGAGAGCCTCTTCTTTACTGGCTCAAGCTCCAGTAAATTATGATCCTGACACCTTTGCAGAAGCTTCAGGCCATCTAGATTGGGAAGTAGCTATGAATGAATAATATCATTCATTGTTGGCAAATGATACATGGGATCTTGTTCCTTTACCAAAGGGACGAAAACTTGTTAGATGCAAATGGGTTTACAGAACCAAGTATGGACCAGATGAGAAAGTTGATAAACATAAAGCTCGTCTTGTTGCTAAAGGTTTTTCACAGGTTGAAGGCATTGACTACACTGAAACCTTCTCCCCTATTGCCAAAATGAACTCTATCCACCTTGTTCTTTCCCTTGCTGCCTCTTTCAAATGGGAAGTCCATCAGATGGATGTTAAATCTGCCTTCTTGCATGGGGACTTGCATGAAGAAATCTATATGGAACAACCCATTGGCTTCATACAAACAGACTCCAGCCTTGTATATCGACTTAATAAATCCCTTTATGGTGTCAAGCAAGCTCCTCGAGCTTGGTATGCCAAAATGGGTAGCTTTCTTTTAGAATCTGGCTTTTCTAGGTGTCATTCTGACAATATTGTCTACACCAAGAAAGTGGGCAACTCTCTTATCATCCTTGTTCTTTATGTTGATGATCTTATCCTTACTGGTAGTGATCCCAACCTTATAAACCATGTGAAGTCTAGCCTTAAAAGGAAATTTGAAATGACAGACTTAGGACACTTAAACTATTTTCTCGGTCTTCAAGTCTTGCAATCCAAGGAGGGTATTTCCCTTTCCCAGTCCAAGTATGCTTGTGATATTCTACGTCATTTTCACACAGAAGACTGTAAGCCAGCCCCTTCTCCCTTTCAGTCTGGAGTCAAACTTCCAGTCACTTGTACTTCTCCTGAAGTTGATGCTACCTTATACCGTCAACTTGTAGGAAAACTCTTGTATCTAACTCATACTCGTCCTGACCTTTCATTTTCTGTTGGTCTTGTTGCTCGGTTTATGCAAAACCCACGTGAAAGTCATTGGAAATCAGCTAAAAGAATACTTTGTTATGTTCAAGGTACAGTTCAGTTTGGGATTCATTATAGTGCCGAAGCAGCTCCTCTATTGGTTGGTTTCACTGATTCTGATTGGGCTGGTGACCCTGATGATCGGAAGTTTACTGTCGGTTATGTCTTCACTCTTGGTTTAGGACCTATTACATGGGCTTGTAAGAAACAAGCTGTCATTTCTCTTTCATCAGCAGAAGCAGAGCATCGTGGTGCCGTAGAAGCTAGTAAGGAAGCCTTGTGGCTTCGTCAGATCCTCTCAGAGTTTGGCTTTCAGCAGCAGCATCCGACTACACTTTGGTGTGATAATCAAAGTTCCATTCAGCTATGCAAAGATCCAGTCCAACATCAGCGCAGCAAACACATTGAACTACACATGAACTTCATCAAAAAGCTCATCCATGACCATGTTATTGAAGTGCAATATTGTTCTACAGATGATCAAGTTGCAGACATCTTTACAAAGACTCTCACAGAGGCGAAGTTCACTAAACTTCAATTTATGGTTGGATTTCAGGAAGTTGTCACTAAGGGGGGATAGGCTCTAGTGCCTCCTTCCTTCTCCTATTGTGTCATATTTGTAAATCCTTCAATCCTATCCCAAGTTGTTCTTAAGGGGGGATGTTAGGATATTCCGACACATAGGAAATAGTTAAGTACAACTTGGTCTAGTATAGAGTTAGGTAAAGTGTGTTTCTTTACTGTTGTACATTTTGTAACTTAGAATTCGACGGCCACGATATGTGGTGATCTGACGGTTCATTCTCTCCTCGGTATTACCGACACTTGATTCGTGGCTTGGCACCCGATTGGTCCATGATTTCTGTTTAAAGCGCATGGAGGGTCATTTGTAGGGTAATCCGTGCATGAGAGAAGCATATGTAAATTTTCATTCTTTTATTAATAAATTTCCTGAAGTGGCCGCGTTGGCTCAGGCCGTGGACTGTTTCCCTCTTTGAGGGTTTTAACCACGTCAAAAATACTGGTGTATTGATCTGTGATCTGGTTGTGAGCAGTGTCCTTTGGTGTTCTGTCTGAGGAACTTACCCTGTAAATTCCTACATGGTCTCATAGACAGATTACCCTACAAATGACCCTCCATGTGCTTTAAATAGAAATCATGGACCAATCGGGTGTCAAGCCACGGATCAAGTGTCGGTAATACCGAGGAGAGAATGAACCGTCGGATCACTACATATCGTGACCTTCGGATTGTAAGTTACAAAATGTAGAAGGTAAAGAAACACACTTTACCTAACTCTATACCTAACTCTATACTAGACCAAGTTGTACTTAACTATTTCCTATGTGTCGGAATATTATATATTTTCTTTCATGGTGCATTTTCTTAAATCTATGGAATTATTGTACATATATGATATTACTTTATTTACCTTCTTGACTCTACCTCTCGTCATATTGTGTGTTAAAGGAAGATGAGAAAAACCTAGTCAACGTGGAACCCTATTGAAGGTTCCAGTTTCTCACACTACCTGATCCTGAGCCCAGTAGCATGTAGCACATGTTAGCTTCTCCATCATTAGATTTGTGGGGTTTTTATCTGATGATTATCATGGAAACCAGGTGCTTAAGGGGTAACTACTCCTACCTTGCCCTTGTCGTAATGCACTCTCATTCTCAACACTCCTAGTGAAGTTCTCTAACTATCCTAGGCTTTCTTCCTTGCAGGATGGCTTCTATTAGCCTTAAGTGTAGATATTAGGCTATAGATTCAAAACCACTCATGAAATTTATTAAATCTTAAGAATCGAAGCTACTCTATTACTCCGTGAAATTTAATTCACAATCTAAAACACAAATAATAGACATGAAAACAGAAACATCACACATGCAGAGAGATTTATCTAAAAATCAATTCTCAAAACCCCTTCTTATTTGTATTGAATTAATTAAAGAATAGAAATTAATACATATTCTTGTTCAAGCATGAGCACAATCTGTAAGTGTATAGTCTATATCTCTGCCTAGCTCGCTAACTCTAGCTAACAATTAGCCAATTTTCAAGCCGTCTAAGCTCTTATTTCATTTTGTTGTTCTTAAGGAATTAGGCCCCTATTAATTAGGAATATCGTTGAAATGGATTACTCAATTTCTCTAGGGTCTTTCTCTAACTGCATGCACCACTTGTACACTTCATAATAGTCTACAACTGGTAGTACAATGCCTTGGAATCTCCATCTCAACTAGCTAACTCGAGTTATCTTCATGCATGAGCTAATTTAGGTTGATTGATCAGATATCAGGATGATCACTTAGTGTGGTTCAAGTCACACTTCCACAACCTGACCTTCCACTACTTCCTCCAACAGTTAGAACTAGTTTAACTGACCATAACACAGTTTAACTGAATTAAATTGCTACATTTGAAAGTATCTCAACCTAGGATCCTAAAATATAGGAATCATTGCACACAACTAAACTAAATGCCCCTAACTTGAATTAACTGAGTTAAACTCCTATTTTTTAAGAGTCAAATAAAGAAAAATAAACTTGAACTCAATAACTCAAATTAAATGTTGTTAACTCAGTGACAAGAGCCATTTCACCTCAGTTAACTCCTCCAAGTTGTTTGTTGATGTAGAACTTCGAATTTCCTCAATTTGATTAAGGAAATATCAAAGATGAGACTTTCTTGCTGCATTTTCAACACTCCCTCTTAACAAGAAAGGGATTATCAACCAACCCTATCTTGCACTTGTGGAATGTATTGCATGCAACACCTCTCACCATTGCTTCTATTTCTATAACAACATATGCAACTGTGAAGAATCCAAAAAGCAAAATGAATCAACTCTGTCTGCAATTGTCTATTAGGAAAATTGTGTTGGTTTTTACTCTCCTATTGAACATTATTCGTTGTTTTCAACACTCCTCTGTACTCCTCAATATCTGACTGGCATTGATCCTCCTACTACTAAATATTGTGGGCCCCCGTAGCAAGGTAATGATCCATGAGGCGAATGCCTCAATGGACCCTACCCAAATTTATGCAACTCTTGGACTAAGGATCTACATCACTCCACCTCAATCCTTGAGGTATAGTTGAATGTTCTCCCTTTTCCCACTTAGATCGAACCCATTATTTGAGGTCTTTAATTTAGTGTATGTCTCCACATTTCTTCCTCTCTACCTCTCCATATTTAGTTGTTCAAAAAATTCCCGAGGCTTCTTCTGAGGTTGCATGTTGAAAGGTCTAACATGCTTTCTCTCAACCACCATATTTCTAGACTACTCATGAAACTACTCATGAAATTTACTAAATCACAAGACTTGAAGCTACTCTACTACTCTGTGCATGTTAATTCATAATCTATAAAACAAATGATAGACATGCAAAAGGAAACATCACACATGCACAGATATTTATCTAGGGAAAAAAATTCTCAAAACCCCTTCCTATATGTCGTGCATTAATTAAAGAATAGAGATGAACACATATTCTTCCTCAATCCTGAGCATAACCTGCAAGTGTATAGTCTATCTCTTTGCTTGAATCACAGAGGCTGGACAACACTTAGCCAATTTTCAAGCCCTCCAAGATCCTATTTCCTTATGTTGTCCCTTGAGGAATTAGGACCCTATTAATAATGAAAATTCCCTCAATTGGATTGCACAATTACTCTACATGTTTCTTCTGACCGCATGCACCACCTGTACACTTCAGAATAGTCTACAATTGATAGCACATTGCCTTGGAATCTCGATCTAAACTAGGTAACTTGAATTCTCTGCATGCATGAGCTAATTTAGTTTAATTGATTAGCTATCTAGATGATCACTAAGTGTTGTTGAAGTCACACTTTCATAACTTGACCTTCCACTAGTTTCTCTAACAATTAGAACTAGTTTAACTAACCATAACTAAATTTAATTGAATTAAATTGTTACAACTAAAATTAAATCAACACAGGCTCCTAAAATTTAGTAATCATTTCACACAACTGAACTTCATTCCCCTAACTCCAATTAACTCAGTTGAAATCCTAATTTTTAGGAATCAACTCAAGGAAACTAAAATTCAACTCATTAGCTCATATTGAGTGTTCTTAACTGAGTGACAAGATCCATGTCACCTCAGTTAACTCTTCCAAGTTATCTGTTGATGTGGAATTTCAAATTTCCTCAATTTGATTAAGGAAAAATCAAAATTGAGAGTTTCTTGCTACATTTTCAACACTGAGAACATATGATGAACATTTCATGTCTTTATTTCCCTTTTCCTACATTTTTATTTTGTAATATGACTCGTTAACTTCCACCATTGTATTTTGCTCAGCATCTATCGCTACAGTGGCATGGAGAAATGTCGAGTCGATTGTTCGGTTTTGACACTTTGTCTACATAGGTAAGGGTATCATAGTTTTTGTCCCTTTTAATTCTACATGTATTGAAGCCAAAGTTTGAATCTTAGTTATTTTTTTTTAGTACGGAATTTACGAAGTTGGAAAGGAATTCAATTTTAGGTATACTGAATTGCTATCTCATTTTCTTTCTCTATTTTCTAAACCTCAAGTCATGATACTAATTTTGGAATGTATGTCATTAGTGTGGGTTAGGGTTTGTCCCCCGTTACTAAAAAAATTGGGCATATTTATCTTGCGAAATACTTAAAGTCGTTGTCGTTATTTGATTCAATTTTTAATATGGGTTTGTGCTTTTACCAAGTTCTTTTGCCAATCGCTCTATTTGGCCAAGGAGTCTCTTTAATGCTTGAAGTTTAGTTTTTTAGTCTTTGAGCTTAAAGCATGTATATAGTTAGTGAACTTATATGTGGAGCGTAATAATCACGACCTTCCTATAATTCTCTCCTATCGATAAAATTTATCTGCAGTTTATTGTTGAAAAATGTATCCCCTCGAACATGGTTCTACTAGTGTTAAAAATTACAGTTCAATAAAAATCCTTTGGTTTTTTTGTATCAATATGTGTGTTACAACACTACATCTATATATATATATACAAAAAACAAAAACAAAAAACCTTAGTTTTTATGGAAACATACACACACACACATATAGTTCTTTCTCTATTTTACATGCTCTTGATTTCCTACAAGATATTGTCGAAAGGGTATTGGTTATGCACATTCTCAACCATCTCCAAGGTATATAGTTTTTGGTCATCCACTCCCTATTTTTATTTTTATACTCGTAGGATTATTATATCATTCTATTCTACCTAGCTTGCAATAAACATTTAATTTATTATATCATTTGGTTATACTTATATGTTCTCATTCCTAAGTGTGATTTACACAATGGGGTACACACTTGCTTAATACATATTAGGTTATTTTTACTTCATGGCATGACTTATTGTTACTTCATGGCTAATTAAAGTTTTACATGCATGTATTGAATCTCTCTTGGATGTTTGGTTATATAGTACCCCATGGTTTTGAATGTTGCATGCTCTACTTGTCCTGAGAATACTACACACCCAATCCTTTATCGCCACATCCACCTCCTTCACATGGGATACATGTGATCACACTGACATGCCTGGATGATAGGGATGTGAGGATGAAAATTTAGGGACAAAACCCTAATCTATTGTACCTTTGTCATTTTCGCTCCCTTTCCTATTTTCGTTCACCATTTTCTTTTGAGGATTTTTTTGTGGCGTTGTTTCTTCAATCAATGTCATGTACCAACACCATTTATAGTGTACATTATTATTTGGCCAGGATTTAAATGCACACAATTTTCTTATGGTAGAGCGTGCCTTTTTTTCTTTAAACTGATCTCGCATACGGTTATGGTGTCTCTACTACCTAAATTTCCTTAGAATCTATATTTTGTTTTCCTCCAGCATTATATGTTCCAGTTATAATGCCTTTACTTGTTTTTTCTATGTATACCACTCATACCAAGATTCCCACCAGTTATGGGTTTTTCTCGCCTTCAAGTAATGTTGTTTTCTTTTATGACATTCACCTGTACCTTCGCTTATTTATTTATGTTATTTGCGAGGATGGCCTTATATGTAATCTATATGTGTAGTAATAAAAGTTTTCCCTCTTTCTGGATAGGGAGTAATAGAGGTCAAATGAATTGATTCGATGATTCTAGATACAATGGTGAAGGTCAGGTAAGCGCCTGGAGTTTTTTTTTTTTTACCTTCCTTTTAATTCTTATTTTAGAAATGGGAAGTTTTCATGTTCTTATTATGGAAAATGACTCCTCTGCTGGTTTTCCTCATTGATTTCCTATAATAAATTTCACACCGGGCCACCCTTTTTACTTTTAGTGTTTTTTTTTCCTTGATTTCATTTTTCCCCGAACTGCTATTGTCCAAAAATATTTTCCCAGAGAATTAATAACAACTCCAATCTTTCTATTGGAACAACAAGGAGTACATGAAACCTTTAATGGGTCAAGTATTAATGTTTAATTCCTCTATTTGTGTTATTTCCCTGCTAACTCAGACTTGTGCAATAGGGTATTTGTACTGTAGTTTCGCTATATTGCAGGTACCAGAATCTCTTTGGAAAACACTTTTACCCCTATACGATTGGATACCATAGTAACCATGTAATTTCTATTGCTAATTTTTCTATCTCATTTTCATTTCACTCTTGGGAGCTCAATTCAAACCCATGGTCCCGCTAAGAAATTCATTGACCGCCACCATTGGTGACTATTTCTTATTTGCATGACATATGGCAGTTATGTGTTAATTCGTAATTATTACTAGTTTAATGCGTAAATTTCTTTGGAATACCCTGACTAATAGGGAGCTTGATGCAATATGAAAGACATTGATTGCTAGTTTTTCAAAATTCTATACTGAACACAACTTATTCCTCCAGTTCGTGTTTATAAAATCACCTTAGAATAATTTATTCACTTCTCGGACCTATTTTAGGCAATATTTTTTGTAATTTAGCTGCTGTGAGGTGCACTATAGATCAATGAATGTATGTTTTAATGTGTGTATGTAATTATGCTTTTGTCCCTTCCTTGGTTTTATAGAGACGAAATTTGTAGTTGGATAGTTCCCTATATATGTAAGCATATATAAATAGGAATTCCTTTTCATGATATTTATTAGTTGGATTTCACTTCAATATTAGTATTGTATTAATTTATGGAATGTAGCATGGATCGATTTTTCTTTCACTAGTCAATTATGTGTAAGGAAAAACATAGTAATTTTTATCACGCATTTTCTCTTGGATACAATTTCTTTTCTGGTTTCCATACAAAAGTCGTTGTTGATATCTTTTTTCAGGAATACAAAATCAATGTTTTAGCTATAAATGAGCCCTATTTGAGTAATTTATAATTAGGTGAATTTTTTTATTTAAAGGTAGACTACTGTACAATGATACTTGAGTGCTTTCTCACTAACATTTTAATTTTTCTGTCAATTATGTCTCACCAGATATTAGAGTCAGCATGCGCTCTAAAATATTAACACCGAGGTTTTCAACTCTCTTTCTCTTGCTATTTTTTTTATAGTTACTTCACCATTACCCTTCTTGGCTCAATTGATTGTTTCTTACTGTAATTTCTCTCCTTATGCTATCCCCTTGAACCATTATCTCTTATACCTACAAAGACCTTGCATGCACATTTTTATTGCCTTTTTTATTCTATAGTCAGAATATTTACTATAAGAAAGCCATAATCCTATAGGGGTATCCAACCTATCAAAATCACTAAGGGATTGCATGTGGCCTAGGCTACACCAATGCTTCACATGGATTGATTTTTTCCCCAATTACTTTCACATCATGGAGTGTCTTAACAGTACACCACATCACTATCTATTCTACTCCCGTGAACAATTTTTTATCTATTTAATCTATATATATATATATATATATATATATATATATATATATATATATATAGATATATATATATTAAATTATATATTCAAAGTAAAAATTAAAACCAAAATTAAATAAAATATATTTAACCTAAATAAACTTATGTAAAATACACAATATATTATAAATTAATTTATCATGATTATATGATATCATAAATTAGGATGAAAAAAAAAAAAATAATTATAACAATATATAATACAAAATATGGTTAATTAAATAGATGACCATGCAATAAACTATTTATACATTAATTTATGTTTTTACAACATACATTTTGTTATTAATAGAGGTAGACTAGATGGCTTAAGTGTCAGTATAACATTTGTTTTGGGACCGACACGCGATGAAGCTTTTAAGCATTTGAATGAGTGTTTGGTGTAAGCCCTAATCCTTCGGTTTTCAAAATTGACAAAAAATGAAAGCTTTGGAGGAGATTATTTCTCTTCTGTATATTACAAAACAGTTAAATAAGATTACATTATAGATATCAACATTAAATGACTTAAGTGAAACTCATCTAAACTGAACTATTTGAATGTTAATCAGGACACTCGGAGTAACAAAGATTACATGTAGCAGGTAGTGGGAAATATATTCTCCAGCACTCCCATTTAATTTGAACCGCAAAAAATTTAAACTAAGATGTCTCCTGGTCTATGTCTCAGTTAGGCTTACAATTTAAAATTTTGAGATCATATTGATTTCCTTTTCTCTTTCTTTTCTTCCAAATCCTATAGCCTCTAAATTGGTTCAACTTTTTCTTTTTGTTGTATCGTTCAAACATCAATTTCTTCCTGTTGGTGTAGGTCTTCAATTGTTCTAAGTTGTGTATGGATATCATTTGTCTCTTCAAAAATATGTTTGTATGTGGAATGCAACCACATGTTATCTTTCGTAGTGTATTTTTCATCATCAATCTGTGGCAACATAAGAGGAGAATAAAATTTTATCTCTTCAAAGCTCAAGTACTTGAAAGTTTCATTGATTTGTTAATCATGCATTCTATTTTCAACATTCATTTTTGCAACTTCTGTGTAGACCTCATCTAGACATGTTGTTGCAAGTCATGCCCCAAGGAAATTTAATTGTTGATCATAATCGTCCTATTTGCCTGCACAATGGAAATCAATGGTAAGTTTAAAAACATATGAAAAACTACATTGGGTTTGTTCCTTCTTCTTTGCAATGAGAGATCTCAATGATTGTGCTTCCTTCTCTTCGTCAATTTCTTCAGCTGCTTCAAAGAAGTATTCTTCTACTTGGTTTGAAGAGTCAAGTGGGATTATCGCGCCAAATAACATCATGTCGATATTATTTTTTTGTTGCACCATCTGTAACCATTCATATTAAGCCATTTGGTCTTCATCAAACTTAATATCAGCAATTTGAATTGTTGGATTCACTATAACACCGACTGCTCCAATGGCAACTTCATTGTCATCAACAAGCGTTGTTGTTGGTGATTGGATTCACCAAATTGTTATCATCAAGCTCTATTGCTGGATTCACCAAATTGTCATTAGCAAGATCTGTTTCTAGAATCACCAAATTATCATTAGCAAGCTCTATTGTTGGATTCACAAAACTTTCGTCCACTTGTGGTTGTGCATGGTGGGCTTCGTGAGCATCAATGTGCTCTCCCTCTACTCCTTCTGCAAAATATTCACAATCATCATCCACTTGTGGCTGAGCTCAATGGGATTCACCAAACTCCTCATCTTCAACTGAATTACTTCCCCTTACACCCAAACACGTCTCAAGGGTATCTCGGGCTTCCTTCGCTGACTTTGCATCTACTATGAGGGGTAGAATGTTGTCATCTATAGATTTTTTTATGCATTTTAATGCAAAGGCGTTATTTTGCCTTTTCACTTCCATTTTTTTTTAACTTCATACATCTCTAGTTTTTGTTTCGAGTTTCTTAGCTTATTAGCTTCCCCATTTGTTGAGTGTGGCACACTATGACTCAACAAGAAAATTGTATTGCAAACATAGCGGCTTCTCTATTATCAACTTCAATCAAATTAGATTGTCAATTGTCTTTCTGGTTTTGACTCTAACTCATGGTGGCTAAAAAAATATCAAATTGATTCACTTTCAACACAATCTTTATTTTAGAAAGGAAACATGTGCAGAAAATACTTTGACAAAATCCTTTTTAATTTGAAAGTTTAAAAAGCTTTTAATGTCTTGTTCTAAAGTATTTCTCTTTTTCTGAGCAAAAAATAATTTTCGACAAAGCCAAAATCGTATGATTGATTTAAAACCATATGAAAACCTTTTTTTTAAACTGTTTTAAAAAATTACATAACAATTTTAACAATAATACCCTTCATCCAAAGAACATAAGAAATAAATGATATTACTTTTGCCATGCACCTTGGCATTTTCAGGCTTAGGAATACACTATAGTTTTCGTGCCATTCGAGCCTTCCCAGTTCCGAATTCGTAATTCGAACTTTCATCACGATGTCCTCAAAGATGACCTCGTTTGACCTTCACCACAGATTTGAATCTCGTGCCTCTTAAGAGGACCATATTGGCTTCGTGCCATAGATGTGACTTGTTCTCGTTTCGGGTATGTCGTCGTCAACACATTTTTTGACACAGAAAGTATGCGGCTAGTGGCTAATTTTACATGTTGGTTTGGTTTTGTCAATTCAAAAAAACTATTTTCTTAAAATCTGGTTTCTCTTTGATTTCATATTCCTCTTGAATCGTCTCCCTCGAGTCTTCGTCATTTTCGTTTTTTAAAATATCCAACTTTCTTTTTTGCAAAACCTGCTTCATGCAATTAACCTTTTTCTCCTCCTCAACTTCTTGATGTATGATGTTTTCTTTGGAGTCTTATCTAACTTGGGCCTCTAATAACATCACAAAGAATGAAGAGAGATCATGGAGCAAAGGTTTTTTCTTTTTAATATTATAAATTAATTGTATTGGAGATTTCAACATTAAATGACTAAAATGAAACTCAACTAAATTTCACTAACTAAAATTAACTTGGAACACTGAGTAAAAATGATAACACTTAACAGGTGGCTGGATTAGATACTCCCATAGGAATAAGGAGTTCCATGTTAATGTGACACATCACTATGTGCCGTTGCATTCACGTTAGCATAGGAAGGGCCAAGTCACTTATTCCTAACGTCGCCAAAAAATTCACTTGATAATCGCAGTTCTTTCCTTCCTATGAAAAAATATCAATCAATGCCTACATGTAGGACGTTCCGGTTTACTGGAAGGGGTGTTTATGTTGGTAAGCCTCAGCACTTTCCGAAATCCTATACAGACATACGGCTAGGTAATTCACTTGCAGACATTTTCAAATGGATAGCTCAGTGTGTTTTACAGGAGCATTACTCTGGAGTACGAATTCAGTTATGCATCACAAACCAAAGTGAGCCCTAAAAATCTATTGTTAAGGGGGCTTGTGCCATTTTTCAACCTCTTTTTTGGTTCTCCTTCAATGAATAACTTGTTTGGTAGATGAAGCACAAATTTGTGGAAAATATGACTACGAATATTAAATCATTGATACATGTTAGCAACCAATTTATATTAGTAAAAAAATCAGAAATGCCATGCGAAGTGTGGAGCTCTGCATAATGGAAATGTGGGGATCAAATTTCATGGGAAGTCTCTTAGAACTCATAATTGGACAAGGCGACCGTGCTTGGAATTATGGTGCAGAATCCAGAGGCCTCTACATACCTCCCCTTCTTTTTTGACTGACGGTGAGATATCTCCTTATGCTGCAATTTTTTATAAAAAACATAGTAACTATACCGACTAGTTCCGGTGATTTCACTTCTTTTTACCAGCGATGGTAACTGCTCCCATTGTGTTGGTATTATTATCTCTTCCATGAGTTTAAACTCACCATTGTGTTGAGATATTAATCTTATTGTGGGTTAAGTGTCATTTCATTTTATTTTATTGTTTGTTTGGTGTGATAGATAGTTCAATTTTACTTTAGTTTTACTCAATAAACTTTGATTTCTACTTCAATCATTTATTATTGATGTTTACAATGTAATATATTTAGCCAAATATTTAAAAAGGAAATCTCCACTGCACTTTTTGGTTTTATTCTTTATGGTTTTATTCTTTATCAGAGTATTGGAGGACCAAGTGGCATAAAACACCAGAGAGAGTTGCGCCTCAAAATTTTTGGGTTCGCAAAGAAAAGGCGTGAGAGGCCGAGAAAAAGAATGCAGTTGCGCACCTTTAAAAAAGACTCGGTGCATCATATACGAAGCTCAACCAAAATAAATTGCAAACAAAGTAATAAAATTACGAATTTGTAGAGCTCTTAAAAGTTGTGCACCCCATGCATTGAAGGACTGTTCACATTTGTGCATCAAAAAGATGTCAGAGTTGCACACACGAGTTAACGAAGTCCACCCAAGAAAAATCCGCCCAAGAATTCCTTCAAAGTCAAAGGTTCATATTTTTTTAATTCACGAATACATGTGAAAGGAGTATTTGTTGTTTTTCTAATCTCAAAAAGGTTCACAACAATAATTCATAAAACACTTTATTCATGCAAGGCCCTACTCATGAAATGTTTTAATTCATGATTTAAAAAAAAAAGGATTTTAGTGATTTTAATTTTAATTTTAAAAGAGATATCGGCTTCGTCTAAGTGAATTTATTTGTTTAAAAAGGGTTTATTAAAAAAATCAAGGTTTTTTTTTAAAAGAGGGTTTACATTTTTAAAGGAGATATTTTTTTTAGAAGGACTTGAGAAGGGTCTGCAATGTTGTATTTGAAGAAATACAACACCTTGCCACAGACTCCGACTCTTTCTAGCAAAAATTACCAGTTTTGGTTTTTCAAAATGAAGACACTCGTGCAAGCCCAATAGTGTTGTAATACACTTCAAAATACCTATGTAGAGCCAACCCAAGAAGCATGGGTGGCCATGTCCAATAATCAGAGGAATGAAACTACTAAACACATAAGGAAATAACACAGAGCCAATTATTGGATACAAAACTCATTTGATGACTCTATTTTTGACAAGATAACTGGTGCATCTGCAACACATGAAACTTGGGGAATCTTGAAGGTTATGTATCAAGTTAATGATACACTGAAGAGAGTTAAATTAGAGACAATGAGATCACAGTTTGAAACCCTAAAGATGAATGACACAAAAAATGTCAATCAATTCATGACTAGAGTCGTGGGAATAGTTAATCAGATTAAGCTCATCAGTGAAACCATTTCAGGTCAGAAATTTTTTCAAAAAGTCCTTCGAAGTCTACCCTATTAATATGACTTGATTAAAACAAGCATTTTGGAATCCAAATATTTTACAATTTTCTTGGTAGAAAAGTTGACTGGATCACTTCTGGCACACGAAACAATACTCAACTTGGAAAAAGATTCCATAGAACAAGCTTTCAAAGAACAACTTTATTTTGGTAGACGAAGACGTAGAGGATATAGAGGCAGAAACAAGTGAGGCAGAGGCCGAAGCAGAGGCAAATATGAACATCATCATGCAATAGACGAGACTCCATAAAACCAAACTCAGAGAAGTAGCCCATAGATCAAATCGAAGGTCCAATATTATTACTGCAAGAAATTCAGGCATTATGAACATGAATGTACAATGAAACAGACATATCAGCAAAGAGGTAGTGTCCATCTCTACAGCAATGAAGGAGAATCCTCTGAAATAATGTTTCTTTCATGCCATGTTTTTGAAGACACTAACAACAAGGATCTTTGGTTGTTGGAGGGTGGCTGCATCAATCATATGACCGGTAATAAAATTATGCTTTCTTATCTTGATGCTTCCATAACATCAAAAAATACTCTTGGAGATCAATCTTGCATTAAAGTTGAAGGAAAAGGTATTGTCCCTATTCTTACTAAACAAATTCAACAAAAATGCATACCTGATGTTTATTATGTTCCACATCTAAAGCATAACCTCATTAGTGTAAAAAAACTAATGGAACATGGTTATGATGTAATATTCCAAGGGAATACATGTTATATGTATGACAAATTTCCCAATAGAAGACTATTCGCAAAGGTTGAAAAACCCAATAATAGGAGTAGTTCAAAATCATTATTCTGCCAATAATCGTGATGTTTCCTTTTACTCTTAGAAGTCGAAATCTATCATAGTCTTTAGTCCACAATGTATTTAGAATAGATGCATCTCAGCCATAACATTCTAGATATGGTCATATCCCATTCAAGACTCTGAATTAGCTTCAGAAATAGTCAATAGGCATTGGCCTCCCTACTATGAATGAAAATTACTGTAATTGTGAAATTTGTGTTCTGTCCAAGAATAAAACAGATAACTTTCCCACATATTCCTCTACAGCAAAAGAACCTTTAGAGCTTGTTCATACATATTTATGTGTTCCAATGCAAACACAGTCCATTGGTGGTAGTCCTTATTTTCTAACATTCATTGGTGATTATAGCAGGAATACACTGGCGTATTTTCTAAAAAAATAGATCAGATACATTCTCAAGGTTCAACGAATTCAAAGAAGAAGATGGAAAGAAGATTGGAAATCCTTTAAAATTACTCAGATCTATTAGAGAAGGAGAGTACAACTCCAATGAATTCAAATTATTTTGTCAACAGTAAGAAATCATAATGTAGAATACAACAAGATGTACTCCACAATAGAATGGAGTAGTAGAAAGGATAAATCAGTCAATCATGAACATGGCCATATCTACGCTTCGTGAGAAGAAGTTGTGAAAATGAAGTGATATGTATGAGAAAGTATATGGTTCAAATACCCCTCATTTACCCTCTAAAAGGGGCATACTTAGGCACTTATATGTTATAGTGGTAGTTGTTAGAATCAACTTGTGTTAAGAGTATGAGACCAACCTAGTTGTTGTTTCATGTAAATAATAATAATAATAATTCATGTTATTTAGTGTCAGATTTATTTATACTTAAATGTTCTCCCACTTTCCGAAGGTGTTAGATTTAATGAATGAATAAAAGAAAATTCCACATAAAATTTATTTTATTTCTCATTATTGTCAATTGCCAACTCTTAATTAGTAATTTCTCATGGTAAGGTTCTTTCACTAGTAATTTTTATTTTTATTTTTTATTTTTTATTTTTTTATTATATATATATATATATATATATATATATATATATATATATAATCTTCAGTTGTAGAATAGATCAAAACCATAGTATTGTAACATGTGGCTCTAATACCACTTCTAACATCCACCAATAACCTTCAAGAAAAAATTATTATTATCTTTTTTTTACTTTCTAACTAAGTTTATACTTACTCAAGTAATTTTCATCAATTCTGTGAAACAAAATTTATAATCCACTCAAACTATTTACATGAAGGTGGTTTATTACTATGGGAACTATTACCACGTCATAATCTTATTTCAATTTGGTTGTAGTATGATTTATGTATATATTTTCTTTCATGGTGCATTTTCTTAAATCTATGTATCGACTCCTTTGAACTCCAACCCTATTAAGTTATTGAATTATGGTACATATATGATATTACTTTATTTACCTGGTTGACTCTGCTTCTTGTCATATGACGTGTTAAAAGTGGATGAGCGAAACCTAGTTAGAGTGGAATTCTCTTGAAGGGTCCAATTTCTCACACTACTTGATCGTGAGCCAAGTAGAATGTAACACATGTTAGCTTCTCCATCATTAGATTTTTGGGCTTTTGATCTCACGGTTATCATGGAAACAAGGTTCTTAAGGGGTAACTACTCCTACCTTGCCCTTGTCATCTTGCACTCTCATTCTCAACACTCCTAGTGAAGTTCTCCAACTATCCTAGGTTTTCTTCCCTATGGGATGGCTTCTGTTAGCCTTGAGTGTATATATTAGGCTGTAGATTCAAAACCACTCATGAAATTTGTTAAATCATAAGACTCATAGCTACTCTATTGCTCTGCGAAAGTTAATTCACAATCTATAACACAAATCATAAACATGCAAAAGGAAACATCACACATGCACAAAGATTTATCTAAGGGAAAGCAACTTCTCAAAACCCCTTCTTATTTGTATTGCATTAATCAAAGAATAGAAATTAATACATATTCTTGTTCAAGCCTGAGCACAATCTGCAAGTGTATAGTTTATCTCTCTGTCTGACTCATTGACTGTAGCCAACACTTAACCAATTTTCAAGCCCTCCAAGATCCTATTTCATTCTGTTGTTCCTTAAATAATTTGGCACCTATTAATTAGGAATTTCCCTCAATTGGATTATGCAATATCTCTAGGGTCTTTCTCTAACTGCATGCACCACTTCTACACTTCGAAATAGTCTACAACTAGTAGTACAATGCCTTTGAATCTCCATATCAACTAGCTAGCTTGGATTATCTTCATGCACGAGCTAATTTAGGTTGATTGATCAGTTATTGGGATAATCACTAAGTGTGGTTAAAGTCACACTTCCACATCCTGACCTTCCATTACTTCCTCCAATAGTTAGAACTAGTTTAACTGACCATAACATAGTTTAACTGAATTAAATTGCTACAATTGAAAGTATGTCAACCTAGGATCCCAAAATATAGGAATCGTTGCACACAACTAAACTGCATGCCCCTACCTTGAATTAACTAAGTTAGACTCCTATTTTTGAAGAATCAAATTAAGAAAAATAAACTTGAACTCATTAACTCAAATTGAATGTTTTTAACTGAGCGACAAGAGCCATTTCGCCTCAGTTAACTCCTCCAAGTTGTCTGTTGATGTGGAATTTCAAATTTCCTCAATTTGATTAAGGAAATATCAAAGTGAGACTTTCTTGTTGCATTTTGAACACTCCCTCTTAACAAGAAAGGGATTATCAACCAACACTATCCCGCACCTATGGAATGTACTGCATGCAACACCTCTCACCATTGCTTCTGTTTCTACAACAACATATGCAACTGTGAAGAATCCAAAAAACAAACTAAATCAATCATTCCTGCAATTGTCTACTAGGAAAATTGTGTTGTTGTTGACTCTGCTACTGAACATTATTCTTTGTTTTTAACACTCCTCTGCACTCCTCACTATCTGAATGGCATTGATCCTCTTGCTACTGAATATTGTGGTCCCCCGTAGCAAGGTAATGATCCATGACGTGAATGCCTCAATGGACCCTGCCCAAATTTATGCAACTCTTGGATTAATGATCTACATCACTCCACCTCAATCCTTGAGGTATAGTTTAATGTTCTCCCTTTTCCCACTTAGATCGAACCCATTATTCGAGGTCCTTAATTTAGTGTATGTCTCCACACTTCTTCCTCTCTGCCTCTCCATTTGTAGTTGGTCAACAAATTCCCGAGGCTTCTTCTAAGGTTGCATGTTGAAAGGTCTAACATGCTTCCTCTCAACCACCATATCTCTAGTCTATGTGCTTCTCCTCAAGGCTTTATATGCATCTTCTACCTCAAGTTCAATAGATTCTTGACTCGAGCACTCATCTATTTCACCTGCCTCATGGATATGTGTCTCAGGAGTGCTTTCCCTTTTCTGAAGATCACATTGTAACCACAGTCTTCTAAAAGTGCAACAAAGATTATATTTTTCTTTAGTCCTTGAATGAACATGACATCCTTGAATCTGAGAGGGGAGCTCAACTCCCTATGAAAGGTGACTATACCAATCCTAGTCAAAATGTACCTTTCATCATCTCCAAACTCAATGTTCATATGGGGATCTTTCTCCTCCATGTCACTGGAAAATTCTCTATTCCCCTTCATGTGGAACGAGGCACCACTGTTTAGGTACCACACACTCCCCATCACTATACTCTTCATGCATGAAATGAGAGTGAAGTCTAGCTAGAACTATGAATCCAAAACTTCACCTGTTCCTGCTACTGCAAGATCCTTATTGCTTGCCTTCTTGTGTGGACACTTAGTGGCATATTTTCTGAATTCATGATAATTGAAACACTGAGTTTTGGATAAGTATTTCTTCTTTCCCCCTTGAATGGATTCAACTTCACCTTGGGACTTCTTTCCCTTGGCCTTCCTTCCTTTGCTTACTAATGCAAAGTCCTCTTCCTCTTCTTTGTATAAGGTCCCATCTCTAGTATTCTACCTTATTTCCTCTTGTACCAGGTTAGAGCATAAGTGCTTCCAACTCAGTAGTTTCTCCCTCCCATTCAGTGACAGCTCTTGGGAAGGCTGAGATGGGATAGAGCTACCAAATATTCTTTAGGGAAATTAAAATTGTCCCCACCAAGTTCATCATGACACTATGTAAACTTTCTCAGATACTACATAATTGTGTCATTCACCTGCATCTTGAAACTTCGAAGTTTATCATTGAGTGCTAGCTTCTTGTGGTCACTATTTTTCTGGAACAATTCTGTCAGTGTACTCCACATCATGAACATATTTTATTTTCCTTGGATATTCGAGACAATATGATCCCGTACTCCATCCAAGATGATTCTCCTCACCTTGCCTACATATTTCTTCCACTTAGCAAGTTTATGAGCATCAAATGCTTGATATTTTGCAACATCTGTCTTGATGTATTCTAGCAACCCATTTTCATCCAATATTTCCTCCATGTGCTCCTTTCGTGTAACCATATTTGAGGTGAGTTCCAAGGGATACTCTAGCCTTAGTCCGTTGTAATCCATCTTCTTTGTCCTGAAGAAAACCTGGAACAATGATCTTCAAATTCAAATCTCTGAGGCATGACTTTGAATTTCCTGTTCTATTGTGAATTCAACTCTCATACCACGTAAAATTTAGGTTGTTTATTCAAAACTACTCATGAAATTTACTAAATCACAAGACTCAAAGCTACTCTACTACTCTGTGGAAGTCAATTCATAATCTAGAAAACAAATCATAGACATGCAAAAGGAAACATCACACATGCGTAGAGATTTATCTAGGGATTTTTTTTTCTCAAAACCCCTTCCTATATGTAGTGCATTAATCAAAGAATAGAGATGAATACATAGGCTTTCTCAATCCTGAGCATAACATGCAAGTGTATAGTCTATCTCTCTACTTGACTCGCTGACGCTGGACAACACTTAGCCAATTTTGAAGCCCTCCAAGCTCCTATTTCCTTATTTTGTTCCTTGAGGAATTAGGACCCTATTAATTAGGAAATTCACTCAATTGGATTGCACAATTACTCTACATTTTTCTTCTGATTGCATGCACCACCTGTACACTTCATAATAGTCTACAATTGATAGCACATTGCCTTAAAATCTCGATCTAAACTAGGTAACTCAAATTATCTGCATGCATGAGATAATTTAGCTTGATTGATCAGTTATCTAGATGATCACTAAGTGTCATTAAAGTCACGCTTCCATAACTTGACCTTCCACTAGTTTCTCGAAAAAATAGAACTAGTTTAACTAACCATAACTAAATTTAATTGAATTAAATTGTTACAACTAAAATTAACTCAACATAGGCTCGTAAAATTTAGTAATCATTTCACAGAACTAAACTTCATGCCCCTAACTCTAATTAATTGAGTTGAAATCATAATTTTTATGAATCGACTTAAGGGTACTCAACTTAAACTCATTAACTCATATTGAGTGTTCTTAACTGAGTGACAAGATCCATGTCACCTTAGTTAACTCCTCCAAGTTATCTGTTGATGTGTAATTTCAAATTTCCTCAATTTGATTAAGGAAAAATCAAAATTTAGAGTTTCTTGTTGCATTTTCAACATTGAGCACATATGATGAAGGTTTCATGTCTTTGGTTCCTTTTTCCTACATTTTTATCTTCTAATATGAGTTGTTAACTTCCACTATTATATTTTCCTTAGCATCTATGGCTACAATGGCATGGAGCAATGTCGAGTCGATTGTTGGGTTTTGACACTTTTTCTACACAGGTAAGGGTATCATAGTTTTTTCCCCTTTTACTTCTATAGGTATTGAAGTGAGAGTTTGAATCTTTGTTCTCTTTTTTTTAGTGCGCATTTACAAAATTGGCAAAGAATTCAGTTTTAGGTATAGTGAATTCCTACGTCATTTTCTTTCTTTATTTTCTAAAACTCAAGTTGTGATACTAATTTTGGAATGTCTGTCATTGCTGCAGGTTAGGGTTTGTGCCCCCTTACTCAACAATTTGGGCATATTTATCTTGAAAAATATTTAAAGTCATTGTCGTTATTTGATTCAATTTCTGATATGGGTTTGTGCTTTTATCACGTTCTTTCACCAATCGCTTTATTTGGCCAAGGACTCTCTTTAATGATTCAAATTTAATTTTTTAGTTTTTGAGCTTAAGGCATGCATAGAGTTAGTGAACTTATATGTGCAGTGTAATAATCATGACCTTCTTATAATTCTCTCATATTGATAAAATTTATTTCCAGTTTATTGTTGAAAAATGTATCCCCTCGAACATGGTTTTACTAGTTTTAAAAATTATAGTTCAATACAAATTCTTTGGTTTTTTGTATCGGTGTGTGTGTTACAACCTACATCTATAAAAAAACAAAAAAGGAAAAACCTTTGGTTTTATATGTCCATAAAACCAAAGTTTTTTCCTTTTTTGTTTATATATATATATATATATATATATATATATATATATATATATATATAGATAGATAGATAGTTCTCTCTCTATTGTACATGCTCTTGATTTCCTACAACATATTATGGAAGGGGTATTGGTTATGAACATTCTAAACCATCTCCAAGGTATATAAATTTTGGTCATCCACTCACTATTTTTGCTTTTATACTCGTAGGCTTATTATATCATTCTATTCTACCTAGCTTGCAATAAACATTTAATTTATTATATCATTTGGTTATACTTATATGTTCTCATTCCTAAGTGTGATTTACATATTAAAATTAATATCCCCAATGGGGTACAGACTTGTTGAATACATATTAGGTTATTATTACTTCATGGCATGACTTATGTTAATATGTCTAGAGGCGCCCATCAAATTCTTTCTTGTGCAAAAAGATATTTTTGGATGATGATATCCACATGGTCATGGTACAATTAAAGTTTTACTGGCGTGTATTGAATCTCTCCTGGATGTTTGGTTATACAGTACCCCATGGTTATGAATGTTGCATGTTCAGCTTGGCCTCAGAATACTGCACACCAAATCCTTTATCGCTAGGTCTGCCTCCTTCACATGGGATGCATGCGATCGCACTGACATGGATAGATGATAAGGATGCAAGGATGAAAATTGAGGGAGGGGATCTCCCCACACAAAATGCTAATCTCTTCTACCTTTGACATTTTCGCTCCCTTTCCTATTTTCATTCACCATTTTCTGTTGAGGTTTTTTTTGCAGCGTTGTTTCTTCAATAAATGTCATGTACCAACACCCTTGTTAGTGTACATTTGTATTTGTCTAGGATTTAAATGCACACAATTTTCTTATGGTAGAGCCCACCTTTTTTTTTTTCTTTAAACTGATCTTGCATATGGTTATGGTGTCTCTACTACCTAAATTTCCATAGAATATATATTTTGCTTTCCTCTAGAATTATATCTCGCAGTTCTAATGCCTTTACCTTTGTTTTGTATGTATACCACTCATACCAGGGTTCCCACCAGTTTCAGGTTTTGCTCGCCTTCAAGTAATGTTGTTTTCTTTTATGAAATTCACCTGTGCCTTAGCTTATTTATTTGTGTTATGTGCGAGGATGGCCTTATATGCAATCTATATGTGTAGTAATAAAAATTCCCACTCTATCTGGATAGGGATTAGTAGAGGTCAAATGAATTGATTTGATGATTCTAGATACAATGGTGAATGTAAGGTAAGCGCCTAGAGGTTTTTTTTTACCTTCCTTTTAATTTTATTTTAGAAATGGGAAGTTTTGATTTTATTATTATGGAAAATGACTCCTATGTTGGTTTTCCTCATTGATTTCCTATAATAAATTTCACATCGGGTCATCCTTTTTACTTTCAATTTTTTTTTCCTCGATTTCATTTTTTGCCAACCTGCTATTGTCCAAAAATATTTTCGCATAGAATTAATAATAACTCCTCTCTTCTTATTGGAACAATAAGGAGTACGTGCAACCTTTAATGGGTCAAGTATTAATGTTTAATTCCTCTATTTGTGTTATTTCCCTACTAACTCAGACGTGTGCAATAGAGTATTTGTACTCTGGTTTCGCTATAATGTAGGTACCAACATATCTTTGGAAAACTCTTTTACCCCTACATGACATGATAGCACAGTAACCATGTAATTTCTATTGCTAATTTTTCCATCTCGGTTTCATTTCACTCTTGGGAGCTCGATTCAGACCTGTGGTCCTACTAAGAAATTCATTGACCACCACCATTGCTGACTATTTCTTCCTTGCATGACGTATGGAAGTTATGCGTTAATTCGCTATTGTTACTAGTTTAATGTGTAAATTTCTTTGGAAAACCTGGTTAAGAGGGAGCTTGATGTAATATGAAACACAACGATTGGTAGTTTTTTAGAATTCTATACTCAACATAACTTGTTCCTCCAGTTCGTGTTTATAAAATCACTTTAGAATAATTTATTCACTTCTCAGACCTATTTTAGGCAGTACACTATAGATCAATGAATGTATGTTTTAATATGTGTATGTAATTATGTTTTTGTCCCTTCCTTGGTTTTATAGAGTTGAAATCTGTAAGTGGATAGTTGCCTATATTTGTAAGCATATATACATAGGAATTCCTTTTCATGGTATGTATTAGTTGGATTGCACTTTAATATTAGTATTGTTATAATTTATGGAATGGAGCATGGATCGATTTTTTTTCACTAGTCAATTATGTGTAAGGAAAAACATAGAAATATTTATCATGCATATTCTCTTGGATACAATTTCTTTTCCGGTTTCCATACAAAAGTCGTTGTTGATATCTTTTTGTGAGAATACAAAATCAATTTTTAGCTATAAATGAGCCCTATTGAGTAATTTATAATTAAGTGAATTTTTTATTTAAAGGTAGTCTACTATATAATGATACTTGAGTTCTTTCTCAATAACATTTTAATTTTTCTGTGAATTATGTTTCACTAGATATTAGAGTCAGCATGCACTCTAAATATTAACACCGAGGTTTTCAACTCTCTTCCTCTTGGTATTTTTTTTTATATTTACCTCACCATTACCCCTCTTGGCTCAATTGA
The DNA here is from genome assembly GCA_031772625.1 of Pinus tabuliformis. NCBI lineage: Eukaryota > Viridiplantae > Streptophyta > Pinopsida > Pinales > Pinaceae > Pinus > Pinus tabuliformis. The sequence goes on along the minus strand of CM062813.1, from coordinate 371,490,834 downwards.
TTATTTCCTACTGTAATTTTTCTCCTTATGCTATCTCCTTGAACCATTATCTCTTATACCTATGAAGACCTTGCATGCACAATTTTTTTTCCTTTTTAATTCTATAGTCAGAATATTTACTATAAGAAAACCATAACCCTATAGGTGTTGGATCCTACCTTGAACACACTAGATTACAAACATACATAGCAATTTTAACCTTAATTTCCCTCGATTTCTTTAAACCTATTGTGTGAAACCAACTAGCTGGTAAACTCCATATTCCACCTTAATAAAAAATATATTTTATGATGGAAAATTGCATTCATAGTAGCCAATGATTAATAATAAAAGAAAACTAAAATTTATAATGTCTGTAGCATCAATCTTCAAGCACAACTAAAAATTATAATAACAGAATACATGTATCTTATCCATAAAATCAGATTTCCAGTAGAATTAAATTTATGATATCAATATCCAAGTCAACATATTCATGTAACTATGCATATAAAGAAAGAATAAAATCACAACTAATCTACCTTGAATCACCAATTGGGGAACACTTGGGAATTTTGCACCTTTTTCTAACCAACCTTGAACTGAAACCTCTAGTTTTCCCCTTAGCTGAGATGTACTTGCCAAAGTATCAACAACCCCTATTGATCCATTCAGTTGGTATTTTATAACTTTTCTTCCATAATCAATTTTTTCTTCAGCAGCTTCCTACTTTGGTAATTCTAAAATTCCATTTGCCTAGGATTTTCCTTTAAAACCCATTTTTCTCTACCACATGCTTTACTCTTATTCATACTTAGCATCTTTCGCTAGCAAAGCGATTTAATGAATTTTTCTCTCCTATCCATTATATCTTATCTAGAAGTTCTTATCATGGAATATTTATCTCAATCTCATCCACTTTGGCAAGAATCTCTTAGTCAAGTGCCTCATTCCCAAGTAATTTCACTCTTCTCTATTTATCAATAAAATTACTTATTACATAAGCATTTTAATGTATTTCTTTGATTAAAAAATCATGACTTTTCTTCCATTCACACTAACATAACTCAGTCTGAACAAAGAAAATAACATTACAGAAACATAGGGGAACTACATTCTTCCCCGCTTTTAATTCACAACTTCCCAGTGTTAATTTCCCAATTACTTCCTTCCGGAATAGTGCTAGATAATTATGTTTTGTCTCATCTTCCCATTCCCATGTGGCCTCTTCAGGATTGTAATTGTTCCATTGCACTTTAACCCAAACGATAACTCCATTCTGGAGCCAAATCTCTTTTCGGTCTAGGATACAGAGAGTTTTTGCCAGAAATTCTCCTTCGGGTTCCACCTGTAGCATTTTCCAATCAATTATATGAGAGCTATCATCTACATATTTCTTAAGAAAATATACATGAAAAACATTATCAACTCTAATATGACTGGGTAATGCTAATTGGTAAGCTACAGGCCCAATTCTGTCGAAGATTTTGCACAACCCACAAATTTTTGGGGCTAATTTTGTATAGGTTACCATCCTTAAGGTATGTTTCCTTGGTTCAACCCTCAAATAGACATGCTCTCCAACATTAAATTCCCTATGTATCTATTTTTTCAGCGTAGCTTGTATGCCTGTCCTCTGTGATTTTTATGTTTTGTTGAATGCTTCATATTATTTGCTCCATTTCTTGCAAAACAGATGATTCGAGTATAAATTTATTCTCCACCTGACTCCAACCGAGAGGCATATGGCATTTTCTGCCATATATTGCTTTATAGGTACTCACTTTTATGGATGTTTTATAGTTTTTATTGTAATAAAATTCCATCAAATGTAGAAATTCCTCCCATTTAGTAGGTCTATCCATTGCATACATTCTTAGCATGTCTTCTATTATCTAGTTGGTTCTCTTAGTTTGCCCATTTTTTTAATGACGATATGACATGATGAAATTTATATGAGTTCCCATGCCCCTAAATAATATCTTCCAGAACATTGAGGTGAATTTGGAATCCCTTTCTAACACTACCATCTTGGGTACTCAGTGTAGTTGAAAAATATCCATCATGAAAATATTGGCAATCAATGTTGTGCCATAAGTGGATTGTACGGGTATGAAATGGGTTTCCTGGTCCTTGGTAATCCTTTGATAAAACCCAATGAAATTATTTCTGATTTCCATTCTAGGATAGGTAGTGGATTCAACAACTCGACAAGGTGTTGATGTTTAATCTTAAACTCTTGACATTCTAGTCATTTGGATAGATATTCGGCCACCTCATTTTTCATACCTCACCAAAAGAAGTTATTTCCTAACACGTGATCATATTTTGGTACCCACGATGTCCTGCATATGGTTTCTTATTATACTCATCTAATAATATTCATTTCAGGGCATTCACATTGGGAATATATAATTGTTTCCTATCAATCAACAAATTTATAGAATTTTCATCATAGCCAAGAATGTTAGTTTTTTGCATTTCTTGTTCGGTTTTCAAGTATATAGGGTCACTGGTTGTTGAGATCTTTATTTGCTCCACCAAATCTGTACTAAAACTAATAACTTACACCCCCATTGGAGTATAAGCATGTATGCTTAAAGCATCTCCTATCTTGTTTTATTTCCCTTTGATGTGTTTAATGTCAAACTTAAACTCACTAAGGAATTCCATCCATCTAGCTTGTCTCACATCGAGGTATGGTTGGATGAAAATATATTTTAGGCATATGAGATATGTTACTAAACTGAATTTCTTCCCTAACAAATAATGCATCCACATATTTAAGGCATGTATTACAACAACTAGCTCTAATTCATATATAGCATAACTCCTTTCATGTGTTTTCAACTTTCTAGACTCATAATTGACCACTGAATTTTATAGCATTAAAACTCCTCCTATCCCTTCCATACAGGGTTCAGTACAAACTATAAAATCTTTATTTTGATCTGTAAGTTTTAGAATAGGAACCACTATAAGCAGATATTTCATCTTATTAAAACTTTCCTCACATTTGTTTGTCGCTTAAAATTTTACTCCTTTCTTCTGGAAATATGTAATAGGATGTGTTAGTTTCAAAAATCTCTCTATAAATCTTTCGTAATACCCCTTAATTCCCATAAAATGAAGGGACAATAGGCACATCCTTTGGTATGGGTCAATTTACCATGGCCTTAATCTTTTCTATATCAAATGCTAGTCCTTCATTTAAAATGATGTGGCCCAAGTACTGGATTCTATTTTTGTAAACTTCATATTTGCTAAATTTGGCATATAACTGATGTTTTCTTAAAGTTTTCTACAATAATTTTAGGTGCTCCTTATGTTCCGCTTCATTCTTAGAATATACCAGAATGTCATCAATAAATACCAACAAAAATTTATCGAGATACTTATTAAGTACTTTGTTCATCAAACACATAAAGGTTGTTGGGGCATTAGTAAGACCAAATGTTAACACTACAAACTCGTAGTGACAATATCTGGTTATGAAAGTTGTTTGAAAAATATATTCATTTTTTATTCCTAATTGATGATATCCTATCCTTAAATCAATTTTTGAGGAAATGGTTCCCCCCCTTACATGATCAAATAGATCATTTATGTGGTGAAATGTATATTGATTATTAATAGTTAACTTGTTTAGTTGTCGATAATAAATGCAAATCCTAAATGTATCATCCTTATTCTTGATGAATAACATAGGAGCTCCCCATGGTGATACACTAGGCTTATTATAGCCTTTGTCCAATAGTTCTTGTAGCTACATTTTGATCTCCAATAATTTAGGTGGACTCATTCGGTAAGGGGCTCTAGACACTGGGGCTGCACCAGGTATCAAATAAATGGAAAAGTCTATATCTCTGTGAGGGGGTAAACCTAGACATTCCACCAAAATACATCATGAAACTCCTTAATAATTGGCACGGGGTCTAATTTTGATTCTTCTCCTTGTTGTTATCTTGCTTCTACATGAACCATAAATAATTGACACCCCTTCCATTCACTTTCTTCATTTGTAAGGCTGAGATTTGAATGACTGATATGGGTTTTGGTATTCATTGGATTATTTGAGTTTGCCCATGTTGATTCACATAACTCAGTGTTTTTTCTAAACAGTTATAATAGCCCCTTGTTTTTCCAACCAGTCCATGCGAATCATTACATATTATGATCCTCGAGGAAGTATGTTTAGGTTCATTGTTCTAATATAGCCATTTAAATAAAGATGGCATTGATTTACTTGGTTGGTTAGCCTTCTCTTCATGCTATTTTCTAACTATACTAGGCAAGAACTTTTATATTTTTCAGTTTTAAGTTTAGAATTTTCTGCTATTTGTGGACTAATGTAACTTAAACTAGCTCCTAGATCAACTAAAACAAGAACAGGTTGGTTGGAAATAATAACTTCAATCTCGAAAATTGTTGATTGATGTTATGCTTATCTATCCTCCAAGGTTGTGCTTATCCTGGGAATGCTTCTAGCAATATCATTCAATATGGTGGCTTCGTGGATAACTTAGATGTTTTGGATAGATCTGAGATTATGCGGCCAATCCCTCAATAGATGATTGTCACCACGCCCTTAGCACTTCAATTGTTATTTTTCTTGACCCCCACTACTATTTTACTATTCAGATCCATAGGTTTTGACCCAGCTTGAGAGTGTGCCAAATGATTTATGTTCCCCTTGCTAAATTTTTTCGTTGATGGTCCTTGCCAAAATTTTTAAGATAGCCAGGTTTCTATCATTTTGCCCCAATTGCAGATTTGGCTTTGTCCTTATTCTACCAAAACTTGGGGCCTTCATCTTTATTCAAAAACTTATAATAAAATAACCTCGCCTTTCTTACTGCTTCATCAATTGGCTTAGGATTGTCTAACTCAATCCACTCTTTCTAGACAGTGGGTAAACAGTTCAGAAACCATTGCTCCTAGGATTTTTCTTCTTTAATGTAGGGAACATGCCACAAAAAATTGGTAAAATTTTCCACAAATTCGTCCATAGTTAATTGTCCCAACCTTAACTCATATAACTCTTTTACATTATCTTCATAATAAAGTTCACCTAAGTAGCAGTTTTTAAGTTGCTTCTAGAAATTCTCCCAAGATACTTTCTTTTCCTCCAATAGATGCACACTTTTATCTTCTTCCCACCAGAGAGAAGATTTACCTTGCAACTGATAAATGACTAATCTAGTCTTTAAGTTTCTCTCGTATTCATAAACTTGAAAATATTTAGTCATATTAAGTAGTCATGCTTTTGCATCATCCTCTTTTCCCCCATCAAAAGTAGGTGGATTTATTTTCCTAAATTCGCCTTGTAGTTATGTTGGTTTCCTTCTCTTCCATGTCCTTAGATACGTTCTATCAGACTACCCCCCACTTTCAAATTGCTTTGATTATGTGCCATTTTTATTTCTTTTCAATACTTCAATTTCCACAGTTTTATGGCTAAACGTTTCAGTGAGTCCCTTGATCATCCTTCCTGCACCTCGCTAGCCTTTAACATGTGTTTCTCCTCAGATATGCAAATTCTTCCTAAATATTTCTAATAACTTCTATAAATTGAGTAGCTTTTGGGTTGGCCCTGTTTCCCGATTCAACATACAAGTCTTCACATTTAGTGATGGCTACAGCCTCCTTGGCCATTCTGCTATAGGTGTATCCATTCCTTACCTTATAATTAACACAAAATCAATTGTTAGTTCTTCCTTACATAAGATTTTCACGTCTACAGAATTATTTTTTTATTGTTTTTTCGGTGGTTCCTTAAGGCCCCAGTTGCAAACATTGGCTCTGATACGATCTGACACAACACCGCATCTTAAAAAAAAAATTATTATGTATGTATATATATATATATATATATATATATATATATATATATATATATATAGTTCTCACTCTATTGTACATGCTCTTGATTTCCTGCGAGATATTTTGGAAGGGTTATTGGTTATGAACATTCCGAACCATCTCCAAGGTATATAGTTTTTGTTCATCCGCTCCCTATTTTTGTTTTTATACACGTAGGCTTATTATATCATTCTATTATACCTAGATTTCAATTAAAGTTTAAATTATTATATCATTCAATTATGATTACATGCACTCATATTTAAGTGTGATTTACATATTAAAATGAATATCCCCAATGGGGTACACCCTTTCTTAATACGTATTAGGTTACTATTACTTCATGGAATGACTTATGTTATAATTTATGTGTATAGGTGATGAACCCTAGAAATGGGTAATTATATGGGCTCATTTAGCCTCCTAATTCGACTTAATCCACTATTCTCATTAGTTTATTGCATTTTTTTTATTATATTTATGCTAATAGAGTGAATTGGGTTAGTCATTATGCCAAAAAGTCTAATGTGTGCTTTATGTAGATTTTTGGTCAATTTTGAGACAAAATCAAAGGTTTTAATGAGCACTTGGCAGCCAAATTCGTGGAAGAACAAGGGAGAGGATTTGTAGGAAGGTGTCCCCTTCATTTATGAGCCCTTACCTCGAATTCTCCACCAGCAGCTCGGAGTTCAAGGGCCACCACATCGATGATCACAAGGGCAGCCGAGCAGGGCTAGTAAAGTCGCTGTTAACTGCAAGTTTTCACAGCCGACTTCCTAAAGTTTAGGAGGACTGTTGGGGTCCTAAATTTGTATAAATAAGAAGGCTTAGGGCCTCAGTTTTTTTAGTTATATTGTAGGCAGATGTTAGTTAGATTTTTAGTTATATTTTAGTCATTTTTTTAGTCGATTTTCACACTCTAGTGCAGCCCTGTATCAACACATTTTCGAGCTTTTTCTTGTAGACAGTTTTTGGGATGTAACTATTATTTTTTGGTCAATAAAGATGACTCCAAATTTGCACCGGCTCTGATCTTTCTTAGGAGGCTGTAGCTCTTGGGGTTGGGTCCAACCCAAGTGCCAGTACCTCCTTTGAGTACTTTCATGTGTCTTTGCTACATTATAGAATAATTTATGTTATTTACGTTAAGATATTGCTTTGTTACTTAGGTTGTTTTTTATCATTAGAATATCTTTTCATGATTTCGGTTTATTTGACAGTTTGGTAACAGAAAGGATCTATAAAAAGGCCTTCAATCAATCCTTGGTCTCACCTCTCCCTCCTTGGGACCATGAGCTGAGACCAAGGCATACTTGCTGCCACAAAAGCATTATTTTTGCCTTTTCATGCAATTGCTAATGTTAGATTTTTAGTTCTAGAAGTTGATACCAGTCGTACTTTCATGTTTAGATCTATTCTTGCTTAGTTTCCATAGTTATCTTGCATGATTTCCTGTCCATAAACTTCTGTTCATCATGTTTATGGTTTTTAGGTCAAATTAGGTCAAAATAGATAGATCTCTGTTTTTTTCAGTCTTTGTTCAATCACTTTTGGAAAATAGTGTGCAGAGTACCTGTGATACATCCCTACCTGCCCTTCCTCCATCACACAACCTGTTCCAGCCCCTAATCAAAGATTCCTTCCCTTCATTTGCCACACTTTCCCAATTTGCCCTAATTTCTACATTGTTGTGCAACATTTCTTTCTCCATCCTTGAGAAAATTCAACTATCTTCATCACTCCTGAGCTTCATTTACCAGGTCCCACACCTCTCAACAACCTTATCCATCATTGGTTTCCACTTTCCCACTGCTTTTCCACCATCAACCCTCCAAAATCCTCTTTCGGCTCTTCCTGTAGAACTTCCTATAGAATCCCTGCAGACTTCTTGTAAAAGTTCATGTGAGTAGTTTTCCAAGATTTGATCACTGTGAAACTCTCTGGAAGGGGGATAGGGACTACTTAGTCCCTCTTCTCACCTTCCCAACCTCCTGTAAGTTACAACTCCATCTCCTTTCGCCAATCAACCTCTGCACACTTAAAAAAAGTTAAAGCACATGCATAATAATTCTGCAAAATTACTCAAAAATACAAAAGGATGCTTTTTCCATATTTTCCTTTAGAAGTATCTTAGTAACATGCATTTTACCTTTCCAAGAGTCAATGGCATCCATTTCAGTAGCTTTCATCTCTTTCCTTGCACCAGTAGGGTTAGTCGGTAAAACTAGGGTTTGCTAGGGTTCACATTTCCTTTTGTCTTTCAGCTTCTTTCTACAAGTAGATGAGCCTGTTTTGAGTTAGATTTCATCCATTATAGTTAAAAGCTTCTTCTAAGAACTCATAGAAGTTGGCTTAAGCTCCTAGCGAACTTGTGCTAGCTGATCAAGTGACAGCCTGCAATAAGAGCTAGTACTTGTGCATATAGCACTGTCGCTTCCAATTTTGTTACGAACTACCGGGTTGATAAAAGTAAAGAAGGGAGTCCCAGGAGTCGCAGCATCATTGTTGCAATATTGAAGCCCACTATATTTTTGGTGCCATTGACGGGGAAGCATCAAAGTATTTGTGATAGCTGCTTTTCTTCTATTTTCTACTGCAACCTTCTGCTAAGTAGTTTATTCCAGTAAGAGTAGAGTAGTTGTTTCATTTCCATTCTGCAATTTCATTTCTGCAAAAGTAGATTAGACATTTCCTGCTTTCATTTCATTTCTGCAAGCGTAGACTAGACATTTCTTGCTTTCATTACAGTTCTGTAATTTCAATTCTGCAAGCATAGATTAGCCTTTCAATTCCGTAATTTCAATTCTGCAAGCATAGATTAGCATTTCAATTCTGCAATTTCATTCTGCAAGCATAGATTAGCATTTCAATTTTGCAATTTCATTTCAGCAACATATATTATTCATTTCCCGCTTTCATTTCAATTCTGCAATTTTTCAGCAAGGTTTATTTTAGTTATCTGCAATTTTTTGTTCAATCAATTTCAGTTTTGCAGGTACAAGCTGAAAAAGACAAAAATCAACTAAAAAGATTTCCTTTCATTCCTTGTAGGAGTAGAGATAAGTCAGAAAAATGCTTGCTCAACACCCCCACTACTTCACACAGCCAACCTTCTCTCTTCTTAGATGGTTGTGATTAAGAAGAACCGTTAGGTGGAAAACAAGACATATTTGAAGAACCTCTAGGGGAGAAGAAGAAGAACAAAACATTCCTCTTGAGCAAATGGCTAAAAACAAAAATGTTGGGAGAAGTACCTTTTCTTCCAACTCATCCCTTCATGTTGGAAAAGGTGAAGGTGAAAATATGCTGGAAGATTTCAAGAGTGAGACGAGGCACTTTATTGCCATGCAACTGGATACCTTGTGGATCCAAAGGAAGCAAGAGGAAGCCGAGAGGGCTTTGGCCATATTTTGTCCCACGTACACTAGAAAGCATCATAGGAACGAATATCCATTTCACTCCATAGAAGTGTGTTTTGTCTGTGGAAAATACCATCCTACGAACGACTGTCCTTCCTTGCCCAGAATTAAAGCTGCATATCAGAGGGCCAAAGGAGCCACTAAACCATTCTATTTCATGAACCAAAGGAGGCCACATGGACCCATACCTTACGAGAAGGGAATGCAAGTGACATCCCAGACCTATTACAACGCCTATCAAGCCACTTCTATGCCTTCTTAGGGTCCCCCTGCTCATCCTTCCTGGTCCACACCTCCTCCTTGGTCCTTCACATCTCCATATTGATGAGCCCCAATTTTTGGTACAATTTGGGCTCATTTGGCCTACTTGCTCTGCTCAAACCATTCATTTTTTATTGCTTATGCATTCATTTCTTGGTTTATTCGTGTTGTTTGTAGGAAGAAGGGTAGGCATTCTATCTACGTGACTAATACATGATGATTTCAGGTTTTTGGCATTAAAAGGGAGCAAATACCACGAGAAAGGAGACAAGGAGACAGTAAGGTGGCACTGCTGGTTTTTAGGAGAGGATGTCCACGGTCTTGGGGACCTTCCTCGTGATTCCCACCATAGCTCCGAGCTCCAACCAATATCCCCACCGAGCTTAGAGGCAGCCAACTGTTCTACAGGAACAGCAATTACAACTGCTCTACAGGATCAGCAGTTTAACCTTCAGTTGGACAGCCGAGTTCCACAAACCAAGGAAACCTGTTGGATTATCATTTTGCATAAATACTGAGGCCGTAGACATTGATAGGAGCTTTTTGAACTTTTGCATTACTCTTGTAATTGGGAAGTACGAGCTACAGCTCGGTGTTGGTTCTTTTTGTAAGCCAATTTTGGCATGACATCAGATTTTTGGTTATGAATAAAGGCAGGCAGATTTTGATCTCATTCTGAGTTTCTAAGGGAGCTATAGCTCTCAGGTTAGGGCCCAACCTGAGAGCAATAGATCTCCTCGGTGTTGTAATGTTATTTGCCTTTTGTTCCAAGACTTTGTTTCTTTACTTTGACATGCAATTCGCATTTATAGTCTGCTGATTTAGTTTTTGTGTGATTGAGTAGGATTAGCTTATGGTTACTTTGCTTTCAGTTGCTTAGATTTGATAGGAGGTTTGTAATACACAGGAGATCTATAAAAAGGTTGTTAGAGATCACTGCCATCTCTGCTTAGAGATTGGGGTGCAGTCCATATCAACCACCAAAAAGAAACGCAGTTCTTCTCACTTCCATGCAAGCTGCAACATAGTCATTTTCGTGGAAGATCCATCCATGCACTTTTGATATTGAACCATACTTCTACATTCTTCATTCCATGCACGGCTTCTTTTCTCGGTTTTCCATTGCTGTTCATAGGTTTAATGTCATAATTAACATAGGTTAAAGAGTTCTCGTTTTTGGTGACATTCATAGACAATTTGTTTCATCTACACTGCTCCACACCATTCCATTACCTTCCTCGTCTTTTCAACCACACCTGAAGCCACTCAACCGACCTTTGTTCAGCTCGTTTACCTTCCAAGCTCTCCCATTACTCACATAGCTCCATTTACTTAACCTTTCGTGATCCCATCCTTCCAGCCATCAACCCACTGCATGCACTCTCTCTCCATCTGACTTCTCTGCTCCTGAGCCATCACCAGTTCCATCTCCATCTCACCTATCCTCCCACACCACTCCAACGCTTCACCATCTCCCAAAACTTCCACGGTCAAACATCTTGTAGAATTGCACAGACTTCCTGTAGAATCCCTGAGTTTCCTGTAGGATCCCCTGCAGACTTCCTGTAGAAGCCTGCAAACTCGGTTGCTGAGCATCCAAACGTGGTAGACTTCTGTGGACTGATGCTAGAGACCCTCTGGGACCTCCCCTAGCCATCCTGACCTTGCCCATGCTTTCCTTCCATTCAAACCGCTCCTGCACAACCAAACCCTAATCAAAAGCATCATCACAATAAATCCAACCACTTAATGAAAAAATACAAAAACATGTCTTTTCAGATGCAAGTAGCTTAGATGCATGTATTTCAGCTCACTACAAGTAATGGCATTAGTGGTAGTAGTTTCATTCACAGTTTTGCATTGTAAGGGCCTAGCTAGTCAAATTAGGGTTTACTAGGGTTTTCATGCTTTGTTGGCTTTCAGTTTCTTTCTGCAAATAGACTAGTCTCCTTTGAGTTAGCTTTCATCCATCATTCATAAAGCTTCTTCTGTGAGCATATAGAAGTTGGCTTGAGCCCTAGCGGACTTGTGCCAGCTGACCAAGTGACAGCTGCGACAAGAGCTAGTACTTGTGCATACAACACCGTCGCTTCCAAGTTTGTACGAACTACCGGGTTGATAAAATTAGAGATAGGAAGCTCCAGGAGTTGTAGCATTATTGCTACAATACTGGAGCCCACCATCTTTTTGGTGCCGTTGCCGGGGAAGTGTCAGAGTATTAGTAATTGTTGCTTTTCTTCTACTTTCTTACTCTTGCCTTCTGCTAAGTAGTTTACTTCATTTCCATTCTGCAAAAGTAGCATAAGACATTTCCTGCTTTCATAGATTAGCATTTCCTTTCTGCAAGCGTAAACTAGCATTTCCATTCTTGCAATTTCACTTGAGCAAAGTAGATTAGTTCTTTCCTGCTTTCAATTTAACTCTGCATCTTTCATAGTTAGTTGTAGATCAATCTGTCTCAGTTTTGCAGGTACCAAAAGAACAGCGAAGCAAAAACAATCAAAAGAAAAAGAAAGTCTTTTCCATTTCATGCCTCGTAGGAACCGAGATAGATCAGGCAAATTCCTACCAAACACCCCCACCACATCACTGAGTCACCCTTCTCTCTTCTTTGGTGACAGTGACCCAGAAGAACCTATAGGTGAACATCCTGAGATATACAAAGATCCTATAGTAGAAGAAGAGTTAGAGACCACTCCATCTGAAGCTATGGCTGACAATAGAAGAGAAGATGAGAGAATAGAAGGTGCCTTCCCCATCCGAGAGACCAATGGAGAGATGAAAATGAAGAACATTAGCCCCTCCGCCTTACCTCACTTCCATGGGCTGACTACTGAAGATCCGGATACCTTCCTGTTTGAGTTTTTTGTCCTTTGTAGAACCTATGACTATACTGAAGATGAGCAAAAGCTAAAACTTTTCCCTTCCACTCTTAAGGATGCAGCACTACGCTGGTTCATGGGCTTACCTGGGAATAGTATCACCACATGGGCTCAGATGCAGCAAGCTTTCAACACTAAGTACCGGGATTACTGTAGGTCCAAGGAAACAAAGGGGGAAATCTTTTGGATGACCATGGGAAATGATGAGTCCTTAGAGGATTATGAGGAGAGGTTCCAACTAAGCTATAAGCGGGCCAGGTGCACACTTGACCCTGAATCCCTCAAGTTGGTCCTGCTCCGAGGAGTCCTTGAAGACCTCTTAGATACCCTTCACATGTTAGCTGGGGGGGACATTTACCAACTGCCTTATGAGGACATCAAGACTGTGTTTAGAAACCACTCCAGGGCAGCTCGGAAACGAGGTAGAGGAAACCACCTCTCAACTAGTGTCCCTTTCTCCAAACATGAGCTTGCAAATTAATTAGAAGATCTTAAGAGTGAGGTGAGACAGACCATTGCCATGCAGCTTGACAGATTCAGGATACAGCAAAAGAAAGAATAAGCTGAGAGAGCCTTGGTTGTCTTCTGCCCTAGGTGCACAAGGAGACACCCTAAGAACGAATGTCCATTGCATTCGGTTGAAGTGTGTTTCGTTTGTGAGGAGGACCATCCCACAAATCAGTGTCCAACCTTACCTGGGTTTAAAGCCATGTACCAAGGGACAAAAGCTCCCACTGAACCTCTCTATTACCTCAACCAAAGGAGGCCACAAGGATCTAGACCTTATCAGCACGGGATGCAAGGGGCATCTCAAGCTTATTACAGCCCCAACCAATCGACTCCTATGCATTCCTGGGGTCCCCCTGCTCATCCTTCATGGTCCATGCCTCCTCCATGGTCTTATCCACCTCAGTACCCCACTCAACCTACTTCTCATTCATATCACTCACATGCCCAACCACAGCCTCAATGGAATGCACCTCAGTGAGGGTGGAGGCCCCAATACAACACTCCTCCTGCCATCTTGCCTCCACCACCAGTTCAACCTCAGCCATTACCTCCTGCTCCTCCAAGGCAACCTCAAATGCCTGCTCAACCGAACCCGAACCCCAACAATAGACAGGCCCAGCAGGTATACACTGGGGAAACCTCATGCCCTACCTATGTTGTGGAGATCCAGGAGATCAATCTTCGATCTGGAAAGACTCTACCAGATCGCCAACCTCCTCCCCCAGAGGATGAGGAAGATAAACAGGAAAGTGAACCAAAGGCTATTCCACCCTTTCCTGAGAGACTAACAACCACCACACAACCCAACCCAGAGGAGGATGAGCTTCTGGTTGAGCTCAATCAGTTGTGTGTAAAAATACCACTTCTCCAAGCCATCAAGGATGTGCCAATATACAACAAACTGGTTAAGGAGAAGTGTTTCAAACACCCAGGCAGACGGAAGAAAGATGCTTCAACTATCAATGTCATAGGACAACTGTCTGACCTTATGTTAGGACAAGTCATCTGCCCAAAGTACCTAGATCCTGGAAGTCCTGTAGTAGATGTTCACATCAATGGCACCATTATACCTCACACTTTGATTGATCTGGGGGCTGCCATTAATGTGATGACCAGGGATACCATGCTTAAACTTAATCTTCAGGGTTCCTTGAGGAAGACCTCGACAATACTGCAATTAGCAGATCGCTCCACCGTGACTCTCGAAGGGATTGTGGAGGATGTCTTGGTATCTATTGACTCTTGGGAATACCTTGCAGACTTCCTGGTTCTGCAACCAAAGGCAAAGCTTACTGGATATCCTCTCATTTTGGGAAGGCCTTGGTTAGCTACTGCAGATGCTTACATAAGTTGTCGTGCAGGAAACATGACCATCAAAAATGGTCCCATGTCCAAGCAGCTAGTCCTATACCCTCCTGCCCAACCCTCCTTAGAGCATGACTTACCACTCTGGTTGGAAGAAGGAGAAGAAGACGAGGTGTACTCAGCACCTTTGTGCACCTTAGATACCACTAGAAGAGACCCCCCAACCGAGGATGACTTGATCGAGACCTTGATCCAGAATCCACCTTCCAGTGCACTACCCTTAGAGAAATTGGTGGAGGATGCCCAAGCCAGCACCTTAGTGGATCTTTGTACAACCAACCCTGTTACTCCCAGAGTCAAGAATGTGGAGGTTGGCCCTGAGAAAGCATTGAAGATCAGTTCCTCCGTATCTCCTTCCCAGGAAAAGGAGATGTGTAGTCTGTTGGCCAACCACCTAGATGCGTTTGCCTTGAGCTATAAGGAAATGAAAGGAGTCCATCCTTCGGTCTGTACCCATCATATATACATCAAAGAGGATTGTAAACCGGTTAGGCAACCTCAGAGGAGAATGAATCCAACCCTTAAGGACATTGTCAAGGAAGAATTACAAAAACTGTTGGATGCCGGGTTCATCTACCCCATCTCAGATAGTGAATGGGTGTCCCCTCTAGTGTTGGTTCCCAAGAAAAATGGGAAATGGAGAATCTGTGTGGACTACCGAGAACTGAACAAAGCTACCAAGAAGGACCATTTCCCTCTACCTTTCATAGATCAAGTGTTGGATGGACTGGAAGGAAAGAAGTTCTTCTCTTTCCTGGATGGGTTTAGCAGGTACAACCAAATCCAAATCAGCCTGGAAGACCAAGATAAGACCACCTTCACTTATCCTTGGGGTACCTTTGCCTACCGAGTCCTTCCCTTTGGGCTATGCAATGCTCCTGCTACCTTCCAAAGAGCTGTCTTGAGCATCTTCTCGGAGCTGGTCCATGATGGGGTAGAAATCTATATGGATGACTTTACTCCTTATGGGGCCAACTTCTAGGAAGCATTGTCCAACCTGGGAAAAGTCCTAACCAAATGAATCGAGATGAACTTGTCCCTTAGTCCTGAAAAATGTGAATTCCTTATGACTGAAGGGACCGTGCTAGGCCATACTGTTTTTTGCCAACGGTTGCAGGTGGATCCTAACAAAATTGCTCTCATCAAGAGGGTTCCACCTCCTCAAAAGGTAAGGGATGTCCAGAGTTTCTTGGGATTAGCAGGATACTACCGGAGATTCATTAAAGATTTCACCAAGCTAGCCTCGCCATTGTTTGGCCTGTTGGCAAGAGATGTGGAGTTTAATTGGACTGACGATTGTCAGAGGGCTTTAAATGAATTGAAGGACAAGTTGGTGTCAGCCCCAATCCTGAGAGGTCCAAACTGGGCCCTACCTTTCCACATCCACACTGATGCCTCGAACAAAGGCATAGGTGCAGCTTTAGGACAAGTTGAGCAAAAACTTCCATATGCCATTTACTTTGTTAGCAAAAACTTGTCCAAAGCTGAGCTGGATTACACTGTAACCGAGAAAGAATTCTTGGTTGTGGTCCATGCACTGAACAAGTTCTGACACTATATTACTGGTTACCAGACCTTTGTACATACTGACCATGCTGCAATTAGATATTTAATGAATAAACCAGATGTGAATGCTCGTATTATTAGATGGTTACTTTTATTGCAGCAGTTTGATTTGACCATTGTTGACAAACCAGGTAGAGAAAATGTTGTTGCTGACTTTTTATCTAGATTGGATTTGTCTACAGATGAGGATGGAACAGTGGATGACCAGATGCCCGATGAACATCTGTTTGCTATTTCAGTACTCTCTCCATGGTTTGCTGATATAGCAAACTATCTTGTTTCAGCACAGTTCCCTCCACACCTTTCTTCCAGAGAGAAGAGCAGAATCATCAGAAAAAGTGCCTCATTTACTTGGATCGGGGGCAATCTGTTCAAGCTTGGCCCCGATCAGATCTTATGGCATTGTGTAAGGGAGGAGGAAGTCTTTGATATCCTCCTCACTTTTCATGATGGGCCTTGTGGAGGACATTTTGAAGCAAAGAGAACTGCCTTCAAAATCCTGCAGGCAGGCTACTATTGGCCCACACTTCATCAAGATGTCAGAAGATATGTCAGTCAGTGTGACCAATGCCAAAGAATGGGGAAACCGACCCAAAGGGATGAGATGCCTCTCCAACCTCAAGTGACTCTTGAGCCATTTGAGAAGTGGGGCATGGACTTTGTGGGCCCAATCAACCCCTCTTCGAGGCAAAGGACTTACATCATTGTGTGTACTGACTATTTGAAAAAGTGGGTAGAGACCAAAGTAATCAAAGCAGCAACAGAAGAAAAGGTGGCCGAGTTCCTAAGAGAAAACATCTTCTATAAGTTTGGCTATCCAAGAGAGCTGGTCATCGATCAAGGGAGCCAGTTCACCTCAAACCTGGTTGAAGATCTACTAGCTCATCACAAGATCAAGCATAGGACTTCCACCCCTTATCACCCTCAAGCAAATGGGCAGGTGGAAGTCACCAATAGAGCATTAGAAGGGATCTTGACTAAGGTGGTGAGCAGCAACAGAAAGGACTGGGCAGATCGCCTGGTTGAAGCCACATGGGCTTACAACACCACTTGGAAGACCACCACCGGCTTCACACCGTATGAACTGGTCTATGGGAAGAAAGCTTTGCTGTCCATTGAGTTTGAATACAACACTTTGAGGATGGTAGCTCAGTTGGACCTAGATCTCAGCCATGCACAAAAAGAAAGGCTACTGCAGCTGAATGGCCTGGATGAGCACCGAATGCAGGCCCTCCTGCACTCAGAAGTGGTTCAACTTCAGAGAAAGGTGTGGCATGACCAACATCTCCATGACAAGCAATTTCAGCCGGGAGATTGGGCTTTGTTGTATGACTCCAGATACAAAGATTTCAAGGGGAAGCTGAGAACCAGATGGCTAGGACCATATGCAGTGGAAAAATTCCATGACAATGGATCTGTCCTCATCCGAACCATTGATGAGGAAGCCATTCCCATGCTTGTCAATGGGCATCGATTGAAGATCTACAGGAGACCTCTCTCAAGACAAGAGTTCATCAAAACTATGGAGAAATCTGTATTGGTCCTAGAGAGGGGTTCTGCCTCTGCTTCTGGCATACCCTGAGGTATCTATATATATATAAATAAAAAAAAAATAATAATAATAAAGATCCTTGGGTGAAAACCTCTCTGAGGCGCCCATGGCAGGTGGTAGGGGTGAAAACCTCATTGAGGCACCCCTATTGTCTTTCAAAAAAAAAGAGAAAAGGTTTGAAAAAGATCCTTGAGTGAAAACCTCTCTGAGGCGCTCAGGGCAGATGGCATGGGTGAAAACCTTTTTGAGGCGCCCCTGTTATCTTTCAAAAAAAAAGAAAAAAAAAGAAAAAAACAATAAGAAAAATATGGTAAAATTGCATGCAGGTTACAGATGTTCTATGGAGGAGAGGAAGCCCTTCAACTCAAAGCCAAGGGTCCTTATCATGCTGTCAAGAGGCCTCACCAGCACCTCCTCCAAGGGTACCCATGTTTTTTCAAGGTATGTTCAATTTTATCATGGTTTGAGTCCTCTACAGGAAGATGCAGTCTTTCTACAGGAAGATGCAATCTTTCTACAGGAAGATGCAGTCCTTCTACATGAAGACGCGAATTTTCTACAGGAAAGTGCAGACTTTCTACAGGAAGCCCGAAATTTCTATAGGAAGCTCTGTGTTCTACAGGAAACTTCTTATAGAAGTTTGGGATGGCCCAGAATTCATCTTAAAAGTAGATTTAGCGACTACGGATTGGTTTGGATGCATGCAAGCCTCTGTTGGCACCCTTGCACATTGCTGTCACCTTGCTCCACCATCCTTGTCGACATGCAACCGAGTTCCCTGCACCAACAAAGCAGATCGATGAGTTCTCGCAGGAAAATCCATTTCCGAAGACAAACAAGTGTTGAGATCTCATACCACAGGCATCAGAAGCTCCGGGAACGCGATCGAAAGGCCAGATCCTCCGTCGTGCAGCATGCACCCAAGGAGGAAGAATTGTTACGAGACACCCCGCGGGTATCCTGTAACAGTTAAACCTGCTAGAGTGGATACCATTCACAGCACCGCCATTTGCAATGAAACGCGGGTGCATGCAACCAAAGCATCCACTCCATCGTCGGCAGCCTGTAACCACGAGCCTCCGGGTCTGTGTAAGTTCGCATGCAGCAGGTAGATCCACTCACCATCGTCCAAAACTGGAAAAATCGTGTGCAGCCACGCAGGTAAGTGTCTCGACCCTTCCTTCCATCAAATCGCGTGAATTTTACTTTGAATTGTTTGCACAGCATAAAAGTGAATGGTTGAGCGGCCGTATGGCCAGTCGACTGGCCACGTCGACTAGTTATGGTGTAATTGGATGTTTGGGTGGCAGCCACGACAAAGAGAATGAGCGGCACGCACGTGAGAACACTCCCGTCGGAACCAATGATTTAAAAAAAAAAAGGCGGTGGCAGATCTGTGGGAATGGATGCGGCAACAAGTGAATACGCAGGAGAATGATGGATGACGTCGCCCAACGGTTCGACACGGATAGCTCACCCCCCGCGCCACGGATTGCGCTGATTCAAAATCTAATCGGCTAGATTATGCGCATGCATTTATCAACCACCACTTCAAACTCGAGTGGCTATTCCGATCTCCTCTGCACTTTGATACGCCGAGCTTTTGGCTACCAGAACGCCATTGAAGCACACCTCGAGCGCAGACCAACTACAGTCCTTCCCGAAAATTGCGCACTGCTCCTACAGGAACACAGTTTCTACAGGAACGCAGTCTCTACAGGAATGCAGTCTCTACAGGATCGCAGTCTTCTACAGGGAAGCGGGTGCCTCACGAAAAAAAAGGTGGCCAATTAAAGAGGTAACCCTGAACTCTTCATGCAGCTGGTTAGTAGGAGTGGCAAGATCCTCGTCCACAGTCTGGTCATAAAGATATCGATGAAATTGTTGTTTGTTGTGCCTATATTGTCATTCTACAGGATGTCAGTATAATTAGACTCTGTGAATTTTGTGGATTATGTGCATGCTCTGTCTCAATAGACCAAATCTCTTTCGCCTTTGCCACCTTTAGTTAAAACAATCATGTTCATCATGCCGGGTGGGTTTATAAGACGGAAACCCACTGATTCAACCAAATTAAGGGAAAACCTGGTAGTGGTAGAGCTCTTCACACGAGCACAATGGATGTCTTTTTGTGATAAGCTGCAGGGTTACGATGATGAAGTGGCCGAAGAATTCTTGTAGGCTTTGAAGCCTAAATCCCAGACACTGGCCACAGTGAACTTCAGAGGCCTAAGCCTCAAGCTCACCCCGCAACATATCAGTCGGATCACAGAACTTCCTATGGGTCTGTCGTGGGATAAGGAAGAAAGAAAGCTGAGCCAGCAGGCAAAGAAAGAATTCTTCCCACCTGAGGAAGAATTCTCGGAGGACAAAAATGGGGTGCGAAGAATGAGCCTGTTGCCACCATGGAATGAAGTGAGTTTGCAAATCATGAAATATATCACTTATGAAGGTCGTTTTAGCATCGTGTATGCATATCACTTTCGGCTGCTCACTGAATTGAGGCACCAGATTGATCTTCCTGTAGAACAAAAACTGAGCATCCCTTATTTCCTTTTGAAGTCTCTAATGGAGTGTGCCACAAAGCTAAAAGAGGGCATACCAGATCAGATAGCCCACCATGGGTTGATCAAGCTTCTTGTGGAGGATGCGCTGCATTCATATAAGGTTCCCCTCTCATGGGAATCCTTCTGGAATTTGACAAAAGATGGGGACATTAAAATGTTGATCGAAGAAACGGGTTCCTCCAGTAGTGAGGAACAAGAAGCAGTGGCCGAGGGACAGAGAGAAGAAGGCCAGAAGACCCCGACCATAGTACAGAAGAAAGAACAAAGGAAGAAGCATGAGGAAAAAGAGGACAAAGAGAAAGGTGGAACACCTATCTTGTCAGCAAGAGAGAAGAGGATGAAGAGCAGAATGGACAAAGCTGAGGTGGTCCACGTCAGCCCAAGTACCTCAACAGCACCTGAAACCAAAGCAAAAAGCAAAACTCAGGCAGGCAATCAAGCAAAGGTGGAGACACCTGTGTCTACAGGAAAGCAGAAACAGGCTTCTACAGGAAGCCCAAAAACAAAGACAAAGCCTTCTACAGGAAGCCCGAAAATCATTGAGAAACCGGCTTCTACAGGAAGCCCGAAAACAGAGACAAAGGCTTCTACAGGAAGCCCGAAATTGCAGAAACAGGCTTCTACAGGAAGCCCGAAGACAGAGACAAGGGCTTCTACAGGATGCCCGAAATTGGAAAAAGGGGCTTCTACAGGAAGCCAGAAAGTCATTGAGAAACAGAATCCTACAGGAAGCCTAAAGATAGAGAAAGGGTCTTCTACAGGAAGCCCGAAGATTACCAAAGCAAGGGCTTCTACAGGAAGCCCAAGAGTGGCTAAAACCGGGTCTTCTACAGGAAGCGCAAAATCGGGAAAGAAAGAATCTTCTACAGGAGGCCCGGAAGTGGGCAAAGCAGGGTCTTCTACAGGAAGCCCGAAATCTGAAAAGGAGGGGCCCTCTACAAGGAGCTCTGAGAGAGAAAAATGCAAGAAAGAGAAGGTTGGTATTCTCGAAAAGGAGGCATCAGCGGCGCTGGCCACCCTCAGCACACCTCCAAAGCCGAAGGAGAAGAGAGAGAGGGAGACCGCTCTACCATCTGAAGCCAGAAGAAGCAAGAGGATAAACACGGGCAAGCAAGAACCTCCACCCAGCAGCCAAACCATTTCAGGGGATGCCCCTACTTCACCCAGTGCAAGAACCCCCTCTAAAACATCAACCACCCCCGAGAAGGGAAGCCCAAAAATAACTTCCTGGACACGAAAAATAGGCCAATCACCTTCCGAAGCCCGACTCAAGGAAATGGGAAAGGGGAAAGAAGCACGACCTTCTTATTATTATTTCTCCGCTGCTCTTCTGTCATCATCATTCTCATATCCGGAAGATGGATCCCATTTGGGATTTGAAACATTGGTACAAAAATGTAAAAACTGTGGACTCTCCGGTCAATAATTCAAAAGATTCAAGCCACAGATCTCTGAAATCCAGCACCACCTTCGTTACCACCAGGGGCAGCAAAGGCAGGGCCACCAAAAATAGGAAAGGAAGAAGCACCATCTTCGTCACCACCAGGGGCAGAAAAGGCAGGGCCGCCAAAAACAGGGAAGGAAAAGCATGCTCCAGGCTCTAGTTCTCGGCCAAAGACGAGGAGCCAGAGCAAAGTTGCTCAAGGATGAGCAAATAGTTTAGCTGGGGGGTGATGATGAGCCCCAATTTTTGGTACAATTTGGGCTCATTTGGCCTACTTTCTCTACTCAAACCATTCATTTTTTATTGCTTATGCATTCATTTCTTGGTTTATTCGTGTTGTTTGTAGGAAGAAGGGTAGGCATTCTATCTACGTGACTAATACATGATGATTTCAGGTTTTTGGCATTAAAAGGGAGCAAAGACCACGAGAAAGGAGACAAGGAGATAGTAAGGTGGCACTGCTGGTTTTTAGGAGAGGATGTCCACGGTCTTGGGGACCTTCCTCGTGATTCCCACCATAGCTCCGAGCTCCAACCAATCTCCCCACCGAGCTTAGAGGCAGCCAACTGTTCTACAGGAACATCAGTTACAACTATTCTACATGATCAGCAGTTTAACCTTCAGCTAGACAGCTGAGCTCCACAAATCAAGGAAACCTGTTGGATTATCATTTTGCATAAATACTGAGGCCGTAGCCTTTGATAGGAGCTTTTTGAACTTTTGCATTACTCTTGTAATTGGGAAGTACGAGCTACAGCTCGGTGTTGGTTCTTTTTGTAAGCCAGTTTTGGCATGACATCAAATTTTTGGTTATGAATAAAGGCAGGCAGATTTTGATCTCATTCTGAGTTTCTAAGGGAGCTATAGCTCTCAGGTTAGGGACCAACCTGAGAGCAATAGATCTCCTCGGTGTTGTAATGTTATTTGCCTTTCGTTCCAGCACTTTGTTTCTTTACTTTGACATGCAATTCGAATTTATAGTCTGTTGATTTAGTTTTTGTGTGATTGAGTAGGATTAGCTTATGGTTACTTTGCTTTCCGTTTCTTATATTCAATAGGAGGTTTGTAATACACAGGAGCTCCAGAAAAAGGTTGTTAGAGATCACTGCCATCTCTGCTTAGGGATTTGGGTGCAGTCCATATCAACCACCAAAAAGAAACGCAGTTCTTCTCACTTCCATGCAAGCTGCAACATAGTCATTTTCGTGGAAGATCCATCCATGCACTTTTGATATTGAACCATACTTCTACATTCATCATTCCATGCACGGCTTCCTTTCTCAGTTTTCCATTTCTGTTCATAGGTTTAATGGCACAGTTAACATAGGTTAAAGAGTTCTCGTTTTTGGTGACATTCATAGACAATTTGTTTCATCTACACTGCTCCACACCATTCCATTACCTTCCTCGTCTTTTCAACCACACCTGAAGCCACTCAACCGACCTCTGTTCAGCTCGTTTACCTTCCAAGCTCTCCCATTACTCACATAGCTCCATTTACTTAACCTTTCGTGATCCCATCCTTCCAGCCATCAACCCACTGCATGCACTCTCTCTCCATCTGACTTCTCTGCTCCTGAGCCATCACTAGTTCCATCTCCATCTCACCTATCCTCCCACACCACTCCAACACTTCACCATCTCCCAAAACTTCCACGGTCAAACATCTTGTAGAATTGCACAGACTTCCTGTAGAATCCCTGAGTTTCCTGTAGGATCCCCTGCAGACTTCCTGTAGAAGCCTGCAAACTTGGTTGCTGAGCATCCGAACGTGGTAGACTTCTGTGGACTGATGCTAGAGACCCTCTAGGACCTCCCCTATCCATCCTGACCTTGCCCATGCTTTCCTTCCATTCAAACCGCTCCTGCACAACCAAACCCTAATCAAAAGCATCATCACAATAAATCCAACCACTTAATGAAAAAATACAAAAACATGTATTTTCAGATGTAAGTAGCTTAGATGCATGTATTTGAGCTCACTACAAGTAATGGCATTAGTGGTAGTAGTTTCATTCACAGTTTTGTATTGTAAGGTCCTAGCTAGTCAAATTAGGGTTTACTAGGGTTTTCATGCTTTGTTGGCTTTCAGTTTCTTTCTACAAATAGACTAGTCTCCTTTGAGTTAGCTTTCGTCCATCATTCATAAAGCTTCTTCTGTGAGCATATAGAAGTTGGCTTGAGCCCTAGCGGACTTGTGCCAGCTGACCAAGTGACAGCTGCGACAAGAGCTAGTACTTGTGCATACAGCACCGTCGCTTCCAAGTTTGTACGAACTACCGAGTTGATAAAATTAGAGATATGAAGCTCCAGGAGTTGTAGCATTATTTCTACAATACTGGAGCCCACCACATATTATGCCCAATCAGCTCCTCATCCATTTCACTGCTAGACTCAGCCATAACCTCAGTGGAATGCACCTCATTAGGGGTGGAGGCCCCAGTACAACACTCCTCCCTCTCCTTTTCCTCCACCACCTGCCCAACCACAACCCCATCCACATCCATCTCAAATATACACCCCCACTCAACTACCTGTACCACCATTTCCAAACCAGGCACATTGGAGTAGCTCAACCCAATTACAATGCTGAGGCACAACATTTCCAAACAACTCCTTTTGAGCTCAATGATATTCACCATAGATCAGGAAGAGTATTGCAAGGAAGAGATTATATAGATATCATTGAAAGACCAAATCCAACAGGAGAAGACGCAAAAGAGAAGAGAAAAGAACCATGGGATGCACTTGATAAAGAGAAGACAAAAGAATCAGAGATCGAGAGAGCTCCCTCATGGTTACCATCAAATCCTCCATGTATTCAAGAGAAAAATCAACAAAAAGAGGAAGATGAGAAGGTGATGATAGAAGGTGACATGAAGAATGATCCATATCAACAAAAGGACCAAGGATATCAGATCTATATTGAGATATGGCTCCAGAAAGTCATTAAGTTGCAGCAGTACTCTCTTCCTCAGCTATGTTTTATCCCTTGAAAGTCAAATCCTTTGGTCTCTGAAATCCGGATAACTGTCAAAGCATGCATTTCAAGCCTCCACATCATTTTGTCTCTAATCTCGATGTGAACATGGTTCCATTGGAAGTGTTATTATACATGAAAATGATTTTGGGTTTCAAGTAGGGTAGAGTAGAAAAAAAAGAAAAAAAGAAAAAAAATGAAAATAAGATGAAAATAAAAATCCAAGGTGAAAACCTCCTCAGAGGTGCCTCAGATTGGCCCATTGATTAGAAACTTCCATGAGGCGGTCAATGGGTTGGAAAGAAGAGAAAAGAAAAGGGGAATAAGATCCCTAGGTGAAAACCTACCTTAGAGACACCCTGGGCAGTCAATTAGGGTGAAAACCTTCTTGAGGCGCCCTAGTTGCTTTCAAAAAAAAACAAAGAGAAAAAGAAAAACAAACCTAATTTCTGTTGAATAATTGTAGGTTATAGGAAGGACATTGTAGGTTAGGAGGATCGCACAAAACAAAGACAGAGGTCAGCACTAGGCTACAAGAATCCCTCACAATCCATTCCTCCATGACCACTACCATTTCCCAAGATTTAGTCTCATTCGGACTGAGATTTCACCTTCTACAGGAAGTTCTATATCTTCTACAGGAAGATCCTGTAGAGCCTACAAACAAGGCAAGATCAATCTCCGAGGAGGACCCGAAGGTTGGGAATCTGTCCATGAGGTCTGTAAACATCCCTGCTTCCATCCATCGCCATATGTCACCTTTTTCCCTCTCCGTACAGCTCGATTGCACTCATTTTTTTATGTTCCTGCACAGTCACACACACAAATCCTATTTTCTTCATACTGCCAGCAAAAACTCCTTAATGACAAATCAAGTAGCAGTCTTTCACTCACCATATCTGTTACCCTCCATCTAAATTCTTCATCAGCTGAGGCCCAAGTCTGCATTACAGCCCAACCTCATTTTTTCCTTATTGTGCAAAAACTGTAGAATGCTCTGATACAAAAATACATAGAGAAGAAATTTGTTTTTTTCCATAACTTGAAAACTGTGCATCCATTTAAAAATTTGTTTTATGGCGAGTTGTAAAGGGATGATGGCAACATGCTCAAGCAATTTCAGCCAATTCCAATGCACAGTTTCTAAGAAATTAGCCCCCATCACCTTCACCCATTTTTTCATTTTCTCCATATCCGTGAATCCATTTAAAAACCTATTTCATGGGGAGATGCATGTGTGTGATAGTAACCTGCCCAAGCAATTTCAGTGACTTCTAGTGCACGGTTTTTGAGAGATTGACCTTTGTCACCTTTAGCCATTTTTAGCTTTTCTCGAAATATTAGCATCCACTAACCACAATTTTTCTATGGGAGGTGCATAAAAATGATAGAAACATGCTCAAAACATTTCTGGTCAATCCGATCTATCGTTTGGGAGCTATGGAGAAAACAAGTCGTTGTCTTGCAAAAATCCAGCATCAGCAGCATGAGGGTGCAAATCTGAACGTTGAAATAGACTCCTGCAGTTTAGATCTAGCTAGAGGATACCTGCACAAGAGAAATAGCCACGTATAAGCAACCAGACCAGCATGCATCTACAAAAACAAAGGCATGCAACAGAAGGAAAGGCCACAGTGCCTCACAGCAAATGCATTTGACTTCCAGGTACGTGACTAAACCCATTCCTCTGTTGCATGAATGTAATTTAAGAACTACATGGACAGAGAGATGGTTGTGATTAAAAAATATCAGTGGCTAGGTAACTGGCCACCCTCATCTAGTTCAGACATCGCCTTGTCTAGTTCAAACAACGCTTAATGGGTGCAATCGGCATGTGTGCTCAACAATCTCAGGAAGAAAACTAAAAACAGGTAGTGGTGGCTATTTAAACTCCAACGTAATTGATGGAAGTGATTACGGGAAAGTAGCATATAGTTTCGTAACAACACTATAGTCTACATGGGGCCAACATACATCCGCCCACCTCATCTCCTCACCATGAATCACGCCAGCAGTTAAAAGACAGCTCGGTTAACGCATTCACCACTCTTTGTTCACAGTGCCTTCACAACGTTCTCGACTGGATTACGCATCTACCACTTCCAGAATAGCTAACCAGTCATCCCCTGCTAGATTTTTGGCTGTTTTTCTGAAAATCTCCCGCCTATCAGGCTTTACAGGAAGCACAATTTCATTCTACAGGAGTCGGGTGACTTCTACAGGAAGGCTTCTACAGGAAAGGCAGAAAATAGCCTTGTAGATAGAAAACCCAGGATTTTCATCGAATTTCAAGCTCAAAATGAGGAAGGATCGGGAAAGCTTCTCTGTGTACACCCTTTCTTAATACGTATTAGGTTACTATTACTTCATGGAATGACTTATGTTATAATTTATGTGTACAGGTGATGAACCCAGAAATGGGTAATTATATGGGCTCATTTAGCCTCCTAATTCTACTTAATCCACTATTCTCATTTGTTTATTGCATGTTTTTTATTATATTTATGCTAATAGAGTGAATTGGGTTAGTGATTATGCCAAAAAGTCTAATGTGTGCTTTATGTAGATTTTTGATCAATTTTGAGACAAAATCAAAGGTTTTAATGAGCACTTGGCAGCCAAATTCGTGGAAGAACAAGGGAGAGTATTTGTAGGCAGGTGTCCCCTTCATTTATGAACCCTTACCACAAATTCTCCACCAGCAGCTCGGAGTTCAAGGGCCACCACATCAATGATCACAAGGGCAGCCGAGCAGGGCTAGTAAAGTCGTTGTTAACTGCAAGTTTTCACAGCCGACTTCCTAAAGTTTAGGAGGACTATTGGGGTCCTAAATTTGTGTAAATAAGAACGCTTAGGGCCTCAGTTTTTTTAGTTAGATTGTAGGCAGATGTTAGTTAGATTTTTAGTTAGATTTTAGTCATTTTTTTAGTCGATTTTCACACTCTAGTGCAGCCCTGTATCAACACATTTTCGATCTTTTTCTTGTAGACAGTTTTTGGGATGTAACTATTTTTTTTTTATCAATAAAGATGAATCAAAATTTGCACCAGCTCTCATCTTTCTTAGGAGGCTGTAGCTCTTGGGGTTCGGCCCAACCCAAGTGCCAGTACCTCCTTTGAGTACTTTCATGTGTCTTTGCTACATTCATAGAATAATTTATGTTATTTACGTTAAGATATTGCTTTGTTACTTAGGTTGTTTTTTATGATTAGAATAGATTTTCATGATTTAGGTTGATTTGACAGTTTGGTAACAGAAAGGATATATAAAAATGCCATCAATAAATCCTTCGTCTCACCTCTCCCTCCTTAGGACCATGAGCTGAGACCAAGGAATACTTGCTGCCACAAAAGCATTATTTTTGCCTTTCCATGCAATTGCTAATGTTAGATTTTTAGTTGGAGAAGTTGATACCAGTCATACTTGCATGTTTAGATCTATTCTAACTTAGTTTCCATAGTTATCTTGCATGATTTCCTGTCCATAAACTTCTGTTCATCGTGTTTATGGTTTTTAGGTCAAATTAGGTCAAAATAGATAGATCTCTGTTTTTTTCAGTCTTTGTTCAATCAGTTTTGGAAAATAGTGTGCAGAGTACCTGTGATACATCCCTACCTACCCTTCCTCCATCATACAACCTGTTCCAGCCCCTAATCCAAGATTCCTTCCCTTCATTTGCCACACTTTCCCAATTTGCCCTAATTTCTACATTGTTGTGCAACATTTCTTTCTCCATCCTTGAGAAAATTCAACTATCTTCATCACTCCTGAGCTTCATTTACCAGGTCCCACACCTCTTAACAACCTTATCCATCATTCATTTCCACTTTCCCACTGCTTTTCCACCATCAACCCTCCAAAATCCTCTTTCGGCTCTTCCTGTAGAACTTCCTATAGAATCCCTGCAGACTTCTTGTAAAAGTTCATGTGAGTAGTTTTCCAAGATTTGATCACTGTGAAACTCTCTGGAAGGGGGATAGGGACTACTTAGTCCCTCTTCTAACCTTCCCAACCTCCTGTAAGTGCCCACTCCATCTCCTTTCGCCAATCAACCTCTGCACAGTTAAAAAAAGTTAAAGCACATGCATAATAATTCTGCAAAATTACTCAAAAATACAAAAGGATGCTTTTTCCATATTTTCCTTCAGAAGTATTTTAGTCACATGCATTTTACCTTTCCAAGCGTCAATGGCATCCATTTCAGTAGCTTTCATCTCTTTCCTTGCACCAGTAGGGTTAGTCGGTAAAACTAGGGTTTGCTAGGGTTTGCATTTCCTTTCGTCTTTCAGCTTTTTTCTGCAAGTAGATTAGCCTGTTTTGAGTTAGCTTTCATCTATTATAGTTAAAAGCTTCTTCTAAGAACTCATAGAAGTTGGCTTAAGCTCCTAGCGAACTTGTGCCAGCTGATCAAGTGACAACCTGCAATAAGAGCTAGTACTTGTGCATATAGCACCGTTGCTTCCAATTTTGTTACGAACTACCGGGTTGATAAAAGTAAAGAAGGGAGTCCCAGGAGTTGCAGCATCATTGTTGCAATATTGAAGCCCACTATATTTTTGGTGCCATTGATGGGGAAGCATCAAAGTATTTGTTATAGATGCTTTTCTTCTATTTTCTACTGCAACCTTCTGCTAAGTAGTTTATTCCAGTAAGAGTAGAGTAGTTGTTTCATTTCCATTCCGCAATTTCATTTCTGCAAAAGTAGACTAGACATTTCCTGCTTTCATTTCATTTCTGCAAGCGTAGACTAGACATTTCTTTCTTTCATTACAGTTCTGTAATTTCAATTCTGCAAGCATGGATTAGCCTTTCAATTCTGCAAGCATAGATTAGCATTTCAATTATTCAATTTCATTCTGCAAGCATAGATTAGCATTTCAATTTTGCAATTTCATTTCAACAACATATATTATTCATTTCTCGCTTTCATTTCAATTCTGCAATTTTTCAGCAAGGTTTATTTTAGTTATCTGCATTTTTTTGTTCAATCAATTTCAGTTTTGTAGGTACAAGCTGAAAAAGACAAAAATCAACTAAAAAGATTTCCTTTCATTCCTTGTAGGTGTAGAGATAAGTCAGAAAAATGTTTGCACAACACCCCCACTACTTCACACAGCCAACCTTCTCTCTTCTTAGATGGTTGTGATTAAGAATAACCGTTAGGTGGAAAACAAGACATATTTGAAGAACCTCTAGGGGAGAAGAAGAAGAACAAAACATTCCAGTTGAGCAAATGGCTAAAAACAGAAATGTTGGGAGCAGTACCTTTTCTTCCAACTCATCCCTTTATGTTGGAAAAGGTGAAGGTGAAAATATGCTGGAAGATTTCAAGAGTGAGATGAGGCAGTTTATTGCCATGCAACTGGATACCTTGTGGATCCAAAGGAAGCAAGAGGAAGCCGAGAGGGCTTTGGCCATATTTTGTCCCAGGTGCACTAGAAAGCATCCTAGGAACGAATATCCATTTCACTCCATAGAAGTGTGTTTTGTTTGTGGAAAATACCATCCTATGAATGACTGCCCTTCCTTGCCCAGAATTAAAGTTGCATATCAGAGGGCCAAAGGAGCCACTAAACCATTCTATTTCATGAACCAAAGGGGGCCACATGGAACCATACCTTACGAGCAGGGAATGCAAGTGACATCCCAGACCTATTACAACCCCTATCAAGCCACTTCCATGCCTTCTTAGGGTCCCCCTGCTCATCCTTCCTGGTCCACACCTCCTCCTTGGTCCTTCACATCTCCATATTATGCCCAATCAGCTGCTCATCCATTTCACTGCTAGACTCAGCCATAACCTCAGTGGAATGCACCTGATCAGGGGTGAAGGCCCCAGTACAACACTCCTCCCTCTCCTTTTCCTCCACCACCTGCCCAACCACAACCCCATCCACATCCATCTCAAATATACACCCCCACTCAACTACCCGTACCACCATTTCCAAACCCGGCACATTGGAGTAGCTCAACCCAATTATAATGCTGAGGCACAAGATTTCCAAACAACTCCTTTTGAGCTCAATGATATTCACCATAGCTTAGGAAGAGTATTTCAAGGAAGAGATTATATAGATATCATTGAAAGACCAAATCCAACAGGAGAAGACTCAAAAGAGAAGAGAAAAGAACCATGGGTTGCACTTGATAAAGAGAAGACAAAACAATCAGAGATCGAGAGAGTTCCCTCATGGTTACCATCAAATACTCCATGTATTCAAGAGAAAAATCAACAAAAAGAGGAAGATGAGAAGGTCATGATAGAAGCTGACATGAAGAATGATCCATATCAGCAAAAGGACCAAGGATATCAGAGCTATATTGAGATATGGCTCCAGAGAGTCACTAAGTTGCAGCAGTACTCTCTTCCTCAGCTATGTTTGATCCCTTGAAAGTCAAATCCTTTGGTCTCTGAAATCCGGATAACTGTCAAAGCATGCATTTCAAGCCTCCACATCGTTTTGTCTCTAATCTCGATGTGCACATGGTTCCATTGGAAGTGTTCTTATACATGAAAATGATTTTGTTTTTCAAGTAGGGTAGAGTAGAAAAAAAAAGAAAAAAAGAAAAAAAATGAAAATAAGATGAAAATAAAAATCTAAGGTGAAAACCTCCTCAGAGGTGCCTCAGATTGGCCCATTGATTAAAAACTTCCATGAGGCGGTCAATGGGTTGGAAAGAAGAGAAAAGAAAAGGGGAATAAGATCCCTGGGTGAAAACCTACCTTAGAGGCACCCAGGGCAGTCAATTAGGGTGAAAACCTTCTTGAGGCGCCCTAGTTGCTTTCAAAAAAAAAAACAAAGAGAAAAAGAAAAATAGACCTAATTTATGTTGAATAATTGTAGGTTGTAGGAAGGACATTGTAGGTTAGGAGGATCGCACAAAAGAAAGACAGAGGTCAGCACTAGGCTGCAAGAATCCTTCACAATCCATTCCTCCATGACCACTACCATTTCCCAAGATTTAGTCTCATTCGGACTGAGATTTCACCTCCTACGGGAAGTTCTATATCTTCTACAGGAAGATCCTGTAGAGCCTACAAACAAGGCAATATCAATCTACGAGGAGGACCCGAAGGTTGGGAATCTGTCCATGAGGTCTGTAAACAACCCTGCTTCCATCCATCACCATATGTCACCTTTTTCCCTCTCCGTACAGCTCGATTGCAATCATTTTTTTATGTTCCTGCACAGTCACACACACAAATCCTATTTTCTTCATACTGCCAGCAAAAAATCCTTAATGACAAATCAAGTAGCAGTCTTTCACTCACCATATCTGTTACCCTCCATCTAAATTCTTCATCAGCTGAGGCCCAAGTCCGTGTTGAGATTGCAACAAGATGATGGAGCTTAGTGAAAAGAGTCGCCTTCACTAAATGGGCCCGCAGGCTATTTTTGGCGCAAGTCTATTTTTAGACTATGTCTATTTTTAGACATATGGATCATGTCTATGTTTATGGATGATTGATCAAGTTGGGAAAAATAGATGGACTTCTATTTTCTATGAAAGTGTGAGTGATCACAGTGTGAGTGATCAAGTCTATTTTTAGACTGGCTGTCAAAAATAGAAAAGTCAAATATTATTATCTCACAATAATATTTGGACTATAAACTTAATCTTATTCTCTTGGAGCACTTCAGTTTGAGCTACGGAAGTGGCACATGCAGCTGTCAGAAGGAAATTCGTTTTTCTTATGAGTCAGTTGAGTTGTTGCATGCATGACTTCAGTTAGAACTCAAGTGAGTTGAGTTTAGTGGACTGGAGGTATAGTTGATGGAGTTGTGTTCATTTTAACTTAGTTAAACTGGTTGTAGTTAGTCTAACTGCAGATAGACTAATGATGAGTTGTTAAACTAATTATTAACTCATAATACAACTAAAGAATACATCAGTTAACTCAGTTGCATGTCAGTGCATGTTCAGTTCAACATGGACAGGTAGTAGAGAATCAGATTGCTATCAGTTGTGACTATAGTTGTGCACCAGATCTTGCACAATCAAGGGATTGAGTATGCCAATGAGTTTGCTCACGT
Organism: Pinus tabuliformis; assembly: GCA_031772625.1. Taxonomy (NCBI): domain Eukaryota; kingdom Viridiplantae; phylum Streptophyta; class Pinopsida; order Pinales; family Pinaceae; genus Pinus; species Pinus tabuliformis. Next base: position 371,458,411 of record CM062813.1, on the reverse strand, counting down.
ATTTGACCTGCATTTTAGCCTTTTCTCACGTCCACAAAGAGTGAGTGACTATTTTGCAGGTGAAAATCGAGTTTGGGAAGCAATTCTCATCAGTTCTTGAGCAGGTATTGAACAGCAGAGGCAGGCAAGCAGTGGGATAGATTTGGAGATAAAATCTGAGCTGTATTGGGTGTAATAGAAGGGCATGGTACTGGATTGCTTGTGATAAGCATTGTACTCTGTAATGTTACATGATTGAATCAATATAATATATAGATAGTGTGGGGTTTTTAGCGAGATGCTTTCCCCGGGATACATACTGTGTTTATGAGTTTGATTGATGCTTCTATGTGTGCCTGTGGATGTTTCTGCTTCTGTAAATTGATGATCAACGTAGAGAAGATTATGTATTATACATGTTCCGCTTAAATTGTATGATCAGGATAATCTCTGTTGAATATGTGTTAAATTATTCAAAATTTCTACATGGTATCAGAGCAGCTTGATTTGTAGAAAAGATTTTTACAGGATATCAAGCGAGGGTTGATCATCAGATCTACTATTCAGGAAGTGTTTACTCACGAATTCTAGATCGGAAGTAGTTGAGTTGGTTGCTGGTGGAATTCGAATTTGCAGCAGTGTTGTTGAAAATGTCTTTCAACGGATTGCAAGTGTTATTCCAAAGCAAGAGCGACTTGGCGCTCAAGGATAAACTCAATAACAATAAAGGTGAGAAAGGATCTTCATCAAAGGTATCTGATGAAGAGAATTGTGCTTTGGCTGCCAAAGCAAAGAAGGGGAAGAACAAGAAAGCTTCTCAGTCTGGTGCGAAAGGCAAGAAGCAGGATATGTCCAAAGTGAAGTGTTTTCACTGTCACCAGCATGGACACTATGCCACAAATTGTCCGCAGAAGAAGAAGAACAAGCAAGCTGCTGGATCTGCAGGGGGAGAGGCTTTAGCTTCTCAGTTTGAGCTTGATTTTTCATTGATCGCATGCTTGGTTTCAAGTGTGATGGGATCAGTGTGGTTCTTGGATAGTGGTGCGTCTTTTCACATGACGGGAGATAGAGATTTGTTCTCTGATCTGGAGGACAAATATCTTGGAGTGCACATCGAGATGGGCGATGATGGTAGATACAGTGCGACCGGTATCGGTACCATTTCCTTTGAGAGGGAGTCTAGTAAACCCTTTGTATTGAAGGAAGTCATGCATGTTCCAGGATTGAAGAAGAATCTCATCTCAGTGGCGATGTTAGAAGACAAGGGGTATGATGTTGTTTTCAGCGAGGGAAAGGCCTTCCTACGCAGCAAGACAACTGGTGAGACCCGGAAGATAGGGGTTTGAGTGAGGAACCTTTATCAGTTGCATGTAGATGGATGCGCAGCAATGGCAGGCAAGGCAGAAGGATTGGTGAGCTGGGATGATGGCGAGTTGTGGCACAGGAGATTGGGTCACCTTCACCATGGAGCCTTGAAGATACTGCAGCAGATCACTACAGGGCTTCCTAAAGGCACACTTGCGCAGTCAGATCAGTGCAAGGGGTGTACTTTGGGGAAGTTTGTGAAAGCCACCTTTCACGAGAAGGATAGTCGCGCCACGACGATCCTTGAGAGAATTCACACAGACGTGTGTGGACCTTTCTCAGTTGCTTCGACAGCAAAACACAGGTATTATGTTATTTTTGTTGATGATTTCTCTCGTAAGTGATGGATCTTCTTCATGCAGAAGAAGAGCGAGACATATTCAAAGTTCTGTGAATTCAAAGCACTGGTCGAGAAGGAGTCGGGGAAGGAGGTGAAGGCTCTTATGAGCGATAATGGTGGTGAATACATCTCGGACGAGTTCAAGGATTTCTGCAAGGCAGAAGGGATTCGTAGAGAGCTCATAGCTCCCCATAACCCACAGCAGAACGGGGTAGCTGAGCGGAAGAACATAACGATTGTGGGTGTTGCACGGGAAATGTTGCATGATTAGGGCCTACCCCTTCACTTGTGGGCGGAAGCATGCAATACAACAGTTTATGTGCAGAGCCGTTGTCCTCATAGGATACTTGGCATGGGTACACCCGAGGAGGCTTATTCTGGTTATGTTATGCAGTTAACCAGCTTTCACAAGCTATGGTTAAGCCTACCAAGCTCTTCTGGAAGGCGGGCAAGCATGTATTGAGCCACTTGAGAGGCACATCGGGATATGGATCTTGGTACAGACAGGAGGATGAGGTGAAGCTATGTGGCTTCACGGATGTAGATTGGGCAGGGAGCCCAACGGACAGAAAGAGCACATCAGGAGGGGTCTTCAGTATCGGATCGACAGTAGTTTCTTGGTACAGCAGGAAGCAGAGATCTGTGTGGATGAGGATGATCTTGGTCGGGTTTTTCAGGTCCAAGCACATCAGGTACCATCACATCTGAGATTGTGTGCAGCGGAGGATCATGTTACTTTCGTACATTCCAACGGAGGATCAGGATGCTGATATTCTGACGAAGGCTCTCACCAGGAGCAAATTCGAGTACCACCGAGGCAGGATAGGGGTTGCTGATAATCCATATCTTGTCGAGAGGGAGTGTTGAGATTGCAACAAGATGATGGAGCTTAGTGAAAAGAGTCGCCTTCACTAAGTGGGCCCGTAGGCTATTTTTGGCGCAAGTCTATTTTTAGACTATGTCTATTTTTAGACATATGGATCATGTCTATGTTTATGGATGATTGATCAAGTTGGGAAAAATAGATGGACTTCTATTTTCTATGAAAGTGTGAGTGATCACAGTGTGAGTGATCAAGTCTATTTTTAGACTTGCTGTCAAAAATAGAAAAGTCAAATATTATTATCTCACAATAATATTTGGACTATAAACTTAATCTCATTCTCTTGGAGCACTTCAGTTTGAGCTACGGAAGTGGCACATGTAGCTGTCAGAAGGAAATTCGTTTTTCTTATGAGTCAGTTGAGTTGTTGCATGCATGACTTCAGTTAGAACTCAAGTGAGTTGAGTTTAGTGGACTGGAGGTACAGTTGATGGAGTTGTGTTCAGTTTAACTTAGTTAAACTGGTTGTAGTTAGTCTAACTGCAGATAGACTAATGATGAGTTGTTAAACTAATTATTAACTCATAATACAACTAAATAATACATCAGTTAACTCAGTTGCATGTTAGTGCATGTTCAGTTCAACAAGGACAGGTAGTAGAGAATCAGATTGCTATCAGTTGTGACTATACTTGTGCACCAGATCTTGCACAATCAAGGGATTGAGTATGCCAATGAGTTTGCTCACGTATTTGACCCGCATTTTAGCCTTTGCTCACGTCCACAAAGAGTGAGTGACTATTTTGCAGGTGAAAATCGAGTTTGGGAAGCAATTCTCATCAGTTCTTGAGCAGGTATTGAGCAGCAGAGGCAGGCAAGCAGTGGGATAGATTTGGAGATCAAATCTGAGATGTATTGTGTGTAACAGAACGGCATGGTACTGGATTGCTTGTGATAAGCATTCTACTTTGTAATGTTACATGATTCAATCAATATAATATACAGATAGTGTGGGGTTTTTAGCGAGATGCTTTCCCCGGGATACATACTGTGTTTATGAGTTTGATTGATGCTTCTATGTGTGCCTGTGGATGTTTCTGCTTCTGTAAATTGATGATCAACGTAGAGGAGATTATGTATTATACACGTTCCGCTTAAATTGTATGATCAGGATAATCTCTGTTGAATATGTGTTAAATTATTCAAAATTTCTACAGTCCGCATTACAGCCCAACCTCATTTTTTCCTTACTTTGCAAAAACTATAGAATGCTCTGATACAAAAATACATAGAGAAGAAATTTGTTTTTTTCCCTAACTTGAAAACTGTGCATCCATTTAAAAATTTGTTCTATGGGGAGTTGTAGAGGGATGATGGCAACATGCTCAAGCGATTTCAGCCAATTCCAATGCACAATTTCTAAGAAATTATCCCCCATCACCTTCACCCATTTTTGCATTTTCTCCATATCCGTGAATCCATTTAAAAACCTATTTCATGGGGAGATGCATGTGTGTGATAGTAACCTGCCCAAGAAATTTCAATGAATTGTAGTGCACGGTTTTTGAGAAATTGACCTTTGTCACCTTTAGCCATTTTTATCTTTTCGCGAAATATTAGCATCCATTGACCGCAATTTTGCTATGGGAGGTGCATAACAATGATAGAAACATGCTCAAAAAATTTCTGGTCAATCCGATCTACCGTTTGGGAGCTATGGAGAAAACAAGTTGTTGTCTTGCAAAAATCCAGCATCAACAGCATGAGGGTGCAAATCTGAATGTTGAAATAGACTCCTGCAGTTTAGATCTAGCTAGAGGATACCTGCACAAGAGAAATAGCCACGTATAAGCAACCAGACCAGCATGCAACAGAAGGAAAGGCCACAATGCCTCGCAGTAAATGCATTTGACTTCCAGGTACGTGACTAAACCCATTCCTCTGTTGCATGAATGTAATTTAAGAACTGCATGGACAAAGAGATGGTTGTGATTAAACAAGATCGGTGGCTAGGTAGCTGGCCACCCTCATCTAGTTCAGACATCGCCTTGTCTAGTTCAAACAACACTCAATGGGTGAAATCGGCATGTGTGCTCAGCCATCTCGGGAAGAAAACTAAAAATAGGTAGTGGTGGCTATTTAAACTCCAACGTAATTGATGGAAGTGATTACGGGAAAGTATCATACAATTTCATAACAACACTATAGTCTACATGGGGCCAACTTACATCCGCCCACCTCATCTCCTCACCACGAATCACGCCAGCAGTTAAAAGACAGCTCGGTTAACGCATTCACCACTCTTTGTTCACAGTGCCTTCACAACGTTCTCGACTGGATTACGCATCTACCACTTCCAGAACATCTAACCAGTCATCCCCTGCCAGTTTTTTTGTTGTTTTTCTAAAAATCTCCTGCCTATCAGGCTTTACAGGAAGCAAAATTTCATTCTACAGGAGTCGGGTGACTTCTACAGGAAGGCTTCTACAGGAAAGGCAGAAAACAGCCTTGCAGATAGAAAACCCAGGATTTTCATCGAATTTCAAGCTCAAAATGAGGAAGGATCGGGAAAGCTTCTCTGTGCATGATTTGTTTGTGCAAAGTGGTGAATTGAACACGGCATGATATTGAAAAATGAGAGTAAAAGTATGCTTGTGCATTGAGAAAAAAGTGAAAGTATGCCTGCGTATTTCACTGAGTTTACCCAGTTTTTTTCTCTGCATCCGAAATCTCCTCATCGTTTTTAATTTTCTTGTAAATAAGATACATGCAGCAGTAGAGGCCAACCTGTGTGTGTGAGAAAAACCAGTATCCTTATGCTCTATTCTATAAAAAAAAAATTGTTCTTTCATAAACAAATAGACAAAATTCTGGGTGACAGCATTTTTCAATCAGGTGAATTATTGCCATTTGATATTGTAAGGAGCACAAGAGAAATTCCATCTTTGATCCAAAAAAAAATTGAATGCAGCTATCCTCTGTTTCAGTGATTGACTGTTTTTTCCACCTGAGCAATTTCTTTTCTGGTTAAAACACAAAAAGAAGCACTCAACACCATGCCAGGAGGATTCAGGAGGAGAAAACTGAAGAAATTGAGAAGAACATTGATGAGGGAGCACATGCCATTCAAGCAGAGGGAGAAATAGAGGAATAACAGAAGGAAAAAGAGAAATTTGACAAGAATGTTGAGCCTGAGACAGAAAAGGAGAAAATAGCAAAAATAGAGAAGGGAAAAAGGAAAAAGATTGGCAAGAAAAAGGCCAAGAAAGCCCAAAAGAAGGCTACCATAGCCAAGGCAGGCACCCAGCAGGAGAAGGAATAGACACACCCTAAGATAACAGTGACATAAGTAGAAACTGTGGGCATAGAGATTTCTACAGGAAGTGAAGAAAAAGAATAGCAGAAAGAGAAATCCCCTAAAATGTTGGCAAGGGAAGAAGAAACTATGCTTGCTGCATTAAGTACACCTACCAAACAAAAAGGAAAAAGAAAAAGGAAAACGTCCATGTATTTCAAAGGCTAGGAAAAGCACAAGAATTCAAACAAGCAGAATAGGAAGAACAGTGGAAGGGCATGGAAAAGAAGGAAGAATATTATGGCACACATGAGTAGACCACATCAGAAGCTTGGGATGATAAGGAGGCCACCAGGGCCATCAAAGATCAAGAGATAGATTAGTTGCTTAGAGGATGAGAAACACTTTTAGTAGGGGGTGATGATGAGCCCCAGAAATGGGTAATTATATGGGCTCATTTAGCCTCCTAATTCGAATTAATCCACCATTCTAATTAGTTTATTGCATGTTTTTTATTATATTTATGCTAATAGAGTGAATTGGGTTAGTTATTATGCCAAAAAGTCTAATGTGTGTTTTATGCAGATTTTTGGTCAATTTTGAGAAAAATCAAAGGTTTTAATGAGCCCTTGGCAGCCAAATTCGTGGAAGAACAAGGGAGAGGATTTGTAGGAAGGTGTCCCCTTCATTTATGAGCCCTTACCTCAAATTCTCCACCGGCAGCTTGGAGTTCAAGGGCCACCACATCGATGATCACAAGGGCAGCCGAGCAGGGCTAGTAAAGTTGCTGTTAACTGCAAGTTTTGGCAGCCGAGTTCCTAAAGTTTAGGAGGACAGTTGGGGTCCTCAATTTGTATAAATAAGAAGACTTAGGGCCTCAGTTTTGTTAGTTATATTTTAGGCAAATGTTAGTTAGATTTTAGTCTATTTTCGCACTCTAATGCAGCCTTGTATCAACACATTTTCGAGCTTTTTCTTGTAGATAGTTTTTGGGAAGTAACTACTATTTTTTTGATCAATAAAGATGACTCCAAATTTGCACCAGCTCTGATACTTCTTAGGAGGCTGTAGCTCTTGGGGTTGGGCCCAACCCAAGTGCCAGTACCTCCTTTGAGTACTTTTATGTGCCTTTGGTGCATTCATAGAATAATTTATGTAATTTGAGTTAAGATCTTGCTTTGTTGCTTAGCTTGTTTTTTATGATTAAAATAGCTTTCCATGCTTCAGTTTGATTTGAAAATTTCGTAACAGAAAATATCTGCAAAAAGGCCATCAAGAAATCCTTGGTCTCACCTCTCCCTCCTTAGAACCATCAGCTGAGACCAAGGTATACTTGCTGCCACAAAAACACTGTTTTTGCCTTTCCATGCAATTGCTAGTGTTAGACTTATAGTTGGATAATTTGATACCAGTCATACTTGCATGTTTAGATCTATTCTTGCTTATTTTCGATAGTTATCTTGCATGATTTCCTGTCTATAAACTTTTGTTCATCATGTTTCTGGTTTTTAGGTCAGATTAGGTCAAAATAGATAGATCTATGTTTTTTTCAGTCTTTGTTCGATCAGTTTTGGCAAATAGTGTGTAGAGTACCTATGATACATCCCTACCTACCCTTCCTCCATCATACAACCAGTTCCAACCCCTATTCCAAGATTCCTTCCCTTCATTTGCCACACTTTCCCAATTTTCCCTAATTTCTACATTTTTGTGCAACATTGCTTTCTCCATCCTTGAGCAAATCCAACTATCTTTGTCACTCCTAAGCTTCATTTACCAGGTCCCACACCTCTTAACAACCTTATCCATCCTTCATTTCTGCGTTCCCACCATTTTTCCACCATCAACCCTCCAAAATCCTCTTTCGGCTCTTCCTGTAGAACATCTTGTAGAACCCTTGTAAACTTCCTGTAGAAGTTCAAGTGAGTATTTTTTTAAGATTTGATCATTGTGAAACTCTCTGGAAGGGTGCTAGGGACACCTTTTACCCTCTTCTCACCTTCCTAACCTCCTGCAAATGCCCACTCCATCTCCTTTCATTAATCAACCTCTACATAGTCAAAAAGAGTTAAAGCACATGCAATATTACTCAAAAATACAAAAAGATGCTTTCTCCATATTTTCCTTCAGAAATAGCTTATTCACATGCACTTTACCTTTCCAAGAGTCAATGGCATCCATTTCATCAACTTTCATCTTTTTCCTTGCACCAGTAGGGTTAGTCGGTAAAACTAGGGTTTGCTAGGGTTTACATTTCCTTTCATCTTTCACCTTCTTTCTACAAGTAGATTAGCCTCTTTTGAGTTAGCTTTCATCCATCACAGTTAAAAGCTTCTTCTAAGAACTCATAGAAGTTGGCTTAAGCTCCTAGTGAACTTGTGCCAGCTGATCAAGTGACAACCTACAGTAAGAGCTAGTACTTGTGCATATAGCACCGTCGCTTCCAAGTTTGTTATGAACTACCAGGTTGACAAAAGTAAAGAAGGGAGTCCCAGGAGTTGCAGCATCATTTCTCTGAAATACTAGAGCCCACCAACAGGAACCCGTCAAATGCTTTGTAGTCCACAAAGATGTTCTTGGATGTTGATATCCATGTGGTCATGGCATAATCAATTTTTTACAGGTGTGTATTAAATTTCCCTTAGACATTTTGTATATAGTACCCCAAAGTTCTGAATGTCATCTGTTTGGCTCAGCCTCAGAATACTACGTACCCAATGCTTTATTGTCACGCCCCCCTCCTTCACACGAGATTCATGTGATGACACTAACATGTTTGGATGGATTGGATGTGAGGATGAAAATTGAGGGCAGGGATATCCTCACACAAAATCCGAATCTCTTGTACCTTTGTCATTTTCTCTCCCTTTCCTCTTTTCGTTTGTCATTTTCTTTTGTGGCTTTGTTGCAGTGTTGTTTCTTCGACCAACGCTATATACCAGCCCCCTTATTAGTGTATATGTGTCATCGAGGCATGGATGAATTCTATCATCTCTCAAATTTGTCTGTGGTTAGGCTTTTTAGGTACAAAGTTTTCTTATGACAGAGAGCAACTTTGTTTTTCTTTAAACTCATCTCGCATACAGTTATGGTGTCTCTACTGGATATATTTCCTTAGCCTCTATATTTTGTTTTCCTATAGCATTTTCTCTTCTAGTGCCAATGCTTTTACTTGGGTTTTACAGGTGTACCACCCATACCAGGGTTCCATTCCTATCAGTCCCAAGTTTTTCTCGCCTTTAGGTAATGTTGATTTCTTTTATGACATTCACTTGCGCCTTAGTTTCTTTATTTATGCTAGTTGTAGGTTTCACCTTATAATAAATTTGTATGTGTAGTAATAATGTTTTGTCCTCTTTCTAGATAGGGAGTAGTGGAGGTCCAATTAATGGATTCTATGGTCATGCATCCAATGTTTAATGTAAGGTAAGCGCCTATAATTTTTTTTTTCCTTCATTTTAATTATTATTTTTGAAATGTTAGTTTTGATGTTCTTGTTATGGAAAAAGACGCCTCTGTTCGTTTTCTCGATGGATTTCCTGTAAGAAATTTCACATCGGGTCACACTTTTTACTTTCGGGACCATTTTTTTTTTTCTTGATTTTTCTTTTCCCCAACATGTTACTATCAAGAAATATTTTCGCAAACAACTGATAATACCTCCCATATTTTTGTTAGCACAAGAAGGAGTACGCATTGTATTTAAGAGGGTTAGGCAAGAATGTTTAATTCATCTATTTGTGTTATTTCCCTGCTAACTTATACTTGTGCAATACAATATTTTACCCTGGTTTTGCTATAATTTAGGTACCATAATGTCTTTGGAAAACTCTTTTATGCCTACGCCATTGGACACCATAGTAACCAGGTAATTTCCATTGCTAATTTTTCCATGTCAGTTTCATTCACTCTCAGGAGCTCAATTCAGACCCATGTTCCTACTAAGAATTTTTCTTATCGCCAATGTTGATGTTTATTTCTTCCATGCCTACCCTATGGAACTTAGGCATTAATTCCTTGTAGTTACTAGTTTAACTTGCAAATTTCTTTGGAAAACCCTCGTTACCAGGGCACTTGATGAGATATGAAACACAATGATTGGTAGTTTTTTAGAATTCTACACTGAGCACAACTTGTTCCTCCAGTTCATGTTTATTATTTCACTCCAAAATAATTTATTCACTTATGGGACTTATTTTAGGAAATATTGTTTTGTAATTTAGCTACTGTGAGGTGCTCTATAGATCAACAGTTATATGTTTTAATATGCATATGTAATTTTTTTTTCCCTTCCTTGGTTTTACAGAGCTGAAATCTGTAAGTAGATAATTGACTATATTTGTAAGCATATATACATAGGAATTCCATTTCATGTTATGTATGTCTTCAATATTAGTATCGTTATAATTTCTGGAATGGAACATGGCTCGATTTTTCTTTTACTAGTCAATTATGTGTAAGGAGAAACATAGTAATTATTATCATCCATGTGCACTTGGATATAATTTCTTTCCCAGTTTCCATACAATAGTCATTTTTGATGTATTATTACAGGAATACGGAATCAATATTTTAGCTATTATGAGCCCTTTTGTGTAATTTATAATTAAGTGAATTTTGTATTTACAAGTAGTCCACTATATAATATTACTTTAGTGCTTTCTCACTAAAATTTTAATTTTTAGTTCAATTATGTTGCAGCAGAGATTAGAGTTGGCCTTCGTTCTAAAATCTTAAAATTTTCTTTATGCTAGCTCAAACCATTATTTGTAATACCTATAAGACCTTGCATGCATAGGTTTCCTGCTTTTTTATCCTATAGTCGATATATTTACTATAAGAAAGCCAGAACCCTATAGGTGTTGGATCCTACCCTGAACATCCTCAATTACAATCATACATATCAATTTCAACTTTAATTTCCCTCAATTTATTTTAAACTATCATACGTAAGAAACTAGCTAGTAAACTCCATATTTGACCTTAATAAAAAATAAAAATTCTAATAACAGCTTGCATGCATAGTAGCAAATGAGTAAGAATATAAAACAAAACTAAAATTTATAATAACATATAGCATCAATGTTCAAGAAAAACTAAAACTTATAATAACAGAGTACATGTATCTTATCCATAAAATCAGATTTTTAGTAGAATTAATTTTATGATATCAATATCCAAGAGCCTGCATCTGCATATAACCGTGCATATAAAAAATAAAAAAAAATAACAACTAATATACCTAGAATCACCAATTGGGGAACACCTAGGAATTTTGCACCTTTTTCCGCCCAACCTTTAACAAAAAGCTCTGGTTCGCCCTCAAGATGAGATGTAGTTGCTAGGGTATCAACAACCTCTAATGATTCCTTCAATAGTTATTTTATACATTTTCTTCCATTATTGACTTTTCCTTCAGCGACATCCCACTTTTGATGTTGTAAAATTATACTTGCCCAGGTTTTTCCTTTAAAGCGTGTTTTTCTCTCTCACGGTGCTTTATTCTTATTCATGCTTAACATCTTTCCCCGACTAAGCAGTTTAATGAATTTTTCTCTCCTATCCATTAAAGCTTATCTACAATTTCGTATCATGGAAGATTTCTATCAATTTCATCCACTTTGGATAAATATTTTACTCAGATCCCTCATTCCCAATAATTTCACTCTTCTCTATTTATTGATAAAATTACTTATTACCTACAATTTCAATGTTACTAAGTTTGAACAAAGAAAAAAATGTTACAAAAATTTAGGGGTGTTACAGTGTGCAATTTAGTTTTATTGATCTATTATAAGTTTCTACATGAATGGTTTTTGTCAATGGTAATTTTATTAAACCTAGACCCTAGGGTTCTTCCATACTTACTAGTTCTAAGTAGTGTGAAATATAATTCTATTGATCTATTATTAGCTTCTACATGAATGGTTTTTGTGAATGTTTATTTGATTAAACCTAAACCCTAGGGTTCTTCCATACTTAGTAGTTCTAAGTTGTATCATTAGGAAAATAATTTTTTTATTTCTAGTTACAAACTCTTTTAATTAAATTAACTTCTTTTTATTGGCCCAAATTGGGGGTTTGTAATATTTCTAGCTGATACTACTAATTTTGTTCCAACGACTTGATATATCGTCGTTAATATAGTTTTTTTTAGCTGAATTTTATTTCTTATTTCTATTAACAAGGGATACATTTTCTTTTGGATTGTTGAGATTTATATTTATAGGTTGACAATACTTATTGTATATTTTTAAGTGAAAAACTTGTATATATATATATATATATATATATGTATATATATATATATATATATATATATATATATATATATATATATATATATATATATATCATCCAACTACCTTTCAGGGCCAGTTGTGAAATTAACCTTATTAGTCCTTGCCACAGGCAAGGCAAGGACTATAGTAATTGAAATGGTGATCTTTAACATTTATTTAAGTTGATTACTATGAGGAATAACCAGTTACTATCATGAATAACCAAACTTTTTTGACACAAATCGCTTTGATCATCTTATTTGGCCTATTCTTGAGGCGAAGGGGCTATAAGCTTATGTTAAATTCATTTGTTTGCTTCTAATTTTTCAAATATGTTTCAAATAGAAACTAATGTGAACATTAGTTGATTAGAATTAAATGTTTGGTTTTTGGTAATACATACATATATATATACATACATATATATATATATATATATATATATATATATATATATATATATATATATATACATCTGTATATATATATAATATATCTGTGTGTGTGTGTGTTTTCATGTACTAGAATTAAATGTTTGGCTTTTCGTAATACATACATACATACATACATACATACATACATACATATATATATATATATATATATATGTGTGTGTGTGTGTGTGTGTGTGTGTGTGTGTGTGTGTCTGTGTGTGTGTGTCTGTGTCTGTGTGTTTTCATGTACACCCCACAGGCCACACCACAATGGTGTGGCTATATGCATGGAAAGTGATGGCGTGGCTATATGCATGTACTTTCCCTTGCTACTTGCATGTACTACTACTTGTCAGCAAGCAATGTTTTCGAATTAACTACCAAAGTAACTAGGCTCTGGTGGTCAGGTGAGGCAGGTGGGAACCGAAGTATAGGAATTGAATTGCATAACAATACAACCAAGTGCTACCTGTGAATAAAACATTTAATTCAAAAAATAAAACACAATTGAACAATGGGATATATTTGTTCGAGGGCAAGAAACACAGGTAGAAAAAAAAAATCATTCTAGGGAAAGAACCATAGGTAGCAGAAAAATAACCATAGCTACCAAAATAACAAGAAACAAAATTCGAAGTAGTAACAAAATTTGAAGTAGCAGGGGAAGAGAAAATGATTTTTAAGGAGGTCAAGAGAGATGAAAAATAAAGTCAAACTAGGTTGAAACTATTGCAGAAGTTGCAGTGGAACTTGAACATGTTGGGCTACAAAAATTGTTCTTGTTGATGATGTAGAGTGGTTGATAGATATGGACATAACTAAAAGTTGTTCTGGATGAGGATATAGAACAGTCGATAGATATGGAAGTAACTATAGCAGAAGCAACAAAAGTGATGGAGTCAACCATAGCTATAGAAGTGACAAGGAAACAGAGCATCCCAAAGTCTTAGAAGTCAAACTAGTTGAGAAGAAGCAGAAGGACATTGACTACTTTCATGGTAAGCCTAATTGAACAAAACCAAACAATAGTAGTATATTAATGAAATAGCTGGAACAATAGAATTATTACTTGATTAGTTTTACCTCCATAGGTTGCTTTTGGTCCAGTTCGTTTAGGTCTTTCATGTCCCAAATTTTCTCCCCTTGGCATGACTAGATTTCCTGCTACTTGAGAAAGAAGGCAAAGTGCTACTTGGTTTCCTACTACTTGAGAAATAAGGAAAAGTTCTTATATGAGTGAAATAAAATAGTGGTGGAAATGAGGATTCATATTCCTATATAGACAAGCTATTTGATAACCACAGGATGAGATACCAACAGATCAATACCTATAGATGAGTGAGAGCTAGAGAGTGCATTTGATCATCTTTCACATGCAGCGGATGATGCACTTATTCTTCTTCATAGCTTAGTTTCTAAGCATGTTCGAGTTAAGGAAGACTCTCACTTGGATGGATTTGTTGGCCTCTTTTCTCCTTTAAATACCCATGTAGCCTATTCATTTTGGCATTTTTTACTCAAATGCCTCTTTTTGCATGGATTTGACTCATCTTGGGTGCATGGACCTGTTCACTTTTGGGTTTATATGCATGCTCGAGATATTGATGGTTGCTTCTTTAATGACCACAGTTTAGGTTTATGTCTTTGCAATATCCGTGATGCCTTCCATTTCTTATATTATGCGCCTTACCAACCCTTGTCACCCTTACTACCTTTGCCTGTTTTTGTTATGCTATTACTGGTTCTAGAACTCATTATTGATCTTTATCAAATGGAACTACAGGTAATTATTACAGGTAGACAGCTAAATCAATGGGTTTTGGTTCCACTGGCATCCCAAGTTTGTTTGTTCAATGTTTCTTATTATCACGAGACATTTATATCTTGATGTGCTTTGATCTGGACATGAAGTGAGGGTGTCAACACCTAATTCTTATCGTTATACAGAGGCATCTTCTCTTCCTCCAAATTCCCAATCTAGTTGATACGCTTACTATTGCCATATCTCATTATCTATGAACCTTTGTACTCTTGCTATGGTATCATCTCATAGTACGCCTACTATAGGACATTTCTCATATGCTTACAAGGAACTTATTTCATGCACCAGCAATGGCATTTCTCTCATATATTGGAGTGTAACTTATAGAAACACACACAAATATTATAACATCAGAAGTAGTTATACATCCTACTCAGATCAAATAATGACCAAAAAATAAGTGACTACTACATCTATAGGACTTGGATAATGGCTCTCGAACAGGGAAGGATGAAAGTGGATATGGAACCGTAGAAACTTCAATCACTTCTTCTCGGTCAAAAACTTGATTTGTATTCGATTATGGTTCATGGGGAATTCAGTATTTTTCTACCTTCATCTTTGGTGGTGCCTCTACCTATTTTGTTGCTGAATGAATGGCTTCTACCTCTACCCATGCTGTTTATTTTACTTAGTCACCAGACATAGAATATAGATCATCCGTTGTGGTGTTATCCACTGCATCAACAAGTATAACAACTACTGTATTTTCCTCCACTCTTGTTGATATCTACACCTATGCTTGTACCTCTATCACTGAAGCCTTTTTTTCCACCACCACCTTTATTTTGTCCTCTACATTAGAATTTGTCTATTCCTCAGCCTATTTTATTGGCAGAAGCAACTAACTGGCCCCCTCGTCCAGCCCGTAGCCTACATGACATAGTTGAATTTCAGCAGACCTAGGAAACTTATTGATCCACTCGCTTACCTCTCATTTTTCCATTTTCAATTGATCCAAATATAGAGCCAATCACATAAGCAAGGGTTATAATACCAATTACAAAACTTACAATTGCAGTTACGGTTGAATTTGTCCAAGTTTAGGTTCCTTGGCTCCTTATATGGTTGGTGAAATGCTAATTGTTTCATCGACTAACATGGACTCTCAAACTGCCTCGCCTACTACCGTTTGGTCGCATCAAACCACATTACAGAATAGAGATTCTTACAATTGCAGTTATAGTTGCATTTGCCTGATTTTAAGTGCTTTTGCTCCTTATATGGCTGGTGAAATGATAATTGGTTCATCGACTGGCATGGACTCCCAAACTGCCTCGCTTATCCCCATTTGGTTTCATTAATCCACATTACAGAACAGAGCTTCCTTTGGTTGGCATGGACTCCCAAACTGCCTCACGTATTCCTATTCTGTAATATTCCTAATTAGCCATGGCTAATTGGAATATTTGATTTTTCTCAATTTTTCCTTCTATAGTTATTTATAAATGAAAAGGTGAAGGGGGACATAACTCACATTTAGAATAAAATCACTTCCCAATAGCAAAACATTGTGCCTTAACGGGGAGCCAAGGGGGCCAAAGGACCACACAGAGATGGGGTCCACACAGACACTTGGAGGGACTGCGCAGATGGAAAGGAACACGTGGCAAGAAAGGGACTGCATTGGAGGAGGTGGGCCTTGGGATTGAGAGAGGGAAATGCTATAAAGGAGAGGGGAACCTCCTCATTTTGGTCATTCGATTATGTGGATTTGAGCTAGTCACTTCGACTTAGAGCACGCTGGCTGTTTAGCTGGTCTGCAGCACTGTTTAGTGCATCGAGTGTCTCCATTAGGAGATCTCACCCTTAGCCCCTAGGGACTTTGGTTGCCTACTCAGGAAAGGTAGTTTTCAATAGTCTTTTGTAGGAGTATTGATCTTTGGATGGAGAAGGAACTGGGCATTTTGGATAACTTCACAGTCTTGAGAGAGGGACGCAGTTCTTTTGGTGAGAGTTCCAAATTGATGGTTTTGCAGAGGATTTGAGCTGAGAGATTGTGCAAGGGATTAGCCCTTGCATATTGGAGGATTTTGGCAGAATTTTAGGTGGAGTTTTTGAGGATTCTATTCAGTGGCAGTGCAAAGCATTGAGGGATAGTGTAGATCCCCAAGGGGGTGATTTTCGGGGGTCGGCTATTTCAAAAAATATTTCTAGGTTTTTATGGGTGTCTTGAGTAGAGTCTGATTCCAAAGTTTCAGCGTTTTCTGAGGAGGGGAACAACCCCAAATCCTCATTTGATTTCTAGAAGTGGCAATAAAATGGCTATTCTCCAGCAGTTGGGACGTAGTTCAGAGAGAGGCCATTCCTTTGCTATTCTGAGTGTATTTCTTCACTTGCCTTGTGAAAGTCAAGGTGCTACCTATTTGATCACATCTTGTACTCTTTCCATTACTTAGTATAATAAAATGGCTTAGCATTTCTCTCTGCATTTCTTGAGTATCTGATTATATTTCGTGTTCACATTATTATATATTGTGCCACTGTTGTTTTCATCACTTTGAGTTTCCTGGTCACTATATCATTTGGACGTGTTTGGTTAGAGTTTGCTTGGGTTTGAGGGATATCCTGGAAACGAGATATTACAGTGGTATTAGAGCATAGATCTAGCTCAGCCTATGGAGCTAGCAATCTATGACAGCAGAGGAAAAGCCCTATATATGTTACAGAGGCAGGTGATATAGAGACACTGGGCATAGGTTGGAGAACACCTATGGAGAAGGAGACTGTGTTCTAGCGGTGGACCCAGAACAAGAGGAGCCTTTGGTGGATGCGGAGCAAGAGGAACCGATGGCAGATGATGACGGGAAGGAATTTGTAGACATGCTCCTCAAATCAGTGCAGAATCTGTCGAGGTAGATCGAGATGATGGGGCAGAGATTCATGGCGGTGGAGGCTAGATAGTGTGAGAGCCCATGGGTTTTCCAGGTTGGAGAGGGATCAAGTGCATCTCACCATTTGCCAGAGCAGGGTGCCACTCACTCAGTGTGATACTACTCAGTAGGTGGCCTCACATGCCCCTATATGCTCTACCATGCCCACTTTCCTAGGAGTAGATATGGGGGCTGGAGCACAGCAGGAGGCAGAGCCCGGTCATATGGGTGATTATTTTGCAGAGTACCATGCCTATGAGCAGGAGTTCAGGGATGCTCTCTCATTCAAAGACTTTGTTTAGCTCTAGTGGGATAGTAGACCCCGCCACCATCACCATAGATACTGGCATTATCATGATGGAGACACCCACTGCACAGCTAGTAGATTTCACTTTCCTACATTTGATGGTTCATCAAATAGTTCGGCAATGTCTTGGGTGGAGAAGCTGGACATCTATTTCTAGCTTAACCAGATGTTGGAGGCAGAGGCCATCAAGGTGGTGACATTACATTTGGATGGTGAGGCTCAGGATTGGTGGTTCCATGGGATGGTTACACTCGGACATTCCACAGTGATGACATATGCTGAGTTTACCAGGAGATTGATGGAGAGGTTTGACCAGAGGGATCTAGAACAACACTTTGTTGAGCTGACGAGGCTCAAGCAGACAGGGAGCCCAGAGACCTACATTGCAGACTTCTTCGGGATTTCAGTGATGGTGCTAGATCTATCCACTGCATGGAGGATCTACATGTATGTTGAGGGGTTAGCAGAGCCACTTCGGGTCTAGTCAGGTCCACTAGACCAGCCACACTCCAAGATGCTATTAGCAGGACCTGGGACTTACAGGATGCCTTACCCAGGACCCGGACACCTTACCCCCAGAGACAGGGTTTCCAACCTAAGGGGAAGGATGTGAGGATTCCACCTCCAAAGGGGAATCCAAGATGAGCACAGATTGATGATGATGCCAAGAGGGAGTTGAAGAAGAAGTGGTTGTGATTTACCTGTCAGGAGCCGTGGGCACCAGGACATAGATGTGTTGCTCCCAAGGCACATTTTATTGAGGTCTTCTCCGAGAGCAGCGGGGAAGAGGATGAGGAGGATGATGTGGAGGCAGGAGGTAGTCATGCCTTGTAGGATCGTTTGCCACCTCCACCACCAACAGTAGGTGGTGCAGCATTTTCACCTATCGAAGGGCCCTTGCAGCATTGCGAGGAGTTCCCAAGTATTTGATGCTATGCATACAGGGGGAAATATGTGGCCAGTGGGTATCGGTTTTGGTTGACAGTGGGGCAACCCACAACTTCATCGATACACAGATGGTTTAATGAAGAGGTATACAGATAGAGAGCCTTGGCGTCTTTTTAGTTTTGGTCCCAGGAGATTAGACCATGGCGTGTGCTCGTTATCTTCCAAAGTTATCAGTGACGATGGGAACCTACACACTAACTGACCGCTTTTTCGTGGTCAATATTCTAGACACTAACATGATATTGGGTGTTCAGTGGCCTATCACTCTAGGGAAGGTCACGACAGATTGCAAGACACTAGAGATGGAGTGGGATGATGAGAAGACAGGGAAGCATGAGAAGATACGGGGACAGCACACCTATCTGCCTCAGACTGTTTTGGCTCATTGGATGGAGGAAATATTCTAGAAGGGAGACGTAGAGTGGGCAGTGGAGCTGCGTGCATCAGAGGCAAGGACTACAGGGCAGACAGTGCACTCAGAGATACAGTCCATCCCTGACTAGTATGCCATAGTATTTGGGGAGATTCCGCCATGATAGCTACTAGACCGGGGGTTTGAGCACACCATTGAGCTTGAGCAGGGCATACAGGCAGTGATTACTACCCCCTATAGGCATCCCAAGGCCTATCGAGATGAGATTGAGTGAGCCATTCAGGATTTGCTGGCTCTCGGGCACATTCGGTCAAGCACGACTCCTTTGCTTCTTCCGTGGTGTTGGTGAAGAAGAAGGACAACACATTGAGGATGTTCATTGACTACAGGGCCCTGAACAAGAAGACCCTGAAGAACAGGTACCCCATACCTAGGAAATGAATGTTGATAGGAGACTGGTTCTTCTCAAAGATTGATTTGAGATTTGGGTACCATCATATTCGTGTGAGGGAACTGGACATTCCCAAGAATGCCTTCAGGTGTCACTATGGGCACTTTGAGTTTTTGGTGATGCCCTTCGAGCTAACCAGCGCCCTAGCTACATTCTAGTCTTGCATGAATCACATCTTCCATAGTGACTTAAGGAAGTTTGTGTTGACATTCTTTGATGATATACTCATTTACAATAGGACTTGGGAGGAGCATCTCCAGCACATTAAGATAGTGTTGCGCATCTTGGAGGAGCAGAAGTTCTATGCCAAGCTCGCCAAATGTGAGTTTGGATTGACAGAGATGTTGTACTTGGGACACATCATAGGGGTGGACGGAGTGAGATTCCATGAGGAGAAGATTAGGGCCATTCATTAGTATTTGTACTTACTACCAGAAGTTCGTCAAGAGTTTCTCACAGCTTGCTCAACCCGTGACAGATTTGATGAGGAAGGGGGGATTCAGTTGGTCGGATACAGGGCAGCGAGCCTTTGACAAGTTCAAGGAGAAGATGAGCAGTTGCCCAGTGCTTGTATCGCCAGATTTTTCGCAGCCATTTATTTTGGAGTGTGATGCATCGGGAGAGGGGATCGACGCAGTATTGATGCAGGGAGATCACCCTATAGCCTTTGAGAGCCGGAAGCTCCTTCCACATGAGAGGTTGCATTCTATATACGACAAGAAGATGCTAGCCATCATGCGCATTGGCCAAGTTCTGGCAATATTTAGTGGGTAACAGCTTCAGGGTGAGGACTGATCACAACAACCTTAGGTTCTTTTTGGAGCAGAAGTAGCTACAGGAGAGGCAGCAGAAGTGGATCAGTAAGATCCAAGCATATGACTTTGACATTGAGTATGTCAAGGGTAAGAACAACGTGGTAGCAGATGCCCTTTCATGTAGACCAGCCACGTTGTCTCTTATGAGCTTGGATGCAGAATGGAGGGTTTGACTCTTAGTAGAGTACTCCAAGGATAGATTTGCATGTGAGGTTCTGGATGGGCAGGTGGCAGATGACAGGTACAGTGTTGTTGATGAGATCATCTACTACAGGGACCGAATCTTCTTGACTGAGAGATCTCAGCTCAAGAAGAAGATACTTCAAGCGTCACATGATTCACCATTAGTAGGCCATCAGGGGTTTACCAAAACCTACAAGGCCATTAGAGAGAGGTTCTCATGGAAGGACCTCAAGGAGGATGTACTCTAGCATGTCCGGGAGTGGGACGTTTGCCAGAGGAGGAAAGGGGAGATGAGCCATCTCGCAGGATTATTTCAGCCTCTTCCCATTTCGGAGGGGAAATGGGAGAGTATTTCGATGGACTTCATCACAGGGTTGCCCATGGTGTAGGGCAAGGATTGTATATTTGTCGTCGTTGATCGACTGACAAAGTACACGCATTTTTTTTCCATATCCGCACACTACATAGCAGCATAGGTGGTCGAGCTGTTCTTCAGAGAGGTCTTCAGGCTACATGGTCTTCCTAAGACTATCATCAATGGCAGGGACAACCGTTTCATGGGCAAGTTTTAGCAGGAGCTTTTCCGGTTGGTGGGGATAGAGTTGACACCGAGTACCAGTTATCACCCATAGATGGACAAGCAGAGAAAAATAGTTAACAAGTGGCTGGAGGGTTACTTGCGTAACTATGTCAGTGGGCAATAGCGAGCATGGCTGAAGTGTGCTTTATGTGAGTAGAGCATTGAAATGGTGAAAATCAATTTTACGAGTTTTTTTTTTCAAATTTAACCCTTGTCCAGTGCTATTGAATAGTATATGCACCGATGCACCTTATATATATAGTGCATCATTGTTTTTATTTGTATAAAAAACAACCCTGCAATCGGTGCACAAATCCCTATTAAGCACCAAGTCCTTCATTTCAATTAATGACACTGATGCGTATAATATAAGAAGCACACTTCCATTTATATTAAAAACCCCACAACGGTTCACCATATTGTTTAAGCACAGGGAATTGATATATAGGTTTAGCACCGAGGCTTTGTGAGAGTATAGCACTGGACTTGGAAAAAACAAAATTATGACCACCATTTTTTCAAATTTAACCCTTTTATGGTACTATCAAGTAGTATATGCACCAGTGTGCATTATGTACTTAGCATACTGTTATTTTTTTTAGTTTTTATAAAAAATAACTCTTCCAAGGTGCACCATATGCTATTAAGCACCGATGTGTATGATTATATAACACACTGATGCATTCATATATTATAGACACACCATCAAAAAACATCTGCTAAAACATCTACCTACCCAATTTTGCTAGTGACCTTTGCTACAAACAATATTTTGGACTATTTTATAGGGGCTTCTACAAAAACCTCCACTGGAGGGTCTTTTCCTTGTAGTTTTGTCTTCCTTATCTCTCCCCTATATTATGATTTATTCATCATCAGCTAGGACCAAAAGAATGAGGAGGAGAGCTTTAATGGCCTAGATAGTAGGAATTTGAAGGAAAATCCTATGAGGTGTGTGTAGCAAGGAGTCAATATACATGCTTATATTCATTGCTACAAATCAAACAATAGAGAAACTCATTGCCATTCCAATCTTATTGTTTTGTGTGATGAATTTAATTTATATGCTTTATGATTTGATTTAACTAATCTAATAGATACTTGTATGCTTTTATTCTTCATTGCTTGGTTTTTTTCTAACTGAGGTCGTTGTAGTCTAATGTTTAGGTGTAGTAATGAGAAAAGAGGTAAATGGATTTACCACAACTTCAAAATTAACAAGTAGGCTTCTTAACTAGTATATTATAAGTTGCTTTCTTTACATGGATTTTTGGATTGGTGTCTTAAGAGCTCTACAACACTCCAAATGGTAAAAATGAATTTTAAGACCAAAAAGTTTTTTTATTTAACCTTTTTCTAGTATGCTTGAAACCAATGCATTGATTTGAATTATTTACTAAGCTCAAGGTGATTTTTTAAATTAAAAACCCTACCATGGTGCACTATGTTATGTACGCTTTGGGGTGTTTCAAAACAGTAATAGCACCGACGCTTCATGGGAGTATAGCATCGAAATGGTGGAAAGTAATTTTACAGCCACTATTTTTTAAATTTAACCATTGTTCGGTGCTATCAAGTAGTATACACACCGATGCTCCAATTTCACCTTGAGTATCGCTATTTTTAAATTAAAAACCTTGCAATGGTGCACCATATTGTATACGCACCGGGGTGTTTGGTAAAGGTCAAAGCATCGGGGATTTGTGGTAGCATAGCATTGGAATGGTAAAAATGAATTTTATGACTAGAATATTTTTAAAATTAACATCGTTTTGGTGGTATCGAGTAATTTATGCACCAATTCTCCAGAGTTACTTAGCGCATTTTTTTTAAATATCCCTTGAACAGTGCACCATTTTATATTAAGCATTGGTACATACAGTCCTATTAATGGAACCAATGCTTATTATATGAAAAAGGAAAAGCACCAGTGAGCTATGTGAGTAGAGCACCGAAATGGTGAAAATGAATTGTACAATTGGATTTTTCTTTTAAATTTAACCCTTTTCTAGTGTTATTGAATAGTATATGAACCAATGTGCCGTATATATGTAGGCCACCATTATTTCTATTCGTATAAAAAATAATCCTATAATAGTGTACCATTTTTTGTTAAACACCTCGTCCTTTAGTTCTATTAAGAACACCGGTGCATATAATATAAGAAGTGCACTGCCATTTTTAAATTAAAAACCCCATAATGGCGCACCATATTATTTATGCACTAGGGAATTGATACACAGTTTTATGATCAAGGCATCGTGAGAGTATAAGACTCAAATGGAAAAAATGAATGTTATGAGACATATTTTTAAATTTAACCATTTTCTGGTGCTATTGAGTAGTATACGCGTTGGTGTGCATTATGTACTTAGCATACCATTATTTTTTATAAAAAATAACTTTGCCACAGTACACCATATTCTATTAAGCACTAGTGCATATAATTAGGTAATGCACTGGTTCATTCATATATTATAGACACACCATTGAAAAACATTCGCTATACATTTTCGCTCCCAACTCCACTAGTGACCTCCGATACAAACAACTTTTGCGACTATTTTTATAGGGGCTTCTTCAAAAGCGCCAGCTAGAGGGTATTTTACTTATAATGTTGTATTCCTTATCCATCCCCTATATTATGATTTTATCTTCATCACCTTCAATCAAATGAATGAGGAGGAAATATTTAGTGGCCCAGGTAGGAGGAACTTGGAGGGCAATCCTATGAAGTATGTAGAAAAGAGTTGGTATACATGCTTGTTTTCCTTGCTACAAATTAAATAATAAATTAGCCCATTCTCATTCCAATTCTATTGTTCTATATGATGAATTTAATTTCTATGTTTTATGATTTGATATAACTGATCTAATAGATACTTGTATGCTTTTATTCTTCATTGCTTGGCTATTTTCTACCTCAATTGGTTGTAGTCTAGAGTTTAGGCATAGCAAGGAGAAAAGAGGCAAAGGGATTTACTACAACTGAAAAATTTACAAGTAGGTTCCTTAACTAGTATATTATAAGTTGCTTTATTTGCATGCGTTTTTGGGTTGGTGTCTTAATTTTCTTGTTTCCACCCTGCCATGGTTTTCAACGGTAGCTTTCGAAGATAATTTCCTATAATATTCAAGAAGAAAATTAGATAATTATGAAACTTAACAATGAGAGAAAATATACGTACAAAAGTGGAATCAATAGAAAAATAGGAAGTGGAATATAAAAGTAGGAATGATTAATCTTATATAAAGAAGTGTTTGAGATGTTACCCATTCACAATAAAATTTTGAACAATGCCATTCATATTTGTCATGTCCAATCCATAGAGATTCAAATTTTGTATGAATGGATGATATCTCCCTTGGTTTATTCCAGAGAGAAACATTAACTTTTATAATATTTTTAAGGTGTAACTTTGATAAAAATATTTTTTAACCACTTATTTTATTTCTATATATTTTCCATTGCTTATTTCTATTTTTCTTCAAATGGGAGGAGTTGATAATATCTTCCTTTGATTGGAGAAATTCCTCCATCTTCATTCTCAATATATATTAACAAAGTGTTCAATTCTAAATGTATTAGAAGTTTTTCATCTTTTCCATAAACTAGCATGTGGGATAATTTTCATGTGCTTCTTTTCGAAATAATTATATTTTCCCAAAGAGAATCCTATAAATTTTTAGGGTTTTAAAGTTAGAGATTCTTCTAGAAGCTTAGGCTTCACAACTGCAGTCCATTACTTCTTTGGGAGATGACTTGCTAAGACCTTGTTTTTCAGTAATTATGACACTTCTGGGCACGAGCACATGCATTCTGATTCCTTTTGCAATTTAAAAATTATGTTATGTGTTATTTTTGCTAGATCACTACGTAAATATTTGAAGTTTATGTTGCATATATTCTTGATTTCTTATGTTCTATACAATCCCATATCTCTTAATCTTCATATTAGGATTGATTTTTTTACTTTGTGTCGATTTTGTATATCATGTTCACTATATGAGTTGGTCAATCCTGCAGATTATATAAGAACACAAAAAGGTTAGCTGGTAATTAAGTAATAGTGGCCAGATAACTCATTTTTTAACATAGAAGAAGAAGCTTGTATCATCCATGTGTGCTTTGTCCATATAATTTTAATATAAATATATTCCAGTGTTTGTTAAATAAAACAGAAAATAGATTTGATGAGCTTCATGCTTTGTGGCTTTTGATGGAATTTGTTGTAAATCGAGAAATTATGAAGTTTTATGTGTTTGGATATTTTGAATTGATAAAATGGATAAATGGGAATTTCATGATGACCAATATGTTGCGAAGCCTAGTTATATACAAAGTTGAAAGGATTAAAACCAAATTTTAGGACATCTCTTTCAATTATATCTATTTGGAATATCACATCAAATTGGATCAGCTATGAAAGGAAACCTGGGTGATAAAAGAAAGAATTATCTTCATTCAAGGATACATGGACGGTGTTTTGGTTTTGGCTCAAAATTGTCCCTTTTTAATTAATTTTATTGAGGAAGTGTCATGGTTTAATGTTTTCCTTGTATATAGAATAGCAATAAATAGGAAAGCTTTGTAAAACCTATTAGTCAAGGCTTCATATTAAATGTTGCATGACATACTGTGGAATAATGTAGTAAGAAGATTTAGTTGTAGACATCATAATTTTCAAGTGAAAAGTTTTCTTCTAAGTTTTAGGAAGGTGTTAGCTCTAGATTGATATTAGAGATTCTATGTAACTAGTTGGTTGTTATGTTGGTATGTCATTGAATTGTTCTCTCAGCATATTGTTAGTGAGATAAGATCAACATAAATCCATCTTAATTTTAGATCTACGAATTTTTGAGAGGGATTAAATCTCTCAAGATGCAAACTTATTTGAGTGAAAAAATTGAGTAAAGGTTTTCGCCTCAAGGGATTTGATTCCTCCCATTGCTTGGTAGATCCTTAGTTATGGATCTATGTTGGTTATTATAATATTATTTATATTATATAAATTT